>CM053623.1:194183785-194369287 GCA_028646595.1 Phalanger gymnotis
CCAGGGCACTCTCTGCTCGTCTCCTGGTCTGGTAGGTCTGTGTCTGGTCTGTTTGCGCCTGGGCTCAGCTCTGCTCCCCTCAACTGGGGGCTGGGAGTTCCGTTCGGGACAGACCTTACCCCGAGACCATCCAGGCTGTCCTGGGCTGGAGCCCTGCTTCCCTCTGCCACTTTGTAGGTTCTGCAGCTCTAGAATTGGTTCAGAGCCATTTTTTTTATAGGTTTTTGGAGGGACTTGGTGGGGAGCTCACGCCAGTCACTGCTTCCCAGCCGCCATCTTGGCTCCGCCCCCCTATCTCTTAGTTCTTAATCTTAATATTATGACCAATAGCAGGTAAAGTAGATATAGCTGAGTAATTTGAAGAGAATGCAGTAATATAAAGAGAAGAGAGCCCTTTGCCAAAGGCTATCAGATGAATAGCAAACAAAACAAAACAAGACTAGAGAGGAGTTTACTTTAGTTGAGATGAAAAGAAAGGGGCAGGAAATTTGTTTATCGGAGAGAACAAAAAGTAAGGCATACAAAGAAAGATGTGTAGAAGGAGAGAGGGGTACTAATATTAGATTTGGGGATACTTTAAATAAATTATTTAATTAAATACTTATTGAGTTCTTGCTATGTGTACTCTGAAACATTTTCATTAAAAAATCTTATTTTGGTACTCAGTGGTTGAGCTCAAATCCCCTAAAATATACATATATATTTATAAAATGTATGCATGTCTCTTTCTCATTTCCTTTTTAATACAAGACAAAAGTCACAACGACAACAACATTAAAAGATCTGTAAGGATCTTTTCCAATTTGGAAGATGCTTTTTATAGAAATACAACTCAACTTCAGAAACTTAATTAAATTACCCAATTTCTGCTCAATTTTATTTGATGCTGGAGAGAAGCCAAAATGTGTTTGAACATAATCATAGTACCTTCCTTGGAAAAATGGTTGTCATGTTATCATGTCATATTAGGTATGCTGGATGAGTTGTGCATCATTTGGAACTCTGTACATTCTTGGTTTCTAATGAGCGTTTCATGATGCTTGGTCTTAAGAGAAAGGTAAATGAGGAGATTGGCTCTTGTAAATAAGCAAGCCAATATGGCCACAGTTGAAATTTCTATAAACAACTTTCACATAAATGGTCTGAGATCTCAAGGTACTGAAGGATTCAGTGCTTGCTTCTAAAATAAAACGAGGGCAAAAAGGACCCACAGAAAGTGCGTCACAAAATCTGCACAAGATTTAAATTGTTTGGTAGGGTTTTTTCTTTCTTTAAAAAAAATGAATTGCTAAATCCATCCTGCTTCTGCTCTGTAGGTTACATCTTCCCATTTAGTCAGAGGGAAAAACTCATTCTGTTGCCCAAAAAATAAGCTCTTTAGCAAAATGAAAATTAAGTTTCTTTAATTACTTTATCTAGGATTGGGAAAGACATAACTTGAAACTCAGCAATGGTTTTAGCTTTTTATAATTTACAATGATTAGAGGAAAATAGCAGTTTGGGGCAGCATAATGTAGTGGAAAGAATCTCAGAATTTGAGAGACGGAAGGGATGTTAGCAGCCATCTAATTTAACCATATCTGGAAGGACATTGCACTGTAACATGCGAAACATGTGGTCATCCAGTCCCTCCATGAAGACCTTCTGCAGGGAGGGGAATCAAAGAGGAAGGGGAACCCATACCTCAAAACAGTCACCTCCTCTTTGAAACAATTTTCATTTTTTCTCTAACACCGAACTTAAATTTGCCTCATTGCAGCCAAAGAGAACAAGACATTCTATATGGCATACTAGATAACAGGACTAGTTATTATGTATCTCCCCCTCTCCCTTCTTACCCCTGCCCTGAATTCTATAGGATCATAGGATCATAAATCATAGATCTGGAGCTGGAAAGAACCTTAGAGATCATCTTCTCCAAGTTAAATACCCACTTAACTCAGATGACATGGACTCAGAAACTGGGATTCGATTCTTTTGTCACTTCTTGACTATATGACCATGACCTAAGTCTTTTAACCTCTCAGAGGTTTGGCAAAGTAGGGACAGTAATACCTATACGTTCTATTCCATAGAGTTATTATGGAGAAAGAATTTTACAAAGTCTAAGGTCCTCTATAAATATTAGAAGCTAGGTGGTGCAGTGAATACAACACTGGGCTTGGAATCAGGAAGACTTATCTCAGGGAGTTCAAATCTGGCCTTAGACACTTACCAGCTGTGTGACCCTAGGTAAATCACTTCATCCTGTTTGCCTCAGTTTCCTCATCTGTAAAATGAACTGAAACGGGAATGACAAACCACTCCAGTATCTTTGCCAAGAAAACACCAAATGGGGCCACAGAGTCAGACACAACTATGAATATTAGATTTTATCTTATTTTATTTTTGGTCTGGACCTCTGATTTCATTTGTGTAGGGATCTCCCAGCATGAAAAATTACTCTACCAATGTAGATCAGCAACTTCTAGGTAGTTTCCCAAGATCAGGGCTTTTGAGTAGGGACCAGAAAGGTCATGTAGTCCAATCTCCTCATTTTAGAGATGAAGAAACTAAGACTCAGAAGTAAAGTGAGTGACTCAAAGTCATATAGATAATAAGCACCACAGCTAGGGTTTTAACCAATCCTATAACTTCAGACTCAACACTCAATCCCCTGCATTTAGAGAATTTAAAAAAAATCACTGGGGAAAGAGAGGTTAAACATCTTGCCAATGGTCACTCAGCATGTACACATTAGAAACAGAGCTTTCTGAATCCAAGGTCAGCTTTCTGTCTTTTCCCATGATGCCTCTCAAGAGCTTTCATTAAAGCTACATATACTTGTTTTTGGTTCCACACATGGTGGGCTATCACCAGTCATCCTGACCTGGATGTCTTGCCACTGAACCCCAATGACTCTGGAGGAGAGAGTGAAGCTGACGACTTTGCACAGCTTTATCTCACTTAAATCCAATTCACGTGCAAGTCAAGACATCCCTCTCCTGATGTCATTGGCCCTCTTTGAGAGTGAAGGATGACCAACGTCCCCAATACAAGGTCATAAGGGAAATGGAGGATTTTGAAGGTTAGAATCATGCTTTGTTGTTTAGTCCAAGAAAGAATATTGACATTTGCAAACTAGCTTACTTATCATCCTCGAGATTTCTATTTCTTCACGAATTGTAAACATATGCATAGCCTGTGCTATGTTCACCTTTAAGCTTAGTTCAATAAAAACTTTAAAACTCATCTTATGATTGAATACTTTTCCCGATGCTAAGAGTATGCACCAAGGAGCTAAGAGACAGAAAGGCCTTATACAGAAAGGATATAAAAATATCCTTGGCAACATTTTTTTGTGGCAACAAAGAATTGGAAATGAAGTAAGTGCACATTGTTTGGAGAATAAATGGCTTTACAAATTGTGGTATATGACTATAATGGATTATTACCGTGTGTAAGAAATGATGGATATGAAGAATTCAGAGACGCCTCGGAAGGGTTACGTGAACTGATTAAGAATGGCTTTACAAATTGTATACATAAATATAATAGAATATTACCGCGCTATAAGAAATGACAAATATGAAAGATTCAGAGAAACCACAATAGACATCATGGCTGTATAAGAAAAAAACACTAATGAAAAAGATGATTTGTTTTTTGATTCCTGCTTTGCTACATTTAGTTACTGCCAACTCATTCAAGGTCAAAGGAGTCTGGGCTTAAGCAAACCACTCTGGAGAGCTTTAGGAGCTGTACAAATCCATTTGACACTTTGACAGTACCACTGAGGACTGGAAATATAGAACAGGCAAACAGACGGCAAGGTAGATAAAAATGCTAGGTTTGAAGTATGAAATCAAGAAGATCTGAATTCAAATGTGGCCTCAGACACTTACTTAGTAGCTACGACTCCGGGCTAGCCTCTTAACCTTTAAGTGCCTCAGTTTCCTTATCTATAAAGTGGGAGTAATTATAGCACCTGAGGATTATTGTGAGGATAAAATGAGACAATACCCGTAAGGCATTTTATGAATCTGAAAGAGGGGCGGTAAGGTGGTGCAGTGGATAGATCACCGGGCCTGAAGTCAAGAAGATCCAAGTTCAAACGTGGCCTCAGATACTTATTAGATGTGTGACCCTGGGCAAGTCACTTAACCCTGTTTGCCTTAGTTTCCTCATCTTTAAAAATGAGCTGGAGAAGGAAATGGCAAACCACTCCAGGATCTTTGCTAAGAAGCTCCAAATGGGGTTTATGGGGAGTCAGACAGAACTGAAAAATGACTGAAGAACAACAAAAAACTTAACGTGCTATGTAAAAGCTGTTACTATTATTAGAATGCAGAAGTAAGATTTGCACTCTACTTCCCGATTCTGAGACTGTAGCCTCTAACCCTTTGTGAGGGAGAATACTTTTAATTGGTCCCAGACTTTTATATCTCAGTAGTATGAGGATTTCTTTGGAAGTGTGTAGCAGGGGAAGGATGGGATGTAGAGATGTGAAACTACTGATATACTCTCTTTATTCCTAGGAATCTCAGGAAATCTCAAGGTGTGGTGGGGCGAAGGGAGACCGTTTATATAACAAAAAGACTGTTATGGTGGCGATTGGTTTTGAAATCTATTAGAAGTTCCTTGTAAGAGAAAACTCTAGAAAGGATCTTGGGTTTGCAAAGGGGTTGGACTAGAAGAATGGTAGGAGTAGTATGGAATAGTCAAGGTCTAGGAAGGAAAAGACCTGGGTTTGATTATGGTTCTACAACCAACACACTGTGTGACCTTGGACAAATCACTCAACCTTGCCAAACCTTGATTTCCTCAGATATAAAATGGAAGGACTGAATTGGATAATCTCTAAAGTTCCTTTCAGTTTGGAAATTCTATAATGTAAGATTTCTTAAAAGTTTAAGTTTCTATTTGATAGGTTCCCAGAGTGGGTGATACTGCCCCCTGGCAGGCACTGGAACAATCCAGGGGGGCAGTAGTAGCCTTGGGTGCAATTGGGGGTGTTGAACAAAAATAAAGGGGTGGTGGAAGCATAAGGAAAGAAGAGAAGAAAATTTTGAAAAACCGTTCATAGATGTTTCATCTGTTGTGTAACAGAGTTAAAGTCATAGTGATTACCTTATTTTCCAAATAAACACACACAATGCAAGTTATAACCTATTGGCAGTCCACCAACAGGTCTTAAAGCTAGTCTTGGCAGGCAAGCAAGCTGTATGTTGACAGGAAGTCCATCATGCATCGGCAGGAAAATGTGTGTGTAATGACTTGTTTACAATACAATACTATACAGTTATATGATGTAATATTGTATCATCAAAATTTCAATGCAGGAAAAAGCCACAAATTTACAATAAATTATTAAATTTTAGATGCATCATTTCAAACATATTTTCTTGAAATGACGCAAATTAAAAAAAAACCTTGAAAGGTTAAAGAAAGTAGATTTCCTGAGGCATACTGAGTAATTTTTTTTTTTTACAAGGGGGCAGGAAGTCAAGTAAGTTTGGGAACCTCTGTAGAATATACTGTTAGAGGTCACTAATCCTGCATGCACAAGGGTCTCAATTCACTTCAATGCTATTCTAAGAACCATTTGTTTTCTTCAAAGGGGCCTAGAACTCTCAGAATATGTTCTTGGCTTCTCTGTCATGTTCTAAATAAACAACGACCGAGAAAAAAGCTGGGGCCAATTATAATGTGATATAGGCTAGCTCTGCCAATATGACAGTAGAACAGTGAAGAGATAAACTCTAAATGTAACTTTAGGCTAAAATTCATTCATTTCATTTATTTACTTAAGAACCTGTACCATGCAGGGTAAGATAATTGCTGTAGTTTAATTCCATAGCACGATGACTAGGAGAAGACCAGTGATATCAGTCACCATGAATGGAAGCGATTTCATTGTACAAAGTGTGTTGATTTGACTAAAAACTTCTGCTAGAACAATTCTAAGGACCATTCTGCCACTAACATGAATTTTTTTTGTTTAGACCTGTGATTTCACCAGTTTAGGGAAGTTCCCTCTTCCACTGCAGATTAATAGTCTTAGAGAATTGTTTGAGGATGCTGAGTGTTGGCTAAGGGTCCTAAAGCCAGAGGACATCAGAAGCAAGACTTGAACTCATGTACTGCTGACTCCAAAGCCAGATAATGTATTGAGCTAAACCCTTTTACTCAATTTAATTCAGTAAACATGAGAGTCTAAGCATTATGCAGTACAGAGGGGACACTAGTCTTAAGAGTCAGAAGATTTGGGTTCAAATCTTGTTTCTGATGCTTAATTGCAGTATGATCATTGGTTAAATCACTACCTTTCTGAGCTTCAGTTTGCTCAACTGTAAGATGGGAACATTAATATTTGTACTCTGTACTTCAGAGGGTTTTTACAAGGAAAATTCTTTAAACATTTTAAGTGGGCAATGATGAGCCTAGTCTAAAGGTTGGTCAAAAAGAAGTCCAGGCATCCTTCCTGCCTTTTAAAGAATTTATCATCTCCCTGGCAAAAGAAGGCATGAAACAATTAGAGGCAAATCTAAAATAGCCAATAACAGTAGCAATAGCTAGCATTTACATAGCACATTAAGGTTTGCAAAGCACTTTACACATATTACCTCATTTTTATCCTCACAACAATCCTGGGAGGTAGGCATCATTATTATTCCCAGAACATTTGGAACTCAAACAAAAGAAAGTTTAAAGAACTGATAGGATGGATGGAGAGATATAAAGATATAAAGATATGGATGATAGATGAGAGAGATAGAGATAAACACGCCAGGAAGCTTTTCAGCTAGCATCTCTAAGGCACGGCTTTGGAAATGATTAAAAATAAATTAAAACTGCCCAGGAATTTACTAGTGGTATATGATTGTCTGCCCACGGGGAATCCAGAGCTTGCTGGTTCCTGGCCGCTCATCTTTGTGTGATGTTATTGGGATTATATAAACTTGTGTGCATTAACCTTGTCACTTTTTGGACCCTGAAAAGCACAGAAAGTCCTTATGGACATTATTTTTAGGTAAAAATAAACACACTAAAGGAATGAATGAAGCCCAAAGGTTTCCTACCCCCTTTCCATAAGAGCACTTTCTGCTCCTCTATTAAACTTGCCATTCTGCATGCATATGAGCTTTTGTGTCCAACTAGAAATCATCACACTGTTAGAACACTACCAGAATCACAGAATTTTTGTGCTGCATCCTCCTCACTTAGCACACTGCAAGGTACATGGTGAGTACTTAAGAAATGCTTGTTGACATGACTTGATCACTGAGTCCAGCTCAGTCACTGGAGGACGGCCAGAGAAATACAGTGACTTACCCTTGCTCACTCACTGAACTACGGAAAGAGCCAGAACATGAATCTAGTCATCCAATTGCCGGTGCAATAAACATCCACTACACCATCAAACCCATGGAAGATATTAATTCCATATGAACTAAGGGTCATTTTTGGAATTAAAACATGTACCGAACTTAGAATGGAGGCAGTATGGTGTCACGGACAGACAATGGGTCATAGAGTTAGGAAGACCTGAGTTCCAGTCCTGCCTCTGACACATTCTGGTTGTGGGACCCTGGGCAAATCATGTGACCCCTTCCTCATTTGCTTCTTTCACCATCAGTCTATTCACTAAGACTTTAACTTGCAGAGCACATGCCAGTCTAGATTGGGCGGTGGGGGAGGGGGTTTCTTCCCTAGGAGATTCTTACACTAATAAAAATAGCAGATCTGGTGGGGAAAAAAAACAAAAGCAAGCAAACTACCACCAACAAACCCTTCTTTGGATTCTGCTGTTTACCTTGAACATTACAATCCATTGGGAGTAATATCGTATACAGCCTAGGTTTTTTCCCCACTGGAAATTTACTGAAGACAGAGAAATAAGGAAGATAGTTTCAGGAATGTAAACTGAGGTAACAGGCTCTCTAACTGCACCCATCCTCAACAGAAATGTTAGGATATGGTTGAAGAGTGATCTTTTGGGGAACTATTTTTAGGGACCTGTGATTTCATAAGAAGGACAGAACTCCTGGTGTGGAAATTCCTTTTAGGGATACAGACCAGCAGCTAAGAGGGCTGCCCTAGGGGCACTGAGAGTTTAAATGTCTTGCCCATGGTCACACAACGGTATTTTCTGACTATAAGCCTGGTCCTTTAACTATCGTACCCTTTGTTGGGGGCAGCTAGGTGGCACAGTGGAAAGAATGCCAGGCCTAAAGTCAGGAAGGCTTGGGTTCAAATCAGGTCTTCTCAGACACTAGCTTTGTGACTCTGGGCAAGTTACTTAACCCTGTTTACTTCAGTTTCCTTATTTATAAAGTGAACTGGAGAAAGAAATGGCACATCCCTCTAGTATCTTTGCCAAGAAAACCTGAAAAGGGGTCATGAAGAATCAAACACAACTGAAATGACTGAACAGCAACAACATTCTATTTATCATCTTTGGTCAGTCAACAATTATTTAATGAATGCTGGTTATAGGCTAGATGCTGTGCTAAATTCTGGAGATCCAAAAGAAAGGAGGTGGAAAATACTGTCACTGACCTCAAGAGCTCACATGTAATGAGGGAGACAACATGGAAACAACTATGTACATATATGTTATATACGATGTAAATAGAAAGTCATTTTAAAGGGAAGGGGCTAGCAATGGAGGGAGGACCAGGAAAGGCCTCTTGTAGAAGGCAGGATTTGACCTAAGTCTTAAAGGAATCTGAGGAAGCCAGGAAGCAGAGACAGGGAGAGAGAGAGCTTTCCAGGTATGGCGGCTACCAGTAAAAAGGTCAGTGTCACTGGATCACAGAGAGAGAGGAGTGAGTATAGGAAGTCTGGAAAGGCAGGAAGAGGCCAGTTTGGGAAGGGCTCTAACACCCAATCAAAAGGGCTCTAAAAAGTCTTGGTCTTGGACTTGGGATCATATATCTAGAGCTGGAAGGTATTCTAGAAGTCATCTAGCCTACCCTTACTCTTATTGCCTGTGTGGCTTTGGGCAGTTTACCTCCCTTGGCCTTGGTTTCCATTTGGTAGAAGTGGAAGCTGAGGTTTAGAGACTTGCTTCAAGTCACACGGGTAGGTAGGTATTCAGTATGAGAGAAGGAATTTAAATACAGGATTCAAAGCCACCATGTTCTTTCCACGTCTCTTCTTAGATTATATCCCAGCAGGGATTACAAAAATACTGATGCTGTCTATTTCAGGGCATCTCATTTCCTAAGTTGCATGGAAAGATTTCATGAAGCAACTGAATAGAAATTTTGAGAAGAAATCCTCCTGTTGGTCATTCTATCACCTGAATTGTGAAAAAAAAAATTCCACCCCTAATTACCAACTCACAGGCAAGCATTCAGTTGGCCTATTGAATATTTTAAAGCATTAGGTTGACTTTTTTTGGGCAGCATTAAAAAGCATGCCAGACTAATTAGATTTATTTTATTTCAAGTGGCAGTTATCAAAAGAAACATCTTGATAGGCTGTAATAGTATGTAGGCAGGCTAATTAAGTTTAAAAAAAACTCAATTTTTGGTTGCTTAGGGATTGCAACTTCTCTCCTAGATTAAATGCTTTAGGCTAAAATTTCACCTAGTCATTTAATTCAATCTTATGAAAAGAAAAAAAAAGAAATGGAATCATTTAAAAAAAACAATGACAACAAACAACCATGCTTGCAAATGCTTATTTGGAAAGAAAAGTTTTACGTGCAAAGGGATGAGGAATATGGAGCTTCGGTTCGGGTACCACCACCTTCTACATGAAGCCTTTCCTCATCTCCTGAGTTATTGTCTTCCCCAGGGCTGGCACTGGTTGTCTCCCCTGATAGATGTAGGCTTTTTGAGGTCAGGGATCGTTGAGCTCTTATCTTTATATTTATTTATCTGTTTAAATGTTTCATCCTTCCAATTGAATGTAAGCCTGAGGATCATTTCTTTGCATCCCCAGCACCGAGCACCCAATATCTTCCATGTAGTATTGAGTTGAAAGGTCAACAGTGATACAGTGCCTGTCCTCAAAGAGCTTACCACTTTGTATTAGCACTTCATCTCTGAGTTGGGGAATGAGAAAGATGAAAGAGGATGAAGAGGGGGTGGATGATGATGGTAAGAATGAGACCTAGCAGATAATGTTGCTGTCTTAGAATCAGGAAGACCTGAAGCTAAGCTCTTCCTCTGACACTTACTGTCTGTACGATCATGGACAAGTCTCCTAACCTTTGGTGTCCTCGACAAGAGAAACTGTATGGGTGGAGGGAGTTTCTACACCAGAGTTTGCCTCTGGGACCCTCCCCCCAATAAAAACTCAATGAAAATGAAAGCGATATTGATATAATGCTTAGAAAGGTTGTAAAGTACTTGACACTCATACTATCAAATGAGGCTCAAAACAACTCTCCTAGGTAGGTGTTATCAGCATTTTTCCTGTTTCTAGATGAAACTTAGTTATAGAAATATTAATTCACTTATCCATGGCCACATTATGAGGTGAATTTGAGCCTAGGTTTTCCTGAATCCAAGTTCAGAGCATCATCCACTATGACCAAATGTGGGCAAGGAGGCCTACTGGTGTCTCCAAAGTACATCCTCTTACCAAAGTGGCACCTGTACAATTGAATTTGTATATAAAACCCTTTACAAGTCTTAAAAGATTATAAAAATGTTATTTTTCATCATCATCATCATCACCATCATCTTCCTCCACTATTTCATTCCCATCTTCTTCTTTGGTCTTCAGAGAGATGCTGTCCTGAGACAAGCTGCTATCCTATTTTGATTTTATATTCATCATTCCATGGACTATTTATTGCACAGATGGATAATATACCTGCTCTTTGTAGTTGGGGAGTAAGATTTTAATGGAAACATCCTTGGTACAAGGTACATCCATTCGAAGACAAAGCAAGATGGATGACATAGACCTCATCTCATTCCTAAATGATTCTGATCTTGTCCAGGTCTATTTATACATTTTGAAACGTTTTCATTCCATAGAGCTTGGAGCTAATGAGTATTCGATACAGCAACATCTATTAAAAGCATTTCTTAGTTTTTATGGATTAATGTAACATCTGGACAATTGTGGGCAAAATCTTGTCTGAGATATTATCCTGTTTAAGAAGCAGGCCAAGTTTTGCAAGACATCTTGAGGTCTGTATTTGCTACATGGGGATTTATCATCTATTGGTCCATTGAAACTTAGCAAACTTCTGATGTACAATTCTAGTCTCAAGGTCAGGACTTGCTAAATATTCAGGAGCTGCTAGGAATGTCTGTCAATCCTCTTCTACCTTTTCGGCAAGGAAATATCAATCTTTCTATAATCACCTTATGTTCTCTGTTTTTTTCAACTATTTTACAGGTTTAATTTGTTGTTGGTAGCGTTGGGATAGTTTCCAAAAGTATATATGAAGACTGGTATTGGATAGGTGGTAATTGCTGCAAATATATCATTTCAATTCAATTTTGACTTCAGGATGCCACAAAGTCTCTTAATGTATTCAATCAAGGCCTTCTCCTTGATGCATTTATGTTTGATATATCTTGTATGGAGAAGACCAAGGCATTTTTAGGGACTGCCTTTATCCACTTGTGCATTGTAAACTCCTTCTCTTCCTCTTCTTTATTACTATTATTGTTTTGTTATCATTTTTATGTTATATGGAGTTCTGATAGGAATGGCCCTAGGACAAGCCATATTATAATTAGTATTGTTAATAATAATATTCTTGTTATTGTTCTGTGGGCAATAGCTTTCTAATTGGTCTCCCTGCTTCAAGTCTCTTTCTTCTCCAATCCATCCTACATATAACCGACAGAGTAATTTTCCTACAATAAAGAGGTATGACCATGTCACTTTCCTATTCAATAAACCCCAATGGCTCCCTGTTGCCTCTAGGATGAGATACAAGTTCCTCTTGCTTTTAAAGACCTTAAAAACCTGGCCCTAACCCACATTTCTAGCCTTATTATACACTTCCCTGTGGTCTAGCCAAACTGGTCTTACTGTTCCTCATATATGACACTCCATTTCCCATCTCTTTTGCACTAGCTATCCCACATGCTTAGAATACATTCCCCTATAACCTCTGCCTCTTAGAATCCATATGTATATACGTATTTAAAATTCTCCTTAATTGCCACCTTCTACATGAAGCCTTTTCAGTTCCCCTAGCTGTTGGTACCTACTATCTCTTGATAGTATGCACGCTCCTGGAGGTCAAGGACTGATTTTTATCTTTGCATTCCCAAGTGTTTATTACAGTTCCTGTCTCATGTTGGTATTTAAATGCTTGCTGATTGATTGGTTAGTGAAAAAAAATAGTATGGAGCAAAGATCTTTGCCATCAGGGCAAAAGAATGTAAATTTTCCCCTTTCTTGCCTAGGAGGAAAGCAGGTGTTTTCACTGATCTGGTTTTCCTGTCAGTCAGTAACACTTCAGTAAGTAGGGTAATTCATTTGGTTGGAGGCAGAATGTAGTATTCATGCAGGTGGCATGCCCACTGCTGAATCAAACCCCTCTTTCTCCATTAGGCTCAGCAGGCTCTTTGTTCCTGGGTGGGCATACCCTCAGGGTGGATTTTATTTGTGGGAGAGGGTGTCAGCTAAGTACTTAAGCTGCAAAGGGTCCCTGTCTGCAAGGATCTGAGGTTTTGCATGCTACTTCTCTTGCCATGATTGTGGTGGCTTTATTAGGAGACATTTGAGAATAGGCGGCCCTAAATGAAATTTGGATTTTTGACCACTCAATTATGCACCAGCATGAGCAATGAATGCTGACTCATACTGTATCCAATTAGGTATTCATTAGCTGGGGCGCAGTTATTTGGAAAGACATGCGGGGGTTGCTTTGGGACCAATTGCTGCCACTTCTATTTAAATTGACATAGCAACAGCAGGTTCCATTTTTTGGGTCTTTCATGTGAAAGAGAGAGAGATAGAGAGAGTCTGTCCTGTAACTAGGCATTAGCTTGATAATTAGGATGACATGGGCTCCATCCTTCCCATCTATACCTATTTGGTTGCCCAATTAGCCTGGTCCAACTTTCCAACTGGTATGAACCCCATTACCATAAGAGAGAACAACACCACAGGGAAGTAAATTTGGTATCTTAAAAAACTAAATTGCATGGTTCGTAGAGTTTTAAAGTAGTAGAAATGTACCATGTGAGAAGAGGTTAAATTCTCTTTTTTGGTTTTAAAAGTTGTACCTTGTAGGAGTAGGAAGTAGTAGCATTCTAATAGAAGACTAAAACAGAAAGGATCATGGGAGTGGGGAGCAAACTCATCATGAGCCTGATTACTGAGAGGTCCTTACTGGGCAGTAGTGACTAGATGAGTGTTCCAACAAGGATGTTGGGTATTGGATGTCTCAGGTTTAGATATGGTCTCCTAGCCAGTAGAAGGGCAGTTTTTTTGTATAAAGTTAATAGCCATAAACAAAAACAAAAAACCAAAAGAACATACAAAATAAAGAGCATAATCTTACACAAAAGCCTTAGCATTAAATAAGGTAAAACCAAATAAGCTAATAATCATCAAACAAAATAATATTGTGATCTGTTTTCTCTCTCTTTCTCTCCCTCCCTCCCTTTCTCCCTCTTACACACATAGCATCCTAGATTTAGAACTGAACAATAACATCATCCTCTAGAGTTGGAAAGGGACCTGAGAGGCCATCTAGGAGTTGATTCTCACTTTACGGATGAGGAAACTGAGGCACAGGGATGTGCTGCAACTTGTCCAAGGTTACCTCGTAGGTACTGCCTTCATCCATTTGTGCATTGTAACCTTCTTCTTTTCCTCCTCTTTATGACCATTACTGTCATTGTTTTGTCCTCATTTTTATGTTAGATGGAGTTCAGATAGAAATGGCCTTAGCACAAGTGACTTATGATATAATTAGTATTGTTAATAATAATAACAATAATATTCTTGTTATTGTTTTATGGGCAATTGGGCTCTCTGCTTCAAGTTTCTTTCTTCTTCATTCCATCCTACCCATAACTGACAAAGTAACTTTCCTACAGCGAAGAGGTCTGACCATGTTGCCTTTCTATTCAATAAACTCCAGCGGCTCCCTGTTTGAGAGTAGGGACTCTCTTTTGCCTTTTTTTTATATCCCGAGAACTTAAGCAGAGTGGCTGGCACTCTTAACAAATGCTTGGTCATAGATTGACCAAATAGCAGAGTCCAGGATTTGAATCTATATCCAACTGACACTATTTTCCTTTCCACTGTCCTTTTCTCTTCTCCCACTTTCTTCCCTCTTCCTTTCTTTCCCTACTATCTCTTTCTCCTTCTTCCCATTTTCTCTTTTGCTTTGTTTTCCTCTCTTACTCTCTCCTCTCACCTCTTTTCTTCTCTTTCTCCTTTCTTCTCTCTATTCCTCCCTTCTCTTCTTTTCCCTTTCTTGTTTTTCTGTCTCTTTTCTTCCTTTTCTCTTTCTTTCTCCCCTTTTCTTCTTTCTTCCTGTCCTCTGACTCTCTTTTCTCTCCCCTTCTGTGCTCCTTCCCTCCTTCCTCTTCTTCCTCCTTCTTTCTCTCTTATATGATTGTAGTTAAAATGGACAGAGTTTTGGCTCTGATGAATTTCCTTTGCATCACTTTATATATTCACTTTTCATATTTCCTTCTATACTTCATATTTATCTTTGCTTATGATCCTATAATATCACATTTCTTTGATCGTCCTTAATGCCATATTTTTTCACCTATTATCCATTGAATATTTAGGTTGTCACTCTCTCTCCTTTTTTGCTATCACAAATAGAACTATGTATATTTTTCTTTCTAGAGATACTTTTTAATGATGATTCTGGGATGAAGGCCTAATAGTACAATCTCTGGGCTGAAATTTAAGTTCAATTTTGTGACTTACTACATAGGTAGCCTCACTACTGTCACCCCAATAGAAACATAAGGTATCTTGCATCTCAAATAAAACGAAATGAAGCAATGCCTCATGTAGAGAGAGAGGGTCTGATTGTGCCTGAGTCAGGGCTCCACTGGAGGCCCAGGAAGCAAGGACATATGTTGGCCTTTCTAGATAGAGGTTTATTATTATACTTTCCTTCATAATAATTATTAAATCATGCCTTAGGTGTGCCTCAGGGCAAGGTCAGAGCACTTATAAAGCATTTCTATAGAGTTAAATTCCTGTTGGGAAGCTTTTAAGGTTTTTATATTTTAATGAAGGTATTAAAATGAAAGTTCAGGCTTGCATAATTCATAAACATTCCCTAGCTCTTTTAAAAACCTGCCTCTAAACTTCTTTCCACCCTCCAACCCCCCCAAATCCTTTTATAAAACACAGGGCAAATCTCTGTTTTCGTTGAAAATAGATTTCTAATTACAGCAAACCAAAGGTCCCCTGTAAAATAGTATAATTCCCTGGGATAGTTTACATTTACACCCTTTCTCCTGTATACAGAGAAGGTGCTAAAAATTCAAGAATGTTTTCTGTCTATCCAGAAAAACTCAAATTGGCAGCCTGTATTTTGACATGCTTCCAAAAGTATAATTTGAGAGTTTGGTCAACTTCCATGGTGTGGAAATACTGTTTAAAAAACAGGAGTTTTAAGATTTCAGGAAGGTATTTTGGGGGGATGGAGGTGGGCGCTTGGGCTTCAGGTGATTGTCATAGAAATCTTCCACTCATTAGTGAAACAATATAGGTGGATTGATTCCTTTAAATGTATTCACATGCCTGCAAAAATAGCTGATGAAAATCTCTGAGCTAATGACCTGGTGCACACATTGCAATCAATACAAGTTGTTTTTTAAAGCAATTTTTTAAAGGTTTGAACTTGGAGTAATTGCATCATACTTTAAAATCTTTTCTGATTTAGAGGCAAGAGGAGATGGTGTAAATGTCCTGTCCTATTGCTTAACCACAGAGGCTGAGGAGGTAAGAATAAGTTAGTCTGAACTAAAAATTCTAAAAAAAATTTATAAAACATAAGCGCTGGGAAAACATTTGTTTTGTTAATTAAGATATGGATGTGTCTATGTCAAATCAACAGATGAAATCTGTCATATTTGTAATATAAATGTGTAAACTACCATTGACTTTCTAAATGGATCAGCTCCAACATTGGAATCAGTATCAGAACCATCTAGTACAGGCTTGTTTCTCAGTGGCAAGACGGGGTAGGGAAGAAAAACAGTAGGCCACCCTGATCTGTTCTGGCTAGTTCACACCCTGCAGAGTACTAAGCCTGTACTCAAACTTATAGTCCTTCCAATTCCTGAAGGACTTTGGTCCTGCCTTTTGGTATGATGCAGCAAATATTGGGTACTACTCTTGAACTCACCAGCCAGTGGTAAGAGGGGGTGGAAGTGGGCAGCATGTTAGTTAAAAGGAGAGAAAGCTTCCGGTTTTGACCATCCCAAGCATGTGGAAAATAGCTCTCCCTTGCTAGGCTTTCTGGGAGGGGATGGAGGAGGGCGAACCCTCCCTCTCCCTTATCTCTTGCCTTCTCTCCCTCCCCCAATCAAAGACGAGGTCTGCAAGCTCATGGCAGTGGAAGCAGCTAAGCAGGGTCTTTCAGACCTTTTCTGCTTGGTGTTTCTAACCTGGTCATGAGTGACTAGTAATAATGAGATGGACATTTTCAGCCTTGAAGGTAGCCTCAGGAGCTCCAGATGTAGGAACTTCTGAATATGAACTGACTGGAAATAGGTAGAGTTTCTTCTACATTGGAGAGGATGACTATTTACAGGAGGATGAACCCAAGCCCTGACCTTGTCAGAAGAGACGGATCTAGAGTGAATTGTTTGCACAGTGTAGAGCTTAGGTGAATTATACAATGCCTATTGATCTGTCCTGCAAACTGCTTCCTGTTCTAATGCTTAAGCCTCAACTTCCCAGAAGAGAATAAAGTAATTGTAAATTATTGGTTCTTGTTTGAGCATTTATGGGTCTTATGTGTGTTAAACATTTCTTTTGTGTGAAGTAACTAAATAGCTGTCCTATACCTGTTCTACATATCACACTCTGTACCTTTCTACTGGGCATGGAACAATTTAAATTTTAAATTAATGTCCCAGTGCTCTGGAGTGGGGCTATAAAGAGCCTCTCTCTATAAAGAGAGCTGTAGCTATAACCCTCCTTCCCCCAATTAGGTACAGAGTTGAGAAGAACTCCTTCATGGAAGGGAGAAGGGTGAGCACACAAAGCTTTATCTCCATCTCTACCCCACCACCTCCAGCTCAGCTGTGGTTCTAATTATTACACCAGGATCACAGAATCTTAAAGTTGGAAGGAGATGGAGGTAATGTGAGATAATGGAATGAATGATGGCTCTGATCAGAGGACCTAGGTGCAAAGCCTACTTGTGATGCTTATTATCTTTGTGACTTTGAACAAACCATTTCTCCTTGGCTTCCTTTTCCCTTTTTTTTTTGGTAAAATGAAAGGTTTTAGACTACATGGCCTCTAGATCCCTTTCAGCTAGAGATCCTATAAGGATTATTTGTGATACTATCACATTGGCTGAATAACGGCTGATACAATTTCTGACAAGATCAGTGGTACAACTCACCTATTCAGTTTAATAATAGTTATTAAGCACCTGTTAAGCTAGGCCACTATGGATGAAAAGACAAAAGAAGAGTCCCTAACCTCACACAACTTAACTTTGTTATCACTGCTCTGTTGTTACTGTGGAGTCGTTTTTCAGTCGTGTCTGTCTGTACTTGACTTCATTTGGAGTTTTCTTGCCAGACGTACTGGAAGAGTATGCTGTTTCCTTCTCCAGCTCATTTCACAGATGAATAAATTGAGGCAAACAGGGTGAAGTGACTTGCCCCAGGGTGACATAGCTAGTAAAGAGTCTGAGGCCAGATTTGAACTCATGAAGATGTCTTTTGATTACCATAGCTCTGGTATAGGTAAATGTTGTTTTGAGACAGGCATTTTCAGAACTAGTGAAATATACAGATATACTATATATTTCCTTCATTTTAATTAAGTTCTCTCTCACCCAAATAAATAAGAAAGCATTCATAAAGTTTAAGTATGGAGGAAATAAAACACATAAAGATGCCCAAACCAAGTTGGAATGATATGACAAACCCACCAATAATCTCATGTTCCATTCCAAATGGCTAATAGTAAGGCTTTTAGCAACACGGTGAGGATTATCTGCTACCCTGGTTGCTTTCTATTTCCATTTCCAAGGCATTAGTCAGTAGCATCAGCAAAAGACCAAATGGATTGTAAGATGCACAGCCATGCCCTTATCTCCTCCTGCTGGGCAAAGAGATGCCACTAGATTGTCATTCCCTGCATTTTATCCTTTCTTTCTGACACATAAAATGGAAGTACTTCCATCTAGTTTATGACTGGCATTGAGGTAAAGTTCCATTATTACATGCACTTATGGTTACCTTTTTTTCTTTCCATTTTGGGGACCTTCTCTCATTCTGTTTTCTATTGGAGGTAAAATAGAGGGAAAAGGAGATAAAAATATAAAAATAATTCCATAATACTACTAATGATGGCCATTAAATTAAGTTTTATTGGTTTTGTTAATAACATTTGCAAAATTTAAAGTGTATATTTCACCCAAACTATGTTTTTGTTTTGTTTTATCTCTCTCTCTCTATCTATCTATCCACCTATCTATCTATCTATCTCTGTCTATCTATTTGCATTGAGTTTCTTTTTTGGGAGGTTGAGGTATCTAGATCTGTGGTTTTATTGGTGTAGGGAATTCACAATTCGCAGAAGAAAGTCCTTCTGCCAATACATATCAACAACTATTCTATAACCTGTACTTTAAAGAATTGCCTGGAGCCTTGAAAAATTAAGTAATGTATCCAAGGTCACACAGTCAGTATGTGTCGTAAGTGAGACTTAAGACTCAGGCTTTTCTGACTATGAAGCTGGCTTTTGTTGTTGTCAGTCATTTCCATTGTGTATGACTTTTTCACAAAAAGTCCCATTTGGGTTTTTCTTGGCAAAGACACTGGAATGGTTTTCTCTTTCCTTCTCTAACTCATTTTACAGATGAGGAAACTGAGGCAAACAGGGTTAAGTGACTTGCCCAGGGTCACACTGCTAGGTAGTATCTGAGGCCGGATTTGAGCTCTTCCTGACTCCAGACCTGATGCTCTATCCACTGTGCCACCTAGCTGCCCCAGATTCAAGGCAATAATGTCCAAATACTTCAATGGGCAAAGTGAGAAATAACTGGCAGTCATGGGATTACAGATTTAATAATCCTGTAGTGTGATTCCCCCATTTCACTGAAGAAGAAACTGACTCCAAGATCACACATAGGCTGGAAGGAGCAGAATCAGGGTTTTTAGCCAGGTCTTCTGGTTTCCAGCTTCAGTGCTTATGACATCACATCATGCTGCCTCTCAGATCACTGGGCTAGCAGAGCAATTCTGTGTTGATGGACAGAATTTTACCATTTCTTCTGGTTGATTTGCTGTGGTTTTAGGAAATACAGTAGATTCCCAAGTCCAAATACAGATAAAAACTGACGTTGATTTGTCCATGGAACCATTTCTCAAAGTAGATGATTTTCAATATATCACGTACTTACATGGACTTTATGTCCCTATAAATGTACAGAGACAGCTAGGTGTTATACCACATAGGGGGCTCGAGCTGTGGTCAGAAAGACTTGAGTTTGAATTCTCCCATAGACACTGGCTAGCTATATGACTGGACATGTCACTTAACCTCTTTCTCTATACCTTAATTTCTTCAATTGCAAAATAAGCGAATTGGATTCAGTGGCCTCTGTAATTCCTCCTAGCTCTAAGTCTGTGAGCCTGAGAAGATATTCTTTTTTAGTTGAATCAAAAGGAAGAATACTTTTTTTCTTTTTTTTTTTTACCTGTTATCTTGCTTTACTGGGAGCCATCATGGATGGTATAGTGAAGAAGCTTTATTGGCTTTGAATCCCTCCTCAGAGATTCATTGGCTTTGAGATCATGAACAAGCCAGTTAAATTCTCTGTGCCTTAGTCTCCTCATCTGCAAAATGGGAATGGCACCTGTACAATCTGTCTCATAGGGTTTTTGAGAGGGAAATACTTACCAAACCCAAAGTGCTATGTAAGTGGGAATTATTATTAGGAAAATATCTTCATTAATGAATGTGGCAAAACAGAATTCATTTAGTAAGATTGTGCCACATATAATTTAAACCCACAGGCACATTGTTTAATAGTTGGCTCTCTCAATACAACAGCTTAACTAGGAAATTCTAGAAATTCCTTTTTTTGGTCTAGAGGATAAGAGCTGAGGAGAGAGAAGGATGACATGAAAATATAAAAACATCCTGGGTTAGACATACAGCTAGTATTTTTTTTCCCACTGAAAAGTGGTATCAAAGGACATATTATGAGAGGGCAATATTTTTTGTTCTACCTTCAAAGGTTAGGAATGTACCTCCTGAAACAGACTAGTTTCCCTTTAAATATTGATCATCCACAAGGGAGCTTCAGTTTGATTCCTGGCCAAATTCTGAAATGCATTACTAAAAAAATTTTTGATTAGTACTTAGAAAAGGAAGCAGTGGAAACTTTGAGGCAGAAAGAGGGCTTCAAGAACAAGTTGTGGGAGACTCTTACCTCATCTCAACTCGCCTCCCTTGCCCTCCCCTTCCCTCTTCTCCTTCTCTCTCCTTTTCTCTCTTGGCCATGAAAACCTGGGTTCTTGTCATGCCTCTGACACATAGCCACTCTCTGAGGCTAGGCAAGTCATAAGGTCTCAGTGATCTAGGCAGTTCTCTAAGACTAACTTCCAGGGAGGACAATTTCATCCAGGAGTTTGTTACACCAATAAAATCACAGGTCTAGTCCCTATACCTATCTCCAGAAACCATAAAATTTTACCAAGTACAACAGATTCCTTAATAAATGGGTTAGATGAGTCTTAGAACTTCTCTATGGATGACCTCATTATTTACACATTTCTACTGATTTTTCCCATCTTAAACTTTGATCCTAACTCTGAAACTTGCTAGCTAGGTGGCTACATAAAATTCAAGCCTCTCTGAGCCTTGGGCGACTATCTACTAAACTAAAAAGCAGTTGCTAAATTTATTTGTAGAGGTAGTTCCTATACCTATACAATTGAAACCATATGTTTCACTGTTGCAGTCAAACTGCTTCATATATATATATATATGTATATATATATACAGATACATATACATATATACACACATATATATACATATATAGGTGCTAAATTTATTTGTAGGATTCACTGTTGTAGTCAAACTGTTTTATATATATATATGTGTATATATATATATATATACACATATATATTTGTATAGCCTGCCTATACATATATACGTATATATACCCTGAATGAAAATTACTATCTGCATCCAGAGAAAGAACTGATAAATAGAAGTATGTGTAGAGTAACTTTATACATATATACCTATATGTGTATGTGTATATATGTGTATTATATTATGTTATAACATGTTATTATATATCAACTATGTATGTTATATATGTATACACACATATATATGTATATATGTATTTGTATATGTGTGTGTGTGTGTGTGTGTGTGTATACCTATTTGTGTCTAATGGCTGACCATCTCTAAGGTGGGGAGTGGAGGAAGGAAGAAAAAAAAAGAAATTCACATGATAATTTTGTTTTATGTTTGAAAGGAATAGCAAGTTGTACATAGTAGATTTGCAATTTCATGTGCAATCATCCTTTTTATTGTACTATGTTATGGTAAAAACAACTATAAAGGACATATGAAGAAAGATGCTATTTACGTTCAGAGAAAGAACTGATAAATAAAAGAATGTATAGAATAATTTTACATACATATACCTATTTGTGTCTAATGGTCGCCATCTCTGGGGGAAAGGGGAGGGAAGATAAAAAGGAAATTTGCATGACATTTTTGTTGTATATTTGATAGTAGATTTGAAGTTTCATGTACAATCATCTTTTTTATTGTACTATGTTATGGAAATGCTTATTTCATTCCATAAATTAAAAATAAAATAAAAAACCCTGACCAAACAGTGAAAATAAATTGGGCATGGCATTTCCAACCACAATGTTTCCATGGAATTTTCTATGTCTAGGAAGATTTCACATTATTACTACATATATTGTGGTACATTCCTTCCTAGAGCTAACTGTAGCCAAACAGGCAAAATTTATCTTCAGCTCCCTTTTTACTAGGTGCCTTGATCACCTTTGGCATGCTGGGGTCAGCCTGGTTCAATGGAACACGTTTGTGATCTTTGTAGAGACAGAAGATTCAGTTCAAATCCTTATTTTGCTGCGTGAGTGACTATGGGTGAATTGTGAAAGCTGTCTAGGTCTCAGTTGCCTCATCTAGAAAATGAGGGGGTTAGGAGAGATGACCTCTGAGATGACTTCCAACTCTAAATCCATGATGCTTCTTGGTCCAAAGTTCTTCTTTACTTCTCTCCTAGCCTCCATTGACCCCCATCCTCTAAGGGACATCGGTATCATTCTTCCAGCCTGCCCCTCAGTCCTGACTTCCCTGAAAATTACCTATCCTGTATTTCTTTCCTATATAGGTCAAGATGGAGGATAAGATGACAGACCAATATGTGCTAATCTAGGAGTCGGCTATAGGACTTCACTTGATTCTGTAAAAGCTGTTGGTTTGTACAGTGGCTTTCAAGAACAGTCATTTGGGTAGTGGGATAGGATCCCAAACCAGATAACAACAAAATTATATGCTGAGTGCTCTCTACTGCCAACAGGAGATTTCGTGGAAGGAAACAACATTTAAATTCACTTCAAAGGATAGAAAAGAATCCAATAGCTGAAAATGGGGAGGAATGATATTGTAGGCATATAGAATGATATGACCAAAGGCATGGACGTGAAGAAACATAGAGTACGTCTAGGGAAAAGAAGCTGGGAAAACAAAGTATGTGGAGGGCAGTAATGGAAGGCTAAAAAAGAAGGCTGCTGTCAGATTGTTAAATGCCTTGAATGCCAGACAAAGAAATTAGAACTTTTCTTGGAAGGCAAGATCATTGAAGATTTTTGAGCAGAGAAATGACATGATGAGATCTATGCATAAGGAATATTTTTTTGAAAACATAATAAAAGAATAATAATCAGCATTTCTATTGTGCTTGAAGGTTTGCAAAACACTTTATGATACTTCAATTGAGATTCTTGAAGCAATACTGTGAGGGAAGTACTAATATTATCCCTGCTTTACAGATGAGAAAACTGAGTCCCAGAGAAGTGAAGCGATGTGCCCAAGGAGCCCTTCTATTCCAACTATTTTGCATTTTTGTTCTCATTTCAAGTTTTGTGAATGAAGGAATTTTTTTTTCTAGATCAACAAGTTCACATCTAAGAACTTCTGGTGACTCGATCAACAATTAATTAGATACTCTGAAGTGTTCCAGAATTAATTTTACATTTTAATCTCCAGGACTAAAATTATGATGAAGCCTTCTGACATCATAGCCAGATTATTTGCATATTCATGGATCATTAACTCAAATATTCTGCCAGTTCATTTGCATGCTCCTGCCCGATCTGGGCACTAGAGCCAATTTAATTTGCATACTGTGATCCAATTGGCTCAGAAAAGTCTTTGCCATTTCATTTGTTGGCCCTACTTTCAGCCACTTGGTTTTTCTGTTCAGTTCAGTTCAGTTCACACCACTGTGTGTGGTGTTGGTTGTTATGCTTTTTGTTCCAATGGTGGGATGTACAACAGTAACCGCCAAGAACAGTTTTCTGGAAAAGATTCCAGGAGAGATGGCAGGCTCACTTCTGCTATATTTGTTATAGAATGGACATAAGGCAGGAGAAAGAATGATCCTACCCATCCTTCAAGTGTCAGCTCAACACAGTACACCTCTCTTTACAGGAAACCTTCACTGCTTCCCTTACCTAGAAGTGATTTCCCTCTTTTTTTTTAACTCTCGGGATTCTGTTTGCACCTTTTTAATGTAGCTATCAAATTCTATTTTCTATTATTTATTTGTGTATATTTCTTATTTGTCCTATAAGATTGTTAGTGCTTTGAGGACAAGTGCAATGTTATATTAATTTTCTTCTCTCCCTGTGGCTGGCACAGTAGACCCATAATAAACATTTGACTATCTAAGGGAATAACGACAACAGCAGCTTAGTTTCTAAACTATGAAAGTATTTTAATTCCAAGTAATTTGGAGATTATAAAAATGTGGGCAAATAGTTACATGAGTGGTCGATGTGATGTGATAACAGTTTAATAGACTAGATGAGGGTAGAGAAGACAAAAGGGCAGAGAGAAATAAAGGACTTCATTATTGAACTCATACACAGTGAAAACTGTGAAAAGAGAATGCAATATGGAGGCAGGAGGCCTGGATACAAGTACCAGCTCTGCAACTAATCACCTTTGTGATCTCGAGCAAATTACTTTCTCTCCTTGGGTCTCAATTTCCTCATCTGAAAAGTGAATAGAGGGGATTGGACTAGATGGTACCTAAATCAGGAATCTCTAAATATAAACAGGTTAATCACTGAAGTTTCTATTTCCCTGTTACCCACCTTTTCCTCACAATCCATTAGACAGCCTAGGTTTCAAAAGAGACATCATATTTCCTACACTTTGCATAGATTTCTCAGGAGGGTGCAATGCATATCTCCATTGTTTGCTGTATAAAAATTCCTTAAAGGGTGGTGAGTAGAAAACCCCTGAGTCCCACCCTGCTCTAAATTCAATAATCCTAAATCCTCAAGAAGAGTAAGGTTCTTAGAAAAGCTGTGAGTCCTGAACATTTTTTTTGAAGAGATAAACCATATCCCTTGAGTAATCCCATAAACCATTTCTTTATAAGTAATGATAAATACATCCAAACACTCTCTCCAGTTTACTCAGTAAATGAGTACTCAAGGAAAACTATGATGATAAGAGAAGACAGAGATGTTTCTTTCTCACTGAGTATATGGGTTGTCTCCCTCTTGAATTGGTCCATTGAATCTTATTGTAAGAGGAAACCTCAGAGATCACTTTGTCTAAGTTCTCTTCTACATAAAAACACATTTTATGGTTTTCTCCCCACAGCCAGTCAGTTGTAGTATTCTGTGGACAGAATACTTCCAATAACAAAGATTCATTTAAATTGCAATCAGCATTGCTGCACATAAAGCTGTGTTCCTATTTGATTTTCTTCACCTTAAGGGCAACCTTTGTTAGGATAATCTGCCTGCTTTATCCCATATAATGCTGTAATACCTTCAAGAAGACAGTAGGTAGTCCTTAATCTCCTGTTAGTGATGCTGTGCTATACATACTAACATTAGTTCTTTGAGTACTTTAGTGTTTTGTACCTTTGGAGCACAGGAAGTTGACAATGCAATAATTTCCAGATGTGTTGCAACAATGTTCAGTCACGCTGAACCTACTGTTCCTTTTCTTGCCACTGGAAGAACTCAAACACTTATGTGATTATATGTGTGGCTACTCTCTCCAATGTTACTGTCTCATCCAGTGTGACTCTCAGTCATATCCTCTGATAAGAATGGGATCATAGAATCACAGATTTAGAGCCGGCAGGGATATTAGAGGCCAACAAATTCAACCCTCCTAATTTTACAGATGAGGAAATTGAGGCTCCAAAAAGTTAAGTGATTTGTCAAAAGTCATACAATTAACAAATGACAGAAGCAGATTTGAACCTACATCCTGCATTTACAAAGTCAATAATTCTCTTTCTACTATGCCATAGCACTTAAAACCATTTCTTTTTCATTTAACAAAAATCAGTTTTCTCTCCCTTCCCTCCTCCCTCTACCACTGGAAAAGGAAAAGAAAAACAAAACCTTCCAAAGGGCAATCAAACTGTGCAGACCCCTTGATCCAGCAATGCCACTAGTAGGTCTGTATCCCAAAGAGATCATAAAAAAGGGAAAAGGACCTACATGTGCAGAAATATTTGTAGCAGCTCTTTTTGTGGTGACAAAGAATTAGAAATTGAGGTAATGCCCATCAATTTGGCAATAGCTAAACAAGTTATGGTATATGGATGTAATGAAGTACTATTGTGCCCTAAGAAATGATGAGCAGGCAGATTTCAGAAAAACTGGAAAGAGTTATATGAACTGATGCTGAGTGAAGTGAGCAGAAGAGAACACTGTACACAGTAACAGGAACATTGTGCAATGATCAGCTGTGATTGACTTAGCTCTTCTCAGTAATACAGTGATCCAAGACAAGTCCAAAAGACTCATGATGGAAAATGCTATCCACATCTAGAGAAAAGACTGATGGAGTTTGAATGAAGATTGAAGCATACTACTTTTACTTTACTTTTTATGTTTTTTCCTTTTTTCTGCTTTTTCTTTCACAATATGACTAATAGAGAAATGTTTTACATGATTACACATATATAACCTATATAAAATTGCTTACCATCTTAGGGAGGGGGGAGGGGAAGAATGGGGAAAATTTGGAACTCAAAATTTTTTTAAAAAATGTTAAAATTCACCTTTAGATGAAATTAGAAAAAAAATATTAAAAATGAAAAACGAACCCCTTATATGATAGTGCTTTTTTATACTAAGAGCTGTTTGCATTTTAAACAGTGCAAAAAAAAATCCCCGTATGATTATTAGCACATAGCAGCTCGTGACTAGACAGAGCCTCCTCCCTAAAATGTTAGTTTTCAATTTTGAACTTAATGTGGTAAATTGAAGTTGAAAGGAAAATATTGTGGTAAAAGCTCTCCAGCCATTTACAAACTAAGATAATGTGATTTTTTTACACTTATAAATAACTGTCTTTTATCTAATTTGCAGTTGAAAACACAGCTAGACTTCTAATTCTGAAATGTAGAGACAAAGTAGAATCCAATTAGAAGACCCCAGATTCCCAAGTTTTCAAAAAAGCATGATGTTTGAGAAAGAGTAGCTATTTGTGTTTGGAAATCCCAAAGTAAATAGGGATAGGAAATTTGTCTTGGAACAAAGAAATGTATACAGTTGTCTCAGCATAAGGAGCATGTGTTGATGGGAGAGTAAGAGTTAAATAAATGTAGATGTGAGAGGCCCAGAGAAGCTTGTCTATGGAAGAATATGAGTATGCATGTTATTATTATATTAGTATGGATCTGTAGAGAAAGGAGACTCTTTATCCATTTAGAAATGAGTAACATGAAGGCCTGAGTTAACAAAATGGAAGGAAAGCCTTGGCATAAATGTAATAATGTTTGTGAAGCATTTAGAACAGGGTAAGTACTTATTTCCTTTTCTTCCTTCCTTGCATTAATATATCTGATGAGTGCTTCATCTGTATCCAGTATAGTTGGAAATTTTAGCCTTTTTTTAAGGGATGTAATCAAAGAGATGTAGAGAAAAGAAGTGTGCTACCAATAGGGTAAGAGTAAGGGAAAAACTCATGGACCACTCATGTGCTGCTCTGATATTCAAACAATGTCAAGGGAATTAGCAAAAGGGCCCTTATGTTTTGGGTGGATCATCTCTGAAGGATGTATAGGACATTGACAAGAATCACTCAGAATGAGAGGAAGTCAGGAAAGACACAAGTATTTATTGGGTGCTTTCTATATGTCAGGTAGTGCTAAACAGTTTACGGCTTACAAATATTATCTCATTTGATACTCACAATAACCCCGTGAGGTAGGTTCTATTATGAGCCTTATTTTACAGTTGAGGAAACTGAGGTAGACACCAAGTGAATTGCCCACAGTCACATAACTAGTAAGTATCTGAGGCTGGATTTGAACTCGTGTTCCTGACTGCAGGCTCAATGCTCTATCCATTGCGTACCCACCCTACCCATCCTAAACTCTACATTGCAGAGAAGGTTTCTACCTAAATTGGTAGAAGGAGTTTCCTTACCCAAGAGTGTCCTACTCCAAAGAAGTCACAAGGCCAGTCGGAAATAAAAATGCCGGTGCCATACAGATGGATTAGAAGAATGGAAGCTTTAAATCAGGAGACTTACACCTGGTAACCAGGTGGTTACTAGCATCACCTGGGCATAGGACAATAAAGTCTTAAGCTTGGGCAGTGCTGAAGGAGAGAAAGGAAGGGATGAATTTAAGAAATACTAGATTTAGAAATAAGAAACAACAAGAAGAAAAATAAGGCCCACTAAGTGATGCAGGGGATAGAGCACTGGCCTTAGAATCAAAAAGACTCATCTTCATGAGTTAATATTGGGCCTCAGACACTTACTAGCTACACCACTTAGTCCTGTTTGCCTTGGTTTCATCATCTGTAAAATGAGCTAGAGAAGGAATGAGAAACCCCTCTAGTATCTTTGCCAAGAAAGCCCAAAATGGGGTCACGAAGATTTGGACACGACTGAAATGATCGAACGGCAGTCACAACAGCAACAAAACAATTGGACCTGACAGCTGGTGAGAAGTGGGAGGAACAGAAAAGGATCAAAAGGCATTTTAAAGATACTACTTCTGAATACCGAATAGTGCCCTGGGAATGAATTACTCTGGTGAAGACAAACATCTCTGCATCTCTCACATCTGGGTTCATTAAATGCTCCTTTATATTCTTAGAAGGAGCTGTATACTCTGCTTCTAAATTACTCTTGGGCACACTGAAGCAGTAAGACACTAAACAAGTTGTGGTAACTTGAAGGAATTCACGTAGCCCTCAAAGGTGCCTAGTATATAACTGGGGAGTGATGTGAGCTCAAGGGATAAACTGATGCACTAGTCAGTAAATTAATGGACCAATAAATGGAAGCTCTGTGTCAGTATGTCTTAGCAGCTATGTCTCTGAATGTGTACTTTTCAAGTTGTATGCCTCTTATAGTTAGCCTGAGTTTGCTTACAAAAAGGACCAAACCACCTCCATATACAATGAACTTTAACCATAAACCTGCTCCATGTTATGTGATCCAAAGGACCAGGAAAAAATCAGTTATCTTTGCCCTTGTGATTTGCTGGAAAGTCTGAAAAGCAATTAATCCAATCATACCAATACGCCCATGGTAGAAATTCCCTTCCACTGAAAGCAGATGGCAACCTTTCTACAAAGTGGTGGGAAGTCAGTCAAAAAATATTTATTAAGCATTTACTATGTCTCAGTCACACACATGTACATGTATGCACACACACACACAGAGTGGCATAAGGCTATGGAGCAGCTATATGGTACAGTGGATAGAGTGCTAGGCCCGAAGTCAGAAGGACCTAACTTCAAAGGAGTCCTTAGACATTTAGCTGGGTGACCCTGGGAAAGTCACTTAACCCTGTTTGCCTCATTTTCCTCATCTGTAAAATGAGCTGGAGAAGAAAACAGCAAACTACTCTGGTATCTTCGCCAACCCCCCACCCCACCCCCACCCCAAAAGGGGTCAATAACACAAATGAAAATGACTAAACAAAAAAGAGTGGTTTAGTGACTTGCTTATGGTTACATAGCCAGTAGGTCTAAGGAGCAGGACTTGAACCCACATCTTCTTGACTCTATGGCTAGCCTTCTAGCCACTACACTATGTTGCTTCTCTAAATCAAATTATATGACAAAGCATGAGGGGTGGGATGGAGTGGAGAGAGTTTGCTTGTGAAAGTCATATTTCCACTGCGAGGCAAAGACCTCACAGCTATGCAGTAACACGCTTTGTTTGCCTCAGCAGTAACAGATTGGGTTGCACAGAAAATGTAATTAGCCTCTTTTTGCTTTCATGAATTTATCTTTAGGCAACAGTAAATAAATATATTAGTCTGACAATCCATTGTCAAGCAGACGTTTCCTTGTTCACATCCCTTCTAAGTTCTGAATTGTTCAGAAAGCAATGGTTTTAACTATGTATGGGTATACACTTATCCAACAGATCTTAAATAAAAGAGAATTTATTCAGCATGAGTGGGAGAACTTCCCCCTCTGCTTCCCTGCCCCTTTACTTCCAAACACCCCAAAACATAACCTGCCAAAAGATGAACAAAAATATATGGCTTATAGTAATACAGACTGGGCACCAAATAGCATGTGCTGTGGTCATTGGCAATGTTTCTGCTATTGACAGACATTGTACACTCACCCGATAAGCCGCCCACATCCATCTTCTTCAGATTCTTTGCCTCCAGGATGACGACAGTCAGCTTGCCAGCAGTGGGTACATAGCGGAGGGAGAAACAGATATCACCCAACTTCTCTTGCTGTAAAAATAAACAAAAGCATATTTGTTATTTTTAAACAAACAAATGAACAGGAACATGTTTTAGAAATACTATTTATAGGCACCTTGAGAACAAGAATCATGTCAAACAAAATCCATAAAGTCTTAGGGAACCAAATCTGATGCCACTAATTTCAGTATATTTCAAATCGTTTTTAAGTCTAATTTTTTAGTTCTGTTATTCATTAATATGGTGGATAAGGTTCCACTTGGATCAAGAAGACCTCTGGGTTCTTGACTTTTTATTAGTAACTATTTTAACCATTCTAAGCCTCAGGTAATTCTTTAACACAGGAAGTTCTAGACTGGCTACAATCTGCCTCAACACAGTGAGCTCCTATACTCCTCCCATACTGGAAGAAATCACTAATATAAACGTTGAAGTCAACAGTGTTAAAAATGAGAACGTGATGGCATTTAAGGAATGAAAAGTAGCACAGATTCTTTGGATGACTTTGCATTTCGTCTAGCCTTTCATTTTATAGCAGGATCAACTTGCTAAGCCTGGACTTTAGTGGGGGTGTGCTGGAGACAGACTGCTCATACAATTCTTAAGTTTTCAGTGTAAGCATTTACATCTTGAAATTGGCAAATGCTACAAATCAGGGATTGATTTATTGTTTTGTCAATTGTCTAGATCCAGGGGTGGGGAACCTAAGGCCTCACGTCACATGTGGCCCTCTAGGTCCTCAAGTGCAGCTCTTTGACTGAATCCAAATTTCATGTAACAAATCCCCTTAATAAAAGGATTTGTTCTGTAAAGCTTGGACTGAGTCAAAAGGCTGCACCCCAGGACTTAGAAGGCCGCATGTGGCTGCAAGGCTGCAGGGTCTCCGCCCCTGGACTCTAGACTTAAGAAAATGATGCAGAAAAATGTGAATAATGTAGATTAAACCTAAAAGTACCCTGTACAAGTATTCTACCCTCCATCTTCCCCAAGCAGGTTGTTAAACATTTACTAGCATACCTTTGACTTCACCCATTCTCGATCATATTCTTAGAGTTGAAAGGGGCTTCAGAAGCTATATAGTTCACCCCATTCATTTTACAGATGGAGAAACCAGAGTTCCACAAAGTGAAGTGACCTTCTCAATGTCACACAGATGAATTTGGAGAGCTGGGATTTGAACTCAGTTCCACTCTCCCTAAATTCATCCTTCCCATTGCCCTGTGGACTTGTAATTTATATAAAAAGGCCAATATGCATTTAGCAAATGCGTTAGATTGCATTTATTTTTTATTTTTAATTTATGGAATAAAATAAGCATTTCCATAACAGTATAATAAAAAAGATGATTGCATATGAAACTTCACATCTATCATGTACAACTTGTAATTCTTTTTAAATATATAGTAAAGCTATCATGTGAATTTCTTTTTTCTTTTTTTTTCTTCCCTCTCTTCCCCCTGATGATGGCTACCATTTAATATTGCATTTATTGATGCAACGGATAAAGAAGTCAATCTTAGTTCTCTCCAATCATTTGGGATTCCTGCTCCAAACATCCTCTTTATCCCCTCTCCTCACTCTCCAAACATCATTATTTCTTTTCACTGTTAAACTTTTTTTTAAATGAATGTGAACATTCCTGGCAAATCTCAAAAAATCTATCAAAATGTGAGACAAAGAATTTCTCACCATCTCCAATGAATTAATTCACTTAGCCAGCCTTATTTTCAAACCAAAAAGGACATTTTGAAATGACCCTGACACTGAACTCGAAGGTCCCTCCCCAATTCTAAATCTGATGGTACTTAGGCATTTCTGAAGAGCTGATTTTGAGGTTAAAATAATTATACATATATTAAAAACACTTTTTGGAGCAAAGAAACCTGCCAGTTCTGACTTTGGCTTAATTGGTTTGAAAATCTCACTCTCCATAATTGCCTTTTATGTAGTACCCTGTGGTTCAATATAGATAGGATTTTCATTCAGCCATATAAGAATAGTACATGGTATAGCAGTATACTAAATGTTTATTATTGAGTGGATCCCCTTCACTACCCATTTTAGAATGTAAGCTTCTTGAGGGCAGGAATTGTTTTTTTTTTGTCTTTATATCTCCTTTTTCTAGGACAATGTCTGACATGTAGTGTTTAATAATTGCTTGTTGATTGGTTAATATACTATTAGCACTAGTTGAGGTGTGATTAGTTTTGCTGAACTCCTTCCCCCTTTCTTATTATTTCTTACAAAGAATAGCTCTCTGGGTATGGGAGGGATATATATGGAAATGGAGGTGATAAAAGATGCCAACAGAAACTTTAAAAATTCCTTCCTTTTTCACTGTTTGGTTTGTTAAGATAGGTCATTTGGTTTGTTGAGATAGGTCATTTGGTTCATTGAGATAGGTCATTAGGGAAGCAGTAAATTGGTGTTAGCATCTTAATAATTTTTTATAAATATGAATTCCTACTCCAAGGGAGGGAGGGATGTAACTTAACACTATAATTAGATATAAGGATTTCAAGCATAGCTGAATCCCAAGACAACTAGTTCAGTATAGTCAACCAACTGGTTCTGGATGGCCCACAGATGTTAGGGAGCTGTGGATTTATATGGGGATGAACAAAGGGAGCTACAATATATGTTGAACAAACCCCAGCTGACTTTGAACACCATATCATCTCATACCATACCATACCATACAATATCATATCATACATCATATCATATCATGTTATATATAATATAATGTCATATCATATCATATAATCTCATCTCATCCCAACCTCAAGGGGTAGAGAGGGAGGAAGAGTGGTGGACTTCATTGGAGTCCAGGATGGCACTAATAGTTAACTGTCAGTCATTCAAGCTGCCTCTACATGTACATTCCTGCTCATCCTTTGTATGAGAGGGCTCATTTAATCATCCTGAATTGCCATATGAGACTGGGAAAGAAAGATTTTAAGTCTAGCCCTGGCTTCTTTAGGTTTCTATAAGTACATCTGTTCTCAACAGTGACTTGCTGATTGCATATGTCCATCCATCATCATGCAATTTATAAGTTAGTCATCCTGATTTTCCTAGGTTTTATTATAATATCCAAATGAAAGTTCCCTATTTGAAGAAATGTTACTTCTTCAAGTCAGCAAGAAACCAGTGTTATAATCAAATCTCAGTAATCTGAGGGGAGATTGTTTGAATTGCTAGTTAACCACAGGTGAGAAATATTTTTTTATGACATGACCTTTTCTGCTTCATTGACTCTTTTGTTGACATCCTTGCCACAGTTTTTTACAGCACATAAAAGCCTACAAGAGGTGTGATTTTCCCTGTACTTAAAATAAAATGTTTAATGGGTTTCCCTATCAATAAGGCTGGACTGAGATCAGTAAAGAAAACTAAGAAAGTAGGGGTTCCATAAGACTTTACACCAGCCTTAGATGCCATGTAGCTCAGCCCTAGCATGAGCTGAAAAGCATTGGACCAGGATGGAAAACTGGATAATTTTTTCAATCCCATAAAACATAGTTATATGTCACTTTGGAGCTTGGGGAAGCTGTATAGCTTCCCTAATTAACACAGATTTGTTTCTCATCATAATTGATATCTTGGCCTCTCTGGGAAAGAGATGCAAGATAGATAAGTTTTAATGGAGGAAGTGGGCGAGAGGAGGGGGAGATAGTGTTGGAGAATGACAGAAATAAACCTTGGAGGGGACAGGAGAAAAGAAGCCAGGGGAGAAGCAAAGGAAATATAGATCCTATGATACCATGTATTTTTAAATTTTAATTATTTTTCAAATGGAAAACATTTATTTTCTCATACACTGAGAGGAACTGGGTTCAAATCCTAGCTCTGCCACTTAAGCCTTGTGACCTTTGAAAAAGTCATGTAACCTCTCCTGGCCTCATTTTCTTCAACTGTACAATAAAGGGGTCCTACTAGATGACTTCAAATGTCCTATCTTGAAATACATATTTCTAGAATTCCATATACTTCCTGGCCCAAAGCCCAATTTTAAGCTTCCTCTATATCCCCTTTTCCATGTTTCTCTAAGTCTTGAAGATAGCTGCTTACCCTTAAGAAGCTGATATTATTATGGGACTTCGAGTTGGAAGTGTTCCTTAGAGATCATCTAGTCCAACCCTCCCATTTTTACAGATGAAGAAACTGAGGCCCAGAGGGGCACAGTGATTCAGCCAAGCATATGTGAATTTTGGATAAATGTCCCATTTTGGGTCTCTCCAGGTCTATGCTCCCTTGCACAAGAAGAATGGAACATTGAGTACAGTTTTCTAAATTTTACCTTATATGTCTGCTTACTCCTAGAGAATTAATGTTCACATCAGGAGAATCTAAGTGGAATAAATTACTCTTCACCGTCTCCAAAAATATAGCCTTATAATCAATATAACAGAAAATTAATACAAAGCACAGACAAATACATCTGAACTTTCAGAGACAAGAGAAATGTAAATGAACAAAACTGCTGTTCAAAAATGCTCGTTAGGAGGAGGGTTATCTTGGCTGTCTTTTATCTTCTCTCCACAATAGCCCCTCTGGGGACCTCCCAGTGCTGCTTCAGCCCAGTGGAATCAGGTTACGCTAACCACTTCAATTAGGCATTTCGGGCACTACTGTTCTCTCAGATGACAGCTCTCCTTATGGTCCATAATCTAATTCTACAGTAATTTGGAGGACCACAACTGTTTTAAACAAAGAAAAAAAAATGGAGCTCATCTTTCTAGTGGGCTCCTTAAAGGCCTGTTTTCTGGCATCTTCTCTACCTCTATAGAAATATTTAGCTCCTGTCATGGATTCAGAAGAAATAGAATGACTAACTTAGGGGCCGTGTCCTTGTGATTTCTGAAGAAGAGCCTGGCACAGGTACTACTCCGCCCCTCCCCCCGCCCCTGCCTTCTAGTAGCACTTAATAAATGCTTCTTGAAGAGAAAAGGCATAAAAGAAGAACTTTGGCCTTCACAATTATGTGCCATTATCAGAAACAAATATGGCTTTTTCATCAGAGAGGACATTAGAGAAGATGCTTTGTTGCCCTGAGGACCACTGGGCCTTTCCATCTAACTTACAACTGAAACTGCTTATATATGCTATCTCTCCCTATCAGAATGTGAGCTTCTTGAGATCAGAGACTATCTGGTTTTTCTATTTGTGTCCTCAGAGCTTATCCGAGTGCTTTACATATAGAAATGCTTAATAAATGCTATCCATCCATCCATCCATCCATCCATCCATCCATCCATCCATCCATCCATTCATTTTTATGTGTCCCAAGACAAAGTAAGATGGAATGTGAAGGGTGAGGCTGCAACTTAGCCTCAGGAATGAATCTCTTTTTATTCTATGTCTCTAGGGATGAAAGTCTGTCATAAAAGAGAGGATGGCAATGGAGGCCTCAACGACTATAGGCAAGTAGCATGGAGCTGAGAAAAAGGACCTCTGTCTTTAAAAAGGCCTTGCCAAAAAGTCTTTCCAGTGCCCTGAACCTGTGCAAACAACATGTCGAGTAGCAAACAGGGACTGTCAGGGAATCATTCATAATGTAATTACAGCACTTAAAAGTTGTCCTGCTAGCTTTACTCATAGGAGATAGGGATAGGAAAGAAACGTATATTCACTGGTAAAGGGAGCCCTCAAGGAAAGAGACTCCTTCTATCAATTCAGGTCAGCACCTTCTCTGCAACACATAATCTTAGATATCTGTGGCAATAGATGTTAAATGACTTGCCCAAGCCCATAGAGCCAGCATGGGTCAGAGGCAGGACCCGAACTGACTGTGATCCGCTCTCTAACCACTGTACTGTGTTGCCTCTCAAGTTCAATACATGCCTAAAATCAATGCCTCCTACCATAAACTGAAGCCTGGACATATAATTTTCACTTGAAAACCTTCAGTGATGTGAAATCTATCACCTCCTGAGGGATTCCAGTCCACTTTTGGACAACACTAATTGATAGATAGTATCTTTTTACATGAAGTCTAAATTGGCCTTTTCTTTACAGCTCCTATTCCTTCCTCCCATTTCTGCCCTCTGGGTCAAGCAGAACAATCTGATCCTTCTTCAACATGATTGCCTTTGTTCTGATCAATACCATGGCCCATGCCAACTCCAAAGCACTCAGGATGAAAAATGCAATCTCCCTCCAGAGAAAGGACTGAACTCTGAGTGCAGATTGAAGCATATGTTTTTTCACTATTTTTTTACCCTCTCCCTCTGCAACATGGATACTGTTGAAGTAGGTTCTGCATATATATGCATAATATATAATGGGTATATGTATTTCTGGGGCAGCTAGGTGGTACAGTGGGTAGAGCATTGGGCTTGGAATCAGAAAGACTCATCTTCTCGACTTCAAATCCAGCCTTGGACACTTACTAGCTGTGTGACTCTGGGCAAGTCATTTAACCCTGTTTGTCTTAGTTTCCTCATCTGTAAAAAGACCATAGAAGGAAACGTCAAAGCACTTTAATATCCTTGCCTAGCAAACCCCAAATGGGGCCATGGATAGCCGGACATGACTGAAAAGATTAAACAATAGTAAAACCACAAAAAAGGTGTTTTCAAATACTACAATTTATATAAAGTAGCGCTTACACAGAGAAAGCATCAAAGTGAGATTCAAACCTACTGACTCCAAGCCTAACATTCTATCCCCTAGACCACATAATACATCATAAAGTCAGATGTTGTTGTTTGTTGTTTGTTTTCTGTTCTAGAAGAGAACCTTGACATCAGGAAGATGATGCCATGACATACAAGTGAACTGGATTTAAGTGAAGGAGAGCTATACAAAATCTCGCTTTTTCCTCTGGAGCCATCTGGGTCCAGTGGCCAGATATAGATCAGGAGAACTAGAGATGACCCAGGATGCAGTGGGGGACCTTGGCCTTTATAAGCTAAGGTCTCTAACAGGTCTTAGTTTGACTGAGGCAACACCCATTCAGTGATGAAGGTTAAATAAGAAATGAGGCAGAGTATTTGATAACGCAAGGAGGATCTGGGTCTGCAGTCAGGAAGACTCATCTTTCTGAGTTCAAATCTGACCTCAGACATGTCCTAGTTGTGTGACCCTGGGCAAGTCACTTAATCCTGTTTGCCTCAGTTTCCTCATTTGTAAAATGAACGGGAAAAGGAAATGGTAAATCACTCCAGTATATTTTTGCCAAGAAAACCCTTAGGGTCAGCTAGGTGGTGCAGTGAGGAGTGCAGTGGACCTGGAGTCAGGAGGACCTGAGTTCAAATCCGGCCTCAGACACTTGACACACTTACTAGCTGAATGACCTTGGGTAAGTCACTCAACCCCAATTACCTTGCCTTCCCCCTTCCAAAAAAAAAAGAAAACCCCAAGTGGGGTCAAGAAGAATCAGATAGAATTGAAATGACTGAACAACAGCAAATATGTATTTCTATAGGTATACATTGTCTATCCATATATATACACAAAGTAAGTGTGTAATGGGTATACATACTTCATATGTATAATGAGAACTGTATTTCTTGCCTTCTCAGCGCAGGGATGGAGAGAATTTGGAAATGAAAAATAAATAGCTCCAAAAACCAACCAATTTGATCACCTTACTAATGCTTGAAGACAGCTTTTGTTTCCCCCCTGAGTCTTCTCTTCTTCAGATGCCAAATTTCTATTCCTACAGCAGGTCCTAAGAGGGGATTAACTTGATGTCCTTCCTCATCCTGATTGCCCTACTTTGGATGCCCATCATCCTAAAATGGGGTGCTCAGAGACTCCTGAGATGGTCTCAAAGTGGCCAGGTAGAGCCAGACTCGTCCCTCTCTGCCTTTCTTAATGCAACCCAAGATTGCACCAGCTTTTTTTGTCTGCAGACACAAAATGAGATCCCATCGCCTGATTCTTGAAGCTGGAAGAGGCAGCCAAGAACCATGAGCCTCAGTCTCCCCTTGCTCTCCTTTAAAACAAGCACTTTTGGCTTTTCCTCATTTTAGTCACTGATACAGACTTCTGAACATTGAGGTTTCCCTGTATTGAAGTAAGCGTCCCTACCCTTTTCTATATCCTTCCTTGATTTGCTGTGAGTGTCTTTAAACCCAGGCCAGTTTCTTTCTTATGCTGAAGAAAATGGAAGGATTTGAAGCAATCTAAGAACAAAAAGAGTCAGAGGCTATTTTGTTCCAAGGTCTTTGTTGCCATGTGGTGGGGAGGATCTCTTTGGCAGCCGCCCAGCCTGAGATCCTGGAACAGACTCTGGAGGCTGCTTTGTATTCTCTAACGTCTGAAATCACCTTTCCAACATTGAATCACGAGCATTCTGCTTGTTTTATAACCAAGTCAAATGTGGCAGAAGATGAAATCATTTATTTTTCTCCTTTTGAGTCTTGGCTTCAAGAAGTTTGCAGTAGCATGAATCATCTGATGACATTTTTTCTCTGTTTCTCAATAAAGTTTCTTACTCTGCTTTTCTTTGGACTTACTTCCAAGTGAAGCTATACTTTTGCTCTTTGGGACAGAAACTTAACGTTTTTCAATTCAAGGTTTACTGTTGTGTTTATCCTTAACACACAGGAATTATAATGATGTGACTGTAGATAGTCACCCATAAATGTTTACTTATTGTTAGTTTTTTTGTAGGAGTTGTTTTGGGAGAATAAATGTTATTTATGTATCCTTTCCCTTTACTTTCTTTTCCTTTCTCTTCCTTCCATCCATCTATCCCTCTCTCCATATCTATCCATCCATCCCTCTCTCTATCCATCCTCTCTCTCTCTCTCTCTCTCTCTCTCTCTCTCTCTCTCTCTCTCTCTCTCATTGCATCTGTGTAGAGAGGGCTTGGTGACGAACTCCTTCTACCACTGCAGATTGGCACCAATTAAAGAATTGCCTGGCAGTGCTGAGAGGTTAATAAACCTCATTTGAAACATTTTATTTATCATTCCAAGAAATCATAATCCAGAATTTTTCAAAATTTTTTGGTTAAAATAGAAGCAAAAAAGTTTCTCTCTGAATTTTCTTTCTTTTCTCCTTTTTCTCTCCGAGACGTCCATCTCTTTTTTAAAACAAATCCTTGGCTGAATTGTGAGTTTAAGAAGAAGGGCAGTGAAAAAGCTGGCTACCAATAAAAAAATCAAGGGTTCCTTTTATGTCTGCACAATGTGGAAAGAATTGTTAACCATGCTCTCGATCTTCCCAATCACACTCTCACATGCAGGTAAAGATCATAAGCCTATTGTCCTTTGTGCAGCCTTGTCAGGCTTCATTTGACTCTAGTGAAACTCACAAAATAATCTCCTTTATCTCGTGGTATAGGCCGAGGCCTCCACATATTCTGCAAATACAACATACTCAGAGGATTTAACCTTTCTGAAGGTATGCTACCGAATGCCCACTAAAATCTGTTCTGAAGCAGCTTTTTAAAACTGCTACAAGGCTAAATAATAAATTCTTTATGAGTCTTCATTTCTGAAATATATTGGATACATCTCTTTGTAAAACTTCATCTCTTTTTAGATTTACTCTCTAAGTTTACCAGTGGCCAATGCACCAACCTTTTGCAAAACCCAGCGCCCTTTTCAGAGCTCTTTTCTTTAATTTCTTTGTAGCAGTTGACACTCTGGATCAATGATTCTACAACTTCAACTATTATAGCAGCCTCCTTGCTAGCCTACCCGTGTTAAGTATGTTACATCTCCTTGACATAATAACATCAGGGTAATCATTATGAAACAGCAGCACATCACAACTTCTCAAGAACCTACAAGAGATTTCTATTGATTGATTACTGCTTCAAGTCCCAAATCCTTAGATAGGCTACTACACACACACACACACACACACACACACACACACACACACACACCCCAACTCAAAACCAAAACCAAACAAAATCAGTGTTACTTTCTAATGACTTCATTGTCCCCAAATAGAACACTCCATTGAAATAAATACATACAGATAAGTAAAATAAATCAACACATTAGTCAAGTTGGAAAATGTACGCCTCATTTTGTACCCATAGGCCACCACCTTTTTTGCCAAGATGTTTGAGGCATGAGTCCTCTGAAATTATGATAGGTGGAATCATGAGATCTTTTATTTAGATTTGGAAGAAACTTTAGTTTACCTAATACAACCTCTTCGTTTTATAGATGAGCAAACTGAAATAGTGAGGGGTTGTGACATGCCCAGGCTTCTCTGACATTAAATCTTGTACCCCTTGATCACAATTTTAGGTCTTGGATTGCTATTTTTCTTTGCATTAATGTAGTCATGGTGTGCATTGTTTTCCTGATTCTGCTCACTTTGCCCCAATACGTACAAGATTTCTCTGAATTTTTCATACTAGCTATTTCTTTTGGTGTCACCATTTTACATTATATTCACATGCCAGAGGCAGCTTAGCATATCAACTAGAGGTTTGTCTCAAAGTCATAAAGTTCTTCCCCTAACACATAGTGGCTATTTCACTCTAGGCATGTCACTTAATCTCTCAATGCTTTATGGAGCTCTCTAAGACTCCAAGCTGTAGGAAAGTTACCAATCTGCACTGGAGGATGGAGTTTCTTCAAACTGGGATTTCTCACAAATTCAAATTCAGTAACGTCTGCCTCTTTGTGACCCCATTTGGGGTTTTCTTGGCAACGATACTGATGTGGTTTGCCATTTCCTTCCTCAGCTCCTTTTACAGATGAGGAAACTGAGGCAAACAGAGTTAAGTGGCTTGCCCAGGGTCACACAGATTCTAAGATTCTGAGGCTGGATTTGAACTCAAGAAGATGAGTCTTGCTGATTCCAAGCCCGGTGCTCTATCCCCTGTGCCATCTAGGTCCAGCCTCTGGCCCTATCAGCTGTCCATATACCACAGTTTATTTAGGCATTTCCCAACTGATGGGCATTCATTTTTCTCTACTTTGCTATACTTGCTATATTCTTTGCAAAAAATATTGCTAAAATATTGACACATATGTGTATGTATATTATATATATATACATATATACATATACACATATACATATACATATACATATACATATACATATACATATACATATACATATACATATAATCTGAACCCAGTCTATGGATTCAATCTATTCCCTTCTCTGCTTTAGAAAGGCCATTCTCTTTACCGTCATTCCCATTCTTTGCTCAAAGGATTGTGGAGGTAGAAGTTAAAAGGACATTAAAGGTAATTTGATACAACCTACTCATTTTGTCACTGGGGAACCTGAGGCCAAACGGGACTAAGTGACTTGTTCAAGTTACACAGCCAGAACTGGGGCTTAGATCTAGGTCTTTGGACTCCAAGTCTGCAACTCTGGACACTGTATCATGCTCCCTCTCTCCCCTGCTGTACCTCTGTTATGTGTCAGGGAAGTGTGACTACCTCCCCATCTTGGTCAGTAATTTTCAATTGAATGAATATTTACTAAATACATGAAAAGCACCATGCTAGGTACTAAGGAGAAAAAGACAAAAATGGAATGCCCTTGAAGAACTTACAATTTAATGGAGGAGGCAGAGTCTGGAGAGATATAACTTACGCATAGACAAGTAGCTCGACAGTTTACACAAAGTTATTCATGAGTATGCTAACGACTGAGAAAGAGTGTATATTTTTGTTGTTGATAGGTGACAGTGGATAGCATCCTGGGTCTGGAGTCAGGAAAACTTATCTTACTGAGTTCAAATCTGGGCTCAGACACTTACTAGCTGTGTGACCCTGGTCAAGTCACTTAAATCCTATTTGCCTCAGTTTACTCAACTGTAAAATGAGCTGGAGAAAGAAATGACAAACCATTTCAGTATCTTTGCTAATAAAACTCCAAATAGGGTCACAAAGAGTAGGACATGACTGAAAAACTACTGAATTACCAAAAAGGAGAGAGTGCATTCCAGACATAGTGTGGCTTGCCCTGTATAAACACTGCTAGAAGTCTGGCTGGAATTCAGTGTCTAAAGGGGCACAATATGAAATAAGACTGGAAAAGTAGGTGGGAGTCATAAGTAGAGGGCTGTAAATGCCAGGTAAAGGATTTTAAACTTTATCCAAGTGGCAAGAGGGAATCACTACAGATTTTTGAACAGAGGAGTAACATGGTTAGATCTGTATTTGAGGAATATTGGTTTGGCAGCTGTGTGGAGAATGGAATGAAGAGAGGTGAGCCTGTACTCAAGGAAACCCAATTTAGGGTTCTTTTAATAAGTGGTTTATAAGATGCTGCATTAGTGGATCTTTACGAAATACAACTTGCAAGTACTTTCAGGGAAACTCCTAGCTCAGGACAAATGTCAGCTTATAGAAATGCCTCCTGGAAAGTGAAGAGAGAATTCTTAATAATAACCTTAAAGCACACACAGATTTCTGGAATAAAAAATGTAGGGAATTAGAAGATCTCTTTAGGTGCCTGCTGCTTCTTTGAGCATCAGAAAAGAAACCAGCACTCACAAAAGAGAGCTGTGGCCTGTGGCATGGAGCCAGAGGGAAGGGCTCATCCAGGTGCTCATAAGCCCACCAGGGAAGAGAGACAGAAAAAGCTCTCCAGAAGGGAGAATGGGACTTCGTTGCTTTATCCATCAGACAGAAGGGCAAAAAGACTGTCCACATCCCTGTGTCCCTCTCATCATATTTCATCTTGGCAGGTCAAGTACAATTACCTTTTCTCTTCCAAGAGACCTTCAGATCCCTTTCAATATTAGAAACAAAACCATACCATCTCCTTCTCAAATTCTATGGTGGTCCTCAGGGGCACTGGGGACACTGACCTATTTGAAGTAACTGGTCAAGTTTAAATCATGTAGGTCCAATTTTGTTGACTATAGAAATCTGCCCCCTTAAACTAGTCCCACGGCCCACTGTTACCCCACTTTTGAAGACCTATTCTTTTTTTGATGCTAATACTGGGTCAGTACCCATAACCTGATAAACGTAGAAGCTTCTAGCGCCTCATTACCACTCTCCAACTGGAAGTACCTATCCTCTTTCTGCCCCTTTAGCAAATTAATTTTTAAATAATCAAACATGGATTTTATCTCCCTCCCATCTTGACCTTCATATCATTGGAAAAACAATTAAATCCTTATAACAAAACACAGTTACGCAAAAACAAATTCCTGCATTGGTCACATCCAAAAAGTATGTCTTATTCTGCATCCTTTGTCCACTACCTGTTAGGAGGTGGGTGGCATGCTTATTCTTGGTCCTCTGGAATCCAGATTATATTGCATTGCCTAGATCAGAGTTTGTAAGTCCTTCTAAGTTGTTAGTTTTATAGTATTGTACAAACTGTGCTCCTGATTCTATTCACTGCACTCTGTATCAGTTCATATAAGCCTTCCCAGGTTTCTCTGAAACCAGCTTTTTCACTGTTTATTCCACTTCATTCATGTATCACAATTTGTTTAGCCATTCTCTGATAAAGGCATGCCCTCTTAGCTCCCATTCCTTTGCTACTACCAAAAAGAACTTCTATAAATACTTTTGTACATATGCTTCTCTTTCTCATTTAAAAATCATTTTTGAGGTACAGGACTAATGGTGGTATATCTGGGTCAAAGGATCGTTGTTCTTGTTTAGTCAATTCAATTGTGTTTGACTCTTTGTGAGCCCATTTGGGGTTTTCTTGGCAAAGATGCTGGAGTGGTTTGCCATTTTTTTCTTCAGATCATTTTGCAGATAAGAAAACTGAGGTATACAAGGTTAACTGACTTGCTCAGGGTAACACAGCTAGTGTCTGAGGCTGCATTTGAATTTGGGTTGTCCTGACTCCAGGCTTGGCACTCTTTCTGCTGCATTATCCATAGCTGTTTGGATCAAAGGTTATGCAGAGTTTAATGACTTTTTGGGTATAGTTCTAAACAGCCTTCCAGAATGGCTGGACCAATTGACAGTTCTACCAATAATGCATTAGCATGCCTGTTTTTCCACAGCACCTCCGGAATCTATCATTTTCCTTTTTTGTCAACTTTCCCCATCTGACAGATGTGAGGTAGAACCTCAAAGTTGCTTTACTTTGCATGGCTCTAACAGTTAATGTTTTAAAGCATTTTGTCATATGGCTATTAATACCTTTGATTTCTTCCTCTGAAATCTGTCTGTTCACATTTTTTGATCATTTTATCAACTGTGGCATGTGATCTTTATTAGCGAAACTTGTTGCAATGGTTTTTTTTAAATCAGTTTCCTGTTTTCTCTCTAATTTTCGCTGTATTGGATTTGCTTGTGTAGAACTTTAAGATGTAATGCAGCCCTCTCAATCATTCTCTTGTTTCATGGGTATTCATTTTTCTCTCTCTGGCTAAACTCACTGAAGGGGAGGGTAGCCCTGGATTTGGAGTAGAAGGAACTGAGTTTGAATATTGTCCCATGACCTTATACTTGTATGACCTTGGACAAATACTTAACTTTTCTGGGGTACAGTTTTGTCATCTGTAAAATGATGGGACTGAACTGGCTGTTCTCAAAAAGGGCGTCTCCTTCTAGCTCTTAATCTGAGGTCCTGTGGCCATGTTTCATGTTTTTTTTTGTATCACATTACGTTATGAGCTCCTTGAAAGCAGTGACAGTTTTTGCCTTTCTTTGCATCTCCAGCACTTAGCGCAGTGTCTGGCACATAGTCAGCCCACCCTTCTACTGGAGGAGTTTCCTATTCAGCCTTTATTATGTATTTACCACAACTGCCATATGGTGTCAGGACTTCCAGGAAACTAATAACAGAAAGGCATTTCTGGAGGTGAGGTTGTTATAATTTCAAGGTTCTCTGGGGTTATGTGTTACAGATGAATGCTTCTGCTGGTGTGATTATCTCATAGAGGTGGCCTTATTGCTATTAGAGATGTCTCTCAGCTTTATGTATAATTTATTTTAATAAATTACTTTGATGGCTACATAGGGGCTGCCACTTAGTGTTAGAAAGTTCCCACTGAGATTCACAGACATTAATCTGTTCCTGTAGAATGAAGAATTGACAATCAAAAGTGTCTTTTGTTCTAAGCAGCTTAATAATTCCAAAGTATTTTTTTTAAAAAGCAACTGAATGATGTGAAATGAATTAATGACTTAATAGTACTACTTATTTTTTCTCTTTTGAAAAGCAGTATAGAAACTGGCCAGACCTAGTGGACTAATAAAAAAAGAACTATTTTAAAAAGCATTCGAGTATGATGAAGACAGTTCTAGAATTGGAACCAGAGGATCTGCATTTAAATCCAGGCCTTGCTACTACCTGTGTTAGCTTGCATAAATCACTTTATCTTTTTGGACCTCAGTTTCCGCATTGGTCAAATTAAAGGGTTAGAATATACAACCTCTAAAGTCCCTTCCAGAACTAAATCTGTGATCCTCTAGAATGACCAACCATTGGTTGACATCTATCTGGTGATCTTCTCTGTGTATACGGAAAAGGGGCCACTTCAATGACCTTTGAAAAGTGGACTGAATTCAAATGTCTATTAGAAGTGTTTTTATAATTAAATCTAGGAAGAAACGGCTTTGCAAATGACCTCTGAATTTGAACTTTTTTGATGGATTCAACTTACTCTAATAAAAGAAATTAATCATGAGATTCTCAGTGGAATTCTGTCCAGGTTTAGGGTGCATAAAATGTAGGCTGGGATCTGAGAGCAACTTTAAGTACTAGGGACACAAATTAAACAGTTGTGTGAATATTAACATTATTGAACATTCAGAACATTCTAAGGAATAATAATGATGATGATGATAGCTAACATTTATTAAGCACCTACTATATGCCAGGTCCTGTGCTAAACACTTTATAATTATCATCTCATTTGATCCTTATTACAACTCTAGGAGGCGAATGCTATTATTTCCATTTTACAGATGAGGAAACTGAGGCAAACAGAGGTTAGGTGACCTTCCCAGAGTCAAACAGTTAGTGTCTAAGGCTAGATTTGAACTCAGATCTTCCTCACTCCAGGCCTAGCACTCTATGTACTACATCACCTAGCTGACCTAATAACCTTTTGATTAAAATTGAAATGCTATCAATTTGTAAAAAAAAAAAATTAAAATGATGTTTATGTGTTTACTTTAGCAAATAGCCACCTAGTCTGTTAAACAGACCATTTTCTTTTGCAAAAGAATATTTCAAGACCACTTGATACCCACTTACACAATTTCACTTCCCTGACCTATCAAGTCCATTTGTATTTACATCTATTAGTCTAGAAGGGCACAGCAAAACATTTCAGTTACCTGCGAAATATTCTCAGATCTAAAAAATATGGAACCTGGGTTGAACAGTGATAGAAATGCTCTTTCATGCATATGTGTGAGATACAACTCCTCTCAAGCAAATGGGGCTTCACTTTATATAATAGAACAACTCATTTTATGAAGACAGTATGAAATCCAATAAACCTGAGTTAAATTGAATTCAATAAACATTTGAAGTGTGAGCCTAAAACCAAATCCCTGGTACGTGAAAGTAAAATGGATGATGTTGATGAGAAGATGCATTTCAAGTTTTATGAGCTAGACTTTGGTGAATTTTTCCCTATTGGCACCTTTGTTATATATTGTAATTTGATCATTTTAAAACATGTACTTCTCTTTCTTTATTGAATTATAAAAATACATAAAAGCAGGTATTGCTAACATGTTCAGTGCAAGGTTAATAAGAATGGAAAAGCAAAGAGTTCATAAAGCATAGATACTTCTCATTCATACATAGAGAAAATTTGTGTAACTCATTCATGGTCAATGGATCATAGAATTACACCTGGAAGAGAACTTGGACAGCAGATAATGCTATCCATTTCATTTTGCAGTTGAGGAAACTGAGACCCTTGGATTTATTCAAAGTCACACAAGTAATAAGTGTTAACAGAAAGATGTGAATCTGGCCCTTCTGAATCCAAACGTAAGGATCTTTTCATATTAGAATGGAGGCCTGTTGGGGGTAGGGACTATGTTTTTACCTCTCTTTGTATCCCTAGCACTTAGTATCATGCCTGGCACACAGTAAGCACTTAAATGCTTGTCTACTGTGCCATTACTGTGATTCTAGGTGAAATATGTATAGTATGGTTGGAAGGGGGTTCTGGAAAAGCCCTCTGCTCTAAAGCATTTTACTCATGAGCAGATAGATGAGATTCTATCATTGAAGTTCCATTGCTTTTGATTAAAGATTTTCTCTCTCCAGGGTATGTGTTCTGGATGCTTACTCCATGCATGATCTTGGCCACATCACTAAGCCTCTATGACTTAGCCACATCACTAAGCCTCAGTTTCCCTATCTGTAAAATGAAGTTGTTGAGCTAGATGACCTTGGAGGTTCCTTTCAGGTCTAAATTTGTGATCCTATGATTTCTAAAGGGAGAGCACATTAAGTGATTATCAATCAAATGTGCTAGACAATATAGTTTTAGCAGCCTACTTTTTAATGACAAAGGTGACTGAGGGAGATTGGAGCATAACGAATTGATTTTTCTATAAGGAGAAGAAGGTTGAAGCAAAGGTCAGGAGTGGGGAGTATTACAGGGGAAAGGGGTCACCCTGGTCTGGAACTACCATGAAGAAAACCTTGGAGAGAAGCTGTCAAAAGGAGGGAAAAAGGAAGACCGAAAAGGTAAATTTTAATAGAGAATAGTGAACCTAGAACATAGGACTTAGAATCAGAAGAACCTGGACCAAATCCTGTCTCTGAAAATTCAGAAGCTGTGTGATGATGGACAAGTCACTTAACTTTTGGTATCTTTATGGAATAGGGCTAAAGGTATTTACGTTAAGAATAATAATAGCTGGCTTTTCTGTAGGTTATATAGGTGGTACAGTGGATAGAGTGCAGGAACATGGAGTCAGGAAGACCCGAATTCAAATCTGACCTCGGACACTAGCTGTGTGACTCTGGGCAAGTCACTTAACTCTGCTTGCCTCAGTTTCCTCATCTGTAAAATGAGCTGGACAAGGTAATAGCAAACCGCTCTAGTATCTCTGCCAACTTGAGCTGTCACTGAAAGCAGCAGTTCTATGACTGAGTGAGTTAAACTTGCACTAAGTTAGTAAACAACAAGAAACTTTACTGATGCAATTCAATTGTATTGCTGGTACCTTGAAATTCCTTCCAACTGCTCAGTTATAGACCAAAGCTGTCTTTGTTTATTAGATTGTAATAGACTTGATAATTATTAGATTGTAATAGACTTGGATTCTGCCAAGAAAACCCCAAATGGAGTCCCAAAGGGTCAGATATGAACAACAAACAACAAAGTTCTTTATGGTTTACAAAGCGCTTTACACATATAATTTCATATCCTCACAACAATGCTAGGAGTGAGGTTCTATTATCTCCATTTTAAAAATGAGGAAACTAAGGTAGAAAGTGACTTGCCTAGGGTCACACAGCTAGTGTTTGATGCCAGATTTGAACTCAGTCTTTCTGACTCCATGCCTGGTACTCTACCCACTGTGCCACCTAGTTATACTACCTAGCTGAAGAGGGTTTTTGTAAGAAGAGCAATTTGGAAATCTGAAGGTGGTTTAGAAATAGTTTTTATCATTACTTGCTAGCTTGGACTAGAGCCAGGCTCATTCCCCACCCCCACCCCCCTTTCCTAATTTCATTTTCCATGTACCTCTTCTTTGCTTATCTGCTTTAAGAATGACTGTGTTCCTCTTTGAGTTTTCACAACTGTAAAATGAGTAATAAAATGAGTAATTTGGGGAAAATGGCCTCTAATGTCATAGGACCATGATGTTGAGCTAGAAGGGATTTTAGAGATCATTTTGATCAGCTCCCTTAATTTATAGGGGAGGAACCTGAAGCCCACAGAGGTTAAATGAGCTTCATGTGGTCACATAGGCAGCAAGAGTCAATCCATGAATCCTTGCCCCTTCCAGCTCTAAATGGAACTTATAATACTAGATTCTGTCTCTAAGGTTAGTTTAATTTTCTTTCTGCACCCTTTATTTTGAAAGCTTAAATAATTTTTGGCCCTCAAAAGGCAACTATAAATTTTGGGGAGATGTAATAGAAAGGGGGCAGATTTGTTGGTGTTACGATGTACCTATGGGGTTTTAGTAGTTTCTTTAAATGGAAAGAACACTAATTTTGGAGTCAGCAAACTTGGGTTTGATTCTTAGCTTTGTTACTTAGCAGATTATGTGACACTGGAAAAGTCACTTACTTTTTCTGAGCCTCAGTCTTCTCAGCTGTACAATGGGGCAGATGGCCTTCACTAAGCTGATCTCTAAGTCTCCTTCAGCTCTAATTCTTAGGATCTTATTCTACCAAGCTCTGAGAATTCTTATGAAAATGAAGATGTGTAAAATGTTTGGGTTAAAGGAGAGGGAATGAAACATCAGAGGTAAGCGATGCACTTAATAAATGTTTGTTGTATTGTACAATACTGTGTTATATTATGAGTTATATGTTATATTAAATTATAATATATATTTATATTATGTTATATTGCATTATACTATGATATGTATTGTAACATTCATATTATATTATATCACATTATATTATAATATGTATTATAATGCATGTTTATATTATGTTACATTATATTAAATTAATCCTTAGGTAGTAGAATGAGGCTACTGCAAAGAGGAGAGATAGTAGTTGAAAGCACATCGACAAAAGAATGGGAAGGATAATGGGGAGTTTCAAGATGGCATCTTAAGAAGTCACAGGTTAGAAATGGCTGCAAAGAGGAGGGTAGGCGGTAGCTTAGAGAGAGGAAATAGTAGAAAGACTGGATCTCCTAGGATCACCGCCTGGGACATCTGCTCAATTGGCGAGGGAGATGATGACAATTGTGGTTTCAATCAGACACTAGTGGGGCTCAGTTAGAAAGAACCTTGAGCACTAATGGAAGACTATGACAGATGATGCCTAGAAGGAGATGTTCCACACTTTTAAACTCGAGCTGTCACTGAAAGCAGCAGTTCTATGACTGAGTGAGTTAAACTTGCACTAAGTTAGTAAACGACAAGAAACTTTACTGATGCAATTCAATTGTATTGCTGGTACCTTGAAATTCCTTCCAACTGCTCAGTTATACACCAAAGCTGTCTTTGTTTATTACATTGTAATAGACTTGATAAAATAAAGGGGCACTGTCAGAGGCGAAAGAGAGAAAAAGAGAAGGGGAGGAAAGGGAGGGATGGAGAGGAAAAGAAAGAGAGAGAAGCATGGGAGGAGAGAAGAGAAGGAAAGGAAAGGGGAGGAGGTAGAGGAAAGGGAGGGATGGAGAGGAAAAGAAAGAGAGAGAAGCACGGGAGGAGAGAAGAGAAGGAAAGGAAAGGGGAGGAGGTGGAGGAAAGGGAGGGATAGAAAGAGAAAGGAGTGTGGGAGGAGAGAAGAAAAGAGAAGGGAAGGAAAGGGAAGGGAAGGGAGAGGTATATAGGAAAGGGAAAGTAAAAGAAGGGGAGAAGGGGAGAAGAGAAGAAAGAAGGGAAAAGACTCAAGGATATGCCTTTAAATGGAAACGTTTATCCCCTTTTTACTCAATGGTAGTAGCAGGTAGGAAGGAAACAGAAAAGAATATGAAAAAAAATAGATCCCCAACTCTTGACAATAGTAGACATTTAATAAATTCTTGTTAATTTATTGATTATTGTTTTTGTTTATCCTTCATTCTCAAAGAGGACCATATTGATTGTACTAATCCCAAATGATTGACTCCAACAAACTCCCACTAAGGCCTCTTGAAGAAATGATCTCAGACACTGAATGCAGGGGATTCCCTGGGTGACACAGTCCTGCATGAGTATCTTGATTGTGATATTAGAGCCCTTACTCTGCATCAGAGCTGAAAAAGTGGCCAACCAGATCATCACAGTACATTAGAAGGATCTATGACAATAGGTAATACAATCAAGGCTAAGTATCTCTGGAGGGGTAGAACATTTGACAGGTGTTTTTTTCTGGCTGGGCTGCCTATACAATTATTCTCCTTAGGCCTGTGGGGTTCTTAACCTGGGGTAGGTAAATTGGATGAGAAAAAAAGTACATCTTTGTCTTTACTAGCCTCTAACTGAAATTTAGCATTTTCTTCAATTATGAATGTAGGCAACAGAACACAGCATTATAAGGCTTCACGAGACTGCTAACATGGTCCATGATACAAAAAGGTGAGAGATCCCTACTCTACTGTGGACCCGAGCCCTTGTTCTTCACAAGACCAGCAGGTTCCACTGTCTGCTTCGGCAGTGGGCATTTTTGGACTACTACAAGTGATTTTCTTTACGTTCAATCAGTTTTCAGCATCCCAGAACCTCAGGGCATTTGTGTTTCTTCTAAAAGGAAAGGAAACTTTCTGTTGAAAAGATTTTTTAAAAAATAAAAGGGCAACCTATGCAAAGGATATGGTGAAAGTGGAAGAATGGAGGATAAAGGCTGAGGATGTGAAAAAGAAACCCAGGAAAATATTATATACTAAGACTTGTTAAGGGGGATCTATACTTATAAAATGGAAATTGCTGGGCTTGAAGAGCATCATAAAGATCTTTGTGAGGCTTCATGGAATAAAATAAGGACCAGGCAGAAATGTTGGGTAGAATGTCATATATAACAGATTGTGAGTTAAAATGAATATTAAAGTACAGGGTGAGACAGGAAGAGAATGAGTTTGGGAGCCAACTGGGCAAGGTTATGGGGACAAAAAAACGAGCAAACTATCCTTGTCAAAAAAGAACTTAGGTCATCTTGTTAGGAGGAAAAAGAAATGTAAGGAAGAGAAAGAATTTTTTTTTATATAAACTGAGACTCTCTGAGACAACAGAAATGCAAAAGCACATGAAAGTCAGAAATAGCAACGAATGGGTAAGGACTCACTATCCGACAAAAACTGCTAGGAAATCAGTCTGGCAGAAATAAAATATAGGCCAAAATACCATGCCATATACTAAGATAAGCTCCAAATGGTTCTATGACTTACACATAAATGAAAACATCATAAATAAATTACAGTAGCAAGGAAAAATTACTTATCTAGTCTCTGGCTAAAAAAGAAGTCATGTCCAAACAAAGTGTAGAAAAGATTAAAGAAAATAAAATGGACCATTTTGATTATATAAAATTTAAAAAGAGTTTTTGCCAAAACAAAGCCAATGTAGTTAAAATTAGAAGGGAATCAGGTTAATTGGAAAAATCTGCATCAAATTTCTCTGATAAAAGTCTATCCACAATATGTTAGGAATAGATTCAAAGTTTTATAAGAACCAAGAGCCATTCCCCCAATAAATAAAGGGTCAAAATATATGAATAGGCAGTTTTCAAAGGAAGAAAGCCACGCTGTCAATAATTATATGAATACATTCTCCAAATCAGTAATAACTGGAAATAGGTAAATTAAAGGAACTCTGAGGTTTCATCTCATGTTAATTGGTAAAGATGACAAAAAATGAAAATGACAGTTGTTGGAAGAGTTGTGGTATAAACAGTCACAGTAATGCACTGTTAGTGGAGCTGTGGACTGATCCAGCCCTTCTGGAAATCAGTCTGGAGCTATGCTCCAAAAATCGCTTATCTGTGCATAATCCTTGGCACAACAATACAATTACTAGGCCTAGACTGTATGCACAAAAATAACTGCAACAGCTTTTTTATCGTAGTAAAGAATTATAAATGGAGCTGCCCAACTACTGGGAAATGGCTATGAATGAGTATAATGGACCATTGTTGCGCTAGAAGAAATGATGAAGCTGGTTTCAGAGAAACCTGTGAAAATCTATAGGAACTGATACAAAGTGAAATAAGCAGAACCAGGAGAACAAATTTGAAAATTATGAAAAATTTAACTCTGATCAATATAACAATCAGTCATGATTCTAGGGACAGATGATAAGCTATGCTACCCACTTGCTAACAGGGAGGTGATGGACTAATATGAAGAATGAGATACACATTTTTAGACATGGCCAACGTGGTAATTTGTTTTGTCTGACTATGCATATTTGTTACAAGGGCTCTATTTTCCTTTTACTTTCTTCCAATGAGGAGTGGGGTATGAATAGGGAAAGGGAGAATAGCCAAAAACAAAACAAAATGAAAAACAATAACAATAAACAAAGAAAAAGGCAATAAAAGAAAGAAATTTTTTTTGAGGCATTTAAAAATGAAGAGAAGAGAATGGAACAGCCTTCTTTTCTAAAAGACCATAAAAATATGGACAAACAAGACAGCTCAGAAAAGCAAGGAATACTGTCAGAGGAGAAAGAGAGAAAAAGAGAGGGAGGGGAGGAAGGGAAGGATGGATAAGAAAGGGAGATCTGTAGTGCTATGTATAGTCTTTTTTTTCCTGTTACACTATACATATGGAAATGTCCATTTTATTTGGTGTTTAAGTTTAAAATTAAAAAAAAAAACCTCATTAGGAAATGATATCACATTATTGAAAGGAGGAAGGTAAAACATGTAAAGAGAAAAAAAAATTAGAGTTAAAAAAGACATCTAATGGTTGTGTGTGTTTTTGGTAGTGGGAGAATTAGAAATATGTAAATGTATGTGCTATGCAAATAACTTTTTATTTAAAAACTAATAAGGATAAAATAGAACAAACAAAAAAGATTACTAAAACTGCAAATGCTTGCTGAAATATAAACACTTCCCATTTGGGGTCATTAGCAGGAAAGTCAATATCATTGTAAATACTAGAGCTTCCTCACTCATCAAGGACTCTAACCAATAGGCTAGCTGCCTTTATAGGGGAAAAACCATTTATGTCACATTTGGAATAATAAAAAACCAAAACATGTTGTTACTTTTTCAGGTATTGTATGCCTTGATCTTGTAAAATCCCAAGAGGATTCTAACCAAATATGCTACATTACTTAATAGTAAGATAACTAAGGTGGCATGGCATGTGCATATTTTAAAACAGATGTACCATCAAATTGTGAAGATGATCAACTGAAGCATATTCAAGGAAATTACTGTTTTTGATGGATCAAATGTTATGGAAAATGCAAAAAGTCCTTTATTACAAATAGATAAACATAGCATGTCTTTTGTTCAACAAAAGTGATGTATGTATTAGATGCCATGATAATGTGTCTTGAGTTGTCCGCTACCCCAGCTTCAAAATACAGTTAGAGTCTGAATAGAATAAACAAAGCTTTTCTCATGCATAGCACATTCAATTCAATTTTGTCCTGCACACATGAATATCTAGAGAGGAGCAATTATCAGGGTGCAGATAAGGGAAGCTGGAAATCTGAGTTCCACTCTTAGCCAACTAAAATGAATAATAACAATAGCTAATGTTGACTTAGCACTTACTATGTGCTAGGCATGGTGCTAAGAGTCTCATTTGAGCCTCACAACAGCCCTTAGAGGTTATTATTATCCCAATTTTACAGTTCAGGAAACAGACAGACAGAGGTTAAATGACTTGCCAAGGATCGCACAGCTAGTAAGTCTCTGAGACTAGATTTGAACTCTGATCTTGCCTAATTTCAGGCCCCTGTGTTCTAACCACTGCACTACGTGAGCTGCCTCACATAGACAGAAGGCAAATTTGTCATCTTTATAGTGACTCATTTACCTTCTTCATAAAATAGGGTAGAATGTTCTAACTCAATAGGATAAGGGATTGTCTGTATAATGTTTTGAGGGATATTTTGATTTATGATTTCAGTTGTATGGGATATCTCATTGGACTGAGATGGGGTATTTAATTAATTTCCTTGAATAACAACTTGTCTCTAACTTAGAACTTTCAAGAGTTTTCTGGAGGACACTGACAAGTTAAGTGACTTGCCCATGGTCATACAGCTACTATGTATCAGGTAGAGGACTTAATCTTGACACCAATGTCAGCCTTCTATACCCTAAATCTCTCAGTCTTTCTCCTAATACAGTTAATACTTTCCTATCAAAGATGTCCCAAGTACAAATTATTTCTTTTTTTTTTTTAAGGTTTCTGCCCTTTTTTGTCTAGCACAGTGATTTGCTGTTCTCATTCATTTTTCTTAAAGGTTATAGAACTAATTAGTATATCTCCCATGTAGGCTTTAAAAGTATCTCACATTGTGGCATGGTTACCAGCGGAAGTCAAGATCATTTCTAAGTATATTTGAAATTCAATTTGTAAAGATTTCACAAATTGTTCATTTTGCAGAAACAATTTGGATCCCATCTGGTTTGCCTAGGGGAAAGTTTGCTGGTGTTCATTGTTAAGGAAATCAACGTATTGTCAGGGAATACAAAGGTCCCTGAAATAGGAATGTGGATGCCAATGGATACTATGATGCAAAAATGCCATCTATCTGCAAATGGGCATGATGTGAATTGGAATGATACCCATTCTCATTATACAAAGCCTGAACACAGGTACACTTAATGCCTTGTCTGGCTCATTTGCATGGAATCATGGAATCATCTTGACAGCTGGAGTGACCCTCGAAGAGATGTCTGGGGTTTTTTGCTCCATAAAGTATATCACATTTTTTATGAGACATGACTACCAGAAAATCCCCCCTCCCTTTTTTCCCCTTTTCATTTCCCAAAAGCTTGTTACACAACTGCAATTCAATGCATTTTCAACTATCATACTGATGAAACATTTGCTCCCTTTCCCTTTTTGTGATGGGTCTGGGCTTCCTCACAGTAGAATCCTGTTCAAATAAAGAGATTCCTGGAGGTTTCTGGATAAAGCAATGGAGAAACTTACAGAGCTCTAATTACTTATTATTTTGATTCAGAGATGCCCATAATTGTGCTCTGATTCGAGGACATGGCAAGAGGGGCAGAGAGGATAAAGCATTGGACTTGGAGTCAGTCAGACATGGATTAAAATCCTGCCTTAGATACTTATCGGCCATATGACCCTAGGCATTTCATTTCGCTCTGCCTCAATTTCTCTACTTGTAAAATGAGATTGTGCTCAAAGGCCTCTATAGTCCCTTCCAGCTTGAAAAAACTCAAACTGATCCTATAACCTTGGGTAGGTCACATTTTCTTTGTAGTTTTCATTATTTTTTAATTTTATTATTATTTTGAACTTAACAAACACCAAATAAAATAGATATTTCCGCATATATAGTAAAACATAAAAAGAGTTGCACATGAAACTACAGATCTGCATTATATATATATGTATATATATGTATATATATATACATATATATATGTAGCTTGCTTTTCTTTAAATGTAAATCCAATTCACTTGCATGTCATGGCATCACCTCCCTGATGTCATGGTCCTCTTTGAGAATGAAGGACAAACAACAAAGCGTGTACAGTCATTTTTTATTTATGTCTGCCTCTTCATGACTCCATTTGAGGTTTTCGTGGCAAAGCTCCTAGAATAATTTGCCATTTCCTTCTCCAAATCATTTTACAGAGAAGGAAACTGAGGCAAGTAGGGGTAAGTGACTTGCCCATAAGTTTCTGAGGCCGGATTTGTCCAGGCCCAGTGCTCTATCCACTGTACCACCTAGCTGCCCCCTTTTAAAGTATACAGCATATAGTAAGTTAAACCTGTGGCTTTCAAACTTGTGCTTCTTTCTGACCTTCCTTCTATATTTTCTCTGAAGTTTTAAAAAGGTGCCTTCATAATCACAATGGTTCTGGACCTCAGTTTCTCTATTTGTAAATCAGGAATGATACTTACCTCACAGGGCTGCAGTGAAGATAAAGTGAGATTATGTATGTAAAGTTCTTTTGAAAATTTTAAAGTATTATATAAATAGAGGCTATTATTATTATCTACTCTTCACTTTTGAATATCTATATTAAGAGTAACATATGTGATACTGACTATCTTAAAGCTTTTGGTAAAATCAAGGAACTAGAAAGAACGAGGATGCTCATACATCTGGGAAAAGCTGAACAACTTGTGTCATACGAATGTAATTAAATATTACTGAATGAGAAAAATGACAAACATGAAGAGTTCTGGGAAAGTTGCTCAACAGTGACCAGCTGGGACTCTAAGGGACTTGATGGTGAAGCCTGCCTCCTGTCTATGGGCAAAGAACTCATGATAATAGGTACAAAAATGAGGCACATCTTTTCCAACTTGGTTAGTGTTTTGATTTGTCTTGCTCGACTACATTTATCTGTTACAGGGAAGGAGCGGTTATATGGAGATGAGAGAGGCATTGGGAAGTGAGAGTGATGCACTGAGAGTGAGAGCATCAATAAAACATTAAAAAAAATAAAGCCAATGCATGCATTAAAATAGTGGGCCAATAAAAAGCATTAAAGTCCTATTTACTAATACCGCAGCTTAAAGCTATCCAAACCTATTTGAAAAGAACAGTCATTCTCATTTGAATACCATTAAAAGCTCATAGGAAAGAATAAAGAGCCAGAAATCACTCTCATTTTCATAGCTCCAAAAGTATATTCTAATTCAAAAAATATAGCTGGAAAATATGGAAACTGACATAAATCACATGAGCATCATCCCAGTCTAGGATCTCATCACCTTTTGCCTGGACCACTGTAATGGCTTCCTCATTGATCTCAATGCCTCCAGACTTTCCCCTTTCCAACTTTCATGAAGCTACCAGACCGCTTTTCTTAAAGCACACATTTGACCATGTCATCCCCCTCTTCAACAAACACTATTACCTCCAGAATAAATAACACTTCTGTTTAGTGTTTAAAGTCCTCCACAGTCCAGTTTCAACTAAACTTTCCATTTTTGATGTATGATAGTCCCAACTATGCACACTGTGGTGTAGGCAAAGTGTTCTTGCTGGTCTTCATACATGGAATTCTATCTCCCACTTCCAGGCCTTTGCATTGATTTTCTCCCATGCCTATAACGCATGTTTTTTCCACCTCCATCTCTCATAATATCTAGTTCCCTCAAGTTTCAGTTCAAGTGCTGTCTTCTACATGATACCCCCAATCACAAGTGTCTTTGCCTTAAAAATCATCTTATATTTTGCATAAACATATCTCCTCCAACTAGATTGCTTTTTACATCTTTTCAGTTAACAAAAATTCACATTTTATAGTTTATAGTTTCTTGCCACTACAAAGAGTGACCACAAAAATTTTTGTACACATGGATCCTTTTCTGCTTTATTTGTCCTTTTTAGTAGTAATGGCCTAGTAGTGGTATTGCTAGGTCAAAGAGTACATACACTTCAGTAACTTGGTGAGCATAGTTTCAAATTGTTGGTTGGGACAATTTACAACTCCACCAAGAGTGTGTTAATAATGTTCCTGTTTTTCCCCAGCATTTGTCATTTTAGCTTTTTTGGTGAACTTTCCCAACATGACAGGTATAAAATAGAACATTACAGCTCTTTCAATGTGTATTTCTCAAATCATCATTTCATGGTTTGGATCAGTAATTTTTTGTATAGCTATTAATAGCCAGGATTTCTTCCTCTGAAAACTATCTCTTAATATCCTTTGAATATTTATCACTCAGGGAATGAGTCTTACCATTACAAACTTGAATCAGTTCTCTATATATCTTAGAAATGAGACTTTTATCAGAGAAATGCTGAAAAGTTTTTTTCCCCAGTTACCTTTCTTTTCATTTTAGCAGTATTGGTTTTGTTATGGCAGAAATTTACACTTTATGTAACCACAAATGTCCATTTTACCTTCTATGATCCTTTCTCTATCCCTTTTCCATCTAGCACCACACACTGCCTCCGTATACCTTACATCCTCCCCACCCCTGCCCCAATCCCATACAGGAACACAGGCTTCCTGGTTATTCCTTGACCAAGACACTTCATGTCTCAGCTCTGGGCATTTTCTCTGGCCTTCCCCTGAGTCTGGAACACTTTCCCTCTTCATCTCTACCTCTTAGCTTCCCTTGCTTTACTTACATCCTAGCTAAAACCCTACCTTATACAAGAAACCTTCCCCAATCCCTCTTCATTTTAGTACCTTCCTTCTGTTGATCTTTTCCTATTCGTGCTATACATCACTTGCTTGTTCATAGTTATTGGCATGTTGTCTCTATCATTAGATTGTGAGGTCCTAAGGTGAAGGACTATGTTTTGCCTTTCTCTCTGTCCTTAGCACATTGCCTGGTCCATAGAAGCTGCTGAATAAATGCTTTTTCACTAACTGACATCTTAGTATTAGAGTTGGAGATGAGAATTAGACAGATGGAGGAATTGCAGCACAAATACAAACAGGACTGCTTCTACAGAATGGTAATCACCCAGGGAAGATGAGGCCAGTGCATTAATTAACATTAGGATATAAATAGTGGAGATTGGTGAGATTCAAGGTGAGGCAGAAGACAGGAAGACTATTGGAATCGAAGAAGTTACCAAGTCATTCAGTAAGTTCATGGCACTGTAATAGAGCCCTGAATTTTATCAAAGGTATGTCAAGGTGGAGGAGAGGGTTAGTGGTTGGCCTTGATAGGTGAGACATGGGGAAAGCGTAGCTGAAAAAAAAAAGAGATTTTTGAGAAGTCGTTTCTTTTTTTTTTAGTTAGATTAACATAGTAGATAGTGTTGAATTTTGAGTCAGGAAAACCTGGATTATAATTCTGCTTCACATACACTTTACTGCTTATTTGACTGGGGGTAAGTCATTTAACCTTCCTAAAGGCTCAGGTTTTGCATCTGTACAATGGGCATACAGTATCATCTACCTCATAGGGTGGTCATAAGGATCAAATAAGATGATGAAAAGAAAGTACTTTAGAAATCTTAAAGTCATATATAAATGTGAGGTGCCATTATTTTTATAACATAAAAAATTAATTCCCTGTTGGTGTTGTGGTTAACAGGAACGGGTTATAAAGGCTGGTGAACACTTATTAGAACTAATGCAAAGTGAAATGAACTGAATTAGGAGAATAGTAACAGAGATATTGTAATACAATCAACTATGAAAGACTTGACAACACTGATCAAGACAATAATCTGAGACAATTCCAAAGGACTTGTGATAGCTAAGTCTAGCGAGAAGGAATTGATGAACTCTGAGTACAGATTGAAACATGTTTTTTAACTTTTAGTTTTCTTGCTTTTTTCGCAACGTGACTAATATGGAAATATGTTTTGCATGAGTATATACATATACATGCATATATATATACGTACATATACAGACATACACACGTATGTATCCTATTTCTTGCCTTCTCAATGAGTGAGAGGGAATAGAGAGGAGAGAATCTGGAACTGAAAACTTAAAAAAAATTTTTGGTAAAAAAGACTTTCTTAGAAGTCTTTACAAATGACATATCTCTTTTTATATAGTTAAGGTACAGTTATACTTCAAAGAAAGAGAATTAGAAGCCAGTCAAGGTCACAGAGGCACTTTTCCCTTGAAGTAGGTATTTGAATTCCCAACTCCAATTTTTGACTTTGAGCAAGTCACCTGACCTCTCTAGGTTTCAGTTTTATCTGTCAAATCTGAAGGTTGGAATAGTAGATAATTTCTCTTCTACCTATAAATTTCTGATCCCAAATATATAGTTAGCTTCTAAAAGTTATCTTGATTTTCTAATGACATTTTCTTCACTTTTGTATTTGTGATCCATAGATTTTACTGAGGTGGGAACTCTCTCCCCTAGCAAAATATTTTCCCTCTTTAATTTAGAGCCTTAGGCAACTCTCGGAGGCTTAGAAAATTTAAGCCACGTGCCCTTTATCAAATAGCTAGTTTCAGAGCTGAGATTTGAACCTAGGACTTCCCGAGTTTAAGGCCAGAACTCCCATCTGCTACATTTCATTGCCTCTTCACTCTTGTATACTGTATCATTGTTGTTGTTTGTCCTTAGTTTTTGAAGAGGACAAATGACATCACGGGGTGATGATCTGACTTGAGTGTGAGTTGGCTCTAAGTAAGGCAGAGTTGTATGAAGTCATCGGTCTCACTCTCTCTTCCAGAGTCATCAAAGTCCAGTGGTAAGACAAAAGTCAAGATGACCGGCAATGGCCCTGGATACAATGGATGAACCCGGTGCCATTTATGTTTGTATAAGCTCTAAGGATCCATCTTCAGCTGCCTTCCTGGCCACTGGAACAAATGGTTCTCATCTGCCTGTTCTGCCAGGGTTGGGGGAAGTCTTCACATGCTTGGGGTCAACATCCCCCTAACTCACAATGGGTTTGAGACTTGTTTTTTCTTCAACCTGGTCTGCCAAGACAGTTTTACTGGGATGTGGCTATTGGGCATACTATAGCTTTTTGGGGCGAGGGAAGGCCCCCGGTGTGAGGGCTTGCTAAGCCCTTTTCAGGGCTGCTCATAGAACCAACTGATCACCCAATGCATTATTATTAGTGTAGCACTGAGAGAATGTCGGAGAAATAAGCCCTGAATTGGAAGGAAAAAAATAGAAGGCAAAGTTTCCCTGGTGTATACTGGTTCCCAGCCTCAATTTTCTTCAGGCTGCTTCTTATGCTATTATGCAGACTCCGTAGGAAAGATTAAAGTGTGCTCATGCCTTCCTGTGTGCACTTCCAGGATAGAGCAATCATAGGCAACAATTCCTAAATGGCTTTCTCAAGGTCTTTCCATAAAATGTTCAGTTCATTTAGGTAAAAGGGTTTCTCAGAGGAGCAGAACAATATCCAAACATGGACTTCCACATTTCTTTTTTTCCATCCTGGAGCTTGGCTGAATGAAACAGATTGATTTAAAGTACCCAGGATACACTGCCCCTCTATCAATAAAGAGATTACAATCTGCTCATCTCTACCCCATTGAGATTTAAGGAGGTCAAATGAGATCATATTTATGAGAGTAAAAGCTCTTTGGCAGAAAGAAGATAAATATGTCTAGGGATGTAATTATTCTTAGTTATCAGCAATGAATTACGAAAAAATACCAACAATTCTAAAATTACCATTTAAATATGACTGTCTAGACACGAGTTCAACTATATCACATCTGTAGCCTAGATCTCCCAGTGGCAAAGTGTTTGGAGGCTTTAGAGGAGGAAATCCCTAAGAGGAAGTGATGATTCTGAGAATGAAGCTATTTTGGATATGAAGGGTACTTTTAAGGAGAGAAAAGGATAAATGTCAGGAAGGATTGGCTGAGGGGGGGATATTTCAAATAAATATTTTACAATGAAAACCTGAGGGTTACGTCCTGTTGAAAATAGTTGTGTTTTATGCTTTGATTAAAAGAAATGAATGAAAAGATCAATGGAGACTGTTTGAAGGTCATTCCCTGAATATTCTGGGTTATAGAAGTCATATTCCTGAAGTGTGATGCCTAAAACAACAAAGTAATTCAGAGTTCATTCTTAATAATGTCACTAGTGCAACATAAAACAAAAACCCTTTAGCCAAGATTTTGTTGACCAGAAAAAGTAGCAAACTGACACTTGTGACTGTCTTGAGAACCTGTTTTAGGGAAGCTTCAGAACTTCCAAATTCAATTCCTTTGGTATATTGCAATTCATTTGTACCCACTGTAGTTGTCATAAAGACCATCTTAGCCATTCCGAGACAGCCCTGTCCCAGCAAAGGAAGCAGAGGAACTGAGTGGAGCCTAGAGCAGGCAAGAGTGGTGTGAGGAAGACAGAATGTAAGCTACTTGAAATCAGGAGCTAATTAACCTTTGTTTCTGAATCTCTAGCACCTAGAATAGTGCCTACTCCGTAGTAGGAGCTTGATAAATTCTTGTTGGTTGATTGATTGAAGATGGCAAATGCAGCCTCAGCCACCACCTCTACTCTGTAAAAGTGGGTGCATAGTAAGCAAAGTTGGGATGAGTTGTAACTATTGGGTCAGTTGTAAGTCAGTGGGGATGTAGGGCTTCAAAATAAATTGTCCTAAGCTATAATCAATCAAGAAACATTTTTTAAATCTCTACTATATGGCTGGTACTTTTCTATGCACTATGGATGAGAAGGCAAAAATGAAAGACTTCCTGCTCTCAATGAAGTTACATTCTACTTTTAAGTAAGAAGACATAGCACTCTGTTTCCTAAGATGACTTTTCAGAATTGTTTTCAAAAAGGTGAAAGTATAGGACTTCAACACAGAGAAGGAGGAAGAGGAGGAGGAGGAGGAAGAAAAGGAGAAAGAGAAGGAGGAGGAAGAATAGGTCAGGTGGTTGATTGAAGAAGGAAAAGAATATGGGAAAATCATATTTCTTGCATAATCATTCCCTGAAAATGCATTGATGAGCACTTGGCCATCTTTAATGGTATCATTTGCTAATGATATACCTAAAGCACATAATTTGAAGAATAGAGAAAGTTTTACTAAAACCAACAGGAAGCCACTAATCTCTCTTTTCTCTCCCTCCCCCCAATCCTTCCTCATCTCATGTGTTGATGGAGATACTGACTTGTGCACTTTAAATGTAAGCAGCTGGAGCTGAATGTTTAGAAATGAAGGATTTTGCCTTTTGAGGCATCTGCCTTTTAGAATAAAGATGGAACAAAAGCACAATGGATTGCTCATTTCCTGACTTCCAGAGAATTGAGTTTTCAAAAGTGATAGCTCAGCATAAAGTATAGACACGTTAGGTATGTCAGGCTAGAAGTGTCTGTTTCTGTACCATGAAGACTAGGATCGATGCACCCTCTTTTTCCACTCTCCTGAATTCCTTTTAATGAAAACTTTTTTTTTCAAGTTTCACACCTTTATTCATCTGTTAAACTCAACATGATTTCTTGCAACATGAGGGAAAAATAAAGCATTTCCTAATTGTATGTAGAATTGTGTGTATGGTTTGTAGAAGACCTTCATTCTCAGCAACTGAAAAAGCATCACTTTAACTTGGAATTCTGGGCCTTCCTTCTTTAGTTTGTTATAATCCACATTCACTGAGTAGAACTTGTACTGATTGGTGGGATTCATTTTGTTCCAAGGCTCTGGGTTATTCTTTCTGTCCCGGTTGACATCAGGATTGAACAGCACCAGGCACATCACATACAGGGTCACCCCGGTGCCTCCCACTCCGATGAACATGAATAGGGGGATCGACAAAACGGAGTTACCCATCATCATGAGAAAAGGGGAAACTGAGGCCTGGAGGAGGGGACCGCAGGGTGCTAGAGCTATGGCTGGAGCTTAATGAAAACTTTTACAAGTGATGTCACTTACCCTTGTATTCCCTAATCAGTAGCTCATATAGGTAAAACAGAGAAAATCACTATGGGGTAGTAAGATGAGCACAGAGAATGGTATTTGGGTTCTGTATCTGCTCATAAGTAAATGGATGGATTGGGGCAAGATGGAGAGTGTTTTAGCACCTAGGACAGTTGGTCCCATAGTCAAGAAGACCTGGGTACAAATCTTGTTTTGGTCACATGCTAGTTGAGTAATCCTCAGCAAGACATTTAACTCTGATGCCCAGGCAAATGCCTAAAATTCTAAGTTTTCAAACAGGTACTTAGTTGTTTTGGTGGAGGGAGTTTCCTTACAGGGAATTTCCTCTATGGAAAAAATCACAGACCTGGACCAAAAAAAATTATCTGGAACAAATCTCTTTATATTTTTTGGACCTCCATTTGTTTCTTTGTTAAGCAAGAAGGTTGGACAAGATGACCCCAGAGATCTTTTCAATCTCTGAATAATCTATGATTCTAAACCAAGAGCAATTTTAAAGCAAGTAGTTGACTGGTCCAAGAGGGAATCAGATAACAAGAGGAAGAAAGAAAAGGAAAGGGAATACACATGTATATAGCACCTTCAATGTGCCAGGCACCATGCTAAGCATTTTACAAATATTATCTCACTTGACAGGACTCAGCCCTGAGTGTGAGAAGTGATTGTTCATCATGGACGGTGATTCAAAGTTTCATTTGCTTAGAGGAAAAATTTCCATATTGTTATAATAAAAAAAAAACAAAAAAAACCCCTCAAACTAAAACTCAAAACAAACCCTGATAAAATTATTGGGCGAAAAAGTGTTACTATGACTCATTTTTAATATGTCAGAGAACTCATTACCAGATACATATGGTACATTTTTCAATTTAAAGATATGTTGCATCAGCGGAACATGGGGAAGACTTGAGACATCCTGGATGGCCCTTCCCACCCTGACTCTGCCCCAAGAAGAAAGTAAAGAATCATACAGGGTGAGAGGGCAAGGATAGGTTTGTGAACTTTGTACAGAGAGAGGGAGTTCTCCTATTATGTTCTCATCAAAATATTGAAATGTCTTGCACATAGTAGGTGCTCAGTTTGCTTATGTATTAGTGAAGGGAAAAAATTAAGGTAGGCTGGTATTGGGCCATTAGGTCCTCCATAACAAGGAAAGAAAGCTTTACTTACAATCTGTGTTTAGAGGAGGCCTAGGAACTAGAATTTGAAGTCAAAAGGGGCCATCAGCAAAAACATATGGCGATCTATTCGTAAAGGAAAAGGTAGGGACTAGTGGGGTACAAAGAGAACTAAACCTGGAATGCTGAACTTAAGAGTCATAGATCCAAGTTCAAATCTTGACTATCACTTACTACCTATGTGACTTTGGGTCAATCACTTATCATCTCTTTAATCCATAGTTTCATCTTTAAAAAGGAGTGGAAGACCTTGGAAGGTCCTTTCCAACTCTAGACCTATGATTCTGTTAGTAACTGCTTTGAGATATTGATTAATTGAGTATTCCTGTTAAACTCACGAGATAGAGGGAAATCTAAACATTACGCAGGCCCTGTTCATAGCATCCATATTAACTGTGAAATCTGCAGCTGAGGTATAATTTGATTTGTGGCTGTAATTTTTTGAAATATTAATGCTCCAGGAGAAAGAGGCAATCTACTTTCACCAATCATTTTGGCCATGGGACCAGTGACTCATCCTTGGCTATTATCTTTCTATGTTCAACATCTTTCTTTTAACTGTTTACAGACATAACTCCCATCTGCCTCTGGGGAGGAACACCCTGAAGTAGTCTATGAAATAAACATCCCCACATCCTGGATTGAAAATGCCACTTTATGGTCATCACTTTAAAAGCTATTACCAATCAGCTGCCTCTTCCAGACAGAGGAAGAAAAAAAATCTGTGTTTGAAGGCACTTGAAATCAGAGATTTGAAAGAAGATGTGCTTTCATTTCCAAACAGAAGGCCAAGATGTCAAACATCTTGAGTTTCTTTTTTTTCCTGAAGACGAAACATCTCTTCTAAATTTAAAAAAAAAGAAGAAAGAAAAGGAGGAAATGAACTAAAACCCAAAGCCATAAGTTTGCTGTAATGACGCCCTCCCCTCTGAGCCTCGCCTTACAAATGCCTGCAGCTGGTGGCTCTGCTCTGACGACTGCATTTCATTCGGCTCTACTTTCTTGGCTTCTTCTCAATGCCTGCCTGGTTGTATTTCTAAATGTCACTCACGTTTATGCAGGCCTGTGCACAAAACAAAATTAATTTAACTCAGAATGGCACATTAATATTATTACTTTTGACAGCATGGAAAACTTATTAACTCTCACTTGTCACGGGGCTGTTCCCTGAGCAAACAGCCTACATCCAATGACGAGAGGAAATGCAATGTGGTCTCAGGATGTCATGGATTTCCAGACAGTTTGCTAAATCAATTTGCAGAGAGAAATCTCTCTGATAGTCATGGTAGGATTCTATGTCTATGGAGGTAACTTGGTGGTGCAGTGGCTAGACAGTGCTGGTCTTGGGATCAGGATAATGAGTGCCAATCCTAGTCACTTAAACTTTTTCAGCCTCAATTTCTCCATCTGTAAAATATGGATAATAACACCACCTGCCTCACAGGGCAGTTGTGATTTGAATGAGAGTCACGAGAATCATAGCTATAGAGGGATTGTAAAGGTAATCTAAAAGGTAAAAAAATTAATCTTACTCTAAAGGTTAACTCTAAAGGTTCTGCTCTGAGGGACTGATGAAATCTTCAGCAATGCTTTCTTACAAGTGACAGAAAAATATGTTTTCTTCGAGTTCTGAAAAACTACCTTCTGATTTAAAAGTGTCTATTAGAAAGATGTATTATCTTTAGAGAAACTGTAGAGTTCCTTTAAGGACCCTAAACTTTCCCCTGAAATGAAGATCCATTTTTCTAACACCCAATATTCTCCTGCTGGACCTCATGGTTGTGAATCATGGCACATTTCATATAATCTCCCTTGAAAGCGATTATCGCTCAGAGGGCAGTAGAGAAGCTCATGCGGGGTATAAGCATGTAGTCACACTTAACATATATGGTTCTATTAAGAAGAAATGGAATCAAAGTGGTTACCCAAGAAATGCATGATTGAAAAAGAAAATGGACTGGTCACAGGGGGAAAGCGATATACAAGCAACTGACACATAGTCTGTGTGTTGCACTATTGTCCTCAAAATGTCAAGAGAAATTGAGCAACAATAATATATTAGTAATGATAATAGGTATTATTTACATAGTACTTTAAGGTTGGTAGAATGCTTTACAAAATATCATATCATTTAATCTTTATGACAATTCTGAGAAATAGCTGCTGTTATTATCCTCATTTTACTGATAAGGAAACTGAGGCAGACAGCGATTGATTTACACAGGGTCACATGGCTGGTGTGAATTTGAACTGGATTTGAACTCCAGTCTTCCTGACTCTAGGTTGAACACTCTATCCACTGCACAACCTAGATACCAGGGAACTCCCTCCATCCTCTTCCCTACCAGTAGGAGCAAATTTGTGGCAGGCTATGGACAAGAGTTACATAGGATAAGCATGTGTGGATGGACTATGTTCTAACTCTTTGGAGCATCCATCTCAAGGAGATCACAGAACCATTTGAAAATCTGAGTGTATATAATAAGAATTTGGAGATCGGAATAAAAGAGGTGGTAAAGGTATCTATCACCACATTCTCAGGGCCTATCCAGAATCAGATTAAGTCTAATTTTAGCAACTGGATGATGAGTTTACCAATAGAATAAAAGTAGGAAATTTCATCTCGATTTTCTGAGGGATACTCAGAAGCTTTCAGTGGAATGTTGGTGCACAAAGTCAAGTATGACCAACAGTTGATCACTTATGTTGATTGATCAGAATTTGGCTTTCTTAAATCAAAGGCAAGATGAGGTGTTTGAGTTCTATAATTTCTCTGTGAAATCAGAGAAAATAATACTTATTTTCCCAGTTCAGTATCTCAATCATCTGGTCTTTTCACATCCACCAAAAACACATAATGGCTTCTTATATTTTCCTTCAAATCTACAACAAAGCCCTTTCTTGCCTTGGAAAGTATATAACATCCCACTGAGCAACCACGATTTCAAAAAGTGATATGGTAAAAACAGGAAAGTTTGCACCACACCACACTGAGAATCTGTTAAGTAAACCAGATAGTCAAATCTGTTTGACAGTCAGAAGTTGGACCTAAGTCTTCAAGAAAGGAGTGGATAGATTTTTTTTCTCCCTCCCTACTAGAGTAAATAATATATTTCAGAAGGCCTCAACTATTTCTGCAAAATAGCCAAAGGGATAACATATAGTATATTTATTATATATCATAGTAGAGTAGGTTTTGTTGTTCAAGGAACAGAATTAATTGCCATATGTTTGATTTTAATGAATATTTTTATTTTCTTAGGGTCATAGGATTTAAGGCTGGAAGGAACCTTAGAAATCACCTAGGCTGACTCCATCTTACGTGAAGGCACCCAGGCCTACAGAGGGTAAGTTACTTGCCCAAGGTCATAACAGGTCGTAAATAAAAGGGATGAATCATGGTTTTCTGATGCACTCAAAACCTAGAACCCTTTCTACCACAGTACAGTGGTGACTAATTCCTTATGGGCAAGCATGAAGGTGACTAGTATTTTGCCCCAGGGAACTGAAATTTAGATGACCCCACAGGAATGAATGATAGAGCATTTATCAAGTCCATAACGTCTTCGAAGTGTCCTATTCCAACTCTAAGGACTGGTGATACAAATAGAAAGGTGAGACTGCCACTACTCTCGAGGAGCTCACTTTCTAATGTAATAGACATTACATATAGGAAGGTTCAATAGTAGATCACATGCCAAGGCCTGAGGATGAAGATGATAGAGAGGCAGAGTGGACGGCAGTGTCCAGTAGGCTGGAGCACCTAAGCTCCTTCAGCAAAAAGAAATAACCAAGCTTACTAAGTCATTGTTATCAAGAATAATTAGTTAGAACAGGGAGCTAACAGATGATAGCCTTTCTCAGGCCATCTGAGCTCTTCCCTAATTATACTCCAATCTCCCTCCCCTTAAGGCTCCCCAGAATGGTCTTTGGCTTTCCTTAGATCTCTGGCTCTCTACCTTTTGACTGATAGTCTTAATTAGCCAATTTAAGGCCATATTTCAATCCTCTTGCCCTAGGCACCCAAATTTCTAGTTATGGCTCAGTGGGCTTGCAAGGCCTGTTTCCCTGGGAAAAGATTACAAGATTGTTTAACTGGGCAATCTGATTTGGAAAAGGAAGAGGAAATTAACTTATAAATTAAATGTGTTTGCGTGTGTGTGTGTGAGTGAGAGAGAGACAGAAACAGGGAGAGAGAGAGATGTTTACATTAATGAGGATGATCACACAGTCATATAGTTAACCATCATTTTATAAATGATGAAAGAGAATCCTAGACAGGGGAAGTGCTTTGTATAAAGTTGTATAGCGAGCACCCAAGGTGGAACTAAATTTTGAAAGATGCCTCATGATTTGGGAAAATCACAGAATTTTAGAATAGGAAGAGACCACAGATGCCATGTAATCCAATCTGTATCTGAAGAAGAATCCCTTCTACAAAACTGGACATTACATATTGGGCCAAATACAGAAATGGTGACAATTTTTAGGGCTGTTCCAATTTTTGATTTTTATAGTTACATCCTAGATTTAAAGGTTTGTCATGAATATGCATCTTGTTTTGGAAATGACAATAACAAGGTGGAGAAGATTCAGAGGACAATGAAAGGCTTTGAGATCAAACTATATGAAGACTCTTGGAAGGAATTGGAGAGGAGGAAACTTCCCAGGAACATGCTAATTTTTTTTTAATTAAGTGGGTAATCATCAGGATATGAGAATAGACTTGGCCCCAGAGGCAAAACTAGGAGCAAGGGGAGGGAAGAAGGAGGGAAGATAATAAGCACGAATATAGCACATACATAGCACATATAGCACATAGTCAAACACTGCTAAGTACTTTACAAATATTACCTCATTTGATCCTTGGAAATACTCTCATTTTAATTTTATTAATATTTCTGTTATTATCCTCATTTTGCAGTCAAAGAAACTGAGGCTGACAAAGATTTAAGTGACTTGCCTAGAGTCACATAGCTAGTTAATGTATAAAGTTGTATTTGAACTCAGTTCTTGACTCCAGGCTCACCACTCTAACTACTCTGCCACCTGGCTGCCTAGTGGGAAATTGCAGATAAAATGATTTACGCTTGAATTAAGAGAAAATTTCTCAGTAAGGTTCTCTAAAAATAAAACAGGCAACCTCTAGAGGTAATGGGTTCCCTCTCACTGGAGATCGTTATGTAGGGCAGGCATGTGAAGTCTGAGATAGAAGGTCATTCTGTCCAAGTATGTGTTGGACTAGGCGGCTACTTCCAAGTCTGAGATTTGGGGACGTTGAGATTCCATCTTTCTTTTTTGTTTTCCATGGCCTTTTGGATATGGGGATGGCAGTAGCAGTTTGTAAGTGCCATCCTGCAGGATTTCTGAGTGAACACAGTACTCGTGAGGAGATTGTGCGTGGGATGATTTTGTTTTGCTCTCCTTCACCTAATATTCTTCTGAGAGCTGACAACAGGTAAGCAGTTTCCCCAGTATGTTAGCCCATGGGGTGACTATAAAGAAACAGACCCTGCTTAATCATAACCCTCAGTATCTACTCCCTGGAGCCCCCTGCTTCCAAAGTCTGTTTCCTGTATTTTTCATTGTCAAAAAATGATTCTTTTTGAAGAGGGAGGGAAATCTAGGCACCTTTATCAGTGCTTGTCAGAAAACCCATAGTGTATCCCACAGTGATAGTCACTGCAGAAATGCAGAGATGGGTTAGAAAACTTAAAAAAAAGATAAGCTATGTGCATCTGGGGTTAGTCTCACTCTGAAGCTTTTTTAAAAAATTGTTTTCTTTTAAAAAATGTTTTATTTGGTAAAAAAAAATAGGCCTGGTAAAGAGTTTCAAGAGTTTAAATAGTCTATTCCTCTATCTTAAGGTTAGACTGCACATAAACCATCCCCCCAATCTTATTTTTAAAGCTCTTCAGAGATTCCCTGGACTCTTTTTAGACATATATGTCAATATTTAATGACATCCATTGCCAGGAAACTCTTCTTTATATTTAATTTAAATCCTTCAGATCACATTTGCAAGACACGTTTTTTGGTTCTCTCTGCAGCAAGGAGAGAGGAAAAATATGACACTATTTCAGGGATTCCCTGCTGCCTTGCAGGGTTAAAAAAAGAGGAATCTTCATATAGAATCTCAGAGTAAGAAGAGACCTCAGAGGGCCCCTATTCCAACTCATGCCTGAATAGAGAACTCTGCTCCAACAAACAATCATCCTTCATCACTTGACCCAAAGTGAAGGGGAGTCTACTCCCCTCAGAGACTGGCCATTTCACATTTCAATTGTGCTCATTTTTAGGAAGTTTTATTTTAAATGTGAGCCAATGTGTAAATCTTTGTAACTTCGTCCCATTACTCCTAGTTTTGATGTCTGGGACCAATGAAAACAAGTATAATTACTCTTCTACATGAAAGCCATTCAAATATGTGAAGAATACCATCCATGTTCCCTTGAAGTCTCTTCTCAGGGCTAAAGATCTCAAGTTCCTTCAAATGATTCTTCTATCACAAGATCTTAAGGCACTTCATTGTCCTAGACACCCCTCTGGAGTTCTCCCATTTTATCAACTTCCTTCTCAAAATGTAGTGCCCAGAACAGAATACAACATTCCAAATATGGTCTGACCAAAGTAGAATTCCTTGAAACTCTGTAGTCTTGGACACATCCTCTTTTAACAGGGCCTAAAATCACACTAACATTACTGGTCACCATATCACAGTGTTGATTCATATTAAAATTTGCAGACCTCTAAAATCTGGAGATCATTTCCCAAGACATTGGTAACTAGTCGGGAATTCTCCATCTTGCACTTGTTTTTGAATAAAATGTAACATTTTACATTTATTCTTACCAAATTTCTACATTTTCAATTCCACCTCATCTTATTTGAATGGGGCCCAAAGCCTTTTGAGATATTTTTAGATCCTAAACTTTGCACCCACCTAGTATCTGTCCCTTCCAGCTTATCTGCAGGTTTGATAAACCTATTTTATTAAACCTTGATAAACCACCTATTTTTCAGCAGCTAAGTGGTACAGTGCATAGCACATCTGTCCTGAACTCAAATGCCACCTCAGACACTTATTGGTGTATGACCATGGCCAAGTCCCTTAGCTTTTATTTTCTCATCTGTAAAATGGGGATAATAAGAGCATCTACCTCTTTGGGTTGTTGTAATGATATACATAGATCCTTACATATACACATGCATAAATATGTATGTATATATACACACGTAAGTATATGTATATAAGTATATATATATTATACATTTATATATAATTAATAAAGGTCTTTGCAAATCTTAAAGTACTATTGGATACCAGTCTAACTATCCAAGTTAATAATGAAAACATCAAACAACACTAAGACAAGTACAAATCCTTTGGATTCTCTACTGAATGCTTTCTTCCACCTTGACATAGAAACTATTAATAACTACTCTTTGAGTTCAGCCATCCAACTAGTTCCAAATGTAATTAATTGTATCTTTTTTAATCTCACCTCTATCTTTTTCAATAAGAATATTCTGAGACTTTGTGAAATGCATTTTCTTAAATCTGAGTAAATAATATTCACAGCATCTCTCTGATTCACTGATTTAGTAACCCTATCAGCAAAGGAAATGAGGCTTGCCTGGCATACCTATTTTTGATAAAGCCATGCTCTTTTTGGTTACTGCTTTTTTCCCTCTAGATTTTAATTTAGAAACTGGTGAGATAATGTATAAGGCACCTTGTCTATTCTCTCCCTCTTCCCACCCTCCCCCCTTTCTGTACCTGAGATTCCAGAATTATAGATACTTTCTCAAGTATCCCACTTCTTCAATTTATTTGTAATTTAAGGTTTTATGGAGGTGCCGGGGGCACTGACATATCGAGTGACTCGACTATAGTCACACAGTGTATGTCAGAAACAGGTTGTTGCTCAGTCATTTTCGTGACCCCATTTGGAGTTTTCTTTGCAAAGATACTGGAGTGGTTTGCCATTTCATTCTCTAGTTTATTTTACAGATGAGGAAACTGAGGCAAATAGGTTAAGTGATTTGCCCACGGTCACATAGCTAGTAAGTGTCTAATGATGGATTTGAACTCAGGTCTTCCTGATTCTAGGCCTGCTGCTCTATCCACTATGCCATCTTGCTGCCATAAAGCACTTGGTTGGTGATGTTCAGTTGTGTTCAGCTCTCTGGCACCCCATTTGGGGTGTTTTTGGCCAAGATGCTGCAGTGGTTTGCCATTTCTTTTAGAGGAGGGACTTGAATCCAACTCTTCCTGTCTTCAAGGCCATTCCTCTGTTTCTCGTGACTGGCTGCTTCTCTGTCCCTTATTTCATCTTGCTTAATAAGATGCCTTTGTCAGGGGGAAAGGCTAATCAGCTGAGAGGTATGATGACCAGGGTCAAAATAGAAAGAAAAGGCAAGGATTTAATCTTTTTCATTATGAAAGCCACAGGCAAAGTAAAACTACCAAAATGGCACACTAAGGCACGCACACACACATATGGGGAGAGAGAGAGAGAGAGAGAGAGACAGACAGGGAAAGAGGGAAAGGGAGAGGGAGAGGGAGAGGGAGAGGGAGAGGGAGAGGGAGAGGGAGAGGGAGAGAGAGAGAGAGAGAGAGAGAGAGAGAGAGAGAGAGAGAGAGAGAGAAATGCTTCCAAGGAAGCTAGAAGGTTACCAAGTAGAAGTCTTGTTTTGCCTCTTAGAAAGAAACCCATGAATCTTGTGCTCTTGGATTTCAAACAAAAACAAGCTTTATCAAACCTAAAAATCACCTGTAGATACTTCTTGAGCCTCAGGTTCAGTACTCACCCCTGATAACGATGCTCTAAAGCTTGGACTAACTCAGATACCAGCCAGAGCTAAACAGAGCAACAGAATGAGGAAGGTTCTTGTATGCCACACCCCACAACTGCCTGTTGACCTGGAATCCGTATCTCTATTTTCCAGCTTTTCCACTAAGACCATTGCGCTGACACTGGCATTGTTTCTGGAACCTCCCTGGAGATCTCATTTACACTTCATCTTATCTAGTTGGCATTTCCTTATGAATGACCAGGAGACTGGGATTTCAATTTTGGTCTCATCTCTGTGGGCTCTGCCACCTGGGCCTTGACAATTAAAGGGATCACAACTAATTCGCAAGACCAGAAGGATGTATTTTAGGCATTAAAAGGCATTTCCGGATTTGAAATTTACAATAAAGAGTGCTTTTGTGTAGCTAGAGCACATTTTCATAGAATTTAGTGGATGTAATTGATTCTGGTGACAAGTCAATTGGGTCATATGTGCCATGGTTTGATGCTTTTAAGGCTATGATAGCCTAGTGAAAAAAATGACTTTATATAGTATGTTCTTCTCTCCACCCCCACCACTGTGCCCCCTTTCTCATGGGTTGTGTTATTATAGTTACTGTGTGAGGCTATTATTCTCAAGTTATTAGGCAAGGAATATATTATTTTGTCAAGATCTTTTATTTCATTCAATGCCTGTCGGCTTTTTTCCCCCAAATTCTTTTTTCTTTTGCTTCATCTTTGTTAAGAGTTTCACTCAATTTACAAGGGACATAATTTATGTATTTTCTGAACCTGGCTCTTTTATAGCTTTTTAAGTCTTTGCTGTATTCAGGGGATGACAATAGAGGAGTCTGAATTAAAATGTTCCAAGTTACTTGTAAACAAAATGACAGGCAATGTGTTGTAATGGATTGATTGCTGGACTTGGGGGTCAAGGGAATGTGAGTGTGAATCCTGCCTTAGACACCTGATAGCTGTGTGACCTTGGGCAGGTCATTTGAACTCTCTGAGCTTCAGCTTTCTTACCCGTAAGGTGGAGATAATAGTAGTACCTACCAGATGCTTGTTGTGAAGCTCACCTGAGATCATTTCTATGAATGCTTTAAAAATCTTAAATATCCATAAAAGTATCTGCTAGCATTTGAATAGGAGAGTAGGCCTGTTTTCCATTAAAAGGTACCGCAATAAGCTTTTTAAAGTTTCTCAGTATGAGCCCATAATGTTCTTAGTGGCTATTATTGTTATAATATCACACATTAAAAGGAAAGATCTCTCAATTCTTGGTGCCTAAGGGCCCTAGGGATTGTAACTTTCTATTACAATAAGCTATAAAAGATGGTATTAGGACCAACCACTTTTCAGGGCAGGTATTTATTTACAGTAGAATGGATGCTAGATTTGGAATCAAGGGGACATTGCTTTGAATCCCAACCTTGTCAATGGCTATCAGTGTAACTTTGATCTGATCATTAAATATGTCCTTGTTTTCCTCATCAGTCAAATGAGGGGCCTCGTCTGGATGGCCTCCCATTCTAAATCCACAATCAATCTAAGATCTTTATGCTTTCAAGATAAATATATTTAGGTCAACCATTTAACTTACTTTAAAATGAAGACCCTTCTAGCTCTAAAATACATGATATCAAGAAATCTTATTTTTGAAATTCCCAAGGATATAACATAATTTATAAACATTATATGTAGGTATCCAAGTGTTAACAATTAGGAAATGAAACATTCCTATTCTCAGTGCTGAAGTCAAGTATACATTGTTTTGGTTGAAAAGGAAGCTGTACACCCAAGAGAAGACTTTGTTGCTTAGAGAAAAGTGGTCAAGGGAAAAAAGGAGCAAAAATGGAATTTTGTAATTATAAGGTCGGGATCTCAGCACTGGCAAAGAAAAAATAATCCCAAATTATTCTCTCTCCATATTCACCATGTTCAACTTCTAGACCTATTCCCATTTCCAGTCTCAGGGCAAGGACAAATGGCTGGCCAGGTGGCACACATAGACAATCAAATGAAGTCTCAAACATTATCTTCTTGGGAGAAATTATAGATGAGCCAAATTCTGCTTTCAGTTACTTATGTGCAAGCTCAGGACACCAAGTTCATTACATGTGGAACATGAGGACCTGAGAGAAGATCTGATCCCTGAGAATGTTCACAAAGCTGATAATGGCCATCTCTCCAAATGCATCTCCTGGCAACTTCTACTTTTACACCAATAAATATTTATCTCTGACTCAAATAGAACTCCAACAGCAGCAACTCTGGACCAAGTAAGCTTCATTAGGATGTATTTATGTCTTCCGATCTATGGTCTGTAATCCTGATTCTATCTGCAAAAACTAATGGGCTAAGCAATTTCCTTTTCCCCAATGTGGAGAAGAAAAAGAATCACTGTCCGAATTGTTTTCTTATCTATATCTAGACTCTTACCAAACCTGTTTATAATGCAGAAAAAATGACACACGTTTTTAACTGTAGAATGAGATTAGCATCCCAATTCATACCTTCTGTTGCCTATTGTGGTGCTAGAAGGAAAGGGGCTCTTCTCACCAGGAGAAAATTCTTGAGAATTCAAGGAATGCTTTCAAGTTCCATGTCCATTTTAATTAAGGGCTCGTTGGTAACTCATATATACAATAGAGGAAGGTGATATGATTTTGACAAAAGGGACCTTTGTGAGAAATCCCCTTTACTGCGCTGACACAGATCATCACTCATGACCTTGTAGATAAGTCTTAGGAAGTTGCCTGAGGCATACAGGAGTGCTTCTTTTTTTTGTCTTTACTTCCTTGACATGAAACATGAACCAGACTTTTAGAAGGTGCTGAGTAAATGCTTGTTGGATTGGAATTTAAGGGACCTGACCAGGCTTACATAGCTAATACATGACAGAAGCCACAGTGGAACCCAGTTCTTACAGCCCTCACTCCCAGCACCCCTACCTACTTGCTACATTGCCTCTTTAAATAAGAGAAATGCTTTATAATGGTATTTTTGTTGTTGGTCATATAAGTCATGTCCAACTCTTCATGACCCCATTTGGGGTTTCCTTGGTAAAGATACTGGAGTGGTTTGCTGTTTCCCTCTCCAGCTCATTTTACAGATGAAGAAACTGAGGCAAACAGTGTTAAGTGACTTGCCCAGGGTCACAAAGCTAGTAAGTGTCTGAGATCACATTCGAACTCAGGTTCTCCTGACTCCAGGGGTGGTGCTTTATCTACTGTGCTACCTAGGTGCTCCTTATGATGGTATGAGGAAGGACATTTTGAATGGTGGACTTCTGCTTTGGGTCATAACCTGGGATAGGATGTCAGTTGAATGTTATAGTTTTATTACATATAAAACCCAGAGAAGAGACACACAAGAGTCTCTAAGGTAGACATGTAAGACATGTAAACCTCTAAGGAAGAGATAGCAAGAAAGTTTTCCTGACAGCCATGAAAGATGTAGACTGTTCTGAACAGAAAGAAGTAGTTGGTTCCTTCACAATTCTGGTTGGTCCTGGGTAAAACTGTGAAGTTTATCTGTAGTGTTTCCAGATCTAACTTTTTATCTCCCTTTTCTCACACAATTCCACCAGCATCCCCATACCCAATGCTGCTGTGACTTTCCCTATGCCTTTTTTTGGAGGGGGGAGGGCAGGGCAATTAGGGTTAAGTAACTCGCCCAAGGTCACACTGCTAGTAAGTGTGTCAAGTGTCTGAGGCCGTATTTAAACTCAGGTCCTCCTGACTCCGGGGCTGGTGCTCTACTTACTGCACTACCTAGCTGCCCCTGCCATTTTTTTCAATATGATCTTGCTTTCAGATTCACACTACGGCATAAACAAGTGATAGCAATTTAAAGTGTTATCTCTATTAAACAGCCTTAAGTTGGAAGGATAAAAATGGAGAAGACTGGGGTGGGGAGTGGGGAGATAGATGATAGCTGTGTTCAAATATTTTGAAGGGCTGGCATATGGAGAAAGGATTATATTTGTTCTGTTTGGCTTCATAAGGGAGAACCTGGAACAATGGGCAGAAGCTGAGAAAAGGTCATTTTAGATTTGATGTTAGAAAAATCTGCCTAACACTTAGAGCTGGCCAAATTTGGAACAGGTTTCCTGGAGAGGTGATATGTTCTCTGCTTTGGAAGTCTTCACACACAAGCAGGATGACCATTTGTATGTTGCAGTTGGAAATCCTTTGACATGTGGGTTAGAACTGATGCAAAAATGTGCTTGGTCCTTTCACATGTAATTCTGGTCCTTCTTTAAAGATAAGATTACAGAAACCTACCACATGCTGAACGAAGGTTGATCCATTAAGTAAAGTAGAGACTAAATCAGGGAACTCAAAAACAAGTTTGTGGGAAATCTGTCTAAAGATTTATTTCTTTTTTCTTTTAAAAATTTTAAGTAAAAAAGACTATGGAAACCAGAAGGTTGGAAGGCAGCAATTTTGTTTTTCAAAAATAATAAGGATTTGGATTTGAAGACTGAAAAGAAGTGGGGATTGCATTGGCATTCAGCAGCTGCAATTGGTTTTATAAGATGCTGAACTGCTTATGGAACTTTGAAAGGGTAATCCATGAGGATAGCATATGTCATATTTCAGTTTTAACATTTTGCAGAAAAGTCCTCTATTTTTTATCAGGTTTGAATTTTCTTTTTGGGTTATTCATAACTTTTTTTTTGTCTGATCTTAAGGAATTCAGTATTCTCATTTCTCCTAGAAGAATGAAACAAGGACAACTTCAGGGGTGTGGAACCTGTGGCCTTGAGGCCACATGTGGCCCTGTAGGTTCTCAAGTGTGGCCTTTTGATGGAATCCAAACTTGTGGCCCTCTAGGTCCTCAAGTGTGATCGAATCAGTAAAATGACTGCACTTGAGGACCTAGAGGGCCACATATGGCCTCGAGGCCACAGGTTTCCCCACTCTTGGACTACTTTATTGATGTCTGAAACACCAGCAGAACTTGACCTTGTCAAAGATATCATCATAAATAATTAGGGATCAATGCAAACTGCGTAAGGGAAAAGTAAAAACAGTACAACAAATCACTACACACTACAAAAATGTCACTCCTACCAAACATCTACCGAGAAATGGCCTAGTGACCATATTTCTACATCAGAAACCCATTCTCCTTTGGAGATGGCCAGATAACATTCCCATACTAAACCTCTGAAAACACTTTAGAATCTATTTATTAAGTGCCTGCTATGGATCAGACACTGTGCAGGCATTGGAGATAGAAAGACAAAAATAAAACCATCCCTGTCCTTTAGAAGCTTATAGTCTATCAACAGGCACACAAACTATATACAAAGTAATTTCTATTGTAGTACCTTAGTTTGGTGTTCCACACAGAGGAGTGTCTAATCATTGCTTGCTGTTGTTTAATTCATAATCTAGGCTATGTGGTCATGATCTCATGGGCAGGTTGCTTGAGAATGCTTTGAAGGATCAATGATTCAAGCAGGTAAGGCATGGAGGTAGTCTAATTTGCTGATCTGATGGCATGTCTTTAGACATTCATTTTTATAAACTCTTAGAAAGGCTAGAACGGCTGATGCATTTAAATGTCTGAGTCTAGGTATATATCTATATTAATTATTATTAATTATATATATTAATTAAGCAGTTCCTTGGTGGTACTGACAGAGCAATTGCCCTGATACTATTTTCAGATGAGTCCTCAGTGTAAACAAAATGACAAGATGAGGCAGCATGGAAAGCCAATGACCTTAAGAAGAAGTGCCTCTCTCTTCTCAGACTACAAGCTAAAATGTGCATACATATACTATATGTATATATATGTATATATATATATATACATATATATGTATATATATACATATATATGTATATACATGTATATACACACACACACACACACACATATATATATATATATATATATATATATATATATATAGTATTTCTATTAGTTATACCAGATTTACAGGAATGTTTTCAGGCCCTCTAGCCTCTATACTATAAAGTACAGGAAACTGCATGGATGCCCATCAGTTGGGGCATGGCTGAACAAGTTGGGGTATATAATTGTGATGGAATACTACTGTGCTGTAAGAAATGATGAATTCAATGATCTTAGAAAAACATGGAAAGACTCGCATGAAATAATGAAAAGCAAAATGATCAGAACCAAGAAAACATTGTATACAATAATGGTAATATTGTTTTAAGAATGACTTTGAGTGAAGTCATTTTGACTATTATAAATACCCAAATTAACTATAAAGGACATATGAAGAAAGATACTATCTGCATCTGGAGAAAGAACTGATAAATATAAATGTGTATAGAATAATCTCACCTATCTATTTCTGTATCTATTTATCTATCTGTGTGTAATGATAGCCATCTCTAGGATGGGGGGGAGGGAAGGAAAAAAATTACACAATAACTTTATTATATATTTAAAAGTAATAGCAAGTTGTACAGATTTGCAGTTTAATGTGCAATCATCTTTTCTTATTATACTATGTTATGGAATTTCTTGTTTATTAATTTATTCTATAAATTAAAATAAAATAAAAATTAAAAAAAGCAATGAGCTTTTCCCACCCACATTTTACCAGCTAGTCTTCTTATTCAGACTTATAGCGCACAATATAAATAATTATAAGTTACAAATAATTACAGCTACCTCAAATACTAATTATTTTTTCTTAGACTTCTATTTTCTCTTTATTGATTCAAATCAACAAACATTTTTAGGCATCTGTTATGCACACAATATGGAGGAGGTACAAAGAAGAATTACTTGATTCTTTTTATGAACTTAGGGTTTCTATACATATTCTCATTTATCAATTCACCATCCAACTCATTAATCTACTCATACTCTTTTCCATTCATTCTCCCACATTCCCTTCTAGTATTCACTTGCCTAATGTCCTAGTGATATACTGCCCTGTTGATTTTTTTCTACTTTGGTTCTGGGGACACATGGCAGGCCAGAAGCAGTAGTAGGAAAAACACTTGTTCTTTCTGGGTACAGTTATCTCCAACTAGTGGTTGGACAATATATACATGTGGTATCAGGAAGCTGGGACTTAGCTATAGAGTCTAGTAACGAGGGTGAGATTGAATTGGTATCAGAATATATTATATTCTCTCATCTGTGGTGTGTACTAGTATCTGGGAAGAGGAATGGGCTGTAGAGTCCCAAGAAGCTAAGATGGTAAGACCAGGTCACATGTCTGTAGTACTTTAAGGTTTCCAAAGCATTTTACATGCCTTCACTAACTTAAGCCTAAGGAGAACTCCGTGGTGCAGGTATCGTTAACCTCATTTTATAGATAAAGAATAGAGAGATTAAGCAACTTATCTAGGGTCCTAAAAGTGACCACTGTTGGAGGCAGGATTTTAATGCTCTGTCTTATCTACTGTACCACCCTGTCTCTCAAGATGGGGCAAATCCAGATGCAGAGTGGAGGCCATGAAATTTGCCAGGTGTATAGATTCGCGACTTCGTAGTCTCTGTTGCCAAATCATCACCCCTACCCAATATTATTCTCTATCTTCTAAATTTAGTCTGTACACACTTTTCCAAATCCCAGAATATTTTCTATGCTGCTTATAAAGCACGGTCTATACCAGCCAAAAAAAATAGCAGCCGTTACCCTAAAATTAAGCAGTTCCTTGGTGGTACTGACAGAGCCATTGCCCTGATACTATTTTCAGTTGAGTCCTCAGAGTAAACAAAATGACAAGATGAGGAAGCATGGAAAGCCAATGACCTTAAGAAGAAGTGCCTCTCTCTTCTCAGACTACAAGTTAAAACGTGCATGTTGATTTACTCTCCTGCTGGCATTTCAAAGTCTAATCTCTGCATCCGCTATTTATGATTTAAGTCATCTAAAAATACTTTATCCTGTTTTAAAACAAGACAACAAAGCAAAACAATTTCCATTCCACTGATTGTTTCTTATTTTTATTCATTGGCTGAACTCCTGTCTGAATGATCATGAATGTTTGTTTTTCCTCTGACACTGTGTATATTACCTTTTGAAAGACAATAAGTACGTAAACACAATACAGATCTGTAAATATATATAATATATATAAAACACGTAAACATACATATATTGATACATTAGTTAATCAATCAATATTGATCATGTGCCTACAATGTTAAGTACTGTGCTTAGCACTAGAGATACAAGGAAAGGTGAAAGGTGAAAGACAGTCCTTGTCTTCAATGGGCTTACATTCTAATGGGGACTTGTAGATGTACACACACTGCAACAGGTATGCAATACCTATACAACATGAATATAAATGTGCACAACAGACATACGTGCAATATGTAACACACAACAAGAATACAATGGTTATATGTATGTTATACAACATATGTTCATGACACACATGCATGTGATACATGTACACATATGTAACGTGTGCAGGATATGTGATACACGCATGTATATATTGGAATGCATATGTACACATGTATGTGTATGTATTATAATGCATACATAGGTATCTGTATGTGTACACATGTATACATGCTCACATATCTGTATATGTGTATACATTGTTTATATATGTATATGTGTGTAATACACACAGTATGGTTGTCTTTCAAGAGTTAGCGTTGTTTATACTATATCTAGGCAGTTTGCATATACTAATTTAAAAAAACAACTAAAATATATGTTGACACTAGAATCGAAGACTAAGTCAGGAAAGCAATTTGTCAGTCTATTGAATGGCAATAAAATTTGAGCTAAGAGCAATTAATTATCTTTCTGTAAATAATGACCTATGACCACAGTCTATAGGCTTCCAAGCAGCGACTTTGATGGATCTCTTTGATGGAATTAGCCAGGATTGTGTATCGTATGTGCTCCTTCTTTTAGAAACTAACCTATGCACACAGCTGGGTTTCCTTAATCCATTTGAAATTTACTCCTGAATGTGAGCCAATTATATTTCATTTGGAAAAAAATGATAAATTGGGTATTTTAATTACCTTTGAGTATAGTTGTTTAGTTATTTCAGTCATATCTGACTCTTTGTGACTCTATTGGAGTTTTCTTGGCAGAGATACAGGAAGTGATTTTCCATTTCCTTCTACAGCTCATTTTACAAATGAGGAAACTAAGGCAAATAGCATTAATTGACTTGCTCAGGGTCCCATAGCTACTAAGTGTCTGAGGCTGGATTTGAACTCAGGAAAACAAGTCTTCTTGACTACAGGTCCAGCACTCTATCCACTGTGCCACCTAGATGCCCAGAATGTATAGTAGAAGTGCAATATTATTCTTAAAAAAGGGTGCTATCCCACTACTTTTGTAAGGTTTCTACTAGTAATAATTTCATTTTTATAGTGCTTTAAGATTGGCAAAATCCTTTTTAATATACTATGGAGAGATATTCATTCATACACATACACACACACACACAAACACACAACAGCAGCAATAGCAACAACAGTAGCTACACCACCACCACCACCACCACCACCAAGGATTTCCTGGGAAATTTTGCCTACCTTGCTTATTGATATCTAAACTTTCTTTAAGAAATCAAGAAATTTGTCATTTCGCTGTTAAGAGACAATTTCATGTCTAGACCACTGCAGTAGGCTGCTGGTGGGTCTGCCTGCCTCAAGTCATTCCTTCTTCTAATCTATCCCCCATTCAGACACTAAAATGATTTTCTTAAAGCAAAAGTCTAATCATATTGTTGCCCTACTCAATAAACTCCAGTGGCCCCCTATTGCCTCCAGGAGCAAATACCAAATGCTCTGGTTGGCATTCAAAGCCCTTCATAGCCTAGCCCCCTCCTACCTCTCCAGTCTTCTTGTATCTTACTCTCTGACAAGTATCTTCCTTTCAGTGGCATTGGCTTACTGGCTGTTCTTTGAACAAATTCCTTCTTGAAGCTCCTGGCATTTCCTCTGGCTTTCCATTCCTGGACCACTCTCCCTCTTTCTCTCCACCCACTGATGTCCCTGGCTTCCTATAAATCCCAACTAAAATACCATCTTTTACTGGAAGTCTTTCTTAACCCTTCTCAATTTTAGTGCCTTCTCGTGTTGATTATTTTCTATTTATTATATAGTTAGCTTGCTGAGTTTATAGGATAAATAGAAAATAATCAAATATATGTATGTATATGTGTGTATGTGTATATGTGTGTGTATATACATATATGCATGTTATCTCTACTATTAGATTATAAGCTCCTTGAGGGCAGTGACTGTCTTTTTTTTTGTATCCACAGTGCCTGGCACATAGTAGCAACTTCATACATCTTTGCTTGATTTGGGAAAAGAAGGAGAAGGGAATAAGCATTTATTAAGTACCTACTATGTGCTACAATTTCTAACACACACTAATGTGAAACAACTAATATTGGACCCTTTTCTAAAATTCCACCTTCTATAAAAAGCATTTTCCTGATCCTCCTTAACTTTGATGCCTTTCCTCTAACTATCCCCAACTTAACCTGCAACCATCTTGTTTGTATATAGCTTTTTTTTTGCTGTCTCCCCCATCAGACTGCAGACCTCTTGAGGGGAAGGACTTTTTTTTTTTAACTTTCTGGCTTAGCATCCTGACTGGCACAGAGTAGGTGCTTAGTAAATGCTTTTTGACTTGACTTGAAGGAGGAGGAAGTTAGACTATTGAGTACCTGTAGGAAGGAGTCATCATGGAATAAGAGAACGGATATCCCAAATGTTTGCAAAGACAAACCTCACAGTTTTGCCTCAGGCAGCCACTGTTTACCTCCAGCAGTAGGTGGATAAATAGAAGCTGTATATTCTGTGTTGTGCCCAGTCAAGCATGTGGAGAGCTCAGTGGGAACGCTGGACCAAATCCTTACTTTTATCAGTCAATTAGTCAGGATTTAAAGTGGAGCAAAAAAAGGAATTGAATAGTTTCCTTCCTTCTTTTTTCCCCTTCTGGAGAGGAGGAAGAAGGGAAGGAAGGACAAAGGGAAGAAAAGAGAGAATGAGAGAAGAAATCAAAAGGGAAAAGAGTAGGAATTAGAGGCATGGTACAATGAAAAGAGCGCTGAGCCTGGATTCAGAGATTCTAGGTTTAAATTCTGCCTCTGATGTGCATCCCACATGTCTGACCCTGGGCAAGTCATTTTACCCAATCTGGAATTCAATTTCTCGATCTGTAAAATGAGAGAGCTAAACACGATGGCCTCTGGGCTCCTTCCAGCTCTAAGTGAATGATGCTGATTTCACCAAATTTTTGTGTGTGTGTGTGAAATGGAATGAGATTTTTCCAACTCTCCCGGGGCACTGGACTGCTATTTAGCTTCTAATTTACATCAAATTCGGGAAGAGCAGGTGAAGATAGCAGTGGGAAGATACTGAGAATGCCATTTGCCACCAAAGGTATAGAAAAATAATCCATATTCTTTTTACTTCTTGGCCAAATTGTATATTTTAAAATGGCAGAAGTGAATTGGTACTTGATAAATTTAATCGATTAACTCATGAATTCGTTGGGTACAGGCTGTGGCTCTGAATAAATATTCTAAAGAAATTTAAGCCTCTTCTTTTTGTGTGTGTGTTAAAATAGTACCTTAGTTATGTAATGGTAACAGGTGACATAGAGCATAAGGCAGCATTGTCTATAAATATGCTTAGCTTCCTTTCCCCTTCATTTGTTAGCTATGCTTCCTCTTAGACATGGAAGAATTCCCCTCTTCCCCATTCTCCCCTCCCCTCTTATTATTCTTTTTGGAGCCCTGATTATATCTGGGTGTTAAGAAAGATGATTGGGCTTCAGGAAGGCAATGAATTTAGGAGAAAATATCCAAACTATGGTTAAAGAGTTTTGGACTCTAAGTTATCATTTATGACCCAAGGAAGGGATTTGGTAATTGCTATAAACTACTCTCTACAGATCAATCTATTAAACAAAAGGTATTGACTGAGCACTGTATGTATGCCCAGCAAAGATAAACCTTATAGATAGCCACAGAAATAGAACTGCATGCTGTGGGCTCACAAGGAGCCCATGCATTGGCTGTTGAGACAGATGTACGTATATCAATTGCTAAACAAAACAGCATCACATCTTTTGGTTTGTTTTTTTTGGGGGGGAGGGCAGGGCAATTGGGGTTAAGTGACGTGTCCAAGGTCACACAGCTAGTACACGTGTCAAGTGTCTGAGGCCAGATTTGAACTCAGGTCCTCCTAACTCCAGGGTTGGTGCTCTACTCACTGCACCACCTAGCTGCCCCTAACAGCATCACATCTAATAGCATTATGTATAAAGTGGGGCAGTGCCATATTGAGGATTAGTCAATATGCCAACATTTATTAAATACCTATGTGTGAGGTAGGTGCTGGGGTACACACACACACACACACACACACACACACACACACACACACACCAGTCCTTTCTCTCAAGGAGATTGTAATTTATTGATAAAAAACAGTTTAGAATCAGAAAGAACTGAGGTCTAGTTCTGCCTCTTACACATACTGGCTATGTTATCTTGGCTAAATTATTTCTCAGTTCTTTGGGCAACTCTCTAAGGCAGTAAATTTCAGAGCAGGTTCTGATCTACACTGGTAGAGTGGATTTCTTCATTGGGAATTTCTTAGAACACATCATAGATTGAGTCTAAGAAAGAATAAAAGCATTATGTGCTAATATAGTTTGATGTGATCCTAGTTGGATCACACAGCTTGAGTGTTGTGTTTGATTCCCCATGGCAGATCGAGAAAGACACTGATCATCTGGAAATGTACAGAGGTCCTGAGGACAACCAGGAAGTTTGAGGGAACTGAGTTCATGCTATAGAAAGATTGCTTTTATGAAGCAGGGATCTTAAGACTCCAGAAGACAAGATTTAAGGGAGACAGGAAGCCTTCAAGTTTGTAAAAGGCCACCATGTGTTTCTTTTGTCTTGCTCCAAAAGTCAGACCAGGAGCCATGGGTTTAGTAGAGGTAGTTGCAATGGTAGTCTTGTGATAAGGAGAAACTTGCTAACAATTAGTTATCCCACAGTAGAACAGGCTTCCTTGAGAGAGATAGTATATTCCACCAAGAAATTAGACAACTACTTATGGAGAAGAGGGTATGGAGATTCTTTTATGGATGTGGGTTGGACTGGAGCATTTTCCAATTCTAAAATTCTGTAATTTTGCAATATCATAGCATGAGGCTATGTGGTACAAGCTATCAGAGACTGGCTTTGCACTGGCTGTCTCACATGCCTAGAATATTGTCTCCTTTCTTCCATCTCTAACCTTCCCTAGCTTCCTTCAAATGTTAGGTCAAAAGCCCACCTTCTGCAGGAAGGCTTTCCTGGTCTTCCCAGTTGCCAATGACTTCCTCTTTCAGCTTACCTTCCATTTACCGTATCTATCTGTATATGCCTATTTATTTATGTGTTTTGTCCCTCATTAGAATTCAAGCTTCTTGAATGTGGAGGCTATTTTTTCCCTTTTTCGTGTGCTCATCTCTTAGCACATTTCCTAGCATATAATAAGCACTTAATAAATGCTTGTTAATTGATTGAATGGAACAGTGTATAAAAAGCAGATGTCAAAATGGATTTGGAGTAATCTATTGGTATATCAAGGAAAGTAGGGAATGAGCATTGACTTTAAAAAGTATGTTCAATAATTAAGAGGTGCAGGAAAATAAAATATAAATAACATTTCTTTTAGATGTTACAGAGAGGAATGATTCTTTTTTAAATCTAAGGAATAGATCATTAAGTAAGAAAGGCCTCATCAAGGGCTGAAAAAGTAATGTTAAGGCCAAAAACGTCAAGGGTATCATTAGGAAGGAGCCTGGAAACAGGAGAGGAAATACAGTCCTACTCATATGAAAAACCAGGGTATGTTCCCCCCTGAAATGCTATGTAGAGTTGTCATCACTGAGTCTCAGGGCAGACAGGGCAGTTAGAGAAGGTCCAGAAAGGGGTGGGGGTGGGGGGAATCTGAGAGGAAGAAGAAAAGCTAAAAAAAAATCAAGAGCATTCAGTGTGGCCATCATGGAGAAAACATGACACAGCAGAAAGACATAGAGATATAGATCAAAAGGGGAAAAGAAACTCAGAGGCTATCTAATCCTACTCCTTCATTTTATGCATGAGGAAACTAAGGCCCAGGAAATGTTAAATCACTTGCCCAAGGTACTCAGGTAGGATGCCTCACAAGCAGGATTTGAACCCAGGTCTTCTGAATCCATATCAGCATACTTTCTCCTGCAACCTGAGTACCACAGAGAGATTAAGGTTTGGATATTGATAGAAAGGTTGGCCTAAGTGGCCTCTGAATTCCCTTCCCCTTCTAAATCTGTAACCCTATGATTCCAGTGGGAAGAGACCTTATAGTTCATCCATTTCATCCCCTCTCCTTTTACAGATGAGGAAACTGAGTCAAAGAGAAGTAAAATGACTTGCCTAAAATTACATGGTTAGTAAATACAAAAGCTGGACTTGAACCCAGGGCCTCTTACTCTAAACACCCTTCATATTGTGACTTGCCCACCATCCCAGGAAAAGAAGACTTAAACCTGGATCTTTCTGATTCCAAAGCTGGAATCCACTATTAACCTTTTTATCTATAGTTTTTTTTAACTTGCAATACAAACCAATCAATCCACAGTTCTATTCGGCAACATTTAAAAGAAATTCTTTTTCTATTTTGTTTTCTTCTAACTCTTAGTTATCAAAGGAACTTTTTAAAAGCTCATGCTCACTTCCCTCCTTCCTCAATGCTATAGTAAATTGGTACAACTCAATTTCTGACATTTTGTTTAATTGCATAGTAACAGATTGTAATGGATTAAGATTCCACAGTACAAACATTTGGTAGGTTTTATGCTAGTCAGGAGCAGGACAGAAGGTGAAAGCATTTAATTCAAACAATTCACCAAACAACAAGAAGAAAAGGGTTCACAACACAAAATCGGCTTAATTGGAAACCACCATTAAATATCCAAAAGCAGTTCTGAAGTAGACATTTTTCTCCTCTTCAGCTTTGGTCATGTTACCTCCTACGCAGAATTCTACTCATTTCAATAGCAATCCAATTTCATGATCACATCACAGAGGCCCTTTGCCAGACTGATCTCGTCTCTATTATTTCCTCAATCTCTTTTATGGGCTCTGTTTGTCCCCTCTTTCTACTGCCACCTCCGCATTTGTCTCTGTGCCAACCAATGTGCCTGTAAATCATGCAGATTTAAACCACCTTTGGCTCTTCATTTAAAACTCATCTAAAAAATCGTACGCCTCCTCTCTCTAAAGTCCAACCAAACAACCATTCTACTGGCTTCTAAGAAAACGTAGGATGCACGTATATCACAGACAACGCACATTTGTTCTGGGCATGACACAGAATACCTACCTGAGTTTTATACTTTTGCATATGCAAGATATGACTTAAATGTATTTCTTTTGAAATTGTTTTTAGAGCCAGTAGATGAATAACTGAAGAAAACCAATTTCATTACCTTGTATTCATACCCTTTGAACTCCAAAAAGGGTGACCCAGCTTGATTACCCATTTTGTTTGGTTCTAAATTACTTTTGGCTGCTAAGAATAAGAGATACATTATTTATTCGATTAACTCCCAGTATAGGAATTCCTTCCACCAGTGCTCAGGGGAACCCAGGTAAAACTTAGTAGATAATTCCTAGAGAGTTGCCCATGGGATATAGAAGTTAAATGGTTTGCCCAAGGTCATATGACTGGTAGATGATAAAGGTGGGTTCTGAACCCTGGCCTTTTTGACACCAAGCAAGCCTAGAATGTCCTTAGCCACCCTAGCTCTTGAAACTATCCTTAAAAGACAAAGATTTGTAAATCCTAAAGGAATTAAAGAAGAGTAATTATAAAATTGATTTGAGTAGAGGCAGCATTTTTGGAATAAGTGAGTGACTTCTGAAGGTAACTATTCTGAGTGTAGCAACACTCACTGAGATATACAAGTTGAGACTACAAGTTAAATAAGCAATGTTATTGCCTTATCTCATAACAATTAATAGGTACATACAATTTATAAATATTGGATAATGTTTACAGTATGGAAGAATAATTTGCAACCTACATTTCCCAGCTTATCTCTTAACAACTCACCAAGCGTAACTTTAGATAACACTTTAAGGCTCACGACATGATTTTTTTTTGTTGTTTTTCAGTTGTTTCAGTCGTGGGTATTTGAGGGTTTTCTTGGCAAAAATTAATATTAGAGTGGTTTGCTCCTTCTCCAGCTCATTCTACACATGAGGAAACCAAGGCAAACAGGATGAAGCGATTTGCCCAGGGTCATGCAGCTGGTGTCTGAGGTTGGATTTGAACTCACAAAGGTAAGTCTTTCTGACTCCAGGGCTGGCAATCTATTCACTGCACCACCTAGTTGCCCCACCTATATTGTCTTTACAATAATCCTAAGTGGTAGGCAATTACTTGCCCCCTTTTATAGATGAGAAAATTGAGGCTCAAAGTTAATATTGATCAGCTAGAATATCAGGTTGAATAGATCAAGATACCCCAAAGGACTGAACTAGAAGCAATGGGTAGAAATTGAAAGAAGAAAGGAAAGAAAGAAACAAACCTACTCTGTTCCAGGCCATGCGCTAAACTTTACAAATATTATTTAATTGTAATTAACTTTGCAAATATTATCGAATTTGATCCTCATAACATGATGCTGATGGGTAGGTACTACTATTATCCCCATCCTACATTGAGATAGACAGAGGCAAAGCAATTTGTACACGGTCACAGAGCTAGTAAAGGCTTGAGGTTGGATTTGAACTTGGGTCTTCCTTATCCCAACACAAACACTCTATCCATTGCACCACCTAGATGCCTAGGTGGAGTGGGCTGCCTTGGGAAGTAGTGAATTTTCTCTTACCAGATGTCTTATAGCAAAGTCCTGGCAACTACTTGTGGGGTTTTTGTAGAGTGGATTCTACTTCAGGTATAGGGTGGCCTAGATGAACACTTTGGTCTCTTTCCACTCTGAGAGTCTGTAATAGGGATAAATGTAAAGACCTGCATTTGGGTTCAAACAATCAACTACACAGGATTAAGGAGACCTGGCTTAACAGCTTTTAATGAAGAAAAAAAAACTTAGCTGGTTTCAAGCTTCATACATGTCCCTAGGGTGTGGTGGAAACTAATGCTAGTTTAGGCTGTTTTCAAAAGCACAGGTAATGTAGTGAAGATAGTGGTTTTGGTGTCCGAAGACCTGCTTTCCAGCTATGTCAGTCAATGAGCATATATTAAGCACCTACTATGCGCCTAGCACCATGCTAAATGATAGGGATAAAAAGAGAGGTAAAAGACAATCTCTGCTTTTAAGGATCTCACATTCTAATATGGGAAACAATACACAAACAGCTATATACAAATAAGCTCTATACAGGAGAAATTGGAAATAATCAATAGAAGGAAGGCATTAAAATTAAGAAGAATGGGGAAAAACTTCCCGGAGAAGTCACTTACTTCCCTCAACCTCAGTTTTTGCATCTATAAAATGGGGATAATGATAGCACCTAGCTCACAGCTAGGTTGCTGTGGTGATCGAATGAGATAAATATGCAAAATATTTAAGAATTCCACTAATAACAACAGCAACAATAATAGTATTTATACAGCATGTTAAATTTTGCAAAAAAAAAACCTTTGCAAATATTTCATTTGATTCTCACAATGAACCTGGGAAAACGATGCTGCTATTATTCCCATTTTATAGATACGGAAACCAAGGCAGTAGGGGTCAAGTGACTTTACCAGGGTCATACAGTTAGTAAGTGTCCAAGGCTGAATTTGATCTCAAGACCTCCTGACTCCAGCTCCAGAGCTCTATCCACTGTCAGGCAAGAAACGTTTTTAATGAACTAAGGTTACTTAGCCTGGAGAAAGGAGACACTAACAATGGAAGGAATGTCATATGGAAAAGTGTTGGCAGGCCTCCAAAAGATGGAAAAAATATGGAGCCTGACTTTTAACACAAAAATAACTTTCTAACAATTCATCCCGTCCCAAAAGACTGCCTTGTGAGGCAGCGGATTCTGGGTCACCGAGAGTGATTGGGCACAGCCTGGATGAACATCTGTAGGAAGGCTGCAGAGGGAATCCTTGCTTGGGGTGGAACGCTGCACTAGAATGATCCCCAAGGCCCTTTCAAAGAGAAATTGTCTATGAGGATACATTTTAGTCTTGCATCGCCTGTCAGGAAGCCAAGAAAAGAAAAAAAAACCTGTCACTTGTTCAGCGGCATTTATTGGAGAAGAGGCTAAGGCTCGCTATCTTTACAACAAGAGCTGCATTTCTCATCTAGGTTCAGATTGTGTTATGATGTTTTGAAGAGGAAAACAAAAGTGTTTGAAACAGTTGTGAGGAGCAGACAAGTCACCTGGCTGACTGAGAGGCAAAGTTCTCTAACAGAAATTTTGTTGCTGTTTCAGTTGTTTCAGTCATGTCTGAATCTTTCTGACCCCATTTGGGGTTTTCTTGGCAAAGATACTGGGGTGGTTTGCCATTTCCTTCCTTCTCTGGCTCATTTTTACAGATGAAGAAACTGAGGCAAATGGGGTTAAGTGACTTGCCCAGGATCATATAGCTAGTAAGGGTTGGAGGCTGGATTTGAACTCATGAAGATGAGTCTTCCTAAATCCAAGCCCAGTGTTCTATCCACTGTACCGCCTAGCTACCATCCAGCAGAAATGGGAGAGAGTAAACATTTTTCCCCTGGGTATTAGGTTGACCTGAGATGCACAGATGGGGAAGATACTGGTTGGAGTAGAAATATGAATTATCTCAGTTACTCTGTTTTCTTCCCCAATGAGGACAAAATCATCTCAAAATTAGCTATAAAATAAGTTTTCTTATGCTATTTTGAGTCATAGACCCCTTTGGCAATCTGGAAAAGCCCATAGATCTTTATCAGAATATTATTTTTTTAGATTCATAAAATAAAGTATGTAGGGTTATAACAAAAACCAATTATATTGAAATATAATTATTTTAAAAATATTTTGATATTTGTTGACTATATTTCAACATAATTTGTTTTCTTATGATCCTATGTATTTTATTTTATGCATATAAAAACACTACCCTGAGAAGGGTTCTATAGCCTTCATCAGACTTCCAAAGGGGGTCATAATATAAATATGGCCAAGAATTCTTCTGCTATATCAACGTCTACCAATATCACTTTGAGGCAAGTAGTTTTGTACAATAGTTAAATCTCAAAGCACCTGAAATGCATAGGAGGAAAACAACTGAGTAAGTGTGAACCTTTCTAGGAAGAACAGATATAAAGGGAATGATAACATGCCTACAATAGGAAGAAATATTGGAACACAGCCTTGATTAAAAAAGTATCTCCTTTATTCTTCTTTCTATAGAGTACAAAGAGGCAGGCTGCTATATAGTTCAGAGAAACCTGAATTTGAAATGAGATGTCTTGGTTTCAATAAAAAAAAGGCTTTGCCTTTTAGCAGACAAATTCTTTGACTTTTCTGAGCCTTGATTTATCTTTAAAATGGGGAGGCAAATATTTGTATTGGGGCAGTGGATACAGCAAAGAGTCAGGAAGACTCATCTTTGTGAGTTCATATCTAGCTTCAGACACTGTGATTCTGGGCAAGTTGCTTGTTTACTTCAGTTTCCTCATCTGTCAAATAAGCTGGAGAAGGAAATGGCAAACCACTCCTGAGGTCACAAAGAGTTGGACACAATTGAACAACAATAAAATATTTGTGTAAGGGGGTGTCCAGAGGTGATGATTACATGCTGAACCCATAAAGAATTCTGGGGAATGGAGTGCTGAAGGAAACATGGTGTTGTCCCTCATTACATTTGTAATAGATGCCTTACTGGGTTATGATGAAGATCAAAAGAAACCATGCACGTAAACTGTTTAGTAGCCATATAACACCATTTGTTATTACTTTTACTTCTGGATTGATTATAGTCAGAATGAGAGAGGTATTCGTATATAAAGCCAGCATGAATGGAATGTCCTTTGAAATATCCACCCCTGCCTATGAGATAACAGATCCAGCACAACATTAAAATGTCAAAAGTTATTTGTGTGTCTCTTATTTTCTCAATCAGATTGTAAGTTCCTTGAAGGCAGTGACTGGACCTTATTTTTTTTTTTAGTATCTTCTGTAGTACCTTAGCACAGTATTCTGCAAATGGGCACTTAATAGATGCCTCTGTGTGTGTGTGTGTGTGTGTGTGTGTGTGTGTTCAATTAAGTTTCTTAAAAAAATAGTGAGTTTGTTCATATGAACATACCCCAGGAGCTTGGAAATAGCATTCGCTTTCTTTTTCAGAACAGTGTATTAATGGTTCAGCAAACTACTTTCCCTTTCTTACTCTTATTCAATGAAATCAACTGGTCCTTAACCTTTTAAAATGAAAAAAAAATGCTTGATATTTGATTATATACATTATCCATTTTTCTGTGGAATACACATTCACTTCATTAGTGTTTAAAATAGCAATTTTTCCCCCTTGTAAAATAGATTTTCTATTAAAGCACCAAAGCAGTCTCACTTCTCTTCTTCTTTGGTGCTAATTAAATTACATCCCAGCTTGTTTGAAATTCAGCAATCAATTTATTTGTTCTATTTGCACTGTATCACAGAATTTCATCTTGAAATCACCTTTCAACAAAGGCCATAAAAATGAGAGATGACAAATTTACTCTCCTAGGAGGACAAAAAGTACCATCTCCAAGTACTTTGTATATATTATATTTTTTATTCATTCGTCTGTGTAGGGGCGTGTGTGTGTGTGTGTGTGTGTGTCCTGTGTCCCATAAGAATGTAAGTTACCTAAGTGATGCAGTGGATAGCATGTTGGTCCTGGAGTTGGGAAGACCTGAGTTCAAATTCAGCCTGGCTGTGTGACCCTGAGCAAGTCACTTAACCCTGTTTGCCTCAGTTCTTTGTCTGTGAAATGAGCTGGAGAAGGAAATGGCAAACCATTCCAGTATCTTTGCCAAGAAAATCCCAAATGAGGTCACAAAGAGCCAGACAGGACTGAAAAACGACTGAACAACAATACCTAAAGGCTGTGTCTTTGTATCATTGGTTCCTAGCATAGTACCTTGCACAAAGTAGGTGCTTAATAAGCTTTTGGAAAGGATTGACTAAAGGTAGTCATTTTGCATGTATTGTCTGAGTGCTCATCAAAATGCCTTGTTCGTTTCTGGGAATACTTTTTTCTAGTATTTTTCTTTTGGAGAAAAGGTATAAAAGTGTCAGGCATCAGAAATGAGGAATAGGAAAAAGGGTAATGATGGTGTCAAGAACAGTGAACTTGGAATTTGAAGAGATCTGGGTTTGATTCTTATTTCCTGTGTTTGCTAACTGTTGCCACAGATACCTTGATTAACTTCTGTGAGACGTAGTTTCTTCTATGTTTACTGTTGATCCATGCCACAGACACCTTAACTTCTGTGAGACTTAGTTTCTTCATTTGTAAAATGGAGATAATACTTACATGTTTCTTCCTCCCAGAATTGTTGAGAGGCTCCAATGAGATAACGTAAGCTTTTAAAATCTCTGAGCCTACCGACGTGAATTATTCTAGGGCAGAGTCCATCTTCAGAAGTCAGAATAAGTCTACCAGGCAGTAGGAATTATTAACAACTGACATTTTCTTAGTGTTTTTAGGTGTGTAGAGCACAATCTCCTTGGAGTCTCAGAACAGCTCATTTGACAGACTAGGAAACCGAGGCTCCCTAAAAGGGATGACTTGCCTAGTCACTACAGGTAGTCATTCCTTTTACGATGGATTCTTCATCTGAACCCATCTCCTCACCAGAGCTCTTACCAGTAGGTTGCTATGCCTTCTCTTATTTTATGAGTGAGTAGGCTATAACCAAACCAGAAAAGAAATACAATGTCTATGTCAGAGGGATCATTCCAACAGTGGGATCAACTAGTAGATCTCCCTGACAAAATCCCTCCTTTTCCAGTCTGGAAAAGTCTGTTTGGTGCTTAGTTTGGTGCTTAGTTCAGAAGGCTTAACCTCCATGCCCCATATGTTCATATATACAGTCCTTTTCACTGTAAATTGCCTCTCCTGGGTTGTAAGACTATAATTTCCCCAAGTATGAGTAACATAAAATCCCTACTCTTGTAATTGTTTCCTGATCTTTACAACTTTTACATTTTTCTACCATCTTGACAAATCCTACCCCTTCCCTTTTAAAATTACACAGGACTAAAATGAATAGGTTTAATCAGTTTTCACATCCTATTTTCCTAACTACAAAGACCCCATGTCCAGTGGCATAAACCTGAGATCTGAAAGAATCGCCTTGAATTTATTCTTCTTACTTTCTTAGGGATCATCCTGCTGCGGCTCTTTTATTGGTTCTGGCATTAAAATAACATTTCAAATTGTCTGATGAAACCACAACCAAAATCAGGAAACAAATTAGTCACGTGAAATGTAAAAAGAACCAGTTTTTCTAAAATCAAGAGAAGAAAGTCAATCTAAGAATTCAATTTATTCCCCCAATTATAATTTTGTGCAGTTAATGGACAATAGCATGAATAGACATAGAATAAGATGATAAGAATAAGTAATCCTTCAGATATAAAATGTAATGGGAAACTTACATCGTTTTTATAGAGAAGTCTGTGCACAGGTTTAGTCTTCCGAAGACTTATTTCATAAACTGGAAATTCTTTTTCTGCTTAGTTTCCCACATAGTGATAAAGGAAAATGCCAAAGTATCAAGAAAAAAGGAAACCCCTATGTAAAGTAGACCAGTTTCTCTTGACTATATTAATGAAGAATGTGTCCAATCTGAAGGTAGAGGGGGAAGAAAGAGGATAAGAAAGTAAAAGGAGATAGATACAAATCAATTGCATATAGCCAACATTTAATATGCACCTTTCAAATAAAAGGCCCACGTTAGGTGCTGCTGAAGAATACAAAGATGGACAAGACACAATCTCTGCCCTCAAGGAGCTCTGTCCTTTCCAGGGAGGGAAGATTAAATGGACACGTAATGGACCCAGTCCTTAAAAGACCCAGACCTAATTACAGAAAAGGGGCTGATAAGGAAGTACTTAACTATAAAAACGAGGAGGGCCAGCAATCCCATTATGAGGTATGAAAAAGTGCTTTGAGTGTATTAAATAAGTAGTTGAGCTAAAGGTTAACAATGATAGGCCACTGCCAGGGGGTTGACCTTTAAAAGTCAATTATGTCAGTCTACTTGGAAATCAGATTCTTAAGAAAAAGGCAGTTCCTGGCCAGATGTGTAGAAGAAGGGGAGAAGAGGGATCATGAGTGGAGAAAGGTGGCCTAGGAGTATCCATATGGCCTGGGAGAGCAGAATTCTGGGCAGAGGCAGCCACCACAGAGAAAAGGACCACGACTTGTGAGGCATGAACAACTTTGCTCTTATTGTCCTCTTTCTGTGTGATGGTTGCATCTGCCTGGGCTTTGGTTTTTCTGACATCGTGGGGTTTTCCCCAGGCTGGTAGAATGGATAGCCATTGGCCTTGCAGTTCAAATGTGGCCTCAGACATACACTAGTTGTGTCTTAACCTCTACATCTCAGTTTCTTGTAAAATGGGAATGATAGTACCTACCTCATCTACATTATGAGGATTGAACATATGTGAAGCACCTTAATGTGCAATATAAATGTTAGCTATTATCACTGCTCTCATGGCCTCCTTTCCTTTGCCAGCTCCAGCTATCTTTTGTGTCTCCCATCAGGTGGGCACTTCAGAAGAGCACTGGCTCTGGAGTTAGAGGTGGTGGTTGCTTTTCAATCATTTTAGTTGTGTTTGACTCTTCATTCTGTTTTTTTTTGGGCAAAAATCCTGGAGTGGTTTGCCATTTCCTTCTCCAGTTCATTTTCCAGATCAGGAAACTGAGGCAAACAGGGTCACACAGCTAGTAAGTGTCTGAGGCTGGATTTGAACTCAATTCTTCCTGACTCCAGGTCTGGTGCTCTATCTACTGTACCATTTAGCTGTAGATCAGATGATATATAGTCAAATCCCAGCTCTGACTCTTACTATCTATATGATCTTGGGCAAGTCACATAACATTTCTGGGCCTCAGTTTCCTAATCTGTGAAATGAGGATGTTGGACAAGATTGATTCTTTCTTGGTACGTGAGGGTCTAATAGCCTATGATCTTCCACATCAGACTCATGTGAACTGACTTTTCAAAAGGTCACCAGGGCTATAGCTTATTATTGCTCACCCTGGGAACATTTTTACAGTTAATTTAATATGTCATTATTGACCACTTTTCTGTGATTAAGCAAATTAGCAAAGCCTTAAATAGGCAAATTACCACTGCACAAAATAGAGAGAAGTTCTAGGAGAGGTACTAGCAGAATGTGATAGGTAGAGAAGACAGAAAACACCTTTGGATGGGGGAATCAAAGAAAACTTCATGGAAAGGTAGCCTTTGAATGGAGCTTTGAAAGATTCTTTGAATCTTTCTACAAGTAGAATTTGAGGGAAGAAATTTCAAGGATCATCATATCTTAGGTTTAGACCTAGAAGCAAAGAAAGACACATTCCAGGCCCAAAACATGGCATATTGCAGGCAAGAAGACATGTGCTATGAGACTAATTTAGCAGGATTATAGAGTGTTTGAAGAGTGATGATGGGAGAGAAATCTGGAAAAGTAGGTTGGGAACATTTTATTGGTGGCCTTAAATATAATACATTGGATATCAGATTTAGCTCTTTAGGCAATGGGAAGCAAATGAAAGTTTATTAGCAAGAAAGTGAAACAATCAGAATTGTATCTTGGTTTATGACAGTGGCATGTGAGGTAGGTTGGAGTAGAGAGAGACTTAAAAGAGAAAAAACCAGTTAATAGGCAGTTGAAATAGTCTGGGTTCAAGTTAATGAGCATGGGAACATGGTAGTGGTGATGGGATTGCTGTTGTTGTCTGTCCTTCATTCTTGAAGAGGACCATGACATCAGGAAGGTGATGTCATGACTTGCCAAGTGAATTGCATTTAGGTGAGAGAGGGCTGTGCAAAGTCACCAACCTCACTTTCTCCTCTGGAGCCATCTGGGTCCAGTGGCCAGATATAGATCAGGATCGGAGATGGCCCTGCAGCGAGGGGATTGGAAGGCACTGGGTCTTTCCGAGGATAGCCTTGATGACTAATTGGAAAAAGCATGGATGTCTTCAAGATTACTAGACTGATTAAGAGGATGTAATATCCTCAAGAGATACAGGTAGAATCAAGAAAATAGTTCTGTCAGAAAGTGGACAGAACTCTCAATTTGGAATCAGAAAGACCTAATTTTGGATCATGCCCTAGTTACATACAGGCTATGTGACCCTAGCCAGTGACTTAACCTATTTAGTCTCAGTTTCCTTACCTGTACAATGAGGATAATAACAGTACCCATATCACAGAGTTGTCCAGATTAAATGAAATAATATGTTTAAAGTGCTATGTAAGCCTTAGAATCTGATATGAATACCATTATTGTTATATGTGCAAAGTGCTTTGCAAACCTGAAAGTATTAACATATAAATGTATTCGTATTAATATAATTAATAAAGTTAATTAATTAAATAAATATAATTAATTATATATAATCAATATATAACATTAAATCAATATAATTATTAAAGTATTAAAACATGAACATATGAATAAAATATTAACATATAAATGTTAAGTATTATTATTATTATTATTACAAATGGAAAGTGTTTTTGCAAACTTTGAAGTACCATATAAATGTTATTTATTATTATTTTGCTTTGAGAAGAAAGTGAGACTCTTCTAATTGAATCATTGGGAAGGAGAGGATATAGATGAGTTTTAAAATGGACTGGAGAAAAGTTGAGCTCACTCCCATCAAAAAGGCCTAATGTCAGTAAAGTATAAAGCAAATTTGGATTCTTAAAGTGAAGGGGCAGGATGAGGTTTAGGAGCTTAGGGGAAATTGAGAAATATTATGGGAAAAGTAAAAGGAAAACAAATCGAGAAGAATAAAGGGATAGATCTGATGAAGTGAGACCCAGCTAATGCTAGATAGCATGAAATTATCATGTAAAGAGTCAGCATGGACATAAACATTAATATCTCCAGGAGACTGAGGTAGGGGAGCAGGAATGAATGAAGGAAGATGGTATAGTGTACCCACAGCTAAGACTGTGCAGCAGAGAGTCAAAGCATTCAAAGTGCTGGCTAGGACGTCATTGAAAAGGCTGATCGTGGTGCCAGGTAGGGTAGGGAGGCAAGTGAAAACAAAATTGCCTGATGGTCTGGGAGAATGGGGAGAAGCAAGCAAGAAAGAGAGGGTTCAAGGTTAAGAAGTGTTGAGAGGAAATTTACAGAATTCATGATCTTGGAAATGGAGAAAATCAGAGGGATAAGCCCCAAGACATTACCATGCTTGTGAATGACTAAAATGGATGGTGGGAAAATTCATTAGAAATCAAAGGGTTAATCCAGGTGACTAGAAGATACATCAATGGGAATGTCATCAAGCAATGTGGTGGACACTATGATTGTGAATCTAGTGTTGGCATCCATTAATGAAGGTACCAAGATGAATACTCTGAATCTCTATCAAATGTTCCTAAATGTTGTGTACATAAAGAAAATGAAGCAAACAATAACAAAACCCAGAAACCCCTCCCACAAGAGCTTTAAAAATAATAATGATGTTAAAAAAACCAAACACTTCTTTTCAAGAGAGGCAGCTTCAGTAGAGTGGACAGAAAACTACTCTCAAAGTCAGAAAGACCTGGGCTCCAATTCTACCTCTGGCCCATACTGGAGGTGTGGTCCTGGTTAATTCACTTACCCTGTCAATGTTTTGGATAATTCTATACAACTAAATTGAAGAGAAGCTGCCAACCTGCATTGACAACGGGATTTTCCTCACGTACAGTTCTCATGGACCAATAAAATCACAAATCCAGTCTTTATTCCTATCCCTAAAACCTTTACAAGACACAGCCCCAGTTTTCTTGGACTATTCCTAGCTTTCCTGGTCCAAGGGCTTGCACTGTGCTATCCTCGGACTACAGATTACAAAAAGAAGCACGATCCTTGGTTTCCTCATCATGAAGAGATTATTGTGCAGTCAAACATTTAAAGAGAAACAGAAAAATTCAAACATTAAATGTTTGTCTGTATGATGTTCAAATCTAGACATCTGGAAACATTCTGAATGAGTGACTCATTGTTTCTCTTTGCATCCAGGCATTTGGCTTCGTGTTGCTAGATAAGGACTTAGTCATATTGAATAAAGAACTACATTTATATTAACAAATCAATTTATATAGATAAAAAAGTTTCTGTTCTGTGTCAATACATGTACGTAGGGAATCCATATATGTGTCTACACTATATAATATGGCATACATATGTAGGTATGTGCATACATGTATGGGCAAACACATGTGCACGCACAGACGCATATGAATACACACGTGTATACACACACCTACTTGTATGTAGGTGTCTATGTACATGTATAGATCTATGTAGATGTGTGTGTGTATGTTTTATTGCACCTAATACTCACTCTATGCACTAAATAATTGGCCAGTTTTGACCAACCCCATTGGTTAAGTTAATCGATTAAAAAAAAGTAAAAAAAAAACCATTTTGGAATGATCTGAATTTTTTCCTGAGATTGATGACATTTTATTTGGACATCAAAAATAAGAGAAAAGCAACATGGTGTAGTAGGCGGAGAGCCAGCCTCAGAGTTCAGAAGACCTAGATTCAGCTTTTAGCACTGATGACACTGGCTATGTGACCTTGCGTAAGTTGTTTGACTTCTCAGTACTGTAGGCCAGTGGTGTCAAACTCAAATGGAAATGGGAGCCACTGAACCATAGAGAAATGCTCCTGTGAGTCACATGTTGACTTTCTAAACAACTGTTTAGTTGTTTCAGTTATGTCTAACTCTTTGTAACCCCATTTGGGGCTTTCTTGGCAAAGGTACTGGAGTGGTTTGCAATTTCCTTCTCCAATTCATTTTACAGATGAGGAAACTGAGGCAAACAGGATTAAGTGACTTGCCCAGAGTCACACAGCTAGGAACTATCTGAAGCTGGATTTGAACTCAGAAAGATGAGTTTTCCTGACTCCAGGCCCAGCATTCTATCTACTGTGCCAGCTAGCTGTATACATGTTAACTCAGAAAACCACATATTAATATTATTTATGATTTGTGTTTTCCTTTATTTTGTTAAATATTCCCCAGTTGTATTTTGATCTGCATTAGGCAGCACTCTGACATGTTATGGGCTCTGCGCCTGACCCCTCTGCTGTAGGCAACTCTCTCAGACACAGTTGCAGAAAAGGGGATGACTTGGATAGACACAGCAAGTTTCCTTGCCTGGAAATCCCTATACTAGTGAAATCACAGGTCTTGTCTTTATACCCTCTATCCTATAAGAAAAAAAATCCTACCAGGATGAACATTAAAAACAAAATGACAACAATTATATAGAAACAATTCTAAACAACTTGACCTTTTTCACTGACATATATTCAGCCCTAGCACAACTGAAAACCCTGATTAATGACCCTGCTAAATGGAGGTGTCATTAGGTACTCAACCAGAGCAGATGCCATTTTTCAGAGGACTCTGAGGAGATGCATTGGATACAGAGATCCCAGGGAAGGTTTGAATCCTGTGTCTGTCAGGCTACTTTGGTCCTTTCCTTTGCCAAATGGTGACTTGGACTTTTCAGGCCAGTTTTGAATATTTACAACTGAGCTAGTTTGTGAGCTGGAAGACCAGAAATAGCCAGCAGTAACTTTAGAATGCTGGTGTTGTGATGGCAGGAATAGACCCCAGTCTGGCTGGAAATGGGACTGCCTCAGTAATTCAGTGAGTCAAACAGCTGTTTAGACTGTTTACATTGGGCTGCCGAGACAGATGCCAACAAGTCCATGCTGTGCCATGCCATGCCATGCAGGCAAAGTACAATCAGATAGAATTGATTCTGGTATAGTTTAAGTACAATGAAAATATTGAACCTCCCATTTTAAATCACTAAAGAATGGGCTGTACTATTAAAACCAGGGGGAAAAACTTGGTGAAAGGCACTGTCAAAAGAGAAGTCATTTTAAAAAAAGATTTAAGTGTCAGCCTTTGTGAATTCCATCTAATGTTTCACCCATCGTGCTTAATCTGTCTTTTGGAGGAACAATGAATTGTCTTCTAGCAAGAGAAATAATTATGGAAAACATGCCGTTTTTCTTCCTCCTGTTATGTAGGTAATCCAGAGTAGAAAATACCAGAATGACTGTAGAAAAAGGGAGACATCATATTTTTCACTGTCCTTTTGAGGACAAGAGATTTTTGTAGCCCCTTTGGGACATATTCATAAGAGTATTTTTGTGTCAAATGAAAATGAATGTGGGAATTGTTTATAGATGCTATGCATCAATCTCTTCACTTTCTTTTATGTAGCACCTGCAAAGCCTATATGCTTTTTAGGAGACTACCAAATTCTAGGCCTCTATATTTGAATGAATTTGATCAGTAGCTTAGAACCTTGCATAACCTTGGTCAAGAACATCTTTATGTAATTAATTAATGAGTCTAGAGGACAATAAGAAAGATTAGCATAAAACACTAAAACTGCAATGGTTTTCTTACCTCTTCTTTCTCAGCACTTTGCAAATCCCTCCATTCTTCAGTCACATGGCCAAAGTCCACTGTATTCATGGCTACTTTAAACTCTCCAATGATATCATGCTTGGAGAAACGGTCAAAATCATAGACTGCCATCACCAGAGTTTTCCCTCCTAATTCCGAGTAGGGCACCTATGTTAAAAAAAAACCAAACAAAATAGAGAAATGAAATGTCTGGCTCAGAAAATAGAGAACTTGCTATAATGCAAATTAGTTTACAGTACTTAGCTTTTAATAGCCAAGCTTTTAATAAGCAGTGCTGCAAGAAAATTATGGTGGTGGTGTTTTCTTTTCTTTTTTTTTAATTGACTCACTTGACTTTACTTTCTGAGAGACTTGAATTATTCAGGGGAAAATGAAGCTACAATACTCATTTATCTCTTTGCTTCAGAGATTCAGTAGCTTGTAACAATCTTAATAAGAACAATAATTCCTGCATAGCCATGCTATCAAAACTGAGTATATGCATGCATCTCTTCAAGAAAAACACATAAAGCAGGTCAATTGCATAGCATACTCTTAGAATTAGTTTTCTTATAGTAAAGATTTCTTGCTAAAATGAGTCAGGTCCTTAAAATGAATAACTTATTCATAGAAGTAGCTTACACATTTTGAAAGGTCCATGAATTCTTTTAAACGATTGGAATACAACAGCCTAGTAGCCTCACTTGATCCCAATAGTCATTAGTATTTTCTCCCTCCTGAAATAACTTTGTATTCACTCTTCTTCTTTTAGATTATCATAACTACCTCCCTTTTCCCTAATGAAGGAATATTTGTTTTTGTTTGTTTTTTGAATCCTTAGCATCTATTATGGTGTCAGTACTCAATGGACACTTGAAAATAACTGAACTAAATTGAATTAATAAATTGGGCTCAAGGCAATTGGATGATTTAAATGTACCTCCCAAATTGTCTTATTCTCTTTAAATCATTTACTCATCAGTAAGCTTTTAACTAAGAAATTATTATTTACAATATTATTATTATATGATAATCTCGGTGTGACATGCTTAAAAATGTATGGTAGGAGAATGCTATATCCTATTAAGTCCCCCAACTGTTCAAATGTTCCCAGGTTAAATGTACCGGGTTGGGATACTTATTAGTGACATTTTTTAGAATTCAGGAAAAGCAATGTATATCAGGTAAGTTCTACTTGAATAGCTGGCTAGAAATGGTTAAGAAATTATTCAGACTTTTGTTGAAGGCTCAGTTGATTTTAATATACTTCCTACCATATTTATGGTAAAAATGATAACTTTTGGTCCAGTTAACATTCCTTAATTATTTGTATATCAAGAGAAATAAGAGGTAGGATATTTTTCTATATTACCAAACAAGTGCTTCAATTCCTTAAAATCTTTAAAATTATTTGGTATTGCTTGTTTTGTAAAGAAGCTATTACTTTGAATTTCAAATTTTCATTATATACTTTAATTGCTAGAAACTTTTCCTGATCCCCCTTAATGCCAATGCCTTCTCTCTGTAGATTATCTTAAATTTATCCTGTGTAACATAATAGTTGCTTGAATATTATGTAGTTATAATACATTATATAGTTATAAATTTATATAAAAACAAATAAATAATATAATGTGGCATGATGTGGCATGACATGACATGATGTAATATAACATAATTAATATAATATACTATGATAAACATAATGTAACATAATAGTTTTTTGAATTTTTTTCTCCCCCATTAGACTGTGAGTTTCTTGAAGGCATGTAAGAAGCAATCAATCAATAATAAACATTTCTTAAATACCTACTATGTGTCAGACACTGTACTAAGAATAGGAGATACAAAAAGAGGCAAAAGATTGTCAGTCTCTGTCCTCAAGAAGCTTACAATCAAACAGAGGAGCTTACAACTTATCTACATTAACTAACATCTTTCCAATTAAGAAGATAATATATTAAAAAAATTAAGAATATTTTAACCTTAAATCAGGTTTTAAGTTTCTATTTTTTTGCTTTTTAATTTTCACACCTGTTTTATAACCTTGAAAAATTTCCCACTTTTTTTCCTCCCACTTTCCTATGAGTGATTAAGCAGGGAAGGCATGTTAATATAGATTCAGGATTGGCTAGTCATTTGTTTCTCCCATTTAAAAAGATTTAGTACAGTAGCTGCCAACCTTTCCTCCATTAACATTCCTCCGTCTCTTCTTACCTGCTTCTGCCCCATACCCTACCCTCCAACCCCAATCGACCTTTACTTAGCTGAATCTGAAGTTCTGGGATTAAACATTTTATTTTAGGATGTTAATTAATCATTTTAAAAAATTTCATAAGCAATCTTAACGTATTACCTTTAAAGTGTTAATCTATATATGAGGGAATAAAAACTGAATCTATGATTTTAATGGTTTTTATGAACTCCAAGGAGAGGAAACTCCCTCCATTAATGCAGTTGGCACCTGCTGTGTAACTTCAAGCCTTAGAGAGTTTTCTTGCCCAGGGTCACATGGACCATATAGGTCAGGGACAGGATTTGAATCTAGCTCTTCCTGTCTTCAAGGTCAGCTCCCTATTCATTATACCATATTGTACATATATAACATATACTAATATGGTATATATACATATACCATATTAACTTTTGGCAAGCCTAATGGTTTAATTTTTCTGAATTTATCTCTTTTGCCCTTTTTATACAATACCAAAAAAGGATTGAAAAGCACGAAATTTAGATAATCAACAAGTTACTCTTAACATCCTCCTCTTATTTACATTTTACAATGGGTTGAGTGGTTAAAAATAAAACTGAATTGAACTAAATCAATCAGGTTTTGGGGCACTGTGTAGAGTAGGGCTGATCTTACATATACATGGATTAGGTGATTACTTATATGAGGTAATATGCAAGGCAGCACAAAGCCTTTAACTCACCCCAAATAATAGTTTTCCTATTGTTTTGTCACAAACCCTGAAATTTTCACCATCTGGGCCCTTCCTTTTTACTTAAAGAATTGCCTTGAGAAGGTTCCTAATAAAATAAATATATGGCTGGGGTGGGTTAATGTATTATGTAGTTGACCCCCACTAATAAAAAAAAACTTGAAAATAAGTTTACAAGATGACAGATGAATTATACTTAAAATGCATTGATTTCGCTAGTAGTTGAATATTTTGAATGCATGGCAACAGAGTACAATTGATCATCTTAAATTCTTGAAAGCTAATGACAGGAAATTCTTAAAAAAAAGAAAAAAGGTGGCCAGAAAGAAATGAACAAATTTGGAGAGAGCTTTATTCACACCACATAGCTACAGTCAAGGGAACCTTCCTGCCATAGCAAAGAAGCTGAGAGGGAGTGAGGGCACAGGAGCATGGCGGGAGGTGAGCAATCAAGCATATGGGTACAGCTGGGACTGCATTCCTATTAGATGCTGCCCATTCCTTATTCCTCACATCCCACTTCCCAGTAAAAGAAAAAAGAAATAAGTGAGCCAGATTGATGTTTATCAGCACTGATAATTCCTCTGATTCTGACAATCTGACCTCCTTCTCTCCTTATTTCTCAGTTGTATTGGAAAGGTTATTATGTGAGTATGAATGCAGACTATGAATGATTCCACAGTCAGGAAACAAATGAGACTCTTTACTCGGGGGAACTCTGTGCCTCTAATGCCTGGGATTCCTTTCCTGAATTCAGACTTAAGAACTAGTTGTCATGAGGATGATCTGTCCTTGTCTTGTGTACCTATGAGAGTGGGGACCCCGGGATGTCTTACTACTAGCTTGTCAAGTTAATAAGCATTTATTAAGTACCTACAATGTGGAATATTATGTAGTTATAACATATTATATAGTTATAAATTTATATAAAAATAAATAATATGATGTGGCATGACATGACATGATGTAATGTGATATAATATGATATAATATAATAAATAATATAACATAACATAACATAATATAATATAATTCTGAGTTCCAAATTTTCTCCCCCTACCTAAGATGGTATGCAATCTGTTACTATACATTCACATTAAATGTCAGGCACTTTTCTAAGGATATGAAGATGAGGATATGAAGAAAGGCAAAAGACAGTCTCTGCTTTCCAGGAGCTCATAACCTGTGTTTATCGGTGGATTGTGGGAGGAAGCATGAGCCTGATCTGGTCAAATTGCTAGGATTGGTGGTCATTGGTGACAACTGCCCCCATCATTCTACTCCTAGCTAGAATAACTAGCCATTTGTTTGGCTCCCTTTGTTTCCATTATCAAAAAGGACAACATCCTAATTAATTGTTTCTGATTACTCTTCTGGCTGCATAGATACCAGATGAAAAATACGCTTTGGGTTTAAAATGCAAATATCCTTCTAAAGTTTCTGAAGAGAATGTTTCATGTTGCTATATTATTTAAAGGTCTGCTGGATCCAGCTCAAACTGGCTCTCAAGAGCTGATTGTTAAATTTTCCGTATGGGCATTTACTATTCTGTGTCTCTTGAACTGCACCTTAAAATAATGATCACAGATGACTAATCTTATCATGTTATAGGATAAGGCATGAAAATAAGTGGAGATAGCATCATGGTTGGCCAGACAAAACACACACTAACTTTATTCATTTATTCATCCATTCATTTATTTACTTGAAACAAAATGGCCATATGGTGATTTTGGGGGGAAGACACTAGCAACTGAAGGGACGAGACTAGGAAATAATTCATGTTGAAAGCAGTGGTACTGCAACTAATCATGGAAGGAAACTAGGGATTCTAAGATTTTGAAATGAGAAGGGCGTAATACTAGCCATGGGAGAGAGCCAGGGCAAAGGCAACTGGAAATAGATTGTCATATTGGGCACGCAGCCTCAGCTGCCTCATATGTAAACTGGGGATACTAATAACACTGCTTCACAAGGTTATAGTGAAGATCAAATGAAATAATCTATGTTAAAGTGCTTTGCAAACTTCAGAGAATACGTATATGTGTATATGACATACATGCGCATAAGTATACACTGTATATACACATGTATATATGTAGTGCATATATGATATATACATATAACATATGTATACACTGTATACACACATACATGAAAGAAATGGCAAACCACTCTAGTATCTATGCCAAGAAAATACCATGGACAGTACTGGGGTGCTATAGTCTGTGGGGTCATGAAGAGTCTGACATGAGTTAACAACAGAACAACCAACACATACACATGTGTATATGTATGTATATGTATATGTATATATACACATTATTATTATCATCATTATGTTCTCTCAGGAATAAAAGGGTGCAACTAGAATGCTTTTGATACTATGATGAGATATTCAGAAAGTATCAATATTTAATTTATTTTATTTATTAATTTAATTAGTTAATTTATTTTATTATTAATTTATGTTATTAATTTTATATTCATTCTTTATTAATGTTATATTTATTATTAATTTAATGTTAACTAATTAATTAATTTGTAATTTTTCCTCTCTATTTCTGGTTTTGTGGGATTTTAATACTATGACTGGGTTTGTATAAAAGAAACATTTCCATTTAATTCTCTCAATTACTACATATATGGATCTGGAGAAAGTGCTAAATAAAGGCAGATATGAATCTCTTTAATTGACTAATAATCAGGAGTCTGCTTTATAAACTTTTGAACTGAACATTTTGAAACAAGACCGGAAGTGAGGTTTGGGATACTGCCACCTACACTCATTTATCATCTACTAAAATGTTTGCTTCCTGTTGACTATGCTAAGGGAGGGATACGAACTAAACTGATAGGGAGAGGGGCTTTTCAATATACAGACATTTCATTTCTCAGAAATTTATTGCTTTCAGTCATGGGTTTTAAAAAACATCCTCACATAAAATAGTCCACTAAAGACATACTCCAAGGGGATAATTTTATGAATGGCTTCAAGCTAAAATCCACAAAACTTATGTATGTAGTAATGGCCGGCAGGGGTGAGCAACCTGTGGCCTACCCCTGCTAGGCCTTCAGGGAGATAATAACTCTTTTTGAGTTATTATAGAGCCCCAAATTTCCTCTTGTTCTTTTTGTGAAGGGAAACTGTCATGCTAAAATGGAACACACCAAAGGAAAGACGAAAAGTAACAGGAAGACATTAGATTCCAGAAAAATCAAACTATTAGGATAATTCTTGATAGTAAGTTAAGCTATATGATTTTAGATTATTCAGCAACACCCTGCACACATACAGGACTTCCAAAGAACATGTTGTGTGTTTATTTCACTTACAATGCAGAAATAAACTAAATATTATATGTATCCTGTGATTTGAGTCAGAATTTTTTTTGGTAAATGATTATAAATGTAGTATTTTAAGATATATGAGATTCATATTAAAATAATTGGGTATCTGACCCTTACAGGGAACCCCCCTGCCACACACACACAGATACAAACATTTAAATGACTCTATCAAAACAAAGACTTACAAAGATTTTTATATGAAAAATGAAACTCTATGCAGACCTTGGGTTGTAAATTGTGTAATAGAAATTTTGTGAAGTTAGATGAACTGTTAGAACACACAAGTAAGTAAAGAAAATGATGACATTATTTAAAGAAATACCTTGAAAGTAAACTGCTCATTGAAGACAGGATTAAGAGTCTTTCTGTGGACTTTTGTCTCAAATTTCTTCTTTTTATCAGGCAGCAGGAACACTTTCACGTAGGGGTCTGATGTACCACCCATATCTAAGGCAGGAAGCTCAGCTGCTTGGATGATCCCGACCATGAGCTAAGAGGAGAGAGAAAAAAAACAAACATCAGATAAAATCATTAAAAAGCTATGGTTCTTTTTTTTGGGGGGGGGGCACTGATTTATTTACACATGCATCATTTTCTAGCATTTCTCTGCCTTTCACTTTTTAATTTTTTGCTTGTTGCTCCTTTTTTAATAAACTTCCATCCCTGCAGGAACCTGAATCACAGAAGGCAAATGAAGGGATGCTATAGGCTTCAGAAAACCAATTATGGCAGATGCTGGCTCTAGGAAGCCTGGTTTTAAGCACAAAAGAGGCTTTTAAAGGGCTGCTGATTACAGTTAAATATGGAATTCATGTTTGCAAAAGGGTTGCAATCAAATAACTTTCCAGTTGCTAAAAGCTCTTGTGCATTATTTTTCTTTGAAGGGCATGATTTGTAGATGGAAATACATTGTTAAACAATCATACATCTATAATTATAACCAAGCAGTTTCTATTCTAAAGCATCCCCCTTCAACCAGTTAAATATAAATTTCTTAGAAAATAGGGAGCTTTTTGGATGAGAAAATTAGATCATCCATTCTCCTTCACACTTGACCTTCACTTTGGTACAAATATCTGGCAATGATTCATTTTAGTTATAGCCTAATTAATATTATCTTTTTGATGGGTGAAAACTAAATCAGAGGAAACATGGTTGTGTGAAAGGAATCACAAGATGTGGACTTGAATCTTAGGGGCATCACATATTAGCTATGCGAGTTGGACTAGTCATATCACTCATCTGAGGTTGGACTAGATCAGACAGTTCTTGACTTTTGTGTGTGTGTGTGTGTGTGTGTGTGTGTGTGTGTGTGTGTGTGTGTGTGCTATGATCCCTTTCACAATCTGGTGAAGCCTATGGACACCTTTTCAGAATACTTTTTTTGGAAGGATATAAAATAAAATTTATGAGATTACTAAGAAAACCAATTATATTGAGATGCAGTCATCGAAATATTAAAAGAAGTTCACAGACAGGTTAAGAAACCCTGGAGACAATTTCTAAAATTTCTTCCTGTTCTAACAACTCACACATCATACCTTGATGCTGTAATTTTAGCTTTGTATAGCAAAATGAATACTGATGTGTTTTCTAATGTCAAAATGACAAGATCCTGTTTTTAACCAAATATACACATAATCTCTGTGCTCATCTTCAAGTTTGTTTCTCCGCTGATGGATGTCTTCCTTGTTGTTTTCTGGTGGTCACTGTCCTTGCATGGGAAGAGAGAGCTAAAACCCAGTCATAGCTAGGCCACTGTCATCTTACCACTAGAGATTCTGAGGAAGACTATGGAGGCATCTCCTATCTCTGTTAATTTAATCTCTGGTAAAGCTATAGGGTCTGGGTCTAGCACAGAGCTTTACTCATTCAAGAGTAAAAAGTGGATCCAGAGTTTTAGCTAATTGAGTAAAAAAGCAATTCACTTCTTAAACAATAAAAACTCGGACCAACCCATTCTGTACACAACTGAACCACTCTGCTCCTAAGTGTGATGTGATCAGCATGACTCAACTTATATCCCAGCCTGATGCATTCAATGGTAATGGATTTTCTGGTTTATTGCTTTCATTGCCTTTTGCAGCATCAGCATACTATTTTACTTACAAGGGCATAAAGATTTAGATAGGAAAGGAGATGCTGGAAGATAACCAAACAATATATACAAGCTGACTTGAGATTGTTAAAAAGGAAAACCAGGAAAACAATAAAGAAACCACCTCCTGGCATACTGTTATGCAGTATTTTGTATCCACTATTTACTTAACAATTTGCACAATCGAGAAGTCATTTGCTTCACGAATCAAACCCATTTTTCACTTCTGAGAAATCAAATGCAGAACACTGTTGTAAAGGAAGCACTGATTATTTCTAGTTATAAAGCTTTTGGAAAATTCTAGTTTGAAAATGTAAAGTTACACATTTCCTTCTTTTTCAGACTCCTGTCCAAGAAAGGAATATTACCTTCTTTTCATCTTGGTGAAATATTAAGTGAGCTCCCCAATGGCATACTAATGGGGCCCACTATTTATGCTAAGCAAGGATGTGCATTTTTTATTAGAATGCATCCTTGGGGTTTTTTTAAATGTTTTTTAGATTCTTTTCTCCCTACTGAATATCAATCATTCAATTAACAAATCAAATTGCAGAAAACCTTGTGTATAATACCAAACATTTCATCAGGTAGAATCTCAAATCAAGTCTTTATTTTGATTCTCATTCTCTCTCTCCTTCTCTCTCTCTCTCTCTCTCTCTCTCTCTCTCTCTCTCTCTCTCTCTCTCTCTCTCTCTCTTCCTCTCTCCCTCTCCTCTCCCTCCCTCCTTCCCTCTCTTCTCTCTCTCCTCCTATAATTACTCAATCTACTCATCCATCTATCTATCTATCTATCACATCAGGAAATGTGCTCTCATTAGAGTGGGAACATGGAAAATCTGAAAACTTTATTCTCTTATGAATAAAGCTCTTTAAAATGCTACCTATAGCCTAATGAAAATCCATCTAGAAAAAGTAACCAAACTGTGAATAATTAATGTGAAATAGTAATTTTTATTTCTGCTAGAATATGCAAAATTATAATCAAATAGGTTTCTTATAAATTTTGATTTTTCTAGTGAAGTGATGGTCTCAAGGCAACCCACAATACAACTGGTAATATTCTTGATACCTTTACTACTGTCCTCACTATTTCTCTCTCTATAACTCATTTCCCCTCAACCTGATTTCACACTGTAAGGGGGAGGTTTACCCAGATGATAGTCAGTGGCTATAATAATAATGCTCTCAGGGTTCTAGGTGTAATCCCTGTGGATGACTATTCCTTCTAGCTCATGAACCCCCACTGGTATATTTCCCATTAATAAGTCAACTACGAATACTTAGTCAACATTAATCAAAACATTTACTGAAAAATGCATATCAAAGGACAGCTAGGCAGCACAGTGGATAGGGCACTGGCTCTGGAGTCAGGAAGACCCGAGTTCAAATTTGGCCTCAGACACTGGAAATCACTAGCTGTGTGACTCTGGGCAAGTCACTTAACCCTGATTGCCTTGCCAAAACAAATAAAAAAGAAACAAAAGTAAAATGCACATAAAACACATAATATTTACTTAATATTATGAATCACACTTTTGCTAATACTCCCATGAAGTGTCCGTGGGCAGAGTGGGCACACACTTAAAGTCCCAGGGTACTAAGGCTAACATGTAGGAAATATGGCCAGTGCAATTCACAATCCTTTTTCTGTCTCTGAAAGTTTCTTGATAGGTACAGCTCGTGTACTGAATACATGCTTCTTTTGCTAAGCTGAGATGAACCATGCTGTCCTGTACGAACACCTCACTAGGTATGGTGTCTCAACTGCATGAGTTAATCTGCTGCACTAATTCCTTGATGCTCCATTTTTAAGCTATTTCTTTGATCATCTCGGGTTGCTACTCAACAGGAAGCTGTAGTATCCATCTTACTCAGCTTCAGATTTAGCTGATGCATTCAGTTGAAACAGTTTTATGCTCTTTTTAGAAAAGGTGACAGCATTTATTATAAGTTTGGCAAAAGCCTTGCTAAGTCTGCTCCTTTGGCAAGAATCTTCATCTCTGAGGAACCAGAAATAAAATTCAGAGAAGTAACTTTTGTCTTCTTTTAGTCTCTTCTGAGGTTCATTACATCTCTAAACTTATGCTACTGTGATCTTATCTAATCTTTTCATCAAGGATCCTCAACATGTATTATAGAAATAATAGAGTAGTTGCTTACATCTTCTCAGTAACTGTTTTGTTGTTGTCCTTTTTTCTCAGTATAATCTGCTAGCTTCTCTATTCCTTTAGAATATTTCCCTCTATAAGATCTTTGAGGACCTTGTGTCACCTACCTGATCCCTGGTCCTGCTTCTAGCCCAATCAACTGCCATAATTACAGCAGGCAAGCCAGTTTAGATGAAGCAACAAGGCACCCACCCTGAGGAGGTGACAGGGGGCAGTAAGTGCCAGATATGTCAAAACACCACCATTACCATCTTGGTAACCATCTCTCCTCAGACTCTGATGGAGATGGCCCAGAACCATGGTGTAGTTCCTCCACTAATGTCTCAACTTCAGTGGACTGAGAGATTTTACAGTCAAAATGCCAACAATTCCATCCATGTTTGTAGATAGTCTAAGCACTGGGTGACTTTTTTTTAGCACCCCTTGCACCTTGTTTACCATTCTGACACTGTGGAAGCAAAACGGGAATACACAGGGCAGGGAGCCATTTTTGTATTTTTGCTCATTTTATGAACGTCCCTAGGGTTGACCATTTTGGTAATGAACTCCTACTCTACTAGACTCCATAAGAATTGTCCCTCAGAACTCCTATAGTACTTAAAAAAAACACAAATCTCTTATCTTGGTAATTATCATATTCTATCACATTCTTTTTTTATATTCTACCTCTACTTATTTTTCAACTTGCCTCATATCTCTATATATATCCCAGCAGGCAGTATAGTGTCTGTCACATAGTAGGTGCTTAATAAATGTTTATTGATTTCTCTTTAATATCTGCAAGGGACCATGTTTTCCTCATCATTGTCTGTTTCATAGCACCTAATGTTAGGCCTTGCATATTGCCTCATAGATTCATAGGTCTAGAGCTGGAAGTGACCCCAGAGGCATCTAGTCCAACTCCAACCTTTCACAGATGAGGAGACCCTGGACGTTGTCATGGAGATGGTTAGTTTCAGAGACTGGACTTGAATCCAAGTTGTCTGTTTCCAAAGCCAGTGGCTCTTTTCATTACACCAAGAGTTCAGTTGATATTCGTTTAATTTGATAGAACATCAAAATCTTTTTGATGAAGTTCCTTTCTTATTTTTATTGCAACAAGTCAGAAAGCAAAAAAAAAAAATTACTTTTATCAGGGTTATAGAATTCACAAGGGCTTCTCAGAGGGAGATATTTAGGGAGCTGAAGGGACACTTGATTTGTGATTGGAAATTCATCCAGGAAATTATGTTTCACTTTCCTATTTTTCTTATAAATTTCTCTAGGGCAACTAGGTGGTATAGTGGTCAGAGTGCTGACCGCTCTTCCACCCAGAGTGGAAGACCCGAGTTCAATTTCGATGTCAGACACTTAACAGCTATGTGATCTGGGCAAGTCACTTAAGCTCTGTTTGCCTCAGTATCCTCATCTATAAAAAATGGAGACATTGCTGTACTTATCTCATGGGGTTGCTATGAGGATCAAAAAAGAGTAATTGTAAAGTGCTTAGCACAGTGACTGGCACATAGTAAGCACTATATAAATTCCTACATATATATATATATGATATCTATATCTATATCTATATACATGTATGCATATGTGATAAAAACCAAGTTGTGGGTCTTTCTGCTTTCTTGAATGGACTTCTCCCCAGAAGCAGTATCTTTACCTTATGCCCTGATGATATTCAATGTATAACTGCTTTGAGAACCCTTACTTATATTGAATTTTCCTGATTTTGTTCATTCTCCATGTTGTTTGTAGTATAAGCCTTGTAAAGAATCTCAAAGCTTTGGCCTGAATGGTGAGTGGTCAAATTCATATATTTAGAACTGGAAGGGATCTTTAGGTAATTTAGTCCAAAGTACTCTTTTTTGTGGGTTTTTTTGGAGGGAGGAAGGTAGGGCAATTGGGGTTAAGTGACTTGCCCAAGGTCACACAGCTAGGAAGCGTGTCAAGTATCTGAGGCTGGATTTGAACTTGGGTCCTCCTGATTCCAGGGCTGGTGCTCTACTCACTGCGCCACGTAGCTGCCCCCAAAGTACTTATTTTAGAGATGAGGAAACTCAGGGCTACAAAGTTGGGTGACTTGACCAAGATTACAGCAAAGCAGTAAGTGTCAAAATGAGATCTGAATGTAGGTCCTCCGATTCAATCGTTATCCTTTCTACTTCACTGTTTAGTCTCCTCTCTCATGCTTTATCTATACTTGGAATACTCAACCTCACCTTAATAGGTTATTTAAAAAGATCAAATGCAAATTGTGACTGTAAAATAGTAAGAGTTCATATTTTCCTACACAGACAACCCAAATGAATATTGACCTTCAAAGTCATCACCTTTCTCAAAACACTATTGAAACTTTGGAGATTCCCACTGGGCCCAATTCATCAGCCAAACAAAAAAAGAGAAATCAGTTGCTATTTCACAGTCAAAGGTCAGTTTTCCTCACTCAAGTATATTTATCTATTCGCCTCCCAAGTAATGCTGTTTATACCTTTCCTATGGGAATGCCATTGACCTTGAGCCAACAGTCCTCTCTAAGAATCCCTGTAATGCAGTTGTGTTGGGCTCAAGAGGAACTCTCCTCTGGAGGAGAGAGTCTTTGAGGCAAGACTAAGCTTAGAAGCCACCAGGAAGGAGTTTGGTTGATGTAAGTTGTTTGGTGTCGAAGTCAGATATGGTTATAATAGGCTTAAAACTGGTTGTAAATTGCTAGGAGTCAACTCGGAAAAATCTTTTACTAACTGTAATTGCAAGTTATTTATTGGGAAGCTTTGTTATTTGCATTTCCCATGTTACTACAATTGAAATACTAATCAAATAATAACATGTAGCATTTATAAAGTGCTTTAAGGTTTACAAAGCACTCTCTCTCTAGCACTTTCTGGTGCTGTCTCTCTCTCTCTCTCTCTCTCTCTCTCTCTCTCTCTCTCTCTCTCTCCTTCTTTCTCCCTAGTGCTCTCTCCCTCTCTCTCTCAGACCTCATTTGATCTTCAAAACAACTCTTAGAGGTAAGCTCTACAATCACCCCAATTTTACACATGAGAAAACTGAGGCGGCCAGAAGTTAAGTAAGTTGTCTAGGTCTACAGAGCTTGTAAGTGTTTGAGGATTTGAACTCAAGCTTTCCTAACTCCAAATATGGTACCCATTTGCCTCTTTAAAACCCTTTCTCAATGGTAGCTATTATAATAATAATCTGTCCTAAACACCCCAAGTATCAACTTTTATGTAGAAAATGGGACAGAATTGGAAATTGTTTTATTTTTTCCTCAAACCTGATTGTTCTGGAAATCGTAATCCAATGAGTACTGGAGTTTCCCTAGTTTTTCTTCTTCTTTGGGTTCTTCTTTTTCTTCCCCATCAGTCAAGCCAGTTTCAGCATCATCATCCTTGAGGGCCTACAAGGAGGGAAATGGGAAATCAATTCACTTTTCATCAAGACACAGGTGAGGTGATGATGCCTGATGTTTTACCCCCAAGCCATTAAAAGCAGTGCAAAGCTGCCTGGAGTCTCAGTTGGTCTGACACGCATTCCTATAGGCAGCTTACAGATCTTTTTTTTTTTAAATTCCATCTGTGCACAAATTTTGTTTCTTATTAATCAGCAAGCAAGAAGGAAGCAACTGAAGCCCTTAGAATATCCCAAGCAAACAATTGCAATGGCTGAAATACAAAGAAAATGTCAGCTTGACACTAAAAAGTCTGCTCTAATCCAATCGCTTCTTATAGAGGCAAATGTGGATAAACATGCTATTAGCTAGATCAAGTCACATCCCCATTCCACTTAAAGAAATGAAAAAAAAAACATCGAATGTCATTCTGCATGCAGTGAAGGCATTTCTACAATAGGAAAGTCATAGATTTCTACAATATTATTCTCTGTGCAAAGGCAGTGTCATATGTGTTGATTTGTCAGAAAATTATGATTCTGGGAGTTTCACACACATATCTGCAATGGGAATGGAAAAGGAGGCAGTACCATGCCATCGGCAAATGCAAGTCCCGGGAAAACCACTTCCATGTTGCTCTCCTAACAGCTCCATCAAAAGCTTGGTTGAATTAAATTGATTCAAGGGTCTGTTCGTTTCAGAAATGTGAGAAGTACTCTTGTTATTTCGGCTAGATTTGGAATGACTGTACCATTAGTACAATTTTATGTCAAAATGCATGAATGAAGCTACTTGGCACTGCTCTAAGAAAGTTAATTCAATTCTGTACTACTGAAGATTCTTTGATACTTAAAAGCATCATAAAACATGATACTATCAGGCAGTTTTCTTCTTGGAAACTTATTTTAGGTGCTTTTCTTGGTCTTATCAAAATATATCAAGAAAGTGATAAGATGAGCATTCAAATTAACCAATTTTCCTAATCAGCATAAAAAGAATGCAGAGAATCATAGCTCAAGAGAACTTGGAGATCATTCTAGTCCAATCCCTTTATTTAACAGAAGAAGAAACAGAGCCATAGAGGTGAAGTAACTTCCCAAAGGTCACAGAGGTAGTAAGAGGCAGTGGTAGGATAAGAATCCAGGTCCTCTGACTTCAAAACCAGTGCTTTTTTCTCCCATACCACCCTTTCCCTTAGAGACAATCGACAAAATACTTATTGTTACTTTTTCGTGTTTCTCATTAACGAATGTCCTCTTTCCAACAGAGATTAATATTCTTGTTATTTTCTTGTTTGGGAGACTGTTTGTGATATACTTCAGAATTTTCTGGAATCTTTCGGAAGCTATGAGTAAAAAGTTTTGGGAGATGGAAAGGAAGAGGGGAAATAAGCCCCCTTCTTTCTTAGGTAAGTAGATAGAGAAGGAAATCTTTCAAATGCTTAGTTGCCATTTTGGCTTTAAATCCTAGGTCACAGTATATAAGGACTTGTGAATCAGTCACAGAGACAATATTGAAATAGAGCTGGAGACTCACCCCTTGGCTTCCTTCTCGAAAACTCTCAGAAGCTATTATGGAGAGTAGACAGAATTCTATTTTTTTCAGTTACTACTGAGAATAGCCAGTGCTGATTTCACAGTAAAACCATTTCTAAATTTTTCTTAGCTTCCCAGCATCCAATTTGAGAGTCTAATGTATATTCAGTCTTTTTCTTCCACCATTGAAATGTTGACTGATGGACATGTCTAGAATTTTAATATCTGGGATTTACTTGCCTAAAACAGCCAAAGGCAAAAAAAGCATTTCTGTTATTTTGATATCTCCCTTGAAGTCTTAACTTCTGGGGTCACGAATGGGAACGGGTACTAACCCTATGCTAAGGAATGACCTAAGGTCTTGTCAGGATTTCATGTAGCAGGAACTGAGTGGACTTCTTAAAGACTTTGCCTTACAGATGGCTATCACACTTGCCATGCTTGATGTGCTCAGAAAACTGTAGGGAGGGAAATTACCTCCCTGAAAGATTTCCGTTTTTATAATAGCAAGCTGTCCAATACCTGTTCCTGGCTAAAAAGCAATCTGTACATTTTTCCCCCACCATATAATTAAAACACACAGACACACTTTTTGATGGATTAAAATAATTTTTAAAAATCTCTAACAACTGACAATTTATATATCATGTTTCAGCCCATTGCAATTCAAAAGACCTGAGATACTAAATCTCCTTCTCCCTAAGTGGCTTGTGACCCAATAAAAAGTACAGAACCATCTCTGTAATTATTATGCATGAAATAGGGCTAAATTTTTTTTTGATAATTTTTCAGAGCCACAGTTCATCATTGAAGTGATTAAGTCTACTCCTTTCCCAAAGGCTGCGTTTAAGCAAGAAATTTTCTGTACCAATACATTAAATTCAGACCCATTAAATCAGCAGCTATTATGGCGTCTCTAGAGTGGCAATTTTTTTCTGTCATGGAAAAAAAATGCAGGAGAGAAAGCTTGTAGATCTAGTTGAGACTCTGATAAACTGCTGCAGAAAAATTTGTGATGGAGAGATATTTCTTTAAAACGCAGTGTTCAGAGTACATTTGTTGAATGCCTGCAACATGATTCTCATACCAGTCATCTTATCACCTTAAGAGAGCACATCTGTTCATACTTATTGCTATTGAAGGTTTTTTTAAAAACTGAACCTATTATTTCATCAGCGCCAGGAGCACCAGGTAAAAAAACTCCCTCTATCAATGGACAATTAGTACTCGCTCTGTATCTTATGGCCAGGGGCAATGAGAAGTTAAGTGACTTGTCCAGGGTCACACAGCCAATATGTGTGAGAGCTGAGATTTGAACCCGTGTCTTCATGGCCTCAAGGCTAGCTCTCTAACATCAACCAAACTGCCCCTCAAATGTCATTCTTTGGACTCAGATCTGATGAGGCATGATTACCAAAAGGAAATGCAACCAAATATATTTCCTGTTTGTGCATGCCAGTTTTCAACATGAGCTTCTAGTACTTCTCAAATGGATACGTTAGTAATAAAGAAAATGAGAACCCTTTGTCTTGGGGAGGAAAAATCAATTTAGTTCAGCCTTTTGATATGTGCCAGAACTCCATTTTAAAAATCTCAGCTGAGGAGCCCAGCTGCCAAGGAACTAAAGATATAAGAGCTCTGGACTAGGTGTGTCTAAAGAGCAAAATAAACCTACCGCAGGTGAAAATCCAGAACAGTCATGAGACATAACACAGATAAGGAGGACATAGAAGGAAAAAATAAAAAAAATTAAAACATCCACACACAAACATCAGGAGAAAAACCATGGAGAAATGACTTTTTTCCCATCGATACAATTTTGGTACTTGAATTGGTATTTTTAGGGTCCTTAAACTTTGGAGATCAGAAATTTATCTGTAAAATGTATGTTGGGAGCTGCACAGGTCTATGACCCACAGGGATCTTGTTCCCTCACTGAATCATACTGGAATTCTTTGGAGGGTACAGGAGAGGGGTGGAATTTCACAGAATACTTATGTATCCTTGAACTTTGAAAATTTCATTTCCTTGAATTATTCATAAGAAAGGCATTGCCAATGGAAGAACTCAGAGATTTTACTAGGATTGATGGCGCCTTTAATAAACTTGGAGAACTGAAGTCAATCTAAATGACTCTCCTTTTTGGTCCATTTCAGAAGTATGAAGGCCACATGGAATGCTGTATCATTGTTAGAATCATGTGTAACTATGAACACATTAACATACTCCATGTTTAAAAAAGCATAGCAATGGGACCTCTGATTTCATCAGTAGTATGGACCTCCTGGATCCAAACCGATACAGGCTGTCACCTTTTCTGCAATTTATAATCTTAGAGGGTGGATAGATCAGTGGGAGTTATAGTGATTTGCCCAGGGTGACAAAGCCAGAAGGTATCAGAGACAACACCTGAACCTAGGTCTTCCTGGTCCTACAAGCTGATCTCTTTCCATCTCTCCAAAATGCCTTTCAAATATGTCCCCCACTGCTCAATCCACCAAGGTTGTAAGAGTAACTTCTAGTTTGTTTTTTCAGGTTCTTTTAAAAGTTACTGTACTGATAACAGGTGTTATATAATGCCTTCTCAAAGACTGCACATTTTATCCAGTCTTCCACTGTCATCCTCCCCACAAAATGTATAAAGAATCTGTTATTAGTCACTTTTGTTTGTCAAAAGTATTGCAAGCACCTGCAGATAGAAAATGATTTTTAATAGGGCCTATTTTCATTTACTAAACTGTCTTTCATACTACACATTCAATTGGCTATAAATTATAAATGAGTTCTAGTTAAAATTCAATGTCATCAAAGATACCTGTTTAAAATGGTCACATCATTCTGAATATCTGAGGGTCTAGATTGCTTGAAACAAACTTTTCTAAGATTTCACTGTTTTGTTTAATCTTCCTCAGATGACAATAAATGGATAAATAGAATCAATGATCATTGCTAATTCCATTTTCCTCCAGAAGTATGAAATTATGGATTGGTACTTCCAGGATTGTTTGTACTGAGATCACAGTCATTTGTCCAGGTCCTAATAAAGGTAATAAACGCCACTTCATATACTGTTAGGAACAGCTTTACAGAATACAGAACAAATTCCACAGAGATCACTATGAAAAGTATGCATCACTTGTCCTAGGAAGAAATGTTTAGGTTATATCATTTCATATCATTCAGCATGATTAATTGCAATTTTCAGGACACAAAGAGGTGATCACATTTGAATGTTGTAGTCAGTGTGGATCCAACATCACCATATTTTCAATATAAATGTCCCTCTAATGAGAGTTAAAAATTAATCTAAACATATTTCAGTCCACATCCATGTAAAGGATTATTTCAAGTTTAATCTTATAAGAAGTTTTTAAAAACTCTATGCTAGGTACTGATTGCAGCAGAAGGTATTGAAATAAAAGTAAGACATGATTTAAAATGTCATTTTCTTCCATCACATTACCTGAAACAAAGTCCCTCAGCAGAAGTGGATCTGAAGCCTAGCTGAATGCATGAGCTTGGGCTCTGGTGCCATGATTAAAAATTGTCAGTAAATTTAACCCCTTATGCACACAAATCTTTTGAAGTATATGCAGGCATTTAAATAATAGCATGACAAAGGGGAATGGGGGGGGAGGAAGAGGTGCCAAGAGCAATCAGGTAATTGGTTAGTTACATTTTAATAGATTTCATCTGAAAGCAACTCTCTTCCTGTATCTCCAAAAGAAGAATTTTCTTTTTAAAGGGGGTGAGAAGAGGTCTAGGCCAAGGGCTTTCTTGGCAACTAAGCGAATGACCTGGAAATGTTAATAACATGTGCAAATTGCTCTTGGAAAATGAAATAAGGATATTTGAAAACTTGAGAATTTAATTAATAGCAATACAGGAGAGATTCTTTGAAGGTGGCATATATTAGGATATCAGCTATCCTAATATCCAGAAATAAAATCAGGAACCCTACATTACTTTCTGGGATACGATATATTTGAAACTTTAGAAAAAAATTTTAAATAGCAAAAAGTTGACAGAAAGGTATCTTTTTTAAAGAGTAGATTTTATGTGAATTAGAAGTTTTTGAAAATATCCTACCCTGAAATGATTAACTAAATGTGGGATAAACGGTGTATAAAAGGATACTCCATTAGGCTTTGGCCAAGGCTAAGATGGCATTAAATTAACTCCCTTATCAAAATCAAACCCAAACCCAATATTCATATTGGTTCTTTGTAGTCATTTAGGCAAAACTTATTGATTGAATTTATCTAGCAGTTGTTATAGAATCTAATAATCCCAAATAAAATAAATACAGAAGCTTGGTTTTAATTTTCATCCACTCTCTAGGACTTAAACTCCCCCCTTCTAATTCAACACATGATTTTTCATTGCTTATGTTAATATCGCTTGCCCTATGTTTTCAAAGAGGATCAGTGACATCACGGGTAATATCTTGACTTATGTGTGAATTGGATTTAAGTGAGGCAGAGTTGTACAAAGTCATCAGCCTCACTCTCTCTTCCAGAGTCATAGAAGTCCAGTGGCAGGACAAAAGTCAAGATGACTGGCTTATTCTAATGGTAGAGGGCCAATAATGTGGTATTTCACTGGCAAGTGAAATGTGTGTTCATTAGCCTAGTTTTCAAGTCACCACTAATTCTTGTCAGTGAAAAATCTATTGAGACCAATATAGAAGGAAGGCTATCAATTTTCTTCCCTGTTTGGCTTATATCTCAGCACATGTTTTTGTAATTAAGGGCTGCAGAGCAAAAGTAACAATATCTCAGTCATTCCAATTTGTATGAGCCATCAAGATGGTGGAAAGGAATAGATAGGGTGATATTAGAGTTTAGACTCCAAGGATGGAATTTTTATCTTAAGATAAGCAGCAGCGTGATGCAATATAAAGAATACTTTACCTTTAGATAAATCTTTAGATTTATCTTGAGAAGACTTGAGTTCTAACTCCAGGTCTACTATTACCTTTTAATCTTAAACAGGTCATATTAGTCACCTCTTCTGGTCTAAGAGTTATTTACTCTGGGAAGTGAATGGGTTGAGCTACATGACCTCTAAAGTCCCTTTAAATTATATAAGTGAATCTCATTTCCTCCTCTGAGAATCCAATGACCCATTCTCTCTCTGGAGAAAGAGAAGGGTGGGTTGGGAATTGGGGGAAGGTCAGAGAGATCAAAGAATATGATAGAGAGGCTTAACAATGAGGACACTGGAGGTAGGAAAAGATCATGTTGATGGTGATACGCCAAGGAAGAATAACTATTAGGAAAGGTAATTGTGATTCATTGGAAAGAACAGTACATTTGGAGTCAGAAGAAATGGGTTTATGTCTTGTCTATGTTATGAGTTGTGTAACTTTAGATAAGCAACAGCTTTTCTGAGACTCATTTTCCTCATCTGCAAAATTAGGGTGCTGGGCTACATGACCTCTGGGTCCTCTTTCAGCTCTAGATATTTGATGGAGCTTTTAAGTATTTCTTATATCTTTGTAATTTCCTCAGGTTTGTGGTTTTTAACCCCTCTGTTTCCAGCTCATTTCTAAAAGACAAAATCCTTAGGAAAATTTGGGGGAGAGAGAAAACAGGAAGGGAACCTGGGAAACAATGTTCTGCTACACAAAAACAATGGAAGGAGAGAAATTGGGCATGTGTATATAGGGAGGGATAGATGGGCACTAGCATCAAGAAGAGGACAGACTGGTTAAATATCTATTATTCCAGGGAAAGAAGGAGAGAAGTAAGTAAAGGGATCAAAAATGAACCACAAAAAATGTTTCCTTGAGGGTTTACCATCCATAGGAAGGTGGCTGTTTCTTGCAGATGGCTCTAGTTAGGGTGGTGGTTCCTTATGCCTAAGATCACAAGGTTATAGCAAATTGAAATGAGTGAGTATTTTGCTCCTACCGTGTCATTCTTGACCACATTGCCCATGAAAACAAACATGTGTCCACATATGACTTCTATATATAGAAGTTCAAAGAGAGAATAGAGGATCAGAGCTTTATTCTATGCCCCTCTCATTTCCTCCCCTCTTAGAATATTTTTGAAGCAATAAATATATGTTACTGGTCTACAAAAGACCATGGTTTAGGGAATTTAGATTAGTTGTTAACTCAGAGACTTTTCCCCTCAGTACTCACATGTTTCTTCTCTATGATACTCTTTGGGAAACTTATAAACAGAGATACAACTAGGAATTTTTGCAATTGGGACAAGAACCAAAACATGCCCAGGGCATACAAGATGGAGTATATTCTCGGGTGAACGGTACTGGTGAGGGGAAAAGGGGTGGTTCAATAGTTTTGGAGGGGAGTGAGCTGAAGAACTCACTCTTTGGTATATTCTGATTTCAGTTATTCTTGCTAATCAGTCGTTAAGCTGTATTGTTTCTTTGCCATGAAGGGGCTGCCAGGGCTGATAGCATCCTCTGACTTTCATACCCTCTAAATTCAGCTGCCAGAGGGAAAAGTCATGATCGCCCAACCCTAGTTATAGTCCTATTTACAAATTTTAACATTACACAAACAAAAACTGATTAATAGATACAAAAGAATTCAAATTCCAGCTGCCAACTATTGGTATGTTTTAACCAAGGTTGTCTAGGAAGTTACTAGTTAAATGGGAATAACGAAATCCATTTTCCCGCTGTGTGGATATAAGCTCCCCAAAGAACCCCCACAGCCTCCCCCAACTCCTATCAATCTTTAAAAAGATGAATTAAGAGGCGCTCAATGGAATGATCACATTACCTGATCCTTCATGGTCTTCCCTAAGTCTTTCACATCTTTCATGTTTATGGCATTTTTCCCACCCTTTTCCTTTCCCTTCTTCTTGTTCTTCTTCTTGAATAAACATTTCTTGCAGATACAAAAGCAGCAGGTCAGGATTAAGAGGACAGCGACTATGGCTATGGCTATTAAGGCCCACGGTGGCACTAGTAGAGGAAAAAAAGCACACAGAGAGCAAATTTAATCAGAGGCAGCAACCTTGAATTCATGTAGCTACAAAGTTTGTGATTAGTCTGTTTTTAAAGTGATAACCATATATGTGAACTACATATGTATCAAATATTTTATAATTACATTTTGTATAACTTTACAATTATAACATACACACATATATGTCTGTTTGTAGGCCATTAGGTGGTGCCATAGTGCACAGAGTGCTGGGCCTGGAGTCAGGAAGACTCCTGAGTTCAAATCCAACCTCAGACATTTACTAACTGTGTGAACCGGGGTAAGTCATTTAGCTTCCATTTGCCTCAGTTTCCTCAATTGTAAAATGTGGACAACAGCATCTACCTCACAGGGTTGTTTGGCGGTTCAAATGATTGTAAAGCACTCAACACAGTGCCTGGCACATAGTAGTTCTATATAAATTTTTATTCCTTTCCCTCCTTCTCTTATGTACAGGACCTATTATTGAATTGGTGTAGGGAATTTCTGGTAAGGAATTCTATCACTGTAGATTAGAGAGTTATACTGAGAGATAAAGTGATTTGCTCAGGGTCACACAGACAGTATGTATCACAGAAGTGAGACTTGAACTCAGGTCCTTCTTAACTTCCTAACTAATGGCTCTCCAACCATTATACCATGTTGTTTTTCAAATCAAATAGAATATTAAAAAAAACCTATATTTTGATTATATTTGCCCATATTTCAATAGATAAAATATTTTGTATCAGTCAATCAATATTTCTTAAGTGTCTATCACATAACCAAGCACTGTCCTGGGTGCTAGACATATATGGATAAAAGTGAACTAACCCCTACCCTCAAGTAATTTATATTCTTATAGATCTCCTAAAACAGTTGTGCTGAGTATTTATATTAAAATCCATAACAGGAACATTTAGAATTGTAAACATAGGACGTAAACCTCAGTTATTAAGAATAATCAGAAGTAATAACTGGGATTTTCTAGTATAATAAGATTGAAACAAAATGATTAAAAAAAGTTATTTGAGACAGCTGGGTGGCACAGTGGCTAGACTGGTGGACTTGGAGTCAGAAAGAGCTGAATTCCAATCTTTCCTCATAAATCTACTAGCAGTGTGATCACTTAATCTTTCTTAGCATCAGCTTCCTCTTCTGTAAAATGGATCTAATAATACCTACCTGAAAAGGTTATTATGAGGACCAGAAGTAGAACCACATGTAACTAGGCTTCTTGTAGAAGGTAGGATTTTAGTTGGGACTAAAAGGAAGCTGGGGAAGTGAGGAGTCAGAAACGAGGAAGGAGAATATTTCAGGCATTGTGGAAAATCAAAAAAGCCTGAAAGACTTCTTAACAAGTTTTCCTTTACCAAAGGAGAAATGGGCTGCCTAAGGAAATAAGGGGGGGATAGCTCTGGAAGTTTTTAAGGGAAGATGTATCACTACTAGTTAGGATGTTATAGACAGGATTCCAAGTCATATATGGGTTATACTAGATAGTCTCTGAGATTCCTCCCAATTCTGAGATTCCATAAGCATCCACCTAGGGAAAATGGTGCAGTAGAAAGAGTACAGGTCTTGGATTCAGAAAATCAAGAGAATTTAGAGATGGAGGAGGGATGTTAAAGACGCTCTAATTTAGTATCTTTATTTTAAGCTCCCAAAGGGTTAAGTGACTTACTTGTAGTCACTCAGGTCACACAGCAGCAGAGTTCAGTATTTGAAATTCAATGTGGTTTAGCAGAAACAGCAATAGATTTAGAATCTAAGAAGCTGGGTTCAAATCCCAGATCTTATGACTTATGTGGCTTTGGGCAAATTCTCCTTTCTATGCCTTATTTTTTTCCTCATCTACATAATGAGAGAATCAGATCGAAGGATCGATCTTGAAGGTTCTTTCAGTCCTTAACTCTGTGGATGACTACTCATTTGTGCGCATAAGACCATCATCATTATCATCACCGGTATTGGGTACAGTGCTTAGAGATTTGTAAAGTACTTCAAAAATGGGAATTTGTGATCTTCACAACAATACTGGGAGGTAGGTGCTATTTTTTTTTGAGAGGGGAAGGCAGGGCAATTAGGGTTAAGTGACTCACCCAAGGTCACACAGTTAGTTAGTATATGAAGTATCTGAGGCTGGATTTGAATTCAGGTCCTCCTGACTCCAGGGCCAGTGCTCTACTCACTGTGCCACCTAGCTGCCCCTGGTAGGTGCTATTTTTTCCCCCATTTTATAGATAAGGAAACTGAAGCAAACAGAGGTTAAATGACTTGCCCAGAGTCTCACAGCTAGTGAGTGTCTGAGGTTGGCTTTGAACTCAGGTCTGCTTAACTTCAAGTCCATCCCTATTCTTTAGGCCATTTAGCTACTCATAGATCTAGAGATGGAAGGTAATCTCAAATGTCATTTAGTCCAGCCTCCTCAATTTGTAGGTGAGAAAACTGAGACCTAAGAAGATTAAATGACTTTCCTGATGTCACACAGATAGTGGCAGAGATAGGACCGGCACGTGGTCGTATGAGTCAATGCAAAAGTTTAGCTCTCTTTTTAATGCAATCCATTGCTTTGATTCTTTGGACTCCTAGAATTGATAATGCTTCACTTTCTTCCTGCTTTGCCGTAGATCCTCTTTATAACTGTTTTCTCTCTCATTCGAATATGAATTCCTTAAGGGCAGAGACTGGTTTTGTGTGTGTGTGTGTGTGTGTGTGTGTGTGTGTGTGTGTGTATGTGTGTGTGTGTGTGTGTGTGTGTGTGTGTGTGTGTGTGTTTGGCCTGTCTTTACATTCCTAGAACTTAACACAGTACCTAGAACCTACCAAGTAATCAATAGATGTTATCTGATTGAATCGATTGCTTCAGGTCATAGTCATATTTCACATAATCTTATGAACATCCAATGTCAGTTTCTTTTGTAGCTCTATCAAAGCCTCATTATTTTAAAATGTTTAAATGTAGACAGCACATGTAATACACACCACTGCAATACATTTTAAAAACTGTTCTTCTTCTGATGATCTAATTGTCCCTGAACAAGGATCAGGCTTTATAAAGTGGTACAGTAGAATCTCTCTGTTGTTCAGCCAGTTCACTTGTGACTCTTTGTGACCCCATTTGGGGTTTTCTTGGCCAAGATGCCGGTATGGTTTGCCATTTCCTTCTCCAGCTCATATTCCAGATGAGAAAACTGAGGCAAACAGGGTTAAGTGACTAATACAGGGTCACATAGCTAGTAAGTGTCTGAGACCAGTTTGAACTCGGGAAGAAGAGTCTTCCTAACTCCAGACCTGGCACTCTATCCATTGCACCACCTAGCCACCCAAGAATCTCTCTACCAAAACAGATTTGTCCCTTTTTTTTGCTACTGATAGTCATAGAGAACTGCCTAGGGCACTAAGAGGTTAAGTGACTTGGCCAAGATCACACAGCTAGCATATCTCAGAAATATGGAAAAGAAAACTAGATCTTCCTAGCTTCAAGGTCAGCTCTGTAGTTATGTCATGTTGTCCCTCAACCTTGTAATATGTGACCAAAATATACAGTATATTGTTATGGACAATAGTATATTAATGATGAACTACCATTCTGTGTGATGTTATTTATTCTCTCTATCAAACCTGTGTAAGAGTTTTCTAAAGAACAAGATAAAAGACTTTTAAATTACACAGGACAAATTGAATCAATTTAACAAGTTCATAAAAGAAAATGGACAGGTGAAGCACAGGAAAATTATTATTTAAAAAGGCCTGGAGAGATAGGATCATACTGCTCCAGGAAGTTAGTCTAGTAGTTGCCTCTTGAAGGGAAATTAAAGGGCTTGAAACAATATTGAAAGCAATTTTTTTACTTTTCTAAGTTTCAGGTTTTTTTTAAAAAAATGATGTTGCATCCTAAATTTGTTTTCAAATTTTGAGTTTTATTGGATTTGTTTAAAGAATATTGACAATTTAAGGTAAATTTCCTGCATAATTAACTGTTTTTGAAAACTGGGTCATGATATCTTGAGGAGAGAAATATCCAGATGGCTGCTCTTTTGGGGGAGTAATCAGTTGTGAATGTAGATGTTATAGTACTTATTTGCCCTGCCTCTAATTCAAAGCTTCATTACTTCTCTCCTAGATTATCCTCCCAATCAGTTGCCATACTTCTCTCATTTCTCCAATCCATGTTACACATTGATGATGATGGAAATTTCCCAAAGTACAGCTCAGATCATTTCATTCTCCTGCCCTCAACCTTTCAATGCCTCTCACTGACTTGAGACAAATTTTCCAACTCATTACTGTGCCATTTACATGAATTAAAAAGCATTTATTAAGTACTTAGTAGGTGCCTGTGGTGATCAAGGGTAGAAAGATCAATGTTATACCAAAATATTCATAGTAGCAAAGAACTGGAAACCCATCTATCAAAAAGTATTAAGTGCTACTATGTACCATGAAAAGCCAAATTGCAGCAATTTCTACCCTCAAGGAGCTTATAGATTTGTCCCCCTTTTTTTTTTGCTACTGATAGTCATAGAGAACTGCCTAGGGCACTAAGAGGTTAAGTGACTTGACCAAGATCACACAGCTAGCGTATCTCAGAAATATGGAACTGAAAACTAGATCTTCCTAGCTTCAAGGTCAGCTCTGTAGTTGTTATGTCATGTTGTCCCTCAACCTTGTAATATGTGACCAAGGGAAAGGCAGAGTATGTGAATATGTGCATGTATATGTATCTATAAGCACATGCGCACATATGCATATACTTGGATACACACAAATGTATATATGTACAATAGAACAAATACAATAGAATATATACACATATGTATATAACACATCTATATGTGTGTGCATATATGTATGTACATATATGTAAATTCTTTATTCTGCTCTCTATATGTAAAACATCAAAGTATTTGTGTTGGCTCCTGCTTGTAGGATTGGCATTTCTTTAAGGGTGGGTACCCCACATGTAGCATAGTTCTTTGGGAGGATGGTACTCTTTGGACTTGGTTTGATTTTTAACTCAAGGCTTTACCACACTTAAGTCTGGCCTCCGTCCTTTCCCCACTTCCTCCTTTCTCTTCCTTCTTTCCCTCCCTTCCTTCCCTCCTTCCTTCTTTCTTTCCTCCCTTCCTTTTTTTCTTTTGCATATATGTTTTCCTGCTTAAAGAACATGGACTTGCATAGGGGTATGATAATACTACACATTCCTTGATTCGGGGATTTCCATATGACATCAGTGCCCATTCTTCCTTCCCCAATTTCTTGGGGGGCCCTTCCCCCAAGCCTTACTGAAGAATGTGCTGCTCATCTCTATTGAAAGATAAAAACCTCTTCCCAAGTTTCTCCCCACTGTTGTCATGGATTGCACCAAATGAGGACTGAGCAGCCATCGGATGTTTTTTTTTTTGTAAAGGCAAGGATAGATTTATAAGTAATCACAATAGTATGCTGATAATTAGTGAGAAAACAGCTGTCTGCCATGGGATACATAATCAGCTTCTTCTCCTAAGAAGTACTCTTTGCCTTAGCATGAAGGAACCAAGAAAAAAATTATTCAGTAGCTTAATTGAGATACAGCCTTTGAACTAACTGCTTCTTTAGGAGAAAGCAAAGCTTCACCTAGCTGCTTTACAACCTCACTGTCATATCCCATCAGTCCTTGTGGGAGAAGGGCAGTAGGATAGGGACACTTCTCAGCACTCAACATCCATTTTCTGCAACAAGAGCTTGCAGGGTCATGGAGGAAAGGACCAGGGGTGCTTGACCTTGCCCAGTACTTGCTTCTGCATGTTGTGAACAAGATGGATTATCTTCCAGTTTCTTTCTCCCAGAGGTTTCCCAAAATAGCCCTAGGCAGCCAAGTTAAACTGGTGAATTTGAGAATGGTGTCCACTGGAGCCTCCCCTGTCCAGAGCAGTATTCAAAGGGTAATTGCTATACGTGGATGTACCCAACAGCTGCAAATTAAATACAAGGTACTTGGGGAGAGCAGGCACAAGCAGCTGGGGAGATCAGGACCAAGAAAGCAGTCACCGAAGATTACCAGATGGCTGAACAAATTTATTGTATAGAAACATAGTGGACTATTATTGTGAATATGAGAAATTTAGAGAAGCATAAGAAGATCTATGACAACTGACACATTGTGAAATATGCCTAACTAGAAGAACAACATGTACTATGACTTTAATGATAACGAGGCTTCTCAAGGATGCTGTGGGGATAGAGTGCTAGATCTGCTGTCAGGAAAGCTTGAATTCGTATCCAGCTTCAGATACTTATTAGCTATGTGACTCTAGACAAGTCACTTAACCCTTGCCTGCCTCACTTTCCCAGGATTATTGTGAGGATCAAATGAGATAGTATGAGATAGTATTTATAAAGTGCTAGGCACATGATAGGTGCTTACTATGTTTGTACCTTTCCCTTCTACCCTAAAGAAAAAATCACTTAATGGAAATTAAATTCTGAGGAAAGGAAAACCCAATAATGGTCCCAAAGAGCCAATAATGAGAGTTCTCAGAGAGTTTGAGTATGTGTGGTGGGTTGTAGCATACACTGTCAGAAATGGTCATTGTATAGGTTGTTTTTGCCTATTTTTCATTTTTTCAATTCTGGGGAAAAAAGGTATATCCAGAAATGTCTGGTATAAACAAAAGGCATCAATGAAATTTTTATTTTTTAATCACTTTGATGGTTATGATTTCGGTGATTGGTAAATTCTACTTTCAAAAAAAGTTTATAAAACCAGTTTGTATAAAAGGAATAGTTGTTAGAATTGACTATGAATTAAAAAAACTTGATATTACACAAAATGGACTACTTGCAATTCCATGTACATAACATCTCTCGCCTCTTTGCTTTTGCATAAGCAGTACCCCATGCCTAAAATGCTCTCATTTCTCACCTCTACCTTTTGGAATCCTTACCTCCATTTAATCATCTCAAGCACCAACTCCTTCATGAAGCCTTTCTTGATTACCTTCCTATTCTTCCAGATCTCCTCCGCCCCTGAAATTACTTTGTATTTACTAATCTGTGCACCTGTTTTCTTGCTTCTCCTCTTACCTTCACCCCAATGGAATGTGAATTCCTTGAGGTCAAGCACTATATTAGTTTTTATCCTTGAATTTCTGGCACCTAATACAGTGTCTGGCACATAGGAAGCGATTTAATAAATGCTTGTTGAACTGTATTGAACTAAATAATGTTAAAGACTGTGGGTTGTTTTTGCCCTCAAAAAAAAAAAACCCAAGCATTTAGAAGTAGAATTTTCTTTGTAACATTCATAGCAATGGGCTGTTGACTTTAATATGCAAAACTCTCATGATATAAATTAGATTTTAGAATGATTTTAAGATGCTTTTTAGATTAAGGAAAAAAATGTAACTTTGCTGTTGAAAGACAAAGAATTAACCTGGAAAATACTTTAATAGAACATTTTGAAATATATATACATATATATATGTATAGTATGTATATACATACATACACACACACACTCATATATATTTGAAATACACACAATGTCAGCCAAATAAACAACCCCAGAGGATTTTGAAAGTGTTTTTTTAAAATATAAGAACATTGCATCTGACAGAAGGAGCCTGAACACAATATTGCCACTGGCAGAAAGTGATAACTTAATGTGATTGCTATCGACCATCCACTAAATGCAAGTTAATATAAAAATAAATTTAAGTGATACAACATGTATGAATAAAAGCTTTTCAACTGAAAATAATAGATTTTGGTCATTTCTAAAACCTTGGACTACAAATGTTACAAGGATCTTAATTAATGAATTAAATCTCACACCCAAAGTATTATATGATTGAATTCTGAGAGACCAAAATTGCAAAAATCAGGAGACTGATGTCCCTAATGAGTTAATCTGCAATGTTTGTTCAGAACTACAATCCATATCTGGGCTGTGGCTTTAGGGCAAAACATTTCATTAAATTTATGGACAGATGCCTATGAATTTGGACTTTGAAACCACTTCTTATACTCGGGAGACTTCATGAGACATGCTAATCTTTACTGTACATGGCTAGTCACATAACTGTAAAGGGTATGATGTCCTGATTTTTTTTAATTCTATTTTTATGTGAAATATCTCAACCTGCTCTCTCCTCTTTTTCTCCATCTTTTTCCTTCTAAACTCCTTGACCCACAATCTGAATTATGTCTCTAATGTTTTATTCAGACCTCTTTGTCAGTAATTATCATTTGCATCCTTGATAAATCTAACAGTTGTTTCTCATTCCGGATCCTTCTTGACCTCTCTGGAGCACTGTAAAATATTCAATAGTTTACTGCATGAAATTGTCTGTTTCCTTTTTTTTATCATGTTGCTGGATTTTTCTAGTTCTCTTCCTATTCCCTCTCAGCACTCCTGGTACCTCTCCTTTGTTGGTCTTCTTTCTGAGCTTCTCCCCTAACTGTGCTGTGGCCCTCAAGGATCTGTCCTTGATCCTCTGCTTGCCTTCATCTACATTCACTTTTTTGGCTGTTATTCTACTTCCCTGGTCTAAAGGAACACCTCTATGTGAGTGATTCCAAAATCGAAATCTCCAGCCTTGTACTTTCGTCTGCACTCCAGCTTCAGATTCTCAGCTGAATTCAGGGTATCTCCACTCCTCAGGCTCAGTATGCCCAGAAATTATTTCTACTGCTCTGCAAACCAGCATAGTACTTGGCAGTTTAGCGACTGTGTGATGAATTCCGAAAAAATTATTAAGAAGCTACTCTTTGCAGGGGCAGCTGGGTAGCAAAGTGGATAGAATGTTGGGCCTTGCATGAGGAAGCCTCAATCTTCATGAATTCAAATCCAGCCTCAGACACTTACTAGCTAGTCACTTAACCCTATTTGCCTCAGTTTTCTCTTCTGTAAAATGAGCAGGAAAAGGAAATGGCAAACCACATTGAGTAGGTTTGCCAAGAAAATCCCAAATGGGGTCATGAAGAGTAGGACACATCTGTAATTACTGAATAATGGCAGTATTTTTGGAGAGCATGGGGGGTTATAAGGATGGAAAACAACATGGTCCCTTCCCTCAAGAAGAAACATTCAAATGGAAAGAAATTCTGAGCATTCAATTTAGCATATTGTATGGTAGGATGTGATAAGAGTATTTGAGGAAAGAGGTCACTTTCATTTCAGCTGGACTTTGAAGGAGGAGGATGATTTAAACAGGTAGAAAGGAAGGAAAAGTATTCTAGAATTAGGGGATAGCCTGAATATGTGAACAGATAGAAGACGAGATGAGATCCTAGAACAATAGCAAATAATCCAGTCTGATGGAATATAGGGGATGAGAAATGAAGTAATGTGAAAGGTAGACAGTGGAGGGGAGTAGAGAGCCTTTGAAGGTGTTTGACCAGGGGAATGATAAGGTTACTAGGAAAATTGCATTAGGAAAATGATTTTGGCAATCAGGAGGAGATACTGGAGGGAGGAAAGACTAGAGGCATGTAGACTAGTGAGGATGTAATTACAATAGTCCCAGTGGGAAGTGATGAGGGCACAAACCTAAGGCACAGAGAGAATTGATTGAAAATGTATTGTGGAGGTAAAATCAACAGGACTTGGCAGTTACATGAGAAAGGAGAATCAAAGCCAACTCCAAGGCTTTGGATGAACAGGAGGATAGCATATTCCTCAGATGTAATCAAGAGGCTAAGAGGCATGGATGGAAGGTTTTTGGGGAAAATTATTATTAGTTGTTTCAGATGTGTTGATTTTTTGCTCATGGTGCTTTCGTGTTTTCAGTTTATTGGACTAGACATCTTACAGTAAGTTTTCCCCTAGGCAATACAGTGGATAGAGTGCTGGGGGAATCAGGAAGATCTGAATTCAAATTTGACTTCAGACTCTTCCTAACTGTGTGGCCTTGGGCAAGTCACTTAACCTCTTTCTGCCTTAGTTTACCTCATCTAAAAAGTGAGGATAAAAATAGCACCTTAGTCACTTTGTAAGGATTAATTGAAATAACATTTATAAAGTACTTAACAAAGTGTCTGGCACATAGTAGGTACTATATGTGTATATGTGTATATGTGTGTGTGTGTGTGTGTGTATCATTCCCTTCTCTCCTTTCTTCCTTATAGTTCTTATATCCAAACTATCTTTGCATTTTGTTGTTTCTTCTTTGCAAATGCCTTTCATAAGCTCTTTCCTTTATGGGTTGAGTCCTCCGATCACAGATTTAGGATTGGAAAGGACCTTGGAAGTTGTCTCATTCATTTATCACTTTGCTTGTACATTTACTGAATAGCAAATATTGGCATCAGTGTCGTATTCTCCGGACAATCCATCCCATTCCAGGCCAGGCTTTGATCACTTCATGCCTAGATCACTTCAATAGACATAGAGCTTATTTTCTTGGCTTCTAGGTTTGGCCCTAACAATGCCCAATGCATTCAATACTCGCTGCCAGAAGAAGAACCTTTCAAACCCATTGCTTTCAAATTCCTCTGCCTGGCTTTTAAGACCTTCTGGTTCTACCCCACCTACTCTAGCATTTACCACTGATTCCAAGAATCCTTCCTCTGCTCCAGGCTGATGAGGAAACCAAAGCTGGGAATGCAACAAGCATTATATGGCACCTACTACATGCCAGGCCCTGTGCTAAGTGCTTTACAAATATTATCTTATTTGAACCTCACAACCGTGGTTGCTATTATCATCTCCACCTGACAGTTGAGGAAACTGAGGCAAACAGTGGTTAAGTGGCTTTCTCAGGGTCACAGATAGTAAGCATCTGAGTTCAGATTAGAACTCAGGTCTTCCTGATTGCAGGCCCAGAGCTCTACCCACTGTGCCACCTTGCTGCTGAAAAGACTTGGCCAGGGCCACATAGCTAGTAAATGTCTAAAGCAGGATTGAAACTCTCTTCATGTCACTTTCATAGTTTCTTTGTTTTCCTTTAAGTCTCAGCTAATGTCTGACCTTCTGTATGAATCCCTTTCTGAGCCTTCCTAAATGCTAGTGCCTTCCTGCTGAGATTATTCCCAGTTTCTGCTGTGTATAACTTGTTTCTACATAGTTATTTCCTCCCTTAGACTTGAGGGCAGGGACTTTCTTTTGCCTTTCTTTGTAGCTTCAGTACTTGGCATAGTGCTTGGCGCTTAGTGTTTGATAACTGATTTTAAGTCTAGAGTGCTATTCATTCTGGACACCAGCTACATGTGTGAGAATGATGGTAGTCACTGCAGAAGAAAAGACAAATGGGGTTATAATATCTGCTTCCCAGGAGCCTAAATTTGGCCAGAGGGGTATATGATATATGTAAAAATAAATATTACAAAGTAGGGAGTGACAAAGGCAAAAGAAAGATCTGAAATGTCCAAGGGATATTTGAAGAGTAAAGGAACCCCTTTAATTCGAGGAATCTGGGAAGGCTACATGGAGGAGGTGGCAATTGAGCTGAATCTTAGAGAAAATTAAGAATTTAAAAAATGGAGAAATGAGAAGGAAAAGTTTTCTAGGCTTGGAGGTTGGACTGGAAATGCTCAGAGGTAGGTCATAGCCTGTTGAGTTCATGGAACAGATGGTAGTCTGGAATGTACTGTAGAGAACATGAAGGGAAATTCTATAAAATGAAGAAGGTATGTAGGACCTAGACTCTAGGTTTTCAGTGCTAAATCAAGAAATTTGCATTTTCATGTGGAAGCAGTAGGGAGCCAGTGAAGGCTCTTGAACAGAAGAGTGGAAACCTGGGTTACCAATGAAATCGCATGGTCAGAATGATGAGTCACAAAGGTTCTTTATTGGAAGCTCTGCAAAAGATAAAACCAGAGAAGGAAAAAGCAAGAGGAAAGGTAAATTCTTATTGAACAGATATGTAAATACTTTTTCTTAGTTTTTTTTGAAAGCAATCTGGGTTAAGTGACTTGCCCAGGGTCACACAGCTAGTAAATGTCTGAGGTAGGATTTGAACTCAGGTCCTCCTGACTTCAGAAATGGTGCTCTATAGACATGTAAATTCTTACTGAAACAAGCCCTCATTTCTCTGTCTGTGTCCTCTGTCCTTTCCCAATTCAAATGCTAAGCCAATCCAGATGCTTCAATATCCTGGTTTCTGGGCTGGCCCCACAGCAGGTGTGCCTGCTCTAAGTGAAGTTATGGTTCTAATCTGATACAAGCTTGATCAAGTTTTGTTTCTTCCTTCATTGTCTTTTACTAGGACAGCTCTGAATTAGCTATCAAATACCATTCCTTTCAAATGACTTTAAAGCCAAAACACCTTCCCAATAGGAGTTATATTATCTGGACCTGGCAAGGAAGGTTTGTAGCTCTCTGTGTTTACATAGAATCTTTCATGAGGAAATCTCGAAGGTAGCCAAAGTGACAGGTTCAATATAATCAGAATAGAAATCCAGCACCAACAGGATATTTCTTACCTCTAACATGCCTGTATTTTGACATATTAGTTAGTGTCTCAGCACTGGAGCAAGATGGATCTCATCCATTTAATGAAATATCAATATTTTTTCTTCTCTCTTGTAGATAGTGAAGCTCATTGACATCTGCTTGTTATACAAATAACAAGCACCCATTTCCAGAACATTGAACAAAGATGGAAGGTGCAGAAGATGAGAAGGGGGGAAAGAGTAGTTTATCAATATGTAAAGAACTATTTTGACATTAACTATCAGGAGAATTTTGGCACATTTTGTGTTTAGCAGCAATGACTGAACGGCTGATTAGGGATATTGGCCTAAAATGCATATTTGTGACAGTACCTCTATGAAAATGGACTTCCCCAAAAATCAGACCTTGCATTTTAAAAGACACAACCAAATGACAAGATGCAAATGGGAAGGGATCTGGAAATATGTGGGTTAACATACTCATTAGCCATCTCTGGCGAAATCATATTAAATCCAGAATTTGAATTAAAATGCAAAGCAGGCCAGACTAAAAGACTGCCTAAAAGACTAACTAGCTAACAGGACAAATGAAAGATTTCCCCAACCGAAAAGGCCCTCAAGATCTACTTATGATTCTTGGCTCTTAGGTGCCTTGGAGTTTCCCCTGCCTCTGGTATAACAGTGAATATATTCCATTAATCCCTGGGAGGGAATTCTCCTTCATTCATTCATTCACTAGTTATTTATTCACTTGTTCATTCATTCAACAGATATTTGTTGATCATATTCTCCATACTCAGAGTGTTAATAGCTAGTATTTATAGAGTTCTTTAAATATTTGCAAAATGTCTTTACATATATTAGTATAGCAATGTATAATAATTTGTTCATCTGTGGCCTGTGCCCTCAAGAAACTTATAATTTCTCTAGGGAGATGTCTAGTACAAGAAAAATTAATGAATAGACATGGAAAAAGCCCTACCTGGAGACCCCGGGCACATTGTTTCCCCCTCCCAGTTTACCTATTTGCTAAAGAAGGGCATTGAGACTCAAACGAACTTTTCTAGCTTTGTCATTCTATGTGCTAAAGTCCTTTAGAACTCTCCCATTCTACATTCTAAGTGCTGTCTAGATCCAACGTTTCATGTTTGAGCATTCTCTCTTCTACCATTACATATTCTGGAGTCCCTCCTAGGTCAGGCATTTTTATGTTCTAAGTTCACGTCCGTATCTTAAGGTCCCCTCCAACTCTATCATTCTATGCTTCTATAATGTAAAGTTTACAAGCTCTATGATAATTACGTGGTATAGGCTGTAAGGATTTCAGGTATTTAGAATAGAAGGGAAAGCAAATATTCATCCTACTATTCCTTCATGGTGTATCTTCCATTCAACCATTCCCTCCTCATTTCCAATGCAATTCTTCTGGGTAAAATGTATTTCACCTCATTCCTCAATTGTTAAAGAGGTTTTGGGAAGATTCCCCAGTTTTCTTTTAATTCAATTCAATAAACACTGAGCGTTTTCTATGTACAAAACACTGGGCTAGAAGCTGGCAATTCAAACACATCTTTTTTTTTTTTTCAGGAAACTAATACTCCATGTGGGGGAACATCATATTCTACAACACGTACCAAATTAATTTTCCTAAAACACCAGTTTTGTGTCATTCTTCCACCCAAAAACTTCCTAATGGCTATCAACAAAATTCAAATTCCTCAGCCTAACATTTAATATCTTTTTCTCCCTACTTATTTTATACCTAATTCATTCAAACTTTGGTATGCTCCTAAGTTATTTTACTCAACGTCACAGGATTTAAAGCTGGAAGAAAACTTAGAGATCACTTTGTCCAGTCTCCTCCTTTTAATGATGAGGAAACTGAGGATCATATAACTATAGTTATATTCAGTTGCCCAATAACTATAAGAACATGGATTTAAAACCTAGGATTTCAGATTTCAAATCTAGCACTCTTTCAGATAGATATACTATATTGAGTCCCTTATTACTCATTACACTAAATAGACCTGTCTACTTTCTATTTGTCTCATGTATTATTTGCTCTTTGATTTTGTTCATACTATTTTCCATGCCTGAAAGACTCTCTCCTACTTTCTCTGCTTATGAGAATCCTGTTTTTCCTTCAAGATCCATGAGGCTTCCCATGACCACGCCCGAAAACTTTATTGTCTGTATTACTTATTGGGCTCTTACTCTCATCTTGGCGTTATGTGACTGGCTTTCCGTTTTTGTCTATGCCTTGATGTTTAATGCTTAAAGTAGATTTAGAGCTTCTTGAAGGCAAGAGAACTATGTTTCATACTTTCGTTATCATTTGAAATGCTTAGAACAAAGTTCTTCATGTGTTAAAAAAACACATACACCTCACATTTATGTAGAACTTTAAGCATTTTCTTAAGGAAAAAAATCTGAAAGTTAGTAGTGCCTATTTTATTGCTCCCATTCTATAGAAGGGCTTCATAAAGGTGAAGTGACTTTACGTTTCAGAGTTGTAGCATGCTGGAGACATGCTGAACTGGATCTCAGCAAAGCACTGGACAAAATCATATCCTTGTATAACATGGAGACATACAGGCTAGACAATGCTACTAGTAAATAATGCTAATAATACAAGGATTCAAAACTGGTTTGATATCTTGATCCTAAGAGAAGTCATTAAGTAAGAGGTGTTATCAATGTGGAACTACGCCTCTACCAGAGTGTCCTTGGAATCTGTCCCTGACCTTGTACTATTCAGAAATTATAATTGTGGCCTGGATGAATACAGAGATAGTAAATCTGTGAAACCTGTAGATGATAAAAAGCCTAGGCAGATAGCTAATATGTTGGATCGATGGGGTCAGGACCAAAAAGGATCTCAGTAGGTTAGAATGATGGACCAAATCTAATAAGATGAAACAACGTAAACCATTAATTGAATTTTAAAAAATTAACGGTATTACATTCTTTTTCCATAACTATTGTGCTATAAGAAATGAGGTAATAGATGATTTCAAAGAAAGTCAGGGAAAGATTAATTATAAACTGATGCAGGCTGATATGAGTACAATGATAGGAGATCAGTGTCATAAAAATGAAGCATTTTGAGAACTTTTATAAAATGAAGAGTAAAATGAGTAGAACCAGGAAACCAATTTGTACAAAGACAACAACACAACTTTGAACACAACTATGTTAATGTAATGACCATTCATGATTCCACAGGATGGATGATGAAGCATGCCCTTCATTACAGAGAAGTGATGGAATTGGAATATAGACTGAGACATATATTTTCATATACTGAGGAAATTTGTTTTGCTTGACTATAATTATTTGTTGCAAGAAATTTGTTTTTCTTTTTTTTCTTTTTAAAGCAGAGTATGTAGTAGGAAGGAGAGAAAATAGATTTCTATTAATTTTTTAAAAATAGAGGGGTGGGAGGCAATACAGATGTGAAATGTATTTTCAGATAATGTGACTCTAGTATTCATTTTTACTTAATTTTTAAATTTTGCTATGAGAAATGCCTCAGGAAGTGGGTTTGTTGTTATATTTAGTCATTTTCAATTGTGTCTGACTCTTCGTGACTCTTTTTGGGGTTTTCTTGGCAAAGATGCTGGGGTGGTTTGCCATTTCTTTCTCCAGCTCATCTTCCAGATGAGGACACTGAAGCAAACAGGGTTAAATGACTTGTCCAGGATCACACAGTAAGGGTCTAAGGCCAGATTTGAATTCACAAAGAGGAAGAAGCTTCTTGACTTTAGGCCTGGCACTCTATGCATTATGGCGCCACCTAGCTGTCCCCTCAGGAAGTGGGAGTAGTTTGTAAATGTTTGCAATGTAAAATCAAAAGAAAACACAATTTTTTTTTTTAAAGTGTAACAACACAATGGGAGAAGCATGATTAGACTTGTGCTCAGTTCTGGGCATGGTTAAATGCTTTGCCTAGAGTCACATAGCTATTAAGTATCTGAGGTCGTATTTGAACTCTGAGCATCTTGGCTCCACGACTAGGACTCCATGCACTGTGCCCCTGCTCCAAAGTGCAACATATCTCTTTATTTAAAAGCTTCCTCCTAACAAACTATTTGATTCCCCCCCCCCCCCCCCCCCCCCCCCCCCCCCCCCCCCCCCCCCCCCCCCCCCCCCGCCCATGTCCTGTACAGGTGCTGGTAATAATTCAATTCAGACAGTTTTTCTTCAGTGGACAGCTTTTTCCCTAAAATAGGGGGAAATGCCATTCAGTTTGATTTAACAGGATTAATTAAGCACCCACTGTGTTCCAGGCACTATGTGTAGGGCTGGAGATTTCAGGACAAATCAATAGCACCTGCCCTCAGGACTTTACATTTTCTTGTATCTTGCAAAAGTTTATTCCAAAAGAGTTTTATTAAACCAGTATAATTCCTGAATATTTTGCCTAACTGGCAAATACACTTCTGTATGATCCATTATATAACTGTGGCTCACCAAAAAGACGCAAAGTAGTGATATTCGTGCTTTCCCCAGTACATGTTCAAATTTCTCTATCTATTCATATGGCTTGGGCCCTCACTGGGCTATTAAAATTCACAGCCCCCTGCAAAAGAGCCTTTGAGGAAGATTATTGATGTTTTAGGGAGAATTAAAGGATCATTCTTGGATAAGAAAACTTCCCTAACTGAAAACCATCTTATCTGCATATATAACTAATGAAATAATGTAATTGTTCTAAATATGGCCACGCTAAGAGTCTGTTTTAAACGATAAGGCAAAAGCATCCAAATCTTCACGAAGCTGAAATGCCTGAAATTTGACAAGAAAAATGATGTTTGGGCTTTAGTCAAAGATAAGCTGCAAGACAACTTTCCGTGGATTTAGATAAGGCTACGGAGTTAGCTGAGAAGCTTGGATGTTTGCAGGCTTACAGAAAAAGGGCATTTGTCAGCATAAAGCAATGCCAGGTGAGTTGGCAGAGGTGATGGACATTCAAGGAACTGATCACTTCCAAGGCATACTGAAAGTTCGTAGGCATTTTCAATCATGTTGTGGACAATGCAATTTCAAGGTTAAAGGGAAATCCATTTATCCTATGGAATTGGTAGTGGGTCTCTCTCTCTCTCTCTCTCTCTCTCTCTCTCTCTCTCTCTCTCTCTCTCTCTCTCTCTCTCTCCCTCTCCCTCCTCCCCTCCCTTCCCTCCTTCTCTCAATTTGATTTCTTACTGCAGCACTGAAAGATATTTCTTTGTTGTTGCATTTTTAAAAATAAGAAGCATTACTTTTAGCCAAGCCCTGGTTTTATGTTTGAAGACCTCAAAATAAGAGTGCTTTCATGTAAAGTGCTTGCCAATTACTGTGAAATTACATTCTTGTGTTTTGATTTAAACAGTTCTTTAAACCCCTTTATTACATTGGCTAAAATGTCAAAAATGTATAAAGTATTGAACATGGCAACTGTTTATCCATCTGTTTGCTATTTCAGTTTTATTCTCTGATATTCTCATTCATTCAAAAAACCTTTTAAAAACATTTATTTTAAGGCTTTGTGGTCTTTTTAGTTGTTTGGCCACCTGGGGAAGTAGACTCATTCTGAGAATTTTTGAAAAATTTATAATTGATGGAAACGCTAAATTTCAAGGAGATATTAATGAAAATGAAGATGTAATTATTTCCCCCATCCAAGTTCAGAGATCTCTCGAAATCTATTCACATTCCCCGTGGTTCCATGAATGCCAGGTTAAGAACCCCTAATTTACTATGTTCAAGAGAGCAAGTCCAGGAGTAAGTGTGTAGTAGAAAATACAATGGTCAGGAGATATGTAGGTTCCAATCTAATTCTTGACAATTAGTAGATTACTAGTCACTTGACCATGGATAAACAACTTAATCTCTGGATCTCCGATTTCTCAATCATAAAATGTAGGGGTGGGATTAGATGATCTCTGGGGTTCTTTTCTAGCTCAAAATCTCTGATTTGGGGAACAAATACACAGTAATACCATTACTCTTATGGGAAATTTAGTTTTGGAAATATTTCAACTTAGGTTTCTCTAAGTTTTGAAATATAAAACTTCTATTCTTTCACCACAATTAAGTTGTTTTCTAAAGTACCATCCATTTATCAGCAACTCCCTCATTAAACTTCCTAACCTTGAAATGCTGAAAAACATCTGAAAAAGCCTCTTAAAAATCTCTGATAAAAAATAACCTGAGTATTTTATATGTAAAACTTCTTTCCCTCCTTCCAAAGCACTTTCCTTAAAAACATTTCAAAATGTCAGCTTAACCTTCGAAAATAAAGAAATCTGTCTGGAAATCAAAAGGGAATGTGTTTTAGTTGTACTCAAGCTATTCCTGCATACATAATGTAAGAATTTAAGCCATCGAATTCTTTTTTTCCCTTTCCATTAAGTAACAACCCTTTGAAGTAGGGCTAGCCCACAACTGTTTACCTTTATGTTAGGCAAACAATAGAGTCGGCATTAGAATGTGAAAATTGGGATAATGACAGAAATGAACAAAATGACCTGCTTTTATTTTTGGTAATTAAGATGTCAACCTACCCCTTATAATCTAAGCTGAGTATTGTTAAGCAGTCATAAAGATAATGGCGTGCTGAGATTTTTTGACAATTTCTCTACTGGTCTAGGAAAGTGTTTTTCTTATAAATACTCTAGAGTCTAAAGTGTTGATGGGAAAGACATTCTAGAAGGGGAATAGCATGACTCAAAAGGTTATAAACATTTCCCCCCCTGGTTGTATGAAGAATTTGAAAACTAATTAGTCATGTGACTGGCAAACTATCTTGAATAGTATGCTGTTTAAATATCAATTTAAATGATGCTGTGTCATTGATTACATTTTTTGTCATTAATTACATTAGTAATAACCACAAAGTAGGTTTTAGGTCTCATTTCTTCCAGAGAATTCAAATTACTTTTTGACTGATTAGTTTATCAGGACCAATAGTAGTAGTATCTTTAATTATAAATGGAGAAACTGAGGCACAGTGAGGCTAAATGCCCATTCAAAGTCACTTGGAATTAATGGTGAAGACAGTGTGACTTGGGGTAGCCAAGTTTAGTACTTTACTCATTGGACTATTATAGTATACACCTTGCTACAAAGAAAAGAACAGCAGATTTGTATGAAAGCCTAGGTCCCAGCACTAGCTCTGCAGCTTAACCAGCTGAATTACCTTCAGCACTTGACCTCTTCTCTAGGCCTTGACTTCCTCATCTACAAAGTAAGGACAAAGATGCTTGCTTGTTCTACCTGCGTCAGAGGGTAATAGGGAGGATCAGATGAAATAAGGCACTCCAAGGACTACACAGATGTGAGTTATTGTTATTCTGACACCCAACATGGCATAGGATTCAAGTAAAGACGTTCAGGTTGTGTGACCCTAGGTAAGTCACTTAGCCTCTGAGGGCCCTAGACAACTCTTTTAGACTTATAGGATATAGCTTCCAATCTTCATTGATAGAGGGAGTTTCCTCACTGGGAGTTCTTTATACCAGAAGTATCATCCCATATGGTGCACAACACACTCAAATGCAGATGAACCAATTTAAAATGTTATTGGGAAATCTTTAACAAAATATATAAAATACGATAAAACGCACATAATGTTAATATGTGGTTTTCTAATGCTGCCTGCACTGGTCCTTGAGTATGGTTTGGTGGCCCCCATTGCTATATGAAATACCTTTTGTAAAGAAAACTCCAGTTGGGGTCATGAAAAATTGGACATGTCTGAAACAACTGAAAAATTTCTGTTTGAATTGGAAACAACTGCTCTGCACCAAGGAAATCACAGGTCCTGGTCAAATAAAAATAGACAAGTATATATGTAGCTATATCTATATCTCATAAGTTATTCAGTTGTTTCAGACTCTTCAAGAGTCCATTGAGGTTTTCCTGGCAAAGATACTAGAATGGTTTGCCATTTCCTTCTCCAGCTCAGATGAGGAACTGGGGCAAATACAGGTTAAGTGACTTGCCCAGGGTTACACAGCTAGTAAGTGTCTGAGGTTAGATTTGAACTCATGAAGACGAGCTCTATCCACTGTACCACTTAGCTGCCCTCTAGCAGAAACGGGAGATAATAAACAGTTTCCCTTGGGAAGTAAGTGTCTGAGTCCAGATCTGAACTCAAGTCTTACTGACTCTAGGCCTGGAGCTCTATTCACTGCACCACCTAGCTGCCCATGTATATCATTCATATACACATACTCCTACATGCACAAACATACACGTATGTATGTATATGTATATATGCATATATGTACATTGATTTCCCTTCTAATTTCTACTTTAGCATAAACAAAAGTCATCACAATTTTTTCTTAATTTTAAACTAAACTCAAACTGACCAACATATCCTAATAGGAAAAATCTTTTTATTTTCTTTTATATTCGTTCATTAACCTCCAAAATAAAAGTTAGGAAGAGATACATTTTTGGTGGTGGTTTTAGTTGCTTGAAACACAGCACAAATAGAAAATAAATTGAAATTTTCATGTGATTGTTCTAAGACAGCATAATAACTAAACAACTTTTTTCGACAAATACAAAGGGAATTCAGCTGAAAAGGTTGTTTCATTTATCTTGTGTGTGTTTTGTTTTCCTCTGGGAAATGGTTGGTATGAAAATATTGTAGTATTTAGAGTCCTTCAGGGTCATTAAGTCCAGACATTGTCTGGAAGGGAGTATGACAGGTAGTTTTGTTCTGATACTTGTTGCTGATTAAAATTCATTGGACATTATAATAGATAATTATCATATTTTAGCAAATATTTCTGAGCTACTTCAAATTTCATAACTCAGGCTTATCTCGATAATGCTTTTGAAATGAAAGATGATCAAACAGAGACCTCATGGACTGGTGTTCATTAATCCTTCAGTGCCAGGAGTCAATCTGTGCTCATCAACAGAAAAACAAGAACTTGGCTTTTTTTTTAAATTAAAGATTGAGGTGAGGAAAGAGGAACTGAAAGGAAAAAAGGATAGGTAAGCCAGAAAACTCACTTCCAGGATCATCATCTTGCCGGAGGGTACATGCCCTCTGCCAGGCAATACCTCATGCCTTTATTACTATTTTCTGGTGTTATTTTTGTTGGTCAGTTGTTTTCTGTTGTGTCCAACTCTTTGTGACCCCTTTTGGGGTTTTCTTGACAAAGATGTTAGAGTGGTTTGCCATTTCCTTCTCTAGCTCCTTTTGCAGATGAGGAAACTGAGGCAAACATGGTTAAGTGACTTGTTCAGGGCCACAAGGCTAGTAAATGCCTGAGGCTGAATTTGGACTCAGGTCTTCCTGACTCCAGGCCTGGTACATGTGCTGCTATAGCTCCCCTCTTAAAAATAAAATTAAGCAGTGGCTAATTTTTTGGCAATGACCTGGTTCCCTTAGGGCCCAGTGAATAGAAGAATAGGCGGCCCAATGTTCAGAGCACTGGGTCTGGAGTCAGGGAGGCCTGAGTCCAAATTCGGCCTCAGACAATGACTAGCTGTAAGACCCTGGGCAAGGCACTTAACCTCGGTCTCAGTTTCCTCAAAATGGGGATCCAAATAGCAGTTACCTCCCAAGGTTGTTATGAAGATTAAACAAGATAATACTCGTAAAGCACTTAGACCTGAACCTGGCACACAGTGAGTGCTTAATACATGCTTATTCTTTTGTTCCCTAAATAATCACAGGCTCAAAGACCTAGAACTGAATGGGATCCTGATATCTTGCACATAGTAGGTCCTTAATAAATGTTTGTTCCTTTGTTCCTTGAATAACTACAGGCTCACAGATCTAGAACTGGATGGGATCTTGATGTCCTGCACAGTAGGTCCTTAATGAATGCCTGTTCCTTTGTTCCCTGAACAATCACAGGCTCATAGACTTAGAACTGGGTGGGATCTTGATGTACCGCACATAGTAGGTGCTTAATAAATGCTTTCTCCTTTGTTCCTGAATAATCACAGGCTCATAGACATAGAATTGGATGGGATCCTGATGTCCTGCACATATTAGGCACTTAATAAATGCTTGTTCTTTTGTTCCCTGAATAATCACAGGTTCAAAGACCTAGAACTGGATGGGATCTTGATGTCCTGCACACAGTAGGTCCTTAATGAATGCTTGTTCCTTTGTTCCCTGAACAATCACAGGCTCCTAGACTTAGAACTGGGTGGGATCTTGATTCCTGAAGTCCACCCCTCTCATTTTACATATGAAACAACTTAGGCCCAGAGAGGTTAAGTAATAATAAATGCTTTTAGACTGACTGCTTTGACTTGCCTAAGGTCCCACAGGTAGGAAATGACAGAGATATGATGTGAACTTGCAAAGTCAGTCCACAAGCACTTATTAATTGCCTAATATGTGCCAGCCCTGTGCTAAGAATGAGATATTCAGAGACAAAAGTGAAACAGTCCCTCACTTCAAGGAGCATACATTCTAATGGAGGAGGCGCCATGCATCCATGGAAATGTGTATACATACACACATATAATACATATCCACATACATAGACATATGCCTATTTACATGTAGAAGTGTGTGTGTATATGTATGTATACACACAAAATGAATATGAGGCAGTTACATCACAGAGATGATAGTCACAGAGATCAGGGAGAGCTTCATTTAGAAGGGTAAAGGAACAAAGTCCTTAAAAAAACCCAAGGAGTTCCAAGAGAAATAATTGAGAAGGGAGTACATTACCAGTACCCCATTTCAGGAAGTTATTCCTTTCTCAATTCTTTCTCTTGGAGCTCCTTGGGTTTTTTTTTAAGGACTTTGTTCCTGTCTCCTTCTAAATGAAGTTGGGATCGATGGGATGCTGTGTGACAAACAGAGTAGGCCAATATAGCTGGATTATAGAGATCAGGGAAGAGAGCAACACTTAAGAAAACTGGAAAGATGCTAAAGGCATATCTATCTATACACATATATGTATGTGAGTGTGTGTGTGCATACACACACAAATATCAAATTATTCTAAACATACTTCTATTTATTATTTCTTTTTCTAGATGTAGATAATGTCTTTCCTCATAAAGTTTCATATGCAATCATCTTTTTATTATACTATTATGGAAATGCTTGTTTTATTCCATAAATTAAAAAAAAAAACTAGAAAGGTAGGAAGAGCCCAGGCTGTGAAGAGTTTAAGCTGAGGGATTTATATCTGATCAGACTGGCAAGTGGGAGCCACTGTAGTTGCTGAGCCAGGGAGTAGCATGATCAAACCTGTGTATTAGGAAAATGAAGTTGGCTACTTTGTCGAAGTTGAATTAGAATAGGGAGAAGCTTGAGGCAGAAATATTAAATAAGAGGCAGTTGGAACAGTCCAGGGGAGAGGAGATGAGAGACTGAATTAAGGTGGTGGCTATATGAGTAGAGAGGAATGAATGAAGGTGTGTTTCTGAGGTAGAACTGCCAATATTTGGCATCTGACTGGCTAGATGAGGTAAGTGAGAAGTTGAGGAAGGTACCCACAGGTCAAACATGGAAGAAGGATGGGGTACCCTCAGGGGTAATAGGAAAGTTTGGAAAGGGAATAGGGGACTGTGTTAGGAAAATGAGCTCTGTTTTGAGTATCTTAAGTTAAGATGCCTCTTGGACATTCATTCTGAAATATTTATGGTGCTATTGGGATGGGAGCTCAAGTAAGAGGTTCCGGTTGGATACATAGATCTGAAATTCATCTGCATAGAGATGCTAAGTAAACTCATGGGAGTTAATGAGATCATCAAGTGAGATAGGAAAGGGGTACATCTACAGTTAAGGGGTTAACATTTAGGCAAAGGAGACCAAGGATCATTTGGATGGGTAGGAAGAAAATTAGGAAGGAATGGTGTGATAAAAACCCAGAGGTGAGACAGTATACAGTGGGAGGACTGGGTTTGTCTGTAGTTTTAAAGTTGGAGTGAATTTGAAAGTTGACCTTGGAGAGAGGTCAAGGAGACTGTGGGACAATAAGGAGACATTAGATTTGGTAAGGAAAGATTATTGGTAATTCTATAGGGCACAGTTTTCTTATTCCAGAGACAGTGTTCTTTTCATTGTATCATTCTGAATGAAGTAACTAGCTGGTGTTGGTCTTTGTGTAGAAAGATGATTAACTGACTTATCTTCATATACATGGAGTTGTTTTCTAAGTTGAGATGATGGATTTAACTAGAACCACGGGCAATTCCTGGTCAGGCCTTCTTAAGACCAGCATCTTTTGCTTGCAAGGCAGATAGGGTATTATTATTCCATGTTGTCTATTTCCATGAATCAGAATGAAGACTTGCTGTAGGTTTGTAACCTAAGACAGTGCCTGGTACATAGTGAGCAATTAATACTTGTGGACTTTCAGTACAGAAAATAGGAGAGGGGATCCTCTAATTATCAACAAAGTACAGCCAACCACAGAGTATTTACTCCTTCTATTTCAGGTGCCACTGGAACCATAGTTGAGGTGGGGCAGTAATTCCACATACGTCATCATTTTGCAAGGTTGGAAAATTTGGCAACATGGTGGTGGCCACAGAGAAAGCTTCTATATCCCCAGACTGGGAGAGTCAGACTACCTCCTTATGTCAATAATCAATATGGCCACTTGCACACAATATTTGGGATTACCAAGATGACAACTATTTCAATAATTAATACAAAGTCAAAGGTTTATATATTTTCCTTAGGAAAAAAAATAAACAGAAAAATATATACTTTCCTCAGACCTAGCAATCCATTGGCATGAGCACGAGCTGTTTTATAACTTTGTATGTGAATGCTGCACTTGTATGTATACATACACATATACAAATACTGACCAACCCCAAATAAATTATGTATTAGCAGATGCTTACACCTACAGTTAGCAAATATTATCAAAAGGTCGAGAAGTTGGAGTTGTTAGGAGAAGCTTTTTTGGATAGATTCTGGCCAGTTGGAGAGATTTTACAGTTCTCTAGGCAAAAACCCAATTATAGGAAAAAAAAACAAAGTGAAACAAGACAAGACAAAATGGGCTATTGGTGCAAAAGAAATAAGAAAACTAAGAACTCTTATAGCCAACCAGAATCATTAATATTCCTTGTAGAAAAATCATCATTCCTGCAATGATGAAAATACCAGAAATCAATGATTCATTAACATTTGAAGGATACACAAGTAGCTTAGGCTTTTAACACAAGGGGATTGTTTACTTAAATTATAGTGGGGTTTAGTACATGAATCAGTTGATTAATTATCTAATTTTAACAAATGAAAACAGAGATTTCTAGAAATTGAATTCAATTAAATTCTGCAAACAAATGAGTCCTTTTCCATCCTCTTCTTCCTGGACTTTCTGCAACATTTGAGAGAGGATAATCAATCACTTGCCTCCCCTAGATACTCTCACTTGACTTCAGGGACATATCTCCCTTTTGGTTCTCCTCTCACTAATCTAACTACTCTTTCCAAATCTCTTCTTTTCTATATACGACCTCTTCCTTTCCATTCACTTGGTGTGCACCCTCTAATATTCTCTTTTTATCTCTCTTCTTTATCCATTTTCTGTGGATTTATTGCCTCTGTTCAATTACCAAGTCCCTTTAGGCAGGAAAGTCCCAAATATTATATTATCATTCCCATCCTTTCCACTAAGGTCCAATTCCACATCCCCAATTCCCTGCTGGATCTGGATTTCACTTAAACAATTAAAAAACTCAATATATCAAAAACTAAATTCATCACCATCCTCTCTGAGTCTACCCCTCCTTCAAATGTACCTGTTCATCTTGGGGGCATCACTTTTCTCCAAGTCATTCAGGCTTAACATCAGTATTACTCCTGATTCTTCATTCTCTCTCTGTCTCTCCTCTCTACATCACATTGGCTGCCAAGTCCTATCAATTCTCCTTCCATTAGGCGAGGAGTTTGAAGAATCATTTTTTTTGTCATTTCATTTTATCATATTCATATTCAAATATATTCCTCCTTGTCACATCAAGTATAGAGAACCAGCCTTGAATCCAGGAAAACTTGAGTTCACATCTTGCTTATTAGACTGATTTTGTTATTCCCATTTTTATTTCTATAGTTATGGTCTATATTGTTTTCCTGGTTCTGTTGACTTCACTCTGTGTCAGTTCATTTAAGTCTTCTTATACTTCTCTGAACTTGAACGTTTTTAATAGAAAATTCAGCCTAAATTCACAAATTCCCCTTACTTTAAAGTACATTTTGACTGTCAAGGCAGTTGAGAATTGCTACAACCTTTGGGATGTTCTGGTAGATTTGAAAATACAAATTTCAGAGTCAGCTTCCATTCCATACACTTGATGTTTCTATAAAGATGGCTTTTACTCAAAATGACAATTGGCTGGATTTTTTTTTCCTGTGGCTTTTACTGAAAACTTTGTAACAAAGGAAGTACATTTGTGATAAGCTCCAAGTCCCCTGACTGCTTTGGCACTTTCGTGGAGGCTTGAAGTTGACTGCAAAGTTAATATCTTCTCTGATGCAGAATAAATATGACAATGCTTTTGTTTACCCTATTAAGTCCAAAGAAGCAACAGCAAAGACTTAAAATTCATTGAATTGAAAAAAGCTGCAAACAACCTCTAACTTCAAAACCTTAAGAATGTGTTTTAACTTCAACAAATCGAGGAATGACATTATCTAAAAAAGACTACTTTCAATTTCAAAGGGACCCAAATGAAATTGATCAAAATCCAATGAGTTCTAGAGGGCTGATGATAGGCTCCATCCACACTGTATTCTGTTGAGATACTGTTACGCTTGAATGTACCTAAGTTTAAGAGAAATTGGAGATAAACAATAAAATATTTCCAAAAAAAGAAAAAAAACCCTTTTTCAGAATTTAAATCCAGCATTTTCCCCTGCTTTTACAGAAGATTAATTGATGTCAATTAATATTTATCATATTATACAACCTTATATAATAGGCAGCTAGATGTCTCAGTGGATAGAACACTGAGCCTGGATTCAGGAAGACCTGAGTCCAAATTTGGCCTCAGACACTTAGCCATATCACCTTGGGCAAATCACTTAACCTCTGTTTGCCTAGGAGGTAGTTAGATGGCTCAGTGGACAGTGTTGGACCTGGAGTTTAGAAGATCTGAGTTAAAGTCCAGCCTCAGACACTTATTAACTGTGTGACTCTGGGCAAGTCACTTAACCCCTGTCTGCCTTAATTCATTGGAGAAGGAAATGGCAAACCACTCCAGTATCTTGGCCAAGAAGACCCCATGGCCAGTGTAGTACTTGAGGTCACGAAGAATTGGACATGACTGACTAATGTGACAGATGGCCCACAGTGAAGTTTCCTCACTATTATCTCCCTGCTACACTCTTATTTTTTTGTTTAGCTTCATTTCCTGGGTAACTCATGAAAGGAAACCATACTAGCCCTCTTCTGACTGTTCATCTCCAAATATGGTAGAAGGAAATGCCTGAGGTTTTGTAAAACACAGTCCTTTGATAGGGTACAGATTAATTATGAATAATTATGGCAATGAAGGATTAAAATTGCTTTGCACCATTTAATTAGACATTAGTAAGAAGATTGTGAGCTTCCCTCATCACCTAATGGTGAGGTAGGACAGGAATTAGAGGTGGGGTTAGGATTAGGACAAAGGAAGCCTGCGAGCTTCTGCATCTTGCATTCCCTGGCTTACACTGCTTGAGTGATGAGGGCTGTGCCCTTTCTCATGAGAAAGAATAAAAACCTTTTCTGATCTCTGACTCAGACTCCGAACTTTTGATTCTGGTGGTCATCGTCCCACACACTAATGACAACAATATTTAAAAGACTACCTATTATGTGCAAAAGAATGACAATATGACAGGGGGACACAAAGATGTCAAAACAATCCTGCGCTGAAGGAGTTTCCAGTTGTACACAAATAGGAAGTTCTAGGTTCAAGTTCTGTCCCTGTCACATACTGTCTATGTGACCCTGGATAAGTCACTTAACATTTCAGTGCTTTAGGCAACTCTCTAAGACTATAAAAAAAAGGAGAAGGTGCCAATCTGCATTGGTGGATGGAGTTTTTCACCTGGGAGTTCTCTATATCAATGACATTAGAGATTGAGCCTCTATCCTCAACTTGGTATTTATGTCAGCTTACCCTTATAGATGTTTCCCAATATTCTCCTTTACTCACTTTATGTTCCAACCTAATTGATCTATTTGTTGTCCTGTGGACTTACCATTCTGTCTTTCCCTACCATTGGACAAGTCACTCCTTATACTTAGTGTGTCCTCCTTCCTCCCTTCTCCTTCTTACAATCCATAGCTTTCCCCCTACAGGATGAATTCCAGGATTCCCCCTAATTGTTCGTGGATCCTCGTTAGTTGATAATGTTTTCTCCCTCTTTAAATTATCTTATAATTGTTTGCTGATAGGAGCTGAAGTGCATCTGTCTAATTTACGTTATGAACCTACTACACATACATGTCTTCTAAATTCAGTGGTCAATAAATCAGTCATTATTTTTGTAAAATTCAAAAAGTTGAAAAAATATTATTTTGTCTTAAACCCAGAGTTTTGAATTTTATTTCCTTACAGAAACAGGTGGAACACTTATTGCAACCCGAGAAACTGAGAAAAAATATAAAAGAAAAGGAAGCTTTAATGGGTAGGAAATGAAACAGTTTGGTGGTTATAAGGGAGTAGAAGAACAGGAAAAATTTAGATCATAACAAAAGGGTAATAAATACATGCTTGCAATTTTGCTGATTTTTATATCCAGAGAGAGCCCAGACTTTCTTTGGATTAAGTTATTACCTTTTGTCTCTAAACCTCCAAACCATTTCCTTTTTAAATTCCCTAATCATTGCTATTGGGGGGGGGTGATGGGTATGGAAGAGAAGATTAAATTGCAAAAAAGATTTTTTCAACGAACAAGTATTAATTTTCTCTCCCTGTTGCTACCCATTCCCCGATGAAAAAAGAAATGGCAGAGACCCCATGCATATATCACAGGACAATCTTTGATGTGCAGTTATAAAAATAGCTTCTGTCCAACTTCAAAATCATAGCATAATGGAAATAATACTGCCTTACTAAGAAACATTTCAGATAAACAGAGTTTCAAGCTTTGTGTGTCATTTTAAAATTCATCACCAACAGTCTGTATCAGATGGAAGAGTGGACATTTGGCATAGATGAAGTCACAGAATCCTTTACCTCTTTTCCCAACCAAGGCATCTTTGTTTAGGTAGATGAGGTGGGGATACCAAATAAAACATGTTTACATATAATTCTGTGACTACCAGCCTGTAAGAAGCAAGTAGTCAGCATCATTTTTCGCTTTTAAATGTTTCTTGACTCTGCATATTATAGGCATGCAATTAAAAATAAAGGCATTTGGAGTTGGCATGCATTTGGGAGTGGCAAATCTTTCTATTTTTTCAGAGCTAGGGCTGCTATTACATTAACTGCTTAATTCTGGTTCCTTTTTTTTAAGAAGTTGGGGCTTCCTCGTGTTACATAACATTACCCTTGGGGAAATGAAATGTCAAGAATCAAAAGGAAAGATTCAGATGTCTTTGTGATGTATCTTAAAACATTGAACTTGGCTTCTTTCCCACTCTTGTGATCTACTGTACAAAGCAAGAGATTTTCACCTCTCAAGATATAGCCCAGTGCATCAGGGGGATACAGATACAAAAATCCATTTCCAAAAGGTATTTGAGGTTAATAGTTAAGATGCTTTGCTTTCTTGGTTCACTTAACAGTACTGCTACAGTAGGGATAATGATGATAGATTCCTGGTTTTTGTTTGTTCTGCACCAGAAACATGACCTCAAAGCAATAACCCCTGGGAAGGTGATAAATAGATTTGCTTTGTATTAGCTGCAAGACCAGAACATCATTTGACCTCAGTAACGGTTGCTAATAATCAAATTCAGGCCGAGGGCTACCTGAGGAACCAGTCAATAATCTCAAAGGAGCATGTGGATCACTTTTCGAAAAGTTCAATTAAAGACCATGATTTGCAAAAATCTCTTTCCAAAGGCTTTATTGAGAGTGGCGGTATGAGGGGATGGAAGATGATTTACTGTCTCTTTTAAGTGACAACTAGGCAGCTAAATAGCACAGCAGATAGAGTGCCAGACCAGCCTCAGATACTAACTAGTTGTGTGACCCTGGGCAAGTCATTTAATCTTGCTTGCCTCAGTTTCCTCACCTGAAAAATGAGCTGGAGAAGGGAATGGCAAACCACTTCAGAATCTTTACCAAGAAAACACTAAATAGGGTCAGGGAGAGTTGGACATGACTGAAAAATGACAACTTTCCAAACCCTGTATTAGGGGTGGTGATGAAGGGGAATGGATGACGACTTGCTGTCTCTTTTAAGCCTCCACACGTTTCCTTAAGTTTCAGTAAAACGGCATTCTAATAAGGTAGATCTCAGTATCTGTTAAGTCACATTTCAACCAAATTTATTCATTTTCTTTTGTACTTTGTAGGCATATGTGTTTTTACAATGATGTCTATAGAGATATAGTAGACAAACATCTAGAGATTAATTTTTTTTTTCTTAGTGAGGTGGGTTTCTAGTTGGGGATGGTAAAGCATTTTAGAGCAGCAGCTTTTCTTTCTATATTTTTTTAAAGTACTGTTTCTTAGGTGGGATTGTGCAGTAATGGAAAGAATTCAAATCTCAAGTGCATTAACTAAAGCTTATATGGCATTGGGGAAACCACTTCACCTTTTGGGCCTCAGTTTCCTCATTTTAAATTAGTATTTGCTCCTTCCTCATGTTATCTTTCCATTAAATTACTAGGTGCCCTTGGAATAATGAGGCTAGGGATGTATACTGAGAATTCTATTTTGTCCTCTGTAAGTCTAGTAAAAAAATAGAAAAATGAGGAAAGTGGACCAGAACCCTAAGGTCCCTCCCAGCTCCAATGATCTATAGTTATTCCTTAGGGCTGATAGAATGTAAATTCATTGAAGGCATGGATTGTTTGATTTTTGTCTTGGGATCCCCAAGCTCAGTGGTACCTAACACATGTTTTTTGCTATTGTTATACAAGTTTAATAATGTTGATTTAAGATCAACAAAGATGAGGGACACATTCAGGATGAGGGATACATTTAGGATGAACATACATTAAATGTGAATTATAGATTTAGAGGCGTGGCATTTTTAGTTTTCACATTAGAGATCGGAAGTAGAATGATACTTTCAGATACTCCCTTCAAATCATGATAACAATATGGTTCAAAACCAGCTGTTTAGGCTACTGATCCTTTTAGAACTCCTTGGAAAGATGTCATGAGAAAAATGTGTTGCTCTATTAATGGACTTAATCAGTTATTCAGTAGAACTCTCCCAAATTCAGCAGAAAGAACCTGGAAAGAATGACTAGAACAAAAAACTTGTGCTTGAGAGGGTCACAGTGCAATAATTTTAAAAAGCTATTCGAGAGGAAGCACAATAGCAGAACTTTTTAATAATTTCCCCAGATATATTAAAAACTAGTTTCTGCAACTGTAGGATTCTTCCAGCCAACAAAGCCCTGTCTTCCTTATTTGAGTCTTTTTTTTAAAAAAAAACTGAAAGAGTTCACCTCCCAATATCCAATATACTTGTGCTCTTACAAAATTGGAATGACCAATAATAGTAATGAAAGCCTTCATCTCAATGGCGGATTTGTTTTCCTGTTTTTCTGTCCTTCTCAGATGATTACATTGTGAAAAGTAAAGACAGCAATCTGCTTTTAGCTTTTATCCACATTCCAGGCTTTCAAACCTGCAAATTGTTTCTTTTATCTTAGATCTATTGTATTGGGGGTTCCAGAATGAAACTATCATTATCTCTGGTAAGCATTTTCTCTTCCCACACCTTGAAGGAACAATGTAAAATTATTCATTCTGCATTCTAGGAATACATTTTTAACTCAGGAACTGCAAAAAGTTGGGATAATTATAGTCTGAATAATTAATCCCTAATCTGGCCTTCACTCTCTTAAGGTGCTTCAATGTACATTAAATTACTAGGTGCCCATCTAATAATGAGGCTTGGGATGCCTATTCAAGAATTCTACTTTATCTACAGCAAGAGACTAGCTGAAAAGATTTCACCTCAGTCTATTCTCAATCATATAATATTCTTTCCCTTTTTAATAGGATGCCTATATCACTAGCATAGAAGACCTTCTATGTATGTTATGATCATTGAAATTTTTTTGTGTGTGCTTGTGTTTCCACTCCTGAATGCCTTGTAGAAAGGCATGTGCTTCCAAAATTAGAAAAAAAGGAAAACAAAAGCTTTTTGGAGAGATGGTACTCACGAAAAATTGTTGTTATTGAGTTGTTTCAGTCATGTCTGACTCTATGTGACCCCATTTGGGATTTTCTTGGCAAAGATATTGGAGTGGTTTGCCATTTCCTTCTCTAGCTCATTTTACAGTTGAGGAAATTCAGGCGAGCAGGGTTAAGTGACCTCCCCAGGGTCACACAGCTAGTAAGTGTTTGAGGCCAGATTTGAACTCAGGAAGATGAGTCTTCCTGACTCCAGGCCCAGCATTCTATCCATTGCACCACCTAGGTACCTATACATGAATAATTAGCATGTGTCAATTTATTGTTCATATTTTATGAGAACAAACTTTTAGCCAAATCAAAATATAAGTGGACATCTTTCATCAATGCTATAAAATAGCCAATCATGAAATAAAAATAAAAAAAAACCTTAGCTAGGTTCTTTTGAGCTACTTAAATCCAGTTTCATAGGGTAAGAGGGGCAGGTGGCAAGGGAATGAATATGATAAGTGCAGTACTATACCCTGAGAACCTATATACATGATTCCTAACATGCAATGACTTGAAACATGTACTGCTTCAGACCAGTGCTTGTCACACAAAGACAATAATCTCACTGCTCATTATTAGCTTCTTTTCCCACCACTATCTAACAATTGAACTGAGTGTTTTATGACTGCTGTTTGATTCTTACGCTGTTTGGATTTGGTTCGATTCATCCAATTTTTTCTGGCTCAGGCAAGTACTATCTGGGATTGAGCTTGGTCTCCCTTTTAATTCTTCTTCTATGAGAATTTTTGCTTAAATCGAACTTTTATCTTGGGTCTTTCCTCCTGAAAGGTGATCAGAGGATTTCTTCACATTGAGCAACAGGGCTAGGATCAAATAAAATGGCTCTACACTGAGTCACTACTTTGAATGTTTGGTTAGAGATTTTTTTAAATGCTCATCTATACAGCTGAATTTCCAGGGACGAATTAATATTTTTTTGTCCTGGTAGAGCTAATTTAAAAGCTAAAATACTAGATTTAGCAGGTGGCATGATGGATAGAGTCCTAGACCTGAAGTCATAAAGACTCAAATTCAAATCTGGTCTCTGACGCTTATCAGCTGTATGACCCCAGCAAGTCACTTAACCTCTGTTTTTTTTTTCAGGTTCCTCATCTATAAAATGGGAATGATAACAGAACTTGCCTCCCAGGGTTGTTGTGAGGATCAAATGAAATGATATTTATAAAGCACTCTGAAAATAAGTGCTATATACATGCTAACTATTATCATTAAATCTTTAAGGCTTAGAATATGTTATGTGGAGTCTCAGAAATGCTTCCATTTAAGTAAGTTGCAATTGAATTGTTTCCAGGTAATAAGAAGTAATATCTATTCCTATACAAAGAGGTACCCAATAAGGATCATATAGTATTGGTATCACTACACCTAAAACTCAGCTAGGACCATTCTCTAGCCAATAGGGTTGCGTCTGGGATTCAAAGAACAAGAAAAAATAGATGAGGTCATTAGATTAGAGTTGGGCTAAAACCAATTTATTTAGCAGTGGTCCTATAGATCTGAGCTGAGTGAATGTGAATGAATGGTTGAAAGAAAAAAGTACTTATTAGGTGCTTACACGTACCCAGCACTGTGCTAAGTGCCAAGGATGCAAATCAAAAAAAGGGATAGTTACTGTTCTCAAGCAGCTCACTCTAATTGAATTAAATAACACAGAAAAAGCATGTTCAGCTGCAACATACATGGTAAGATCCTATGATTTCAATGGTGGAGTGGAAGGAAAAGCTTAGGGGTCCTTAGATTACATTAAACGTGGTAAGGCTTTATATAATCATCTCAGTTATTCTGGAGGGCAAAGGGAAGGAAAGAAAAGGCAAGAACAGAAAAGGATTCAATTCTTAGAGAAATTACAGACCCTGCCAGAAGACTGTCGAGCTCAATTAAACTGACTGAATGGGAAATGGCATGTTGGCCTGGCTGCCAGGGCCTTTACTCCTCTACAAAAGAATTACTTTTTTTTTTTTAATATTGAGTTACCTTAACCTTTAGAACACTTAGCCTAGTGGGCTAAAGGTCACCCTTGGTCTTCAAATGGCAGGCTAGAAATGGTTCCAAAGAAGAGCTGAGTGCCAGGTATTTCTATATATATCCTAACCAGTCTTTTCTAGTAGAATTGTGTGGTTGGTCCACTGTTCTCAAAGAGGACCATGACATCAGGCAGATGATGACATGACTTCTAAGTGAATTAGATTTGAGTGAGGGAGGGTTGTACAAAGTCACTAGCCTCAGTTTCTCCTGCAGAGCCATCTGGGTCCAGGGGTCAGATATAGATCAGTACAACTGGAGATGGCCCGGAATGCAGTGGGAGATCTTAGCCTTTTTCAACTAAAGTCTTTCCAAGGTCCCACTTTGAGTGAGGCAATGCCCATTGGGAATGGTCCCTTTAATCCAAAAGAAAAAGAAAATCAAACTGGTAGGGGAAGATCTTAGGGTTGCTGGCCAAAAGAGAAACAATTACTATTTACATTCACTCTGAGCCAGGAGGGCCCAAAAGTACCCATTAAGTCATACTTGGGCAGGGACCTATTATTGCCCAATCAATGAGAGCCAGAGTGAATTGGGTTTAAGGCCTGGTCTTTAAGAAAGAAATCTAGCCGGTATACCCCAAGATAACTAGGGAGGTTTCAGCCATCAAAAATTACCAGCAGAATAAAAGTTCTCTGAAGGTAGGAAATGATTGTCCCTCCCCTACTCCACTGCCCTTGCCCCCCTCATTCACCATAGTGCTTTGCACATCAGTCAATCTGTAGGTGGTGCAATGGATGTAGCACCCGGCCTTAAGTCAGGAAGATCTGAGTTCAAATCCAGCCTCAATACTTATTAGCTGTGTGACTCTGGGCAAGTCACCTAACCTCTGTTTGCCTCAGTTTTCTCATCTGTAAAATGGGGATAAAAATAGCAATGACTTCCCAGAGTTGCCATGAGGATCAAATGAGATACTATTTGTGAAGTACTTAGCATAGTACCTGCCTATTATTATTATCATCATTAATATTATTATGTGCCTTACTCTATGTGAGCATGTTGCTAAAAGCTGAAGATACAAAGACAAAAGACATAGAAAATACTTATTGAATGATTGTTGGATTGAATTTTTAAAGTAGAGCTCTAATTAGGGTGTGATGAGAGGTAGGGAGGAGTGGTGTGTGAGGTGGTGAATTCAGGCCAGAGGCTTGAATGAAAGAATGCTTTGGGTTCAAGTACATTCTCTTCTGCTGCCTTTACTTTAACAAAAGCTTTTTAGAATGTTGCCTGAGCTGGTCCCGTTTTTCTTGAAACAGCCTGACTTTGGGATCATGGATGAGGTTCCTACAGCTGCCGCAGAACAGAGGTGGGTTTCCTGATTCACTAGTCAGATGAAACTGCTGAGGTTCAATCGGTATTCAACCAGTTTATCTGGTAGGTTCAACCATTCAATTATTCATTTGTTTTAGTTGATTCAATCAAATACCGCTTGCTTGTGGAACCCTGGATAACTTATATCTCTACATATGAGGACCTCTCCTCAATCAGTATTAAACTGCTTCTTGTCTGATAGGGTAATTCCATTTGGATGTCTCCTGCACCTTGAGACTCAACATAGTCAAGACAGAACTCCTTAACTTCCTTCCTCTCTGCAAACAGGGATATTCTTAACTTTCTCCTTACTGACAATATAACTGTCATCTTGCACCTTTTAGGCTTGCATTCTTGGAATAATTTTTAAATTTACTTTCATCCTCCCACCCCCTATTCTACCTCTAGTACAAGTCCTACTGTCTTTCTCTGTCTTTCTGCTCAATGTTAGAATTATCACTCCAATCAACATTTATTAAGTCCTCACTAAGCCAAACCCTCATCATCTCATGCCTAATGATAACTAATAATAGCTAACATTGGTATTGCACTTTAAGATTTACAAAAAAAAAAACTTTCTCATTTAATCACTGTAAATTACACTGCTATTACAATAACTTTCTAGTTGGTCTCAAGGCCTTCAAATTATGCTCCCATCTTTATACAATTGCTAAAATAATTCTTCTGAGACATCATGTAATTTCCTCTTCCTTCTTGCCCCCCAGGTTCCTTGTCTTTCTTTTTACATAGAACTTAACGATGTCTGCTCTCCACTTCTGTCCATTTCAGCAATTTCATTCCTTATTTCTTCCTGACCCTTAACAAGGTAATTTGTTTGCTGTCCACTACATACAAATTGTACCTTTTCTATAAACTATTGATGTCCTGTCTTTGACTAAGAGAATGATGTTAATGACTGCAAATACCCCCCCCCCCCCCCCCCCCCCCGCCCCGGCAGTAGGGAACATAGTTCGAAATATTTTTCCCCCTGGGAGGAGTGATGAATTTGCATTGATCTGGCTGCAGAGTCGAAGGTCAAAGAAGAATCATAGAATTTCAGAGTTTGAAGACATCTCACTGTTGCCTAGTTCACAACATACCTAAAAACAGTCATCTAGTTTTTTGCTTAAAAACCTTCAATGAGAGGAAAGGTACTAGCTTTTGAGGTAGCTTGTTCCACTTTTAGATAAATCTAATTATTACTAAGTTTTCCCTAATAGCAATCTTAAATTCGCCACTTTACTACTTCTACTATGCTCCTACTTCTCACATGTGACAAACTGAACAAATCTAATCTGCCTTCCATATGGTAGCCTTTCGGATGCAAGATGACAGCTATTATTCCTTTCCTTGTCCCCTCCCTCCCCCATCCTCTTTTCTTCAATCTAAACACAATGGACTCAAGTCCCTTCCTCATGATTGCCCTATCCTATGGACATTACCTAAATTGTCATCTTTTCTAAAATATAGTGCCCACAACTGAATATAATACTCCAGATACAGTCTGACCAGGACAGAGAACAGGAGGACTCCTTTTTTTTTCCCCTGGAAGATATGTCCCTCAATGGAACCCAAGATTGCATATGCTTGTCTGGGTTTTATATGACTTGGTTGAATGATATTGAGGCTTGCATTCCACCAAAACTTCCAGATTTTTTTCAGACAAACTGTTCTCTAGCCATGTTTCAGTCTTGTACCTCTAAAAGTCAAATTTTTAAAACCCAAGTAAGTACTCATAACATTTATCCCTATCAAATTCGGTCTTATTAAATTCAGCCCAATGTTTTAGCATATTGATTTCTTTGACTTAATCATCCAATGTGTTAGCTATGCCTCCACATTTGGTCTTAATCTGCAAATTTTATAAGCATGCTTTGTCCAAATGTATGGAACGGCACAAGATCAAGCACACATTCTTAGAACTCCTTCTAAAGTGACATCTGAACCACCTTACAACTACTCTTGCGCCTAGCCACCCAACCGGCTCTCAATCTAATTTTATTGTCATCTAGTCCACAATCTGTCTTTTCAACAGAAATGGTATGAAATTCTTTATCACAGAATTGCTAAAAGAGATGTTAAACAAGAAATACTAAAGTCTAGGTCTATTATGTCTACAACATCCCCTTGATCTGCCAGGTTAGTAATCTTTTCAAAAAAGGAAACGAGGTTAGTTTGGCATGCCTTGTCCTTGATGAAGCCATATTGGCAATCTGTGATCACTGCTTCCTATTCTTTTCAATCAATAAACACTTACTAACCACCTACTATGTGCCTGGCATTGTGCTAAGCACTTTCGATGCAAAAAGAAGGAAAAGACAGTCCATGTCCTTAAGGGGCTTACTATTTAATGGAGGAGCTTACAATCCAAAAATCTCTCTTTAATAATACATTCTACAATTTTGCCAGGAATCTAAGTCAAGCTCTATGCCTTGTAGTTTACAGATCACATTCTCTTCCCTTTGTTGAAAAATAGGATAATGTTTGTACTTCTCCAGTCCTGTGATAACTCTCTTGTTCTTTGGAATCATTCAAATACCCTTGGTGGTTTCCCATTGCTTTTCAGTAGCTTTGTCCTTTGTACGAAGGAACTTTTAATAATATATAAAAGACAACTAGGTGATCTCCTATTATCTCCTTTCTTATCTTGGTTTTCAACCCCCAAATGAGCTGTCTTCAGTCTAAAAGTAACCTTCCTTGGTAGAGAAAATAGAGTCATAATTAGAGCTTTTTTCCTGTTATCAATTATCACCCTCCTATTCAACTACCATCTCAATCCAAGCAGTGATTCTCTGATGTCTTTAATCTTCTTTCCTACAATTCTGCTCCCTGACTTTATTACCTGATAAGCAATGGTATGCATTTGTAGGACCCTGGGAGGATTTTATGACCTGTGATCATAGAGTCAGGCTAATTGACCCAGAGAGGGATGGAACAGGGGAGTTGTCCTCATTAGCAATCTGTACTTTAGTTCAAAGACAGAATAACCTTTTCCCATCCTCTCCTCCCAATGCAGGTCTTTATCCATCACCTTGCAAGCTTAAGGAAGCCTTCTTCTCACTCCTCAAAATCTCATTCTTCATGTATTTTTAAGGTCTTTAATATTCTTTGTCTTCGAAATCCTTTATGCCCCACCTCCTCCACATACTTAGAACATTTGGTAGAACATTATACAAAGAGTCCTTGAGTGAGTTTATAGAATCACAGAATCATAAATCATTACACTTGGAAGGGATATTACTCAATAAGCATCAAGTGATTGACTGTTACTGGGTAGGTAGGTGGGTGTATAGCATCCTGCCGTGACTGAAACTCATGATTCACTTGCATTCGGTAGTATCCTGTAGATAGCCTCACAGTCTTTAATAATGGCCTGCAAAAGTTGTTTACTTCATGATGGGGAGTCAATCCATCTACTTGGTGAATTATCACTTTTTTTCCTTGCCTTCCTCCACATTGGATCATTATATACTCAGCGTGGGAATGAGATTTCCACGCCAAGAAGCAGTACCATGCTTTAAGAGACAGTAGTTGTAGAGGAATAGTATGCTTCTACCCATCCTTAAGTGACAGATTGTACTTACTGGCTCATATTATTTCTTTAGCTCTTTGCACAAGGCAACAAGCCAAAGGGGAAGCTTGTGGTAAATGGAAGATACAAGGCATCTATTTGCTCTATGGGGACATAAGGGTGACAGGACACCTTTAATCATAGAACATTCTTTTTCTTGTGCTGCCTTGTTGAAAAATGGCTGCCTTGTTCATCAACAGAGCAGAAAGGATTCAAAGGGTTCCCCACCCACACAATTCTATGCTCTGGACATTTATTTCCCATTATGTTAAACCTGGCATTATGAAAGGCCAGTGAGGGATGTATTTGGGAGTAGACGGATTATAAGTAAGGCCTCTTAAATCACTTCAGATTTCCCCTATTTGTAAGGCCAACCTCTCAACCTAGCAAAAACTTTCTATACCACACTAGGCACTAGGGGAAACAAAAAATTTAGTTAAGACACAGAAAGGCAGCAGGTAATGAATAGAGAGCTGGTCTTGGAAACAGGGAGGCCTGGGTTCCAACCATGTCAATCACTATTAATCAATCAACAAACATACGTTAAATGCCTACTATGTGCCACACACTGTAAGATCATATCTTTGAATCATACTGACTGTGTAGCTCTGGAGTAAATCACTTAACCTCTCAGTTCTATGGGCATCTCTCTGAGATTATAAGGTGCAAGATAAGGTGCCAATCTGCATTGGTAGAGAGTTTCCTGGAAATTTCCTACACTAGTGAAATCATAGATCTGGTGTTTGGTGCCTATCTCTATTCCTAGTTATGACATGGTTCTTAGCCAAATGATGGAAAGGGGATATATACAATTATTGTGGAATGGCATTGCTGAATTACAGAGAGAGAGGGAGACAGAGGGAAGAGAGGGGGAGGGGGAGGGGGAGAGAGAGAGAGAGAGAGATCAATAATGTGTGTTTTTGTATGAGGGGGGATGGGGAGAAAGAGAGGGAGGGAGAGAAAGGGAGAAAGAATAGAGGGAAGGAGGGAGAGAGAGGAAGAGGAGAGGAAAGGAGATGAGGAGGAAGGGAGAGAGACAGAAGAGGGAAAGGAGGAGATGGAGAGAGACAGGAAAGGAGGAAGAGGGAAAAACAGAGGGAAGGGGAGGGGAGAGAGAGAGAGAAGGAGAGGACAAGAGAGAGATAGAAAAAGCAAGAGAGAGAGAGAGATATAAAGGGCATATATTCATATTATGATGATAGTATATACCCATGTAATTTCTGTTAGTATAATTATCATAGCATCTAATAATAATAACCAATACATACAATGCAAAAATTATATCATCTAACGTAAATCTTACAATAAACATGTAAACCAGATACTACAGTTGTTATGATCTCCATTTTACAAATGAAGAAACAAAGCATCAGATAATTTAAGCGAATTTCCTATGGCCACACAAGGAGTTAATGTCACAAGCAGGACCCGAAAACAGGTCTTTCAGACTACTGCTCCAGCAATCTCTTTATAATCAATCCTCATCTTTTCCTTAAAAATCCCTTGGGTAACATCCCTAGAAAATAGTGCAAAAGTAAAAAATATGAATGTTAACACATTGAACCTATGGGTAATAATGGGTTAGGTTCCTGTGACATTCAAATACATTTTTTCTGCATACAATTCTTTAGAACAAAATGTTAATTCTGACAATACGTACTTTTCCTGACACAGTAACCACAAAATAACCTATAAAACTCAGGGGGAGGAGAGGCAATTTAAGATGAGATTAGGGAGGGGAGGGGCTACAGAAGAACCTCAAGATAAAAAAGGAAAAAGGGCAACTTGACTTCTCTAATCTCCCTTTTGGCATCTTGGTTGAACTGTTTCCAGATGAAAAGATTATGCCTTTCATGAAAAAGCAAATGAAAAGCACATCAGGGTGAGTCTCCATGCCCCACTCAGAGTTCATAACCCCAGTCTGGAGTGGCTAGGCCTGGCCCCACTGCACTGCTCTCCAAGGGCTGGATAGCAGGTTAGCCAGTGTTCCTCCACAGCACAAGACAGAGGACATTGGAACTTTTCATTCCCCCCACCCCAATTCTGCACAGCCATAAATGTGTTGCCAATGGGAAATTGAAAATGAGGTTACTAATAAAATCATGCCAATGCTTGAAGTCTAGAAGGTTAAACTCGGGCATGCTAAAGGTTGATTGTATTACATCACAACTCTCAGATTCCATCCCAATATGTTCAGTGACTTGTGAGTCTAAGGTGAGGAAATGATTGGATCCTCTCAAGGATGAGGAAGAGGTGCTGAATCTGTTCAGGCTCCCAAGTGTGTTTTTCAGCTACCTTTGACCAACACAGGGGAACTAAAGGCAGACCTACCTGGGAGCACAGTTTCATAATGAGAAGGCAAGTTACTCTGGAATAGACATCCATGAAGTGAGTAGGGATAGACTGAGGGAGAAAATCATGTTAGCCTCTGGTTCTACTGCACATCCTATCTCATTTGCCTTCTTGTTCCTTCTTCATAATCGGATCTTCAGTCCCAAACGATGGTTCATTACTTTTTCTGCTACACATAGTGTGATCTGATTGACATTGAATGTTCCATCAAAAAATCTCCTTTCTAGTCTGACTTGGTACTGACTTGGTATTCCTAGCGTTACTCTTATTTAAGAGCTAAAGGCCATTCTGAGACAGTAACACACATTTGCTAGCAAGCAGAATATCAGGTAAAGAATGGAATAGAGGTTAAGGAAGTTCTTATAGGGAAATGAGTTCAGGAACATGGGGCATTGTCCAAGTCTCAGGCATGGGGGTATTGGGTGATGAACACTGTTTGGGGGTTGGGGAAGAGTGAGTTAGGAGGGGAAATAAAACAGAGGATGAGGAATGAAAAAGGAACGATGAAAAAGTATCAAAGACAAACCCATATGGCTATGGTAGGCTGGCAGCCAAATTCAGAACCATATTTCTTTATATACAAATGCCCATTTCCTTTATACTCCTTGTGAGTTCTTTAATCTAGTGTTCATTGCCAGTATCATACAGAAAGAACAACTTGCTCCAAAGCTCTCTATAGTCCTTGGTAGCATTTGATTGGTGACTACTTTGTTCTTGAAAGCCTTTCTCCCTTGTATCCTCAGACAACATCTTTTCCTGGGTCTCCTGCTCTCTCTCCATTTTGTTTCTTCGCTCTCTTTTGCCTCCTACTTACCTAACTGTGAAGGAGGTACTCAGTAATTCGCAGGAGGACATTACTAGGCGGAAGACTGGGAACAATACTCATGGACTCAGATGTCTACAGGCCAATGCACGGCAATGCAATCTCTTTCTTTCTATAATTCCCTTTCTTACTCTAGTTTTCATTTTCTTTTTGATGCTCAAAACTCTATAAGGAAAACTTCAGACTCCTCAGCCTATCATTCAAGGCTTACCAAAATTTGATCTCAATCATAAGATCACAGAATTAAAGGTCATTCAGTCTCAGAAAGCAGGAGAACCAGGAAAAGATGCTGTCTTGGGACACAAGGGAGAAAGGCTTTCATTTTGCAGATGAGGAAAATGGGACCGAAAAATAAGTGACTTGTCCAAGGTTAAATAGGAAATAAGCGATGGAGTTGGCATTTGAACCCAAGTCCTTGAACTCCAGATCCAGCCCTCTCTACCTGTACCAAATTGCATCTGCTCCTACCAGGTTAGTCTACTCTGTCTAACTTCATTCTCTCAGGAACAGCTCAAATCTCACCTCTTCCATTCCCTTCAATTTGACTCAGTAAACGTTTATTTCCTCCATGAAACCTTCCCTGACTTCTCCGACCTCTCCACTGAGCTTTCTCTTTTCCACAATCCTGGAGCACTTATTGTCTGTCCTGCTCACTTCAGCCTTGGATTACATATTACCTTGCACTGTTACTTACCAGTTTCATTTATATATGTCTTGTCTCCACAATAAGACCTATGAAATAGTGGGACACAGACAGAGACCAGGAGAACATGCCCTGCCCTCCTTTTGCCTCTTGCAAGATGCTTCTCCCAGGGCTAAGTCATAGCAATGTCTCAGTAGCATTTGAACTGAAATTTGCAAAGACCTGGATAAAGTAGCTAAAAGCATACTATACTCTTTAGGGCTGTGTACTCTGGCAAAAATTAAGGAAATTCTGAAAGTAATTCTTCCTCCACTGTGATTTTCCTTTTTTTTCGCATTTTCTTCATTTTTCCTAGATATAACTTCTTAGCATAATCTGATCACAAAGCCAAGGCAATGACTGTTTTTATATAGTTGTCTGGTCAGGTAACTTGCAAAGGGATTTTTTAAAAAAAAATCAGTATGATATCAATAGAACTGCTTTCCCCTAGGAATGGTTCAGACTTTGGCAGGAAAACTCATGGTTCATGATCAAGTTTGAAAACTTAACATCTTGTTACTTCATCAAAAACCAATCTCTTCTCTTCTCTTTCCAAAGGACCCCTCCCCCCACATACCCTGTTACCCACTCCTCAACATAGGCCCCAGCCCATAGTAAGTGCTATCTATATATAGTCAAATATATACTTTTATATTATCAAAACTGTCTCAATCTTCTATGATCACCCCTATCTCCTGTTTAGTAAGGAATTCCCCTTCCCCACAACATTCCTATGCCCCACCATTAAGATTAAATGCCTTCTTCCATATCTTAAACTTTTTCTTTATTTATCTTCTCATTTGTCCTTTCACTTTCAGGAGATGCAGTAGCCACTATTTCCAAGGTTGGTTCCCGTGATCCCATAATATCATATATCTTCTAGAACTTTCCTAAGGTTTCCTAACTCCTATCATCATCCCCTCAACCTGCCCTTTTATATTCAATCTCTCTCTCTCTCTCCCCTGCCTTCTCTTTGCCTCTCAGTAGACTTAGGTCATCCTAAAAGCTAGAAGAACTTCCCTCAACCTCCTTGTCCCCTGGAGCTAAGATATGTAGCATGTTACAGTGGAAAGAACACTAAATTTGGAGTCACAAGTTTTGTGTTCAAATCTTAGCTTACTAACTGTGTGACCTTGGGCAAATCACTTAACTCCTTATCCCCAATTTCCTCATCTGTATACTTATATATTTTTTCCCTAGCACTTTTCAAATTATATCAAAACCACTTTCAAAGAAAAAAAAGAAATGATAGAACTTTATATATCTGGAAAAGAACAATTAAAAAGAAAGCATTTTCTTTTTTTGTTTCCTCTTTGTTATTTTTTTGGCTCTGTTTTGTTACATGCTAGATATTTATGTAAAAATTTATCCCTTAATTTGTATATTTATTTAATTTTTGTTCTTGGTGGTCATTAAATGAGTTTTTTTAAATGAGCTTTTCTCTACCCTTTCATTGCCAGATTTCTAGATAGAATATTTTACACTTGCTGCTTTTGCTTCCATTTCAGCCACTCACTCCTCAACCCCTTACAATTTAGCTTCTCTTCCCATTAGTTTCCTGAAAAAAAGCTCTCTCAAAATGGCCTCCCTAATTGAGAAATCCAGGGACCTTTTCTCTGTCTTGATCTTTGAACTTTCTTCAGCAAATGGCACCATTAAGGAATGCCCTAATTCTCTTTGCTTTCTTTTGGTTTTCTCTTGTCAACTCTAGGTTTTCTCTTGACTTCTGCTCCCTCATTTCTTTCACTGACTCCTCCTAACTATAGGCATTGCAGAGTTCTTATGCCCATTTCTCTTCATTTTTCACTGTCTCCCTTGGCAATCTCATGCACTCACACAATTTCAATGATCACCTCTATGAGGTTGACCCCCACATCTCTATCACCAGACCTAACCCCTAACCAACAGATTTTTGAGCAGATAATTGCACATAACTTTAGCATAGCTGAACCCCAGGAGGTTTGATAGCCACACACTGCAGGTAAACCCATAATCCCTTCAATGGAGCTTTGCTAACTAAAGGCTGTGGAGCCAGAGTGACAGATTCACAATCCAGGACGAAAAAGAGAAAGGTACAAATTGTCAGCATCAGCACAATTTTCTCAACGTTTGCTGGTTATCAGTATCATTTCCTCCCTCCCCTGACTCCCAGAGAATCATAGATTTAGCAATAGAAGTGATCCTGGAGGCCATTAAATCCAAGCCTTTTTATTTTTTAATTTTTTTTTTACAGATGAAGAATTTGAGGCTGAGAGAGATTAAGTGATTTGTCTAGGGTCATAGAGCTTAAAGTATGGTCTTCCTGACTCCAAACCTAGAGTCCTATCTACCTATCTGGCAAGCTCCAAGTACCCTTGGTGGGTAGATGGATATTTTAAGCATACAGTGTGTACTTGGAAATAAGATTCTTATTTGTCTCAGTGCAGTAAAGTACTTAACCTCTGCAGTATATCACCATTTAGTTCTTACCTTGTGTGGTGATTAAAACTCCAGACAGGAAGTACAGAAATTAAATATCAGAGTACCAGTGACTTAAAGTAGATGTATTCTATCTTCTGGAAATGCAGGTTCCCTGTTGGTCAGCATATACTACTGGGAGGTGAAACAAGTCATGGCCTGTTTCTGGGTCAGCTGAACCATGCCAGAAGAAGTTGACTTACAGTCAAATTGCTCTCTAGACAGTAAAAGCCAAAAAGTTTTGACGTTTCCTTTGCTACTACCCTTGTTAAAGACCTCATGAACTGGCACTTAAAACTGGACTCCCTTGTTCCTTTTCCAATCTACTCCACACACAATTCCTAGAAGTTTTACTTTCACTAAGCTTGTTTTGAATCATTCTTTAAAAATAAATGGGAAAAATTCCTTATAGGAGTACAAAACATCAAATATCTATATTTATTGCATAATAATGTCCCCAATTGGTCTACTTCAGGGAAAATGATGCATCCTAGGACAAGATTGTTTTTGGAAATAGGTTTATAACTAAAGAAGGATTTTTCCTCCCTTTCTTTGTTGATACTGCTCTAAAGTCTCGAATGGCTATCCATTGCCTACTGAATAAAGTCCAAATTCCAAGGATCCAAGGCCTCCTAAAATCTCGTTCCAATTTACATTTATAAGCTGATCTCATGAGACTTATGATCCTTCCAGACTCATTGTTTATCAAATATATCTTCCTTTCCACCCCTCCAGTTCTAGGCATTCCATTATAGCATTTTCTCTGCCTATAGAGCCTCTATTTGTTCAAATTCTACTCATTTCAGATGCCCAGTTCCAAAGTCCTTCCATCATGAAATCTTCTTTTATCCTTCTACTTCAAATAGTCCCTTCCTCAGATTTCTCAGAGCACTTATTTTTAGGCATTTCTCATATTCTATTCTCTATCAGATCTATTTATACATTAACCTTCCCAGCTTGGTAATAAACTCTTTGATAGCAAGAACTGAGTCTTACTCATTTTTGTGTTCCCCCAGTACCTACTAGGGTACTAGCAGTTTAGCACCTATTGTATAGCTTGTATACGCTAAGCACTACAGAGATATCAAATTAAATGGTTTTAATTAGGAGTAACATAGGGCTCGTCTCGTGAAATGCTCAACTATGTTCAATTGTTCATGTAGTCAAACATGTCTAAATTTCTATCATAAATGCTGATTGTCTTTTTTTGTATGTATTATTTATTTTTAATTTTACTTCAGTTTCTAATTCTATTCTATATACTCTATGCCTCGAAAAATATAGGAAAAATGTGTGCCGAGCATGAAAACAACTGTTGTTAAGTCAGCTTCGAGTTAGCATTACAAGGCACCTTGTAGGTATTTAATAAATGCTCACTGATTGACTGAAACATATGTATTTATTTTAGATCTTTCTCTAAGCTGTTCTGAGTCATTCTTTAAAAATCAATAGGAAAACAATTCTTATAGGAGTATAAAACAACAAATATCTGTATTTATTGCATAATAATGCTCCCACTTTGTCCACTCCAGGGAAACTGATGCATCCTAGGACAAGATTGTTTTTGGAAACAGGGTTATAACTAAAGAAGGATTTTTTTTCTCCCTTTCTTTGTTCATACTTAAATCACATTGTGACTTTGAAAAAAATTATTTTATTTGTTTACAGTTACTGATGATTTTGAAAACTGCCTTTACCTGGAGACATGTCAGTTTTCTAGAGTGAGTCACAGCAGCAGCTTAAGTTAAAAGAAGTTTTGGAAGCTTGAGAAGCTGTCAAATTACTAAAGTTTTCCAAACTTCCTTTTTCTTTCCTCTCAGTTGGTTAAGGAAAAGGATTGGTTTTGCAAAAGTAAAGCATTGCTTTTTCTTTCTTTTTTTCCCATAGGTATATTTCTTCTGAAGAAGAGTGGCAGGATACTATAATATAAATCATTTTACAACATGTGTGGCTTGCTCACAATTGCTATCAATCAGGCCAGTTGAAGGCATGCTGTTTTGTAATTCCAAGTTCTAGCATTGAGTTCAGAGCAAATACTGAACTCTCACTTTTCTGCAAATCCTTCATTTTAAACAAAGGTACATTTTCCTGTGAATTGGAACCAGTCACCAGCAGCACATCTCAAACTCATCAACAATTGTTTCACAGAGAAGATGGTCTTGGAAATTGACGTTCTGGAACAATTTCCTGTGAACTGATTACTGTCGCCAAAGTATAATCCAAAATGGATATGCTAGGCTGCAGGTTATGAATAGCTAAGTTGCCTTATCATCGGCAGTCTCTCTTTAGCTGTTCATACTCCAGAGGATTTGGCACTGGCATTATCTCTCTAGTAAAACCTTATTCTCTGAAAATGTGGAAAGGTTCTTGGAGATGAACGCTTCAATGGAGAGAAAGGAATGTAACCAAAAGAAGAGAAGATCTAAATGAGAATTCTAATAATCCTTCCTGAAAATAAGAATTAAAAAGCCTATGAAAATAATAATGGAAAGAGATACAGGTAGCATGGCATTCAAGGAAAGAATGGAGAGACATGATGATGAGTTCTAGAATGAGGGCATCCTATGTCCAAGGGGAGAACTGGGAACTCAGAAAGGAATGGATCCTAGGACCTCGTGAGGTCTCAAGTAGGTGCTTAATAAATATTTATTGAATATTCACCAAAATGGGCCTCAGAAGATAAGAAAAACTGTATTAAGTAATTGTTCAGATAACCATTGACAATGCTGGGTATCGCCTCCATACTGCACTTCAAAGATCACATGATCACAGATGTAGGGCTAGAAGGGAACTTAGAGGTCCCCTGGCTCAACCCTCTCACATTATAGAAGAAAATCGAGGTTAGATGACTTGACTAAGGTCACATAAGCTTGACTTCAACCCAAGCTCTCTGTGTCCAAATCCAGCATGCTCTCTACTATCTCACATTGTTTCAAAGCAGATCTTTTGAGAGCCCTGATAGTTAACCTTCCTTTTCCTTTAGGAATTCTATGATAATTTTGCCAACAGACAGTCAAGCTAAGTTCATCCTTCACCTTAATATAAGGAAAGTGCCATGGCTCATTTACTTGCCTGTAGTCAAGGGTCTATATGGGGACTCTGCTATGGCTCATTTACTTGCCTACAGCTAGTGTCAGAGGTGGGATTTGAACCCACATCTCTTCTCATTCCAAATGCAATACTCTTTGCTCTAACTTAAACTCTTGGGATGAGTTCCCATGGTCCTCTAAGGTAGCAGGGATCAAGCATAATATGTTACATAGAAGAGTTGGAACTTGACTGGCTGTACAATCTTTCATTTGGTTAACCAAGGGCCAGTCACAAACTACCTGACTTCTTAAAGAGCCATCATAGACTTAGAGCTAAGAGGGAAATTGAGGCCGTTTAGTTCAGTCCCTCTATTTTATAAGGGAAGAAACTCATGCTTAGGGAGATGAAATGACTTTGTCCAGGGTCACATGCTACCATCAGAGGCAGGATTTGAACCCAGGTCTTCCTGACTCCAAGTCTGGCACTCTATTTACTATACCAACCTATTTGTTGAAGGGGTACTTCCAAGCTCCTGGGTGTCTTAGCTTATAAAACAGATTGTAAATCCTTTAACAGGGAATTGATATTGCTGGTCAAGAGGTTTTTCTTGTGCCTAGCATCCTATGGGGATGCAGAGTAGTAACTAGTAGAGTAGATGGGTTCTACTAAATTTTAGCCAAGTTCAGATTATAAATAGCAAAATTAAAGGGGATTGGAATGAAAGAAGCAAAATAACATCGTGTTCTATAGTCTCAGGCAAGAAAGTTCATTTCTCCCTGCCTTCCTCCTCACCTTATCTCCCCTGCCCCATTTCTATTTCCATACAGACTAATAAGACACTAATGTAATATGCTATTTTCCTAAATTAGAAATCCCTTCTGGTCAACTTAAGCCTGAAATATTAAAGAGGTCACAAAGGTGATTTAGAGTTCAAAGCATTATTTAGACAAATGGCATAGCAGAAAGAACTCTGGCTCCAGAATCAGAGGACTTGGTTTCAAATCTCACGTCTAATAGTTATTATCTGTGTGCCTTTGGGCAACTCATTTAATTAGTCTTGGTCTCAGTTTCCTCATAGTGATTGGCAGAATTTTAGCCTTATATTGGAAGAACTTCCTTCTATTGCAAGATTAAATCTTACTCTGTTCCTATCAGATATGTTTGTTTCAAGAGGAAGAAAAGAGACCAATAAAAACACTGTATATGTGGGCAAACTCCTGATGTTACTGTAATTTCACAGCCTCCAACAACCTCAGAGTTTAGGAGCTAGGAGAGCTACATGGGAACGGGTTAGCCAGCATCGGAAAGGTGATGAAGCATGGGAGGTGGAGTATGGCAGAACTAGATTCACATATAACCCTAGCCCAGACTTAGATAACTTGTAGTACTTCCACACTCCCATTTCTAGGCTGCTGAGCTTTGCCAGAGAAAGCCACAAAACTACGGTGCTTCGGTCCACTCTACATTCTATTTAAACTCATGCTATTTAACCTCAATGGTACCTGCCCACTCCTTTTCTGCCTTTCTTACTGACTCCATATCGTACTCCTTTGATGAACCATTCCTAGCCTTTTCCCACTCTCCCTAATCCCCCAACACCACCTTGCTCCCTTTACTCTCAGAAGATATCTTTGCCCATTAATTAACTGATTGAGAGGTAGAGGACAAATTTGAGTGTCTTGCTTAAACGTGCTTCTTTGTTATGGTTCTAAAGTAGCATGGAGATTGGTAAGAAGGTAAGATCGTCAAGAAGTGACAGCAATATTTTAGAAAACATCAATAAATCATTTAATTTTATTAATAATAAATGCGTATTATTAATAATAAAGACTGAGGCAGACAGTGGCTCACGTCCATATTTTATCCATACTTCTTTCTTTCCTCTGAACGTTTTTCTCTGAATTTTTCTTCCTTTGGTTTCCCATAGAGAAACAGTGTGGACTAATGGGTAGAGATATTTGGCCTTAGAGTTCTGCCTCTGATATTTACTGGCTATATAATCCTGAGAAAGTCACAGCTTTTCAGTCCTCAAAAAAATTCTTTAAGACTATACATTGTAGAAAAGGGGACAATCTATATTGGAAAAGAGAGCTTCCTTTATAATGGGTCCAGTTGCTATACCCCATCCTTGTCCTAATATACCAGATTACTTATTTCTATTATGAAATATGCCATGTACTGCTACATGTTTTATTATTTACATATGCGCCTCATCTCCCTGGCTAGATTGTGATCACTTTAAGAAGGGGGATCATGATTTATCCTTCTTGGTGGTCAAAGAACATTACAACTACAAGGGTCCTCAGAGATGATTTGTTCTAATCCTGTTATATTTTATAGATAAGAAAAATGAAGCAGCTACATAGAGTGTAAATGAATTGCCCAAGGTCACATAGTTGGTCAGTGGCAAGACTAGGAATAGAAAGAACCTGGGTCTCAGGTCTCCCATTTCAAAGTTCTTCCCCTCATTCCAATCTGATCTCTAGTAGGAATGCCTAATATTTTTCAAATGCATGAAAAGTCAACGAATTGAGTAAACCACCACTGGAGGCTAGCCAACAGAGGCAAGGAAGCATTGTCATAGTTTCTAGCAACTGCTTTTGATGGGGAGGGTTCAGAGGCACCCACAGAAGAGAGAGACAAGCCAATGATGATAAATGCAATAAGAATTCATTTAGCATGTTTCAATGAATGGTTTCTTAGCGACAGGAAGTACATATGTGTGTGGAGTAGTAAGGATACTTCTGGATTGTAGTCTTCAAAGATAGGATAGGGACAAGTAATGAATCTGTGACTGCAATGATATGGGGAACTTCCTGAGGTAGACACCTTCTCTGCAACTGATAGTCTTAGAGAGTTGCTTCCAGGACTGGGAGATTAAATTACTTGCCTAAAGTCATAAAGTCAGTCAATTAGAGGTGGGACAAACCAGGGCTTTTTGGCTTTACTTCTAGCTTTCTATCCACCATAACAATCTATGGATACTAAAGGATGCTGTGAGGGGCAGGCTACATTCACCTTTGGGCTTTGGGTGATAGAAGCTCCAGCCCATGGTAGAAGGAGGAAGGGAATCGAGCATCCCCTGAACTGATTTCTAGGTTATACCAGTTTCTTATTACATTTCCTAGTCTGACACAGTAAAACCTGGATTCTATTTCATGTTATAGGGCTCCTTGGGAATGAGAAAGAAGGTCTGGAGCTTTATATGGCGAGGAAGAGCCTAAAGCAGGCATGTCTTACTGATGTCCTACTTCTGACATCACAGGCACAGGGGCACCAATCAACAAGGAAGCTGGAAGTTTGTAAAGTTGGGAGAGTTCAAATTTGAGGGTGTTCCAGAAAAGGAAGAAGAATGGAGAGGAAGTGGGTACAATGAGATGTCATGTCTAGAGGTGAGAAAGTCTGTTACAAGAAAGGCTAGACCCCTAAAACCAGCATCTTCAAACCAAAATAAAGGCTCATAGAAATGGACTATGGAAAGAAAGCTTTAATTTATGCTGACTCCAATGTGCTTTTATGCATATATGGTGTCCAAAGTTTATGAAACTGTCTTAAAACTGCTTGAACAGTTGTCTTCCTGGGAAGTATTTTCAATATCTCATATCTACTCCCCTTCTCTTCACTCATACAACTGCAATCTTAGTTGAGACCCTCATCGCCTCTTGCCTTTACTGTGATGATCATCAGGTTGATTTCCCTTCCTCAAATCTCTTCCCATCCCATCCCAACCTCCACCAAATTGCCAGTGATTTTTAAAAAAAAAGCATGTCTGACCATGTCATCCTCTTTCTCAATGAGTTCCAGCTGGTTCCTAGTACCTCTGGGTATTACCCAAGGTCACAGAGCTCATCAGTGGCAAGACTAGGAATGGATTATTTGCTATTTAATTATCCTTATATTTTGACCCTCATCTACCTTTCCAGGCTTTTAACACCTTACTTCCCTCAACATACTCTATGATCGAGCAAAGCAGTTGTTTGCATATCTCCTTTATCTCCTGTCTGCCTTCCTTTGCATCAATTTTCCTTTGTGCCTGGAATACCTTACTCTCCCACCTATACATCTTTGTTTTTTTCACTTCCTTCAAGATTCGGCATAATGGCAGTCACTGAAGGAGGACTTTGTTGGTCCCTCTAGCTAATCCTGGCTTCCTCTCTTGGATCACCTTTTATTTATTCTACATATATCTTGTATGTACCTTGTTATTTACACATTGTTTCTTCCATTAATATGTAAACTCCTTAAGGGCAGGTCCTGTTTTTGTCTCTCTCTCTGTATCTTGACGGCTTAGCATAATGTCTGACCCATAGTAAGCATTAAAGGCATGTCCACACCCCTCCCCCACTGCCAAAAAGTCTATTTAACATAAATTGCCCAATAGGCTCACTAGCATTGGGTTTCTGGAAGGTAGCATGGAAACTCTTAAGGATGGTACTAGAAAGGAAAGGTAGCAGCAGCAGCTGAGGTAAAATGAAGAGATGTAGAAAAACCCCAAGGTGACTGTGCACTGTCTGAAAAACACCACTTTAAGCAATGCTGGAGAGTTATGGCTTCACAGACAATAATAGAAGTGGAGTGGCTAGCCTTGGGTAAAATGATAGGAGTCATCTTGAAGAGAAAGCAGGAAGATTTTCAGGGTGTTCATAGGGCAACTGAGGGGAAAACTAACAGAAAGGAAGTCCTTAAATGGACTTCCCCTACCAACCAATGAAAAATACCCACAGATACTCAGCCAGCCTAGCAAATTGTTAGAAGCACCAACCAAAGTCATCACTGAATGTAAAAAAAAAAGCAATACTATGTGGCTACACGAAATTGAATTATGTTGTTCAAAATTGTAATTCCTCCGTGAAAACAAACCATCAAGACAGGCAAATGGAACTGTTTCAACAGTAACCTGGTCACAACAATAATGTGAATCTCTGATAATTGTGTTATGCATGTGTGTGTGTATATATATGTATATATATATACACACACATATATATGTATATATACACACATATACATATATATACACACACATACATACACATATAATGTCTATGCACACATTACACGTGTATATCATATGGACATATATATGTGCGTTCATATGCACACATATTCATACGCACAAACAAAAATATGCATACATGTGTGTGTATGTATGTATAAATCACATTACTTGGGAGCAGCTAGGTGGTGCAGTGGATAGAGTGCTGGGCCCGGAGTCAGGAAGACTCCTGAGTTCCAATGTGGCCTCAGTTACTAGCTGTGTGATGCTGGGCAAGTCACTTAAGCCTTCTTGCCTCAGTTTCCTCATCTGTAAATTGAGCTAGAGAAGGAAATGACAAACTACTCCAGTAACTTTGCCAAAAAAAACCTTAAATCAAGTCATGACGAGTTGGCATGACTGAAATGACTGAACAACACATATCACAACTTTATATTTTATCCATGGAATCAAGACCCCATCTCTAGGCATGGAAACAGTGTCATGTAGCTCTTTAAAACATTGTCAAGAGAACCATCAAAGCATAGGGGCGAAGGCTGGGCTTTAAGTTAGGATGAGGACATTTCAACTATAGTTTTTGATATATACTAGCAGCATGACCATGGTTGAGTCATTTAATCTCTAAGTGCCCCAAGGCAACTTCCTAAAAATAAAGTTACACCTGACTCATTAATCTATATTGTATAATAGGATAATAATTTGAAGTTCAAAATAGCTTATAGCTCATTTAATCCAAGATTTTAGTTTACAGATGAGTAACTGAGGCCCAGAGAGATTAAATGACTTGCAAACTCACACACAGGTAACAAGGGAGCTGATTCAGCAATAATCTAGACATAACAATCATACAAAATCCTAGTAATCCTGGCAGGGCAAGAATTTGAACCCAGCCCCTCTAATTCCATTCTTTCCACTGTAGCAATGAACCTTTCAATGTGTGTGGGTGGGGGGGATTTCTACAGCGGAAGTTCCCTACTACACTGATGAAAGCACAAGTCTAGACCAAATTACACACATACACACACACATACACACGTATATGCATTTCTATTGATTGTATATGTGTATATGTCTGTATCTGTATGTACAAAAAGGCAGGAGCACACATTTTCAGGCATATGTACAATATACACACGGGTACATACACACACATTCATACATGTACAAGGTAACATACACCCACACACATGTATACATACATGTATGTGCTATGTGCATGTAGGCTCATGCATGTGTTTTTATATGCACATATATAACCATGCATACATGTGTAATACTTATATACATATATACATACACTCATATATAATCAATAGAAATTAAAAGTGTGAAGTATACTATGAAGAACGTGCTTTACCCAAACTGAATGATCCTAGTTCTGTCTGGGAGGGTGGAGAGTTTTCTTATCAAAGAATAAATGACAGCAAGCACAAATGAGCTCCCAAATTAGGCACTATCTAATTTCGGTAAGGATACCTGCTAGGATATTTAAATGGATGTGATCCCAGATGAGAAGCAGGATGCAAAGAATTAGGAAAGCCTTGCTGGAGTTGTTAATGAAGCTGAGATTTAGCTTTGGGGACATGGAGAGGAATTGGCAGGTGTGTATCTTGATGGGCTGGCAGAAAAAGATCTTTCAAGAAAACCCAATTATTTACTTAGAAGACTATCGTGATGTGTAGCAAAAGAACTCTAATCCTGAGTTTTCGTAAAGACCTGCTGCTGGAAATCTAAAGCTGGTGGCAGAGCTCTGAAGGGATGCTCGTCTCTACCCATGTTCAGCATTACTGCAAGTCGGTAATAAGACACTGGAATGATGGATATGTTTGGACATGACCTCGGAGAACTACTGTCATAGAAGTTTTCTGCACACAACAGACTGAACATGTATGGGCACTGCTTTTTTCCCTCTGATTAAACAGCTTGTTATCTCGCTTAGATTCCCAGAAAAGAAGGAAGTATGAATAGGAGAAGTGTGACTGGCACCTTTTGAGGTGATAATTATGCCTTTGCTGACCAGTTGTGGTACTAGTAATCACTTAGCCAACTCTTGTTGTTTTTGCTTTTGGAATCCTTCAGTTTACAAATCTGATGTGTCTCAGCAACAGAGCTTTGTATGTTGAATTCCAATTTCCTAATGATTTTCATCAGAACGTGGAATATATATATATACACATGTATATATATATACATATATATAACCCCACCACATGGATATAATAAATTCATAATATACAGAGGATATAATACATACAAATAATATGTATATATTATATACACACACAATATGTACATACAATATAATAGATACATACACACTATGTAGATATTATATGTACATAAATATATTCTTACAATATAATAAATACATACATATAATAAATACATTCCTGGGATATCACAATCTTAAACTTCATATTTAAAAAAAGTGATTTTCAGATGAAAATAGTAAGAATATGTAACTATATTAATATATTAAAATAAGTCACAGAGCAAACACATGAAACAAAAATACCAGATGATGTTGAAGTGGACTTTAAAACTTTTTCCAATCTTCCTACATCTATTTTTCTAAAGAAGGGGTTTTTAAGCTGGGGTCAATGGTGCCCTAAATGGTCTATGGATAGATTTCAGGGGTAAGTGAATTGTATGTTTTAATATTTTGATAACTATATTTCAACATAATTGATTTTGTTTGTAATCCAATCCTTTGTATTTTGTTTTATGAATTTAAAAATATTTTGAGAAGGGGTACATAGATTTCATTGTACTGTCAAAGGGGTCCATTACACAAAAAGGCTAAGAAACCCAGCTCTAGACTGACTCCATGGTATGTCACCCTCACATCCTTTACGATTTGGCCAAAGTGACCTAAAAACTGTGCCTGTGCTTCCTACATCTTTATCCCAGGCACTGGCTATCCCTGGGTCTGGAATGTTCTTCCTTTTCACCTCCACCTCTTGGAACTCTTATCTTACTTCAAGACTCAGCTCATGTATTTCTGTTTCTTCCCTTACTTCTGAGGTTGCCTCTGAACACATTTGGCCCTTCTCAGCCTTATAAATATTACTTAGATTTTGGTTACAGTATTTAGGGCTAGGAAGTGAAGAAGGGAGCTAAAATTGCCAATCTGTTTTCCCTTATAGCATTGATCGTGTGGTTTGTCCTTCATTCTCGAAGAGGACCATAACATCGGGGAGATGATGATGTGACTTGTTGAATTCGATTTGAGTGAGGGAGGGCTGTGCAAGGACACCAGCCTCACTTTCTCCTCCAGAGCCATCTGGGTCCAGTGGCCTCATATTCACCAGGATGACTGGAGATGGTCCAGGATGAAGTGAAAGATCTTGGCCTTTTTAAGCTAAGGTCTTTTCAAGTTCTCACTTTGAAGGAGGCAATGCCTATTCTGCGATTAGACCTGTTTAAGAAGTGAGTCAAGGGATGGCCCCTTCAATTAAAGAAATCAAACTGGGAGGGGAACAACCTGGGGGTTGCAGGCCAAAAGAGAAACAGTTACTATTTACATTCACTCTGAGCCAGGAGGTTCCAAAACATAACCATTAAATAGTACTTGGGCAGGGCAGGGACCTATTGTTGTCCAATCAATGAGATCAGAGTGAATTGGGTTTAAGGCTTGGTCTTTGAGAAGGAAATCTAGCCAATAAACCCCAAGTTAAGTAGGTAGGTTTTGGTCATCAAAATTTACCTTCCTTTGGAAAGAACACCGTCATCATCATCACCTATAGCATTGGAGACAGGCTATACACATACACACACGTGTGTGTACATATGTATGTATACATATGTACACACACGGACATACACACATATGTGTATGTATATATAGGTATCTATATCTATCTGTCTGACTGTCTGTCTGTCTATCTATCTATCTAGTCCATACATATATCTGTATATCATCCCACAGGCTGATGGTGATAGAGAAGGGCAGTCTACCATCTATGTTCTGAATCTATCCATCCTGTTCTTTTTTAATAGCACTTTCAGTTAGAGAGTACTGGCCTTAGATTGTTCTTTCCTATCTTGGTGATGCCTCCATCACACAACAAGAATTGTGTACTCTTGCCATGAATCTAGTGGCTGGCCTTTTAGCTTTGTCCTGTACCCCATGGTAAATCAAATCTGGCTTCTGACGCTAGCTGTGAGAAACTGGGCAAGTCACTTCACCCTGTTTGCCTCAGTTTTCTCATCTGTAAAATAAGCTGGAGAAGGAAATTGAAAACCTCAAATGGGGTCATGAAGAGTTGGGCACAACTGAAAAATGACTGAACAAGAAGTAGCCCATGGAGCTGGCACTCAATGGGCAAAGAAGTCAATCAATTAATATTTATTGATTCCACACAAGAAAAGCAACAAAAGGAAAAAAAGGCAGACAAAGAAAGGAAGATTACAAATCAAAACAAAGCAAGAAAAGAGGAGGAAGGAAGGAGAGATCATAAAAAGAAAGGGAGAAATAGAAAATAATGATTTGTAGAGTGGGATGCAGGTTCATCAAAAGTAGCTACTCAAGTGTTGTTATATCCACCAGTATTTTAAAGTTGGTTTTGATTATTATGAGAACTATAAATTTGTTGTTGGGCAGAGTCCCTCTGAGAGACTCATTTATTTTCTTGCTAGTGATTTATACTAATTTGGATTATTTAGGCTTCTTCACAGAGTAAATTGGTCTAAAGAGGCCCAGAAAGAACGTAAAAACAAGTTTCCATTGTGTTCCTTAAGGGAACTGACATCCTTTGCTTCAAGTTACAAACTACTGGGTAGCTAGGTGGTACTGTGGGTAGAGTGCGGGGACTGGAACCCCTTTCTGAGTACAAATCAGGCCCCTGATACTTCCTTGCTGTGTGACCCTGGGCAAGTCACTTAACCTTCTTTGCCTCAATTTACACATCTATCAAATGACCTGAAGAAGGAACTGGCAAACCATCCTAGTATCTTTGCCAAGAAAACCCCAAGAGGGGTCTGTGTTGGTAAGCAAAATGGGCTCCTTAGCACTTAGTTCAACAAGTGCCCTTGAAGAGTTTGGCTTTTGTTTGCTTTGAGTAATTCAGATATTTCATTGAATCTTACTAAGCGCTAAGCTCCAGGCCCAAACCCCTATTAGATGTAAAACCTATGTGGCTGTGGATTGGCAACTAAGGTGGGGCCCAAGGTGGGGCTAACTCCAGGAAGGGCCTAGTTTACATGTCTGGGACAGCAGAGGCTCTTAGACCACGTGGGTGAGTCACATGCGACTCACCCCTGAAGCTGACATAAAGATATAAAAACCAGGGGTTGGCCTCTTCTTCCTTGGAGCTCTTTACTGCAGCAGTGGTGGTGCGTGACTCTGGGCCAGCCCTTGTTCTGAGCTCCTGGGCTGAACCTAGATGTTAGTAACTATGAATTGTATTGGGTCTGTCTGTTTGTAATTTGTTTAAGG
>CM053623.1:194369787-194397721 GCA_028646595.1 Phalanger gymnotis
GAAACCCTAGATCTGTGCTAAGTGTTTGGGGTCAGACATCTATTGTTCTCAACAAATGGCAAACTGGTCACATATTGCCTTTTTATTGGATTATTTACCTTTCTAGAACATTTATTTTCTCACTTTTGTATGTAAAAACAACTTAAAGATGAACAATTAACATAGAGCATTTATTGGGGTTTTAAAATCACTTCAGAGTAGCAGTTTCAGGGAAAGGTGTTGGTTTGTGGGTAAAACTTTGAATGCCCTATGTGTTTTTTTTAATCTCAATTTAAAAAAAAATTGAGATGCACTCTGAAGATGAAGTTTAAACTCTTTTATAACCTCTATCCTCATGCAAACAATTAAAATTAGGAAATGATTTCTAAACACTAGAAATATGATGGTAATGCCAATCTCCCTCCAGTTTTCTCCATTTACTTTCTTGGTTCAATTTAATATAAGCTGACATGAGTTTGACAGGTTGACAATTAAAAAAAAAGTCAGAATGAATGGAAAACAATATCCATACTAGTTCTCATATTGAAGTTTTCTTTATAGATTTGCCTTTGTAGACATGTTTTATTTAATGAGAATTTAATTTTAACATTCAATCTACATTATAACATGGTAAATAATGGATTTTTCAGACTATAGCTTTTAGAAAACTGTGTATTGGTATGGGTGTATATTTGTGAAGTTCATTAGCACTGAGTAGTCCCTGAAATATGGTGAAAAGAATGATATATTTGGAGTGAGAAGACATGGGTTCAAATGCAGGTTCTTCCACTTGTCAAGTTTCCTCCTATGTAATATGAGGGAGGTTAGACTCAAAGACCTCTAAAGTCCCTTCAACTCAACACCCATGACCTTATGACCTTTGCCTCAGTACCTACATGGATTTATGATTTCATCTATGTAGACAATTCCTCCATTGTAGGGAGTCGTGATATCATTTACACCTCCTCATCCTGTGTGACTCTTGTCCGTGTTCTCTTATAAACCCTCCCAAAACGTGTCCATCTAACACTCTGGAAGTCTTCTTTTACATCTTTTGTGTACACTAATGCATCACATTGGTGTTCCCTTATTTTTACTATATAACTGGCTTATTTTTTTCCTGTTCCTATAACTCTCTGATGACATTTTTTATGCCACCTCATCTATATAAGTCTGAGGGATAATATATTTTAACCTAGTCATTATAGCTTCTCCACCGACCTTTGGGTGACTTGTGACTTTTATTATTCAGAGACAGTGGTATTCTAAAACTAGACAATATTAATAATATCCAAATATTATTTTTCAATTCCAAATATTATTATTCCAAATAACATTTCAACAATCCCAAAATTTGACAGCATTAACAATAAAATTATTCTTAATGTAATCATGCTTTGTTCTTTTGTTTCCATTGCATCTGATTTTTCATGACCCCAATGGGGGTTTTCTTGGCAGAGATAGCAGAGTAGTTTGCTAATTTCCTGTAAAAATTCCATTTTTACAGATGAGGAAACTGAGGCAATCAAGGTAAAGTGACTTACCCAGGGTCATACAGGTAGCTAGTGAACATATGTCTTCCTGACTCCCAACTCAGGGTTCTATCTACTATACCACCTAGCTGCCCTATACCTAGCTGAATGCACATAGTAGGTTCTTAATATGTTTATTGATTGATTGGATATCATTTGTGGAAGTTTTCCTATTCCTTCCCATACATTCTCATTAAGGACGTCCTCTGTATGTGTGAAGATGATTCTAATATAATTTTCTAGAGATTGCAATTAGATTTTCTTTCTAGTTATTCATAGCTATCCTGGGGGAATGCTGAAAACACTTGAATAACACGAACTAATGTAAATGGGTAAGAACGAAACAAAAGGTAGGGGTGCTCTAGAAATTCAACGGTGGTGATAACTCACTTCCTTTTTTTTCCTCTTTTTCATATTAGCTTACTTTCTATTTACTTGGCATTTATTTTGTATTTACTTATATGCGTATATGTTGTTTCTCCAGATAGAATGTAAGTTCCTTAAGGGCAGAGACTTTTGTGTTTGTCTTTGAATCTCTAGCACAGCATCTGACAAAGGACAAATGTTTAATAAATGCTTGTTGGTTGATTGCTGTAGGAAAATTGTTGTCTTTGTCGTTCCTCAGTACAAGTTCAATATTCTCTAAGTTCATAACTACCCCACGGCTCCAGTTCATTTTAATAGCTTGATCTTCTGGGGGAACTTCACTGAACAACAGGCTTCTAAAAGGAAAATAAAACCCAGTAGCATATAAATAACATCTTTTATGAAATCCCCACTGAACTCTTTGAGCGCAGGCTTCCACACAATTTGTATCACATTTCCTTCTGTCAGATTCCACAATGATAGGACAAAAATACTCTCTATTTCTCTGAGACCCTTTTGGATAGACCAGATAAACCTCCTTTAATTAGGCATTGTTGTTTAATGACAGGTGAACACAACAACTGTCCTTAGAATAAAAACAAGGCATTTAGAATTACGGACTATGATAGAAATGAAAGCTGCCTGATAACGCAGCAGGTGCTCCATAAATCTGTATTCAATAGATGAGCATGAGTCACCCAGACTGGACATGATCTTCCATGAAATTTGGTGACAAACTGTACCACCAACTTACTATGTTGCTTCCAAATAGCTTCCTTTAGCAGCAGGAAAGCTTAGTAGAATGATGTCATGTATTCACAGAGCAAGAGCTTTGCATTATTAACGCTTGTCAGCATCTCCCCTATTTCTTACAGGTAATGATATTTCATTATGCTGGGAGGAAGAGATTAAGAAGTCCTCTTGTCATTTTCGGAGGACGTATTTCAGAACAGAGACTCTCCACAGAGACAGCTGCTGAATCAAGGCTGTGTACATAAAAGCCATCCTAAGCAGTGGAACAAACTGCTACTGTTTAGCACCGAGGAGAAGACAGTTATTAAAATGACGAAAAAACAAGTCTCATATTTGGGTAAGGAAGGTCAGTGGAGAAATTACAGAACCTGACCTAAAGAGGTTAAATGACTTGCCTACAGTTGCAGAGGAAAAAAAATATGACAAGCATCAGCTGACTTTGATACTGCTTAGTACTTCTCTGAGCCTCTAATCCTAGTCATTAAAAAATTATAAAAATGCATACAACTGTCTGAGTTTCTATCTGTACATACAAAAACCGACCTAAAGATTAACACAAAGGCTTAGATAGGGCATGGTACAACAGAAAGAGCCCGAGCTCTTGAATTGGAGGACCTCTGTTAAAACAGCTTTTGATATTTGATGAAGTCACTAAATCTCTCTGTACCTCAGTTTCCCTTGATAAAATGTAAACTCTTTAAAGGTGGGGTTTGGTTCACTTTTATGTTCCTAATCAGATTCCTAGGCTGTTAAATAAATTCTCACTGTTTGAATAATTGAAGGGGGAATACACACAATATACAAACATATATACACATATACACATGTACATACCTTTATATACATACATAGTATACACACATACACATACATATACACATGTGTGTATATATACACATACATATACATACATATACAAACATAAACATACAAACACACACATATAGTTGTGCTATAGACGTGATCCAGCTTGCCAGTGGCCTCCCTAAAATGTGGTAACTCATGCTGAACACAACATGTTCATGGCAGTCAGATGTACTGTGCCAAACCTAGAGACACTACATCAGGACTACCACCATATTCATTCCAGATACTATGTTTATACTAATACAGCCTGTAAAACTGGACGAGCACTTTTGGCTGTTATGTTACAAGAACATCATCCTTGAGAGGCATTTTATTAGGGAGACAGTATGTTACAGCAGAAAGGGCACTGTCTCTGGATCAAAGGACCTAGGTATAATCCAGCTCTGATGATTACTACCTATGTGACATGTAGCACATCTGTTTCCTTCTCTGTAAAATGATAGGGTTGGACTAAATGACTTCTAAGCTTATTTCCAGATCTAGAGCTAAAATCTAGTGATCCTATGTTGGCTCGCATGGCTTTCCCACATCTGGTGAATCACTAACATTATGGTATGAGAGAATACTTGGTTGTTGTCATCATTCCCTCACTCCCCCCCCACCCCAAAAAAACAAGCAAACAAACTAAAACCAATCTTCCCTATAGAGCCTTAAAATGCACTATAAGCTGGGAATTAGACAGAATGTCAGTAAATTCAATGTCCTACTAGAAGTATAAGCTACACCCATCCATGGAAAATTCTCCCTCTTCTCTCTTGTTGGAAATCCCTGTTCCCCACAAGGCTCAGGTCAAATGCTTCTTCCTCCAAGAGACCTTCCCCAGTTCCCTCAGTTATTAGTCTTTCAACCCCCTTCCCTGAATTACTTAATACATATTTTGTATTTAATTAGTCTAAGACTTTTGGAATACTCTGTATGTGTTATTTTTCTCTCTCTGACTCCCCATTCCCAAGAATGTAAGCTTTTTAGGCAGGGACTGTTTTTGTTTTTTGTCTTTGTATACCCAGAACTTATCACAGGACCTGGTACATTATAGGTGCTTAATAATTGCTTATTGAATTGAATGAAGTGTTATTTAGTTTTTGTGATACTATTTATAGGAAGACATACAAAAGAATAAAAAGAACTGAATGTGATTCATTTTTTTTCTTCCAGAAATCCTGAGAGGGAGGTGCTATTATTGTCCCCATTTTACAGATGAGGAAACCTGAGGCACAAAGAGCTTAAGTGACTTATTTAGGGTTATATTGCTTGTAAGTGTCTCAGGAAGGATTTGAATTCAGTTTTTCATGAATTCAGGTCTGGCTTTCTATCACCTAGCTGCTTTTAAAAAAAATTATCGAGGCTATTGTGACCATGCCCAGAGCCTGAATCAAAAGGAGCACAACCAATTCATTCACATGATTTTCCCAAGGCTGTGTTCTCAGCTGTTTTCAGGGAGACTATAGTTTGATTATTTATTTTTAGTTGATAAATACAGAATAGTGAAATAATTATATAAAAATAATCCCCTCTGACTCTACTAGGAAGTGACCAATTCTACAGACTGCTCTTCTGATTTCAAGATATATTAGATGTAATGAACACAGGGATTTTTTTTTTCTTGTCTTTTTTCCAATAGGGAAGGAAAAGTGGGAGAGAAGGTTATTTTTAAAAATATGTAATAAAGTGGAGAAAAATAACTTTCTTATCTTGCTGATTGATGTCTCTTTAACCAGTAGTATCAAAGGTATTTCTCCCATCTATTTCTTTCATTAGATGCAAAAACTGTGGTATTACAAAGACTAGCGAGTATATCTAGGCTAGGGTTTCTTAATCTTTCTTATGTCATGGATTAGTCTGGTAAAGCCAATGTACCCCTTTTCAGGATGATGTTTTTAAATATACAAAATAAAATACGTAGATTTACAAAGAAAGCAAATTATATTCAAATACAGTTATCTATCTATCTGTCTGTCTATCTAACTAATTAACAATAGATCTTCATGGACCCTTGGTACAGACCAACATCTCTAGGAGGCTTATTTCTCCTAGTGCAAGAATATTCTTTGTACTAGGGCAGTGTGTCTGCTCATATTCCTGGAACAAATTAATAGTTAGCTTTTCATAGTCTGTACCAGTATCTCATCCAAGCCACAGCAACACTCTTCATTAATTTGGAGGAGGATGATGGTGAGTCAGCACTGTACAGCAACAAAAACACAGGATTCACAAATGATCTGGGTTCAAATCTCATCCCTGAGGCCTACTAGCTATATGACCATGTACAAGCAGTTTAATCTCTGAGCCTTAGCTTTCTTATGTGTAAAATGTGAGTAATAATACTGGCATCACCTACCTTCCATGGGTGTTGTGAGATAACGAGTTAAAAGATTTGAAGTAACCATGACGTGTTGTTTGTCCTTCATTCTCCAAGAGGACTATGGCATCAGAAAGGTGATGCCATGACTTGCAAGTGAATTGGATTTAAGTGAGGCAGGGATATGCAAAGTCACCAGCCTCACTTTCTCCTCCAGGGTCATCTGGTCCAGTGGCCAGATAGAGATCAGGACAACTGGTGATAGCCTCAGATGCAGTGGGAGACATTGGCCTTTTAAGCTAAGGTTTCTCCCAGGTCTCAGTTTAACTGAGGCAATGCCCATGATATAAATTGTAGAGTAATATATAACTGCCCTCGATTAAGGCTCTTATTGGAGGGCAGAAAAGTTGCCTAAAGAATTTATGCCTCACCCAAGTAGTCCATGGATTTAAAAAGTTGAGAACCAGTGTTCTAGACTTTCCCCACTGCACCAGAAGGTTAGAAATCGATCAAAACCTATCAACAAGTGTTTATTAAGCACCTAGAGGTGCCAGGCTGGGTTTAAGTTACTGGGGATAAGTAGAAAAATTAAACATTCTCTGTTCTCAAAAGGGTTACATTCTCTCTGGAAAGCCAACATATACATAAGTATATGTGAAATGAATATATACTGAATTAAACAATTAATATATAGCAGTTAAGTAAATAAATAAAAGACAGAGGAGGAGGGCACTGGTAGTTGTGTGAGGGGAAATCAGAAAAGACTGTAGAAAGTGTCACTTGAGCTGACTTAGTAGGTGAGGGATACTATAAGGCAGAAGTGAGGAGAGAGTGCATTCCAAATGTGGGGATGGTTCTTATAAGGGCATGGGGAAGATAGGGAGAATACTACATATAAGGAACTGAGAGCAGAGCAGTGTGGGTTACAAATTCAAAGTCTCTGGACCTTTTTCAGACCTGGTGACAATTTGTCTTGAAATGGCATCTTAAGTGGAAATATTTAGATATATTTTAATAGCCTTAATTATGAAAATATTTTAACAATTAATATTTTAATAGCATATCTTAATCATATAGCACATGCCTGAGAATTTTGTACCTTCCCTGGGTAGACTAGGGCATTTTTCTTTGATTGAAAAGTGGTTCCAGCTATCTGGCCTTCTGCTGTGTTTCAGGGAGAATGGCATTCTACTTGAAAGAGCTCATGAATATCCCAGGCCTTAATCACAGCAACTCGAAAAACATGAATTCATGCTTTGCAAACCATCCATGACCCTAGTGCTATTTAAAAAAAAATCAAAGTTTGCAAAATAAAGAAACATGATGACAATCCTTGTCTGTTTCATTTAGAAAACACTACGAGGTATGAAATGGAAAATAAAAATCCTTCAGTATTTACCATTTCTTTTTCAAAAAAAATTAAGCTTTGTGCCACTGGAGATGGTACCATCAGGCAGTTTGGTCTGAATATGTTCCATGCTGGACTGTGCAGACATTCAACTAAGGACATATGCAGACTTATTTCCATTGTAACACCTCTCTCCTTGCAAGAGGGAATTTCAAGTGACAGACTAAAGCTGCTGGCCATCAATTTTGCAAAAATCACATCTGCCAGATAGCCAAGATTTAGTTCAGAGACCAAAATTGATTAATATTTTAATTTGTTACTTGTAATTAGCATCACACTAAATTATACCTAGACCAAAGTGAGAACATTTACAGAACCTATGTCTTGAAAGTGATTCATTTTGAGCCTATGTTTTATTTTTCTTTGGTCTCATTCCTTGTATGTGAAAGATTCCAATTATATAGATAGTGAAAGTTGCTCAGGATTTTAATTAAAGAGGCAGCTTAGCCTAGGTCCTTGGGGACAGCCTCCCAGATCTGGAATCAGGAATATCTGAGTTCAAATGCCACCTCACACACTTACAAGTCATGTGATCTTGGACAAGTCATTTAACCCCTTTTGACCTCAATTTCCATGTCAGTAAATTGGGGATCACAATGGCCTCTAACTCATGAGTTGTTGTGAGGATCTAATGAGACAAACATATAAAGCACTTTGAAAATAGAAAAGCACTATATAAATGCCAGTTATTGTTATTAAAGTGTGTATTATTCACTACACTTATTTATAATAAATATTTATAATAATAACTTGCTACAATGTTTTCAGATCTGACTTTAGCATCATTGTCCCTTTCTCATGTAGGTGAGAAATGACAACACAGTAACGAAAAGAATGCTGAAATCGGAATCAAGACACGGATTCAAATCCTGTTTCTGCTAATTGATGGATGACTTTAAGAAAGTCATCTGACCTTATTCTTCTTCATCTAGGAAATTAGGAGCTTTCCTTCCAGTTTCCTGTGCATGTGCCCTTTCCGCCACGGATACCGAGTATACTGATAAAAGAGTGACCAAAGTTTACATACAGATTGTGATAATTTTGCTCTTTATGGATTTACTTTTAATTTATGAGTATCTATGATGTTGCCATTATTTATTTGCCTTTCTGACAAGTAAATGTTTGTTTAATATTTAAAGTGTCACTATGAGTGGCTTGTTGTGTAAATGTCATTCCCATGTGTGAATGAGAAACACATCAGATGGGGGTGGTGGTGTTAAGAGCTAGAATGCTTGAGGTGATCTATCCCTAGGAATCTGGATCCTTTTGAATAATGGTGGTATGAAGTAAGGAAGTCATCCTAGAACATATTAAATGCTGCTAAGAGATGTGGTTATTTTTCTATTATGTGAATAACCAATTATTAAATCAGGACTGAAGTTTTTCCTTTCTATTTCCTCATTCAGGGACCAGTTCCCTGTAGGTCATTCAACTAGTCTCTGAAGGACAAGGTTCATAGATTTGATTGGTTAAATCCTCTGGGTATGTGTTGTGCGATCTTGGGCAGGACCTCACCCAACTAGAAGACCAAACTTCTGTTTAGAGTGTTCTACAGAATCTAATCTATGTGCATTCCAGCCCTAAAGCATTGAGTCCATGCCCTTGTACCCTACAGTCTAAAAAACAACTGAGGTGGCACTGGAGTCTAGGGGAACTCAGCTTATGGCAGAGAAAACCATCTAGAGTGGTCTGGGTAGAGATGGATTCCTTTGTCTAGATTGCTGGACGTTCTCAGTAGGAGGAGTTGATGACTTTTTATCTAGCCCCTCATTAATGTGTCCATCCTTCCATTAATTGTTAACCAATCAGAGCCGATTTTCACCTTCTTTTCTAAAGGTATTTAAACATTCAGGGATCTCCATGGTTTTGTCTTTGATTATGGAGAGAAACCATTGACCATCAATGTAATGATGATCAGCTAGCCTAACCAATAAATTGATTATTAATTACCCAGAAACTCCATGTCTTGGAGTTTATCTCACCACAATGCCTAGGTGAGAAGCATGCAGCCACTAGACTTCATGAGTAGTTATCACGTGCCTCACTTATGAATACTCCAATTACATTTTGGAGTGTGTCTCTAAGCACGGTAGCTCAGTGCACACAGATACACACACATACAGTGTATATTTTGAGAATGGTGACTGTTGGTATTATGTTCATAGTCTTTGAAGGTTCTAGGGAAGAGCTATTAATGGTAAATATACTTCCCCTCTCACCATGACAAGTTTTGAGCCCCCGGCCAACAGGTAGCAAGAGGGCAGAGAGACCCAGAAGAACCACCATTTTTATCAGTGAACTATATATTGTACCTGAAGTTGGTCCAGGTTTCAATGTCATTCAATGCCCCTCCCAGGGTTAATCCATCACTTCTTATCTCATCACTGTGTTGCTAACTCAAGCCAGGATCCCACCTCACTCAGCCTCTTCTCCCTTCTGATCCTTCTGATCTAGAGGTGGAGCAGCCTTCCAAAAAGCCTTCCTTTACGAAATTGGACTTTTAGGCTCATTCTCCTTTGCATTTGCAGCTCTGCCAGCTTCCAATTCCACAGACTAGGCTGCCCCCTAGTGGTGCCCTCTCCACATACCCCCTTTCCAGACTTTTGTGTGTTCTCTTCCCCCCATGAGATTTTACGCTCCTTGAGGGCAGAGACTATCTTTTCCTTGTGTTTTTTTTCTTACTTATATCCCCAGTGCTTAGCGCAATGCCTGAAGGCACATAATAAAAGCTTATTGAACTGTTCATGGTGCACATTGTTCCTGAAGGGACAAATAACAGCAAGGCCTGCAGTCTAGAATTTTGAGTTGCCCCAGGCACATATATTCCCTTCTGATGTGTCTTCATGCTATGGTTTTGTAAATTTGTGTCCATAGTGCCCAGTATGTGGTAAGCACTTGAAAAATGCTTGTTGACTATTCTCCAAGGACTCTCTGTGAATTGGATAACAAGTGTCTCCGAGGTTTATGTGTAGAATGTTATGTTTTTGCTATTCTTGCTTTGCCTTGTAAATATGAAATGTTTCTGATTAAGAGTCAATTTTATCTTGGATGATTTATTAAAGGGTGAGGAGCTAAGGAGCTATTTTATTAGTAGTAAAATGGTAGTATGGTTTGCCCACACCACGGTTACCTCTAAATCCCTGAGGGTGACTAGGAGCATTGGTGGCCACTGTGGGAGCCCCTGTCCTGCCAGTGGGAGTAAAGGGAGGAGAAGGGAGAGAAGGAGGACTTGAGCACCACACCAACACACATCCCATACATTAATTGAATTAATCATTAGAAACCCAAACATTACCACAGCTTCTTGTATGGTGAAACTGGACCATGGCCCTAAATATTTTTCTGCTTTTCATGTTAGCCCTTGGAAGAGTCTTGCAAAGAAGGCAGGATATTCATTTGAGTCGGATCACCCATTTAATCCGATTCAGTTCACTGCCCATTTACTAAATGACTACTTTGAACACTATGATAGATTCTGGGGATTCAAAGACAAAAAACTAAATTGTCTCTACCTTCAGAGAACTTATATTCTACTGAGGGAATGGCCTTCAGTGCCACCTCAGTCGTTTTTTAGTCATATCTGCCTCTTTGTGACTCCAATTGGGGTTTTCTTGGCAAAGATACTGGCATGGTTTGCCAATCCTTCTCCATCTCATTTTACAGATGAGGAAACTGAGGCAAAAAGAGTGAAGTGACTTGCCCAGGGTGACATAGCTAGTAAGAGTCTGAGGGCATATTTGAACTCAGGTCTTCCTGACTCCAGGTCTGGTACTCTATTCACTGTGCCACCTAGATGCCCATTGTCTCCTCTTCTATACAACAAACAGCTTCAATGCATATGTACTGGTGAAACTTTTATAGGGCACAACTTATACCCAATTGGCATGCAATGACAAAATCATCTTCAAAGTGTTTTCTTTCTTATTATGTAGATGTGGCATCAAACAGAGGAATGTCAAAAACATTTCCTCAAGGTTAAACTGCCAATCAGCAAAGCAGCAGGGCCAAAGATGGGATGGAGGTCTCATGAGTCTCAGTTCAGTGCTCTATCCACTAGACCAAGCTACCCCTACATTTCCATTTAATTATTCTTCTTCCTGCTGAGAATTCTAATTAGTGCCCAGAGTGGTGATGGGTCTCTCAGATTAACTTGATTTTTTTTCTTAAAAGGATAGATAAATCAACAATTTTCTAACTAATAGTGGCAGAAGACATAACCTAGATTCTGATGTTTTTAACTTGATCTCCCAGCTTCAGAAATATGTCCTTAAAGCTCTAGGTTTTTGGTTGATGCACTAATGATCAAAAACTTTCAATGGCTCCCTACTGTAGCACAAAATATCAGTTCCTCTGCTTGGCATTCAAGAAAAAATTTAATTCCAACTTACCTTTCCTGCCTTATTGCACATTATTTCTTCTTCCTCACACTCTCCATTGTAGCCAAAGTAGACTACTAGCTGTTCTCAAACTCGGCTAGCCATATCTGCTCTCCCACGCATGCATGACATGACTCATTTTCTATGCCTAGAAGGCAGTTCTTCCTCATCACCATCTCTCAGAAGCTTAATCTTCCTTCGAGGTTCAGCTCAGATGCTTTCTACACAAGCTTTCCTTCAACTCTCGGATTGTTAGTGATTGTTTCCTTGTCAAATAGCCTTATGTTTATTTATCTTTGTACTCATTGTATCTCTATGGTAGAACCCAAGATCCTTGAGAGCAAGGACTGAGTCTTGTCTTTGTATTCCCATCACCTAGAAGGGTGTTTTGTCTACAGTTGGCACTTAATGTTGAAATGAAATTAAGTATCATTCACAAATTTCACATCACGTATTAGGACCCAGTAACTTTCCTTGGTCTAATGGGCTTTGATGTTCAGCCTTAACATTCTATCATTACAGGTTCAAAGGAGGAGCTATACTGGAGGCCCTTCTTTGGAAAATTTCAAATGTTTAAGTTATATGGTGACTTTAAGATGGGGATTATGGAAAGCCTGGGTTCAATCCCGCCTCTAACATATATTGGCTGTATGATCCTGTAAATTACTTACCTTCTCAGTACTCTTTCTTGGTAACTCAAAAACTATAAGTTGCAGAGAATTGGTAGAGGGAGATTCCCTACCCAGAACTTTCCCTGGCCCTGTCTCTATTCCTAAGGCAATTCTAGAAGGAAAACTATAAACTCAAGCATATGACATAATTTCTTATGTAGTACAAAAGTCAAATGTTTAATTTAAGTCACATTAGCTAGAATTATTGCTACAGCTTATAAAAATAAGCTAAGGAAGAGATATTACTTGAAAGATGGTGGTTTTAAAAAATTATATTTGGAAATAGCAGATTAAGCAAGAAGGGAGAAGTCTTATTGCTTAGAAGAGACAGTAGAATTTTAACAGAGAAAAAGTAAAACTAATCTACAATTAAGAAACCAAATTTTAGTTATTACTGATTACAAGAAACAATTGTCCTAGAGACAACAGAAAGCCAATGAAAGTTTTTGACCATCAGTTCATCAAACAAAAAGCTAAAACTTTAGAGACATATTTCTGAAGCTGATATCAAGATATTTAGTCATGAATTATTCTGAAGGTACAATCCCTCAAAACCTTAAATTAGTATTTTGGATGGAGTAAGGAAGTGATAGATCTTGTATTACATACAAACTGGAAACATGATCATAAGTGGGATTCTTACCCCTGCCTAAGTGATTTGATAGAATACACAAGAAGCTCCAATCATAGTTAGTGCCTTGTCAGGTTCAAAAGAAAGAACCGCATTATCTGCAATTGATTGGCATGAATCTTGACCTTCTACTTTCATCATATTAAAAAATATAATACTCACATGGAATTTTATTCAACTCATTCATAAATTTCTCCTTAATCTTAGAAAAAGCATCTTCCTTCCCTTCTCCTGGGGTGGCTGGTTCGGTGACGTTGTGTGGCAGCGCAGGTGCAGCGGTTGTCACTGGGGGGGCTGCCAGAGCCTCATGGTGACTCTCACTCTCGCTCACCATTTTGGTTCCAAGTAAAGCTGTGGGGGCAGGGAAAAGAGCAAAGGAAGAAAAGAACATCAGAAAGCTTTAAAGTGATCTCACATCAAAGGTAAACTAAAGAAGAGGAACATCAGTAGGTGCACCTGCTTACTGGATAAATATTGTATCATTAGCATATTACTTCATGTTGGTTCATGAAATATTTATTCGGCCACAGAGGAAAGCCTTCTTAAAAAGGTAATATCAAATGTAATTATGACTTATTTCCCCCCCAACAATACTGAGTGTAAATTGTCAAGCCTCCTAACTCTTTAACGACTGTCACAAATCTCTCGTATAGATTTATTTCCTAACTTGTCTCCGCAACAAACACACACAAAGTGGTTACTGAGGGAAGAAAATAAGCTATTGTGTTCCAATACTGCTTGTGCTCGGAGGACACCATGATGTTTACATTACAAATGATAATGAACCGTGTCGTAAATTTGAAAATGCCTCACAGGACTATTCAAACCATAACAGGGTAATAGTATTACGGCAAGAGTTCTCTAAGCACACTTGTACATTATTCAGAAACTAGGTTTTGACTCTCATTTATTGATGGAAGTTTTCCTTTCAGTTACTTCCTCTGACATTTACTATAGACAAAACTCTGCTAAATTATTAACTTGCCTTATCCATGCATTTGTGAAGCCACCATATCCGCAGCACAGCTGACTATACATTAAGGTACCTACAGTGCTAATAGCCAGATCTATTAAATATAGTTTTAGTTTTCTGCTTGCTTCCAAGATGTCGGGAAATATTTATTAATCCTGATGGCATTATTGAAAAATGGAAGTTCACTTATATCATTGAGATTTCCAGCCCCCGCCCCCTCAAGATGTAGAAATGGAGGCATGCCATTAATAGTTTAGAAAAATGCACCCTGGAAACTCTGAAAGAGTATTCAGCGATAAGTGACAGGAAATGAGAATTGATCCTCATGTGTAAGAGCAAGACATGGCCCAGGGTTTGAACAGGCAGTTAAGGGACATGGAGCCTACTCTTATATGGGTGATTGTCTTACTGTGTGACTACACATGAGTCAAGCTGTGGGACTATAATGGTGAACACGCTTTCAGGCAGGAAAAAAAATTAGTGTTGGCAATCCTGGGCAGAAGCATCTCCACAGTTCTTGCAAGAAATGCATCTAGCATATAAATTAACTCCGCCTTATCAAGAAATATAAACAGCTACCATCTGAACCAAAGGAAGGAAAAGGAAATTTTACAGAAGTCCAAATAACCTCAATTTTGAAACTTCACATTCCTATCAGCTGAAACAATTTCAAACGTAATAGTCTTCTGGCAGAATTAAGAGATAAGAGAATTTCGAAACCAGTGAAATCTATAGTGAAATGTCATAGCTGGTATGTTCTAGGAGAAAGAGATGACTATATTTGTACATCACTGGTTGTTTGCAATATTGTGTGTAATTTTTTCTTATGCTTTCAATATTGTATTTATCACAACTGAATTTCATCTTTATTTCTGTCCTCTATTTGTCAGGGCTCTCTGGGAAGAAAAGTGTCACATCTCTGGCAAATATTATAGTGAATGAAAAAAATTTTAAAAATACTCAGATATAAAACATGTCTTAAAATTCTACAAGATTTATACTAATTTAGTTTACAAACCATGAACATATTTATTAGTATTTATTTTTAACTTCTAGGTAAAGAAGATAGTCTTAGGTCTATGTCATGAAGTAGCGTTCTGTCATCTTTGGCAGTACAATAGCTGGAGTTACCTCTCTCACTTGGCAATATTGAAATGACCCCCAATGAGTTGTACATTGGATAGGGGTGGTTTTCTACTTTCTTGAATAGGGCAAGACCCCATTGATTTAAAGCTGTGGTACCTGCTGACTCATGTGCACTGGATTATGGACGTAACATTCAGTTCATCAGCAGGATCAAGGAACCCCTTAATTCAAAATTAACTTTCACCAGAAGAGTTTGGATTGAGGCATAAGAAGGAACATAACCAGGAGCATGTGACCCAGTCTTACCAGAATTAGTAGTTAGGGATTCAAACAGTTTTTTGACCTTGACCTTCCTCCTTTCCTTTCCTCTCAACCAAAGAGTTTGAAAAAATTCTTTTGGACTGTTCTCCACTTTTTCTTCAAACCTTGCTCTCTCCGTTTTTGGGGAATGGAACAATGGAGGACAGAGGGGTTCCTGATTTCTCTTCAAGCAGAGATGGCTAGAGGCTACTTTTCTGTCATACAGAAGTCTTCCCCCCCACATTTCTTTCTTCTCTCTTTCTGTCAGTCTTCCATTCCCTCTTCCCACTCTCTCCTTCCTCTTTTCCCCTCTCTCCTCCCTCCCCTCCCCTTTCTCTCCTTCCTCTCTTTTTCCTTCCCTTTCCTCTTTTCCCCTCACCCCCTCTTATATTACAATTTCCTTCTGACTCATGCTTTCTTCTTTTCTGTCATCCCTTGGAAACACTCCATCCATTCTTTGAACATTTCATCTTTCCCACTGATTTGCTGAGTAGGGAGCAATCTCTCCATCTTTTACCTTCTCCTCTAGGAGGGACTGTAGCCTATGTTTTGTGCCCATTTGGCTGTTCCTTAACACTGGCAGAAACACACGCAGCACATTCTGTGGATGTCACTACAAGATTCCCCTTAGTTTCCAAACTGCAAGAAGCAGACTTTCTGCTATTGTTTTGGTTTACTCAATTACTTTCCCTTCATATTTAGCAGATTCCTGCCAAGGCCCCAATGCAAACAGAATGTACCTTCGATTGTCATTTTTTTTGGTGAGGTTACAAATTTCCTCAATCATTTTTCTTTTTTTTTCTACTTGATCAAACACTAAACATCTCTTACCTTGCTCTCTGCTTCAGTGTCCCTATCCCTAGTCAAAACACAAGTACTTACAATGACCCACTGCATGCTCAGCACCCTGCTAGACGCTACAGAGACTGAGATAAACACTGGCCTTAATGACTTTATGTCTTACTCAGAAAGACATGACAGGGGCACATGAAGTATTTATTATTAGCAAATGATCCAAGATGGAAAATAATTAAGCATTAAAGACTAAGTGCTTTAGGAACTAAGAGGAGAGGACCTAGAAAAATCAGAGAGAATCCACAGAGAATCCAAGGTACTACAAACTGATTCTTTCTTTAAGTGTGATATGTGATAAACCTATATTTGATAAGATTCTCTAGTATTTTATCAGTTATTACAGCTAATAATATATATGCTTGCCTAAAAGACTATTTTATTGAGAACTTACATATATTTGACAAGATTCTCTATTTTATCAGTTATTACGGCTAATAATATATATGCTTGCCTAAAAGATTATTTTATTGAGAACTTACATATATTTGACAAGACTCTCTACTATTTTATCAGTTATTACAGCTAATAATATATACGGTTGCCTAAAAGACCATTTTATTGAGAACTTACATATATTTGATAAGATTCTCTACTATTTTTTCAGTTATTACAGGTAATAATATATATGCTCGCCTAAAAGACTATTTTACTGAGAACTCACACAGGGCAAGTGCTCCCATGGTGGTCAGAAGAAGTGATAAGGACACTCTCAAGAACTTTGGAATTGATTGTGTGACATGGGAGACACTGGCACAGGACCGCTCAGCATGGTGTGTCCTCATCAGAGAAGGTGCTGTGCTCTAAGAGCAAAGCAGAATTGAAGTAGCTCAAAAGAAATGCAAGATGCCCAGATTTGGAGAATCCACCCCAAATGTTCACATGGACTATTTGTGTCTGACCTGTGGTAGAGCATTCTGAGCTCATACTGGTCTGATCTGCCATAGTCGGACACACTGGAACTTGACTCTAACATAGTGATGTCACTTTGGTCCTCTGATAACAAAGGACGACAACCAACCAACAGCTAATAATGTTTCTCGAGGCAGTAACTCACAAGCAAAGTTGAACACAAAAGCAAAGAACTGAAAAGTTAGAGGTCCTAGGAGGTCATCTAGTCTGACTCCTAACCTAATTGAAAATTCTGACTCCAATATCCATGACAAGTGTTCACCCAGCTTTGAATACATAATACACAGTAGTAAGGAAAAAATTGAGTGCCCAAAACAAATATTTTGGAAATATCTCCCCATCCATTATTACTTCTCTCTTCCCCCTCTCATCCTGAAGTTCTGATTTGGAAAGACATTTTAAATTTTTTATTTTTATTTTTAGTTAACAACACTCAGTTCCACAAGTTTCTGAGTTCCAAATTTTCTCCTCCTCCCTCTCCTTCCCCTTTGCCTCCACCAAGACGACATGTAATCTGATATATGTTGTACATATATTAAACTATATTAAACTGTTGTACATATATTAAACATATATTAAACTAATCATATATTAAACTTATTTTTGCAATAGTCAAGTTGTAAAGAAGAATCATAACAAATGGAATGAACCATGAGAAAGAAGAAACAAAACCAAAAAAGAAAAAAAAAAAGAGAGAGCAAATAGTTTGCTTCAATTTGCATTTAGACTCCTTAATTCTTTCTCTGGATGTAGATAGCTTTCTATTTTGCCCCACTGAGGATTCCTCCTATGATAGGACTTTCCCCAATTCTGTACCCTTGTTTAGGGATCTAACCTTTAGGTACCCAGTCCTGGATTAACAAATCAAAGTTCCAGGGCTTTCTCTGCATTGCATAGAAATAATGTTATGTTTCAGAATCACTTAATGCTATGGATAAAAATCACATCACTTCTAAGTCAGCAAAAATACATTTTTATCTGTTGACCACAAGAGACATTTCAAACTAATCTCCTGTTTTTATCAGTTATTTTCTTCTTCTTCAAAGCATATGAAATACCAGGAGACATGTGGCTGAAAACTGAAGGGGAATCTATCCATTTGCTCCGGTGCTTGCTCAAATATTTTGCACAATATTTAGTTCCATTAATCATATATTTTGTGGAAGTAATAGAATATTATTGGATTTTAAAAGGAAATCACATTTAAATCAAGAGTAAAATGCATCAGTGACATTAAATTAAAGCTATAGTGCCTGACTGTGGTATTCCTGTTCTGGGAGTCGAGTATTATTGATTGTGATGTAACATAAATAATTGCTATGAATGAAACTGAGTCTCCTAAAATGTGACAGAAAACAATGAAATTGATTTTGGGAGAATCACATTTGGAAAATATGCTTAAAGAATATGTATCCTTAAAGGATACCCGAGCAGCTTTTTAAGAGCAGGGAAATAATATTTCTTTAATATAAAAATATACTCCTATAGATAAAAGGATTATTTGGCTGTCACTCCATTTAATCAAACTCTGACCCTTGCCATGAGCTTTTAACCCTCACTTGACAAAGATAATATCGTGACATTTTCTCGTATGTGAGGAGAATATTGTGGGCTTATATGGTGAAACACTTTATTGTAATGTAAATAAAAAGAAGTCTTTTTATAAATGTCAAAGACTTCTATAAAGGTTCCCCTAACAGATATTATAACAGTATCCAGAACGGGTACAAGAATTCTACAGACAAACATGGCACTGTGGAAGAGGTACTGGTTTGGAAGCCTGAAGCCTGGGGTTTGAAGCCTAGTTTTCTAGCTGGATGATCTTGGCCAAGGCACTGATTTCTAAACCTCAGTTTCCTAATCTGTAAAAGGAAAGCAGTGATACTAGCACTATCTAACTCATGAGTGGAAAGTCCTGTGCAATCCATAAAAAGTTATATAAATACAAGAATCTAAGCTTAAATTATACTCACACTTGGTATGGCAAGACATGAAAAAATATATATCTTATTATGCATATGTATACACATACACACACACTTTCAATACCACTTGAAATTATAATCATCACTGAATAACACTGATAAAAAAGGGAGAGCAGTTGATGTTCTAATATTTTTTACCTTAATCCCTGATACCAAAGAAGACTCATCTTCCCGAGTTCAAATCTGGCCTCAGACACTAGCTGTGTGACCCTAAGCAAGTCACATAAGCCTGTTTACCTCAGCTTCCTCATCTGTAAAATGAGCTGGAGAAGGAAATGACAAACCCTTCCAGTATCATGAACAGTCATGAACAGTGCTGATCTGCATTGGCAGAGGGAATTATCACACCAAGAGTTCTTGGTATCAATGGAATCACAGGTCCAATTCAAAAAGGGAAGCAAAAAAGAGGTGATAAATAGGTACAATTCAGCTAAGCATTTAACTGGTTTAATGAAAAAAAATGGTCATAGGTTCCAATACGAAGAGTGTGTGTGTATATGTGTGCGTGCACGTGTATATGTGTGTGTGTGAGTGTGAGAGAGACAGAGACAGAAGGGGGGATAAAAGTGAAAGCATCACAGGACTTTTTTCCCCAGAATCAGGAAATTCAGAATTTTAGTTGCTATGGCAACCTCTCTCTAGCCTTTCCCTCTTATTCTTCATGGCAGTTTTAAAATTATATATCCTATCCACAGATCTACAAATTGATAAGGATTTCCAAAGACAACATGATGGGGAATGTTGTCAGATTACGTGATGAAACTGTTTACTACAAAATACATAAATGGAATGATTTCTATATTTTAGGAGGCTATTTTGTCACGTTAACATTTGTAATTAAAGAGCAAAGAATGAATCAAACCAACAGATGGAGGCTGTTAAAAATGATATTGAAAGCTCTTAATAAAGAAAATACTCTTTTGGAAAAAGAACAGAAATACTACAAATAAATATATAAGTAATACTATGAAAATTCCTTGGCTTTGTCTGAAAAGAGGGTTAGCACATGTGAGGAAGGCCTTAGAATGTCTCATTCTGTTTATACTTTTCCATAACAGACAATGAAAAATTCCTTAAACAAAAATGACCTGGCATTCAAAGCTACGTTTAAAACAACACACAGGAAAGGTAAGGACCCTTGAGGCAGCAATAAGGCTTTAGTACCTGCAAACTCCCCAGCAGGCCTTATCTACGGTTGCAGTTACAGCTGCTCCCCTGTTGGAGACATAATTTCTCTTGAAGGAGTTAGGGAAGAGCTAGGGGATTATCTAGCTTCTTGTCACTGTGAAGGAGCTAGCTTCTGGCAAGGTTCCCAATCTACGTTTATTCAGATAATTAAAAAGAGGCTAATTTCCAAAACTTGGCACATGTGGAACACCTGGTTGCTTCTCAGGCATGCTGTTCTCCCCAAAGGCCCCCAACCCCATGCACCTGGAATCCTTTTCCTGTCGTAAACAGAGATTCCTGTGAATTTTACTTACCCATCTACCACCCACAGCTAGGTTATCTGACAAATAGAGACGAGCTAGGAGAATATTCCTTAACAGGGTAGCACCTGGGCAGTTAACTTAATAATTCCAGTTGTCTTTGCAACTTGTGACACGATGCTACAAAGATCTGAATCCAGATTGCAACTGTGTGTACCTTTCTTTGTATCCCCAGCACTTAGCACAGTCTCTGGCCCATAGTAGTACTTGTTGACTGAATGACTGACTGATGCTATCATCTTTTCAGTCAGCTCTGAAGGCCAGGACAGCATCCTGTAAGTTCTGTCTGTTTTCAATGTTGGTTGCCCAAAAATGAACTGTATTTGATAAATGGATGGATGAATCAATGAATGCTGAAGTGATTTGTTTGACCAGGTCTGTACCTTGATCCCTTAGGCCCAACATAACTTTCTTTATTTTACAGGATATGTAAAATATGTGTTTTTTCAAGGCAGGGATTATTGTTTCTTTTCCCTCTGCATTGGCCCAGTGCTGGAACATATTAAGGGATTAATTATGTGTTGGTTGACTGTTAACTGTCATTTTATAACCAATCTACAGTCAAGAAAGCGAACATGAGACTTTCTTCCTTTTCTGGAAATGTCTTAGGGACACACCCAAATTGTGGTGAGATCTCACTGTAAAGCGGCTTATTTCATTACAACACAATCCTATGTGGAATGACTGAAAACTAAGAGATTATTTAAAATTATTTTGAAAGACAAACACATTTTCATTTTAACAAATATACTCCTGAGAATACATAAAATAAATAAAAAAATTATGAATAAGGAAGGCACTAAGGGCCAAATGTTTTTTTTTTTAAATGAGATGTAGTTAATATAAACTCCATGTATTATTCCAAATAGATAAAAGACAATAATTATACTCAGTAATTACAATGAATTTGATACAAATTTCAATAAGTTTCTTAATATAAAATTAAACATATGCCAAATTAAAATTATCTTTACAATTCTGTCATTCCATTTCCTTATTCCATGCCTGGAATTCACTTGCTCCTCCTCTCCATTTTACAGAACCCTATTTTCCTTCAAGATTCATCTGTTACCTCCTGCAGGAAGCCTGTTCTATCCCTCCTTGTAGTTAGCATTTGCTTTCTCCCCAAACTATCTGGTATTTACTTAATCTGTGTACATATGGTCTTCACCCCAGGATACCCCTTAAAGGCAACTAATGATTGCCCTCTCTCTCCTTTAAAAAAACCCTATATTCCCAGTGTTTTCTGTACTCCCTAACACATAGCAGGCATTTAACAATCACAGCATTGTGGTCATAAAGTTGGGTATAGAGATAGAAGGGAATTTAGAGGTCATCTAATCCAATCTATATTATAGATGAAGAAACTGTGGCCCAGAAAGGAGAAACATTTTAAACAAAATTACAAAGTTGGTAACTTCCACAGCCTGGATTCAAACTCAGGTTCTGATTCGAAAGCTTCTTCTGCCCTTTGAGATTACTTCCTATTTTCTCTGTATGCATCTTGCATGTGCATAGTTTTGTGCATGTTGTCTCTCTGATTAGAATGTGAACTCTTCGAGGTCAGGGCACTCAGCACAGTGTTTCGCATATAACAGATGCTTAATAAATGGTTGTTGACTGTTGCACACTGCCTCCCTAAAAATCTATCAGTTGAATTGAGATTTTCCATTAGTTCTCTTTCCTCTGGGGGTATGGATGTGAAATAAAGCAAACAAAACTCCCATATATTCAGATATCTAAATTCCATACAGAAGAATTACAGTGCTTTTACTGGGAACTGAGAGCGCTTTTAGAATACATTAGGAAAGAAAAGATTGCTAAAAAATTATATTTGGGCAGTGTCTAATCTTATATATAATGATCACCTAAGTTTAATATTATTTTCTTAAAATAATTTTTTTTGGTGATGGGAACTTCCCATTAACGAAATAGGCTACAGCCATTTTTAGATACTGGCATTTATTTTAGGAGACAGGCATATTAAAGGAAGCTTTTATAGGCTTTTTGCAAAGAGAGACTTTTAAGATTTCAGAATAATGACAGGGTCAGAATCAAGATGTAGTATCTAAATAGCCTTTTCAACAACATTATGAAGGTTTCAGATGTATCTGATAGCATTTGAAAGGAGGCATGGTCAGGGTCAAGCCTTTTGTTGGTAGAAAAAATAGACATGAAACACTGAGATGGAATTGAAATCTCCCTGGGATCAATTCCAGTCAGTATGCAGGGAATAGACTGTATATGTAATATTAATTGAAGTTACCTGTCTTTGTACAGCAAGGAGAGAATAGATTCCTTTGGCACATTTCCAAGAGATACAGCTGAGCTAGATCAAGTCAATTGACTCAAACTCCCCCCCCCCAATAGCTATGGATAAATAATTTGAAAACTCCTGTTTTCCAGGGCTTTGCCATCACTCAGTTCTGAGATCTTGCTGTTTCTGAGTGGCAGGCATTCAAGAGAAAATGTAAGCTTGCAACTCCAAGAACTTTTTCATCAAACTGTGTTCAAATTGCCATTGCACCCACTGTCAAACAGTCATAAACAAAGCCATAAAATTGTTCTACAGATACTTTGGATTCTGGTCAATGGGATGGAGGACACAGTGTCCAAACAGTCAGAAATGTTAGCTAAATAACACGCTTCTGTGGCCAAAGACACTGGGAATTTTTAATATGAGAACATAGGATGACCTAGCGAGGGAATTTAGATCCTAAGCATATCAGACATGAAGTGTAAAGGGTTTTAAATGATTTATTCCTTTTCCCATTTCCACCTTTCATTGTGTGCCAACAATTTCATCTTGGAATATGACAATGTGATTTAGCAAGACCTACAGACTTTTGAATAATGTCGAGCAAGAGTTTATGATTCAATTTTCAAGAGAGAAAAACTGGCTGAAATGAAAGCTCACAACTCACATCTGACTTTTTTATGGACTAAGTAGAAAATGAGAGTCAGGTGATAAAATGCATATAAAGCGTTTTACAAAAATTGCTATTACTAATTTTATTGTTGTTAAATGTGCTTCCTTGTTCTTTCCTGATACCATTTTTGGGTGCTATTTCCATGCTCTCCCTGATTCTCCTTGGGTTTGAGAGTAGACTTTCAGTAAAGGTATACCGCTTCTCATCAGGGACTATGTCCTTCCCAATCTTGTAAATTACAGTCTAGTTCAATGCCCTGCACCCCATGGTGCCTGATAAATATGAATTGAATTGATTTAGAAGTGCTTTAGAAATACAAGAAAATTACACTGTGATTGCCTTCATCTAATTTCCAAGGACTTGAAAGGTACAGGTAAGCCTCCCAATTTTGTACATTTTATTCAAATTGACGGCTCCACCTTCTAATGTACCATCATTAATCCAACTGTGAGGCTGAGCCAGCATGAGTCAGTGAGGTCATCTATGCTGTGTCTCTAGCAGTAAGGACTTCACGAATAATTCCAAAGGAAAAGAAATAGGAACACTTGACAGACAGGTAGAAGAAGACCTCTTGGGTAGCATCATCTCCTCCTGTCTCCTGTTGGAGAATTCTTCAGCCCAGTGTATCTAAGATCCTCTTGGAGGGTAATTCCTTTCACTTAGGTCAATTTGACTGGAGGTCAAGAATTCAGGAGGCAAAGCTAGAAGATTTAAAAAGGTTTTTTTTGTCTTTTTTCTTTTTTAGCATCAGCTGATGGGCAGGTGTCAGATCACTAACAACTGGAGAACAGAGGGAGATGTGCAAGTATATAGGGTTTTACATAGCTTTAGGGGAAAAGAAGCTTATCAGGTGAGGCTGCTCAGTCACTTTCCTAATTTCAGAGGTAGAGTAGGGACAATGTGTCAGGCTTGGGGGAGGGAGAATGTTTTAACTTTGAAGTACCTCTTTTTGTCACTCAAAATCAGGTTTGTTTTTGTAGGGGTGCTTCTTTTAGTTAATCTAATTAGATCATCCTGATAGGTTACTTAGATCTTGTTAATGTCATTAGAATACCTAGATGGGACCAGAGTGGAGGCCTCCCTTTTGAAACAGAATCAGGACTACTCTGTAGGCTCCAGTTCTTTGGTCAAATTTCTGAGGAGATATCCCCACACTCACAGCACTCAGCTTCTGTACATTTTCTCAATACCTTCATCTCAGTGTGCATCAAAAGGAGAAATACCAAGAGATCAATATTCTTGCTCACTAATATTCACAGCTCTTATACTGTGGATTAATGGGTAGAGTCAGCAACACTTAGCTTGAAGTCTCATCTCTGACACATGGTAACTGTGTGCCTAGGAACAAATCAAGGAGTTCGGTGTCTTTGTCAACTCTCGAAGATTATACATTGGTGATTCATATAGACCTGAAGTTCCCTATGCTGATGAAATACTCTTTCCAGACAGGATAAGGATACAGCATGGTAAGATGAGTCTTTCCAAAAAAAGAAAAAGTCATTGAGGTATCTTTAAAAATAATTTAGCAGAGAAGAACATAAGGAAGACCAGAATGACATATTGGAAAAGCACCAGAGCTTTGAAAGCTACTGGCTGAATTTAGGAAAAGCTAAGCTGTACCTAACATAGATCTGCAGTTCCTCTTTTCCTGTTCTACTGTATGTGTATGTGTATGCCTGTGTGTGTATATATATGTATACCCCCATTATATTTAGTGTTCAGAATGAAAATATATTAAAAAATAAAATTGCAAAAAAAGTCTCCTTCCCTTACCTTGCACTCTAACAAATACCACTCGCAGATATCTCTGGAATCTACAGTTAAGGACATCTTTTCCAAGAAATTTCATTGTAACACTATATGACATTTTAATATTGACATTAAAAAGATAACTGAACAACACACCATGTTCCCCCCACAATAATGTGCCTTTGTACAGGCTGGAATCCATGCCCTCTCTGCTACTGTATCTTAGAACCCCTAGCTACTTCAAGGCTCAACCTCAGTGCCAGCTTTTTATTCTCCATCGTCAATCAACCAATCAATCAGCAAACATTTATTAATCTTTTACTGTGTGCCAGGCACTGTGCTATTCACTGGGGATACAAAAAGAGGCAAAAAGGCAGTCCCTCCTTTCATGCATCTTATAATCATCCCTGTTAGTGCATTCTACCATCTAAAATCATCCTCTACTTAGTAGTTTGTGTCCATGTTGTATCCCCAAGTATAATGATTCTCAAAGGGTGGTTTAGGTGCCCTGGGGATCCTTGAGATCTTTTCAGAGGGTCTATGAGGAAAAAAAATTTCACAATAACATGGACACATTTTAAATTTTGAATATGGTAAATGTTGATAGGTACGAAACAAAGTTCTTTTGGGTACTCAACAGTTTTTAAGAATGTAAAGGGGTCCCAACATAAATTCTTTTTGAGAACCACTGCCCTAGACCAAGGTAAATTCCTTTCGGGCTTTTTTATTTTTGCTTTGTATCTCCAGAGTCCAGCACTGTGTTTGGCACATAGAAGTTCTTTGATATACTTTGGCTGAATTGTTTAAGTAAATTATAAAAGGGGTCACATCCATAGATTGGCATTTTCTATTCCCCTCATGACCCCTGCCTGGACTTGAAGTCATTTCACCATTGCTTATAACAAGGCAGCAATTTTAAAGTCATTTTTAACTTGCCACTTTGAAGCAAAAGTTCCCTTTAATATTTTGCTTTTTCAAGTTTGACCTCTTTTATTTTTTATCATGAAGGGACATACTGGGGTCACTGATAAGAGCTGCATTTGCAATTCATTAGTGTTTTTAAAAAGCTAACAGGCAAGGTTTTTTTTAATTACTTAAAATAATCCATTTTTACAAACCTAGGTTCGATAATTTGAGATTTTAAAACCTTTCAAACAAATCACTAAGCTTGGCCAAGTGACTGGTCTTGAATTGACCAAACTTTTTCTTCCTAAACATTATGGCTATTTTCCATTCATCTGAAGCAGGATAGGGATGCCAACTGGATCTGTCCTTTTATTGAAATTGAAGACTCCTGGGTAAGGTATTTACCCCAACCAATCAGCACCTCTTCTGCAGGTTATACTGTTGTTGTTTGGCCTTTGTTTTGAAGAGGCTTATAGAGTTAACCGAGGCACTGAGAAGTTAAGGGACTCACCCTGGGTCACTTAGCCAGGATGTGCCAGAAATGAAAGTTGAGCCCAGGTCCCAACGACTTTGAAACTAGATTTTTAGCCATCATGCCACCTTGTCTCTTATTTATCTAGAATGACATTCATTCATCCACTCCCCCACCCAACTATGACCAACAAACACTTATTAAGTCTTTACTATTTGCTACTAAGGCATACTTTAATTCAAATGATTTTCCATACGGAAGAGCTATCCAATAACCCCCTCCATTTGCCTGAGCTATGTAAGATCTCCAATTTATAGAAAAGTGACAGAGAAGGTAAATGGTTCAATTACATAGCTTATCATAGGCCAAGACAGGAACACCAGATGCCTTTAACCTACTGGGTTATGAGCTCACTGGATTATGCTGTTTCTCTCTTTTAAAAAATCTGTTTAACTTAAGTGAATTATTTTTATTTCTCTCAGTATCCTCACCAATTGGTTAAATATGAAATATTTTCCTTTAATGGAGATAGCAGCAGTGACTAAATCGAAGTTTATTAAATCTGATTGGCTTAGAAGAAATTTGTGTCAGGGCATGTTAACATGAAGTCAATTTTGAAAATTAGACATCAGCCCTTTCATTAAGAGAAAGATTGATAAGATGAATAAATATGAGTGTTGATTTCAATCAATCAAAAGAAAACCGTACGTTAGAGAATATGAAAGTGAGAAAATGTCAGGGTCTTTAATACATTCTATCCACTTAGCTGAGGTTCTACCCATTTTTGTAATGAAATACATTTGTCATTTATCAGCAAAGAGGAAAAACGGACAGGTTGGGTCAAAATCTTGTAGTCCTTTAAAACATATTGAGTTCAAAAGCAAATTTGTAAAAGCCATGAAATTTAATTCTTTTTTTTTATGCTGGAGGTTGTGGAAGTGATGGAAATCATTCATCATTCTCTGTGAATACAGACAAAGGCCCTGTCTAATGCTTCTATAAGCCTAAAACACTAAGTGATCCCCAATAAAATGTCACCAGTCATCAAAAGAGTTTGCAGATTTGAGAGAGAAATTGGTTAGTTTTTCAGAGATTTATATAACCTCAGGATTACTGCCATTTGGCTTTGGAAAAATTTTGTGTTTGTAGAGAAGTGAGAAAAATCAGCAAAAAATAGGGAAGTTCCTTACAAACAATGGACTTATGAGTGATTTATTACAGCAGAAAAAGCATTAAATTTGGAGCTCAAGGCTTTGGGTTCCAGTCCTACCTTCCTCTACTTAATACCTTTTTACATGTCATATCCCATCCACCTTTTCTCCTCTTCAGTTTGCTTCTAGTTCCAAGGTGCCATTGAGCCCACGTAAGTGAATCAATATGCTTTTAGACTCTATATTAAT
>CM053623.1:194397821-194415802 GCA_028646595.1 Phalanger gymnotis
TATCTTTGCTAAGAATACCCCAAAAGGGGTCATAAAGAGTCAGACATGACTAAAAAAAATGACTGAACTATAACAACGAACTGCTTCTTTACAACTAGAAACATAAAGGTAGACTTGATTTTGTTCAACAACATTCAAATTAATTGTGCTTCTGAGGATAATGTAAAAGCTTCTACTCAGAGAAATAGATTCTTTTAACTGCTATTTGATAAAGTTAACATTTAGTTTAGAATGCTTAAATATGCCAATGATCTTGGATCTTATCAATGATAATAATAACTAGCATAAAGAAATAGATTCTTTCAACTACTTTTGGATAAAATAATAATTCACATTGGAATACTAAGTATGCCAACAATTTTGGATCTTATAAATAATAGTAATAAATAAACATGTGTATATATTGCTTTTAAATTTGCAAAGTACTTTATAGGTATTATCTCATTTCATCTTTTATATTATCATCAAATTATATTATCTCACAATGAGCCTGGAAGGTAGCAGCTATCATTATTCCTATTTTACAGATGAAGAAACTGAGGCAGACTGTGGTTAAACGACTCACCCAGAATCACACTACTAAATAAAAGATTTGAATTCAGTCTCCCTGACTCCACGTCTTATTACCATTTCCACTTCCCCAGCTAGCTATCTCTTAAGATTATCAGGTCAGTCTTCCATCTAGTCATGTAGACCAGAACCCATTCATGCCTGCCCATTATGTGGTTGAAATATAAAAGAAGTTTATAAATGGAAGGCAAGTTATCTGGTTATAGTGACATCAGTTTGTGCTACTTTGCTTGTTTTTTCTAACAGAGGTTAGAAAAATAGACACAGTGCATAGTCAAGTCATCACAAGAGACTTCTATGGTTTGGAGCCTATAAAAGGCACCCTGTTTACTGTTACTTCCATTTAAATCTCTTAAAACTTTGGAGGTTCTCCTAGGCCTTCCTTTACTCTGAGCTCCTTGACTCTTTTGTTCACTCTTTCTTCAAATACATAAGAAAAAGATCCAATTCAACCAATTCTACAAATGCTTGTTAGGAAGGAAGGAATGGAAAGAAAGATAGAAAGAAAAAAGAACCATAAATTGAGAGGTTCTACTCTAACAAGTATGAGGCACTCCTATGGGAATGAGGCAGACAATACTTTTATACATTAAAAAGCAGATGCTAGTGATAAGCAGAGGTAAAACTGTCGATCTGTCTTTTTAAAGTATGTCTGTGTGACTCCCAACTGTCATGGTAAAGACATTTCATGAGGAGAGCAAAGTCTTATTAGAGATTAGTTAAAGCAAATATCTGAGCTTGTCTTTCCTTCAAAATTCATTTTTAAAAATGCAATAAATGTTTTATTGTTTCTCTGTATGCTAATCCCTCATTATGTCTGAATCAAGTTGCAAATTAGAATAAAATGGGATAGACAATTTTTTTAGAAATTAAAAAATCATGCTTTTTATGTCAATTTCCTATTCAGTTTCAGTTTTTTCTCTTCTGGTGGAGTTACAAAAAAAGAAGCACAGAATCTTAGAGTTGGAATGGATGTTAGAATTCATGGTATCATAGATTTAAAGCTGGAAGAGACTGAAGAGGTCAGTAAGTCAAATTATCTCATCTCGCAGAAAAGAAAAACTGAATTGCAGAGAGATGGGGACTTCCCCAACCTTGCACAGGTAATGGAGACAGAATTTAAATGCAGGTTCTCTGATTCCAAATCCAGCATTCTTTCCAATGTGTAACATGGTGGTCATATAGACAAGCCTCCTAACCAGTGTAGGAATCCTCTAGACAAGAACCCTAAGAATCATGCATCTAGCTTCCATTTGGAAACTAGAAATGCCTGACTTTGTAACATTAGCTCATCCCACTTTTGAAGAGTTATAGTTGTTAGAAAATTATTCCTTACATTGAACTAAATTCTACCTCACTTCCGCCTACAGGTTCTAATTTTGCCCTCCAGATCTGCACAGAAAAATGAGTCTAATCCTTCTCTAAATGATAGGTCTTCAAACATTCGAAGATAGCTGTCTTGGATCCTCATAATTTTTCTAGGCTAAATATTCATGTCACTTCAGCTTTTCTCCATATGAAATGATTATTTTGGATGCTGACCATCTCATACTATTTCCTCTGAATAAGCTTCAGTTTGCCGATGTCTAAAATGAATACCCCATTACAGATTTAATTTGAACGCTGCAGAGAAGAGTAGAACATCTCAATTTCTCTTTTTCTTTCTTTCTCTTCCTTCCTTCCTTCCTTCCTTCCTTCCTTCCTTCCTTCCTTCCTTCCTTCCTTCCTTCCTTCCTTCCTTCCTTCCTTCCTTCCTTCCTTCCTTCCTTCCTTTCTTCCTTTTTCTTTCTTTCTCTCTTTTTCTTTCCTTCCTTCCCTCCTTTCTCTTTCTTTCTTTTTACTTCCTCCCTTCCTCCTTCCCTCCCTTCTTTCCTTCCTTCCTTCCTATAAGGCTTATGTCAAGAGTTTTGTGTATACCCTATTTTCCCTACTTTTTTGGGGGCAGGAGTCACTTGGGATAGAAATCACATTGATCCTAAGATTATAATTATAGATTTAGACCTGGGAGAGACTCCTCAGAGACCATCAAATTCAACCTTCTTGTTTTACAGCTGAGGGAAGTAGGGTTTCCAGGTGTGAAGTGACCTACCCAAGGTGACAGAAGTCAATCATCATCAAAAGTGGGATTTGAACCCACTTCTCTCATATAACACTGCCTCTCCATCAATACCACAGTAAGCTGATTGACTTCCTTTTTCATAATAATCAGTTTTATGAATAGGAATGAAAGATAAAGAAACTATGGTACCTTCTTTCCTCTTGGTCACTGTTGTCATTTGCACTAAAAATCTTGTTTCCCAAAGCTTTATTTCCTGCATTTATATTCCCTTGATATTTACTTCTGACAAGATAGGACTGTTAGATTAGTAGACAATGAGCACACACCCACAGACCCACAAACACAAACAACTCATATAAAAAATAATGTTCAACTAGATTTAGGCATGAAATTCCAATACACTTCAGAGAGAGCTCTTGCTGTTCCAAAATAATTTTAGTGTAATTCTACAACTAAAGAAAACATTTATATCAATAAATTCCTTGTTTTGTGTGTATTGCATAAAATCAATTTATATTCACATATTTGGCTATTGCAAAGTCAATGCCTTTCTGAGAGCCTGGAGACAAAGATATCATGGAGAATAACTGTGAAACATTATGCTTTATGAAAGACAATAAAACAAATCAACAAGAGAGGAAAAAAAACCAACCAATATTGACATTTTCACTTTGGTAGCTATAGGTGACTTTTCAATTCTCAACTTTCTCTATTTTTGTAAGTGACACATTTTTTTTGCACTGGTTCTGAAGTGCTTATTCATGAACTAAAATGATTAATAAAAATTAATTAGAATGCAAAAGATGAGGTTGAATCAAGCATCTAGTGTAAAGAGCTGAGAATCACAATTTATTTTACTTGAAGTTAATTCTTCAAATTAACTCTCAAAATGGAACTTTAAAAATACCTCTTTGCAAGAATTTTGTGGCCAGGTTATGGTTATGGCTACTTGTAGAATTTTCCCTAGTTCCTCTAAGATAGAAATAGAATAATCGGAAATGAATTTCAGAGTTAACTGAACTATGGTGATCAGAACTACAGCTAATGTTCTGGATGGCTGTGGGGCCAAACGATGATTCATTTGTAGTTGTAGGACCAGGGTACAAATGCCAGATTGATATAACATTTGAATGTAAGCTTCTTGAAGGCAGGACTATCTTTTGCCTTTCTTTCTATCTGTAGCATTTAGCTTAGTGCCTGGCACCTTAATAAAAAAGAGTTGACTGACTGACTGACCCTTGCTACTGACTGACCCTTTGGCAAGTCACTTTGGTCATTAAGTAGTTTTCAGTTTCCTCATATGTAAAATGAGGGATTGAACTAGTTGACCTCTAAAGTTCATTCTATTTCTAAACCTATGATCTGAATGAAGCATTTACATTCCTTGTTTCTTAAATTTGCGATTTATAATGTGGTGGTACCACATTACATATGGAGCAGCAATCACAAAGATTTTGTTCAACAGAAATAATTCCTTCTTAAAGCTAAGTGAAACATATATCATAGAACTAGATGTGGAAAGAGCTCTGCATTCATGTAGTTCAACCCATTTGTTTTATAGATTAAGAAACTAAGACCCGGGTAGATTAAATGATTTGTCTAAGAACATTCAAGTAGTAAGTATGAAGGATAGGATTTGAACCCAAGTCTTCTAACTCCAGAATGAGCTTTCTAAGAATATATTTTCTTCTTAGAACTGTTGGAGAGGAGGACAGGAACATTAATATGCTGTTGGTGGATCTATAAAGTATTTTAACCATTCTGGAAAGCAATTTTTAGCTATATTATAAAGTACATGAGTAAAGTGTATAGAGTCAGATGGTATCTCTATCTAAGTGATATCACAATGAGGCTCATGCACCAAAGAGATCAAAGGAAGAGGAAAAGGATCTCTATATCCACAGCTATTTGTAGTATCACTTTTTGTTGTAGCAAAGGATTGGAAACAAAGTAGACACTCATCAGTTTGGGAATGACTGAACAAACTATGGTATACATCACATAATGGAACATTAATGAAAAGGACAGATTCAGAGAAACCTGGGAGGACTTATGTGAACTGATGCAAAGTGAAGTGAGCAAAACCAGGAGAACAATTTAAGCAATCACTACTATGCCAGTGTAAAGAAAACCATGGTCAAAGACTTAAGAACTATGCTCAATGAATGCTTTCTACTTCTTGGCAGTCCTGACGGACTAGAGGTACACAATAAGACAGTTATTTTCAGACACGGCCCATGTGAAGATTTGTATTATGTTATTATGCTTTCTAAAAATTTTAAAATTAAAAAAATTTACAAGTTACAGATTTTATTTTTCAAGAGAGATGGTTGGGGCATTAGGGAGGTTCTGGCATGTGTGGGTAGAAGGAATTTCCACACTTGAGAGTTCTCTGTGCCAATAAAATCACAGGTTGATTCCACATCATTCTCTCTGTTATTGACTGGACATCCTCTTGGCAAAATTCATAAATATTTCATTTCATTTTTCCCTCATTTTTATCCCCCTCCTCAGCCTTCCTATTCAATTTCAATATTCTTGAATGTTTTCATATCTTTACTAGTTTAAATTCAGTAATCATATATGCTTTTTTTTCCCTTTCCTCCTTTCTCTTTTTCTCTCCATGGACAAACTAACGAGTGCTGATTCTCTGCAGCAGAGTGAAGCCTGGTCAAGTTCCTAAGGGATGACCAGCAACCAAGTCATCTGGGCTCATGTATGGCTAAAGGGATCACTCTTGCTTGACCCTGGGATGTTCTCTAGATTAGAGCCAAAATGGTCTCCAGAGTTAGTAGGTGACACGTATCCCATCACATTTTCACTCCATATTTCTGGCAACATATACATGATATGTACATGTTTTACTTCATTGTTAAGAAAAATCATTACAACAACTCACATTTATAGCACGTTTTATGGTTTACAAAGTGTTCCCCTCATAAAAACAGTCCAGTGGAGAAGGTAAATAAATACTATTATCCCTATTTCACAGATGAGGAAACTGAGAAGCCATATTAAAAATACAAAACTTCATGATAAAGGGCAATTATTTTGCTTTCAATATTGTTATGCTGGCATTAAAGTATAGAAGAGACCATGACTTGAAAAAAAATGTGTGTGTGCATATACACATAAAAATATTATGCATGAAACAAGAATTTATCGATCATCTAATTCTGTTGCTTTTTTGAAAAACCTTCATAAAATTCCTTTGTTCTGATTATTTTCCTAGAGGACTAGGGAGGAATAGCTTTTAGGACTTAAAAGTATTCTGATTTCCAAGATCCTGTGATACATGGATATTTAGACTCTCCCAAAATATTTTAAAAAACAAAGCTAGATGAAAGTTCAGTAACTCTAAAATTTATAAATCCTTTTTATTAGCATCATGCTCTAATATTAATTACAAGTCACAAATAGACTAACACTTCCAAGATCTCATCAATATGACTATTCATTTCAATGATACCGGTCACAACTCATCTAAGACTGCCCATTCTGGGGGTCCTCCCATGGTGGGATTGGGCTCCACAGGGTCACAGGCTGTCCTTCCAACATGCTAAGGGATTTTTGTGCTGCCTGTGACCCTGTTTGCATGCAAAAGAAATGTGCAAGCTATCAGTTGAACTCTGCATATTAGTTACAAACTTAGTACGTGCAAAGTGTCGCGCTTGTTAGTGGTAGCAATGGCAATAAAAACAGCTGACTTTTATATTCTATTAAGATTTATAAAGGGTTAGGCATAACTATCTCATTTGACCCTCACAACAACCAGTGAAGTGGGTGCTATTATTGATATTATTTTACAGACGAGGAAACTGAGGTATAGAGAGGTTAAATAACTAGACCAGGATTATACAATTAGTTTAGTATTAGACATGAGATTTGAACATGGCTTCCTGGTTCCAAATCTAGTGCAGATGAACAAAACAGGCAGTTGTTTTTTGTTCTTGTTATTAAGGAAATCCAAATTTGGATTTAGTCATTAGGATATAAGCACAGATACACTAAATATCAAAAGTGAGTGGTGGTCATTTGTCCACAATTGTACAGCTTTTATATCTGAGCTTCCTCAAAAAAATTAGGGGACTGGGCTAGATTTTAAAGTTTTATTCTAGGTCGCCAACCATGTGATGTGAAGGTTTGTCTTAACCATCTTGTAATCATCTGTTGGATTCTCAAGGGAGTGAATAGGTTGCACAGAATGGTCGAGTCCTCAGAGAAATTCCGACGTGTGGACTATGTCTTTGTTTTACAGCAGGGAGTCACAGAGCTTCGCATTCTAAATTAATGAGCAATGTTGAGGTTTGCAGGAACACTTCAGCTCCATCATGTCAAAGCTGAAATCAGCAGCCTTCTAAATCCATGAACGCAACTTGACTAGTTGTGACAGCCTATTTATTAATTGCTGCCAAATGCTAATTGTTATTACATTAATGTCATCTCTCCAAAAAGAGGGGCATCCATGAAGCATCAGCCTCTAAAATGTTGACTTTAAAGGTATTTCCTTAAGTTTAATCATAGCTCTTATGGTTTTCATAACATTCGAAGGCAATTTCTTTCTACAAGCTAAAATAAATAATGGAAATGAGAGCTAATTGCTTCTTAATTGATTGATATTCCTACCTCCTGTTGTGGGTACAATGCATGTCATCTAGGCTGGATGTAGTATTCGATGCACAACGGGAGGGAAGAATATCAATCAATCAAAGAACAATTAATTCTGATTTGTAACTTTTTTTCTGATGAAAATAGCCTTATTTAAAATGGTAAAAAAAGTTTTCATCAAAGAATCACATAATTTCAGAATCAGAAGGGACCTCAGTAGCCATCTAGTTTCAAAAACTATTCAAAATAAATTCTTAATGGGAATGTTTACATGATTGCACATTTATCACTTGCATCAAATTACTTACTGTCTTAGAAAGGGAACAAGTAAGTGAAGGAGGAAGAAAATTTGGAACTCAAAATTTAAAAAAAAATGAATGTTAACATTGTCTTTACATTAATTGGGAAAAATAATATTATTTAATATTATTTAAGAAATATATTCTTACTAGAAATAAGTTGTCATCCAGTCTCCATTTGAACACCTCCATAGGAGAATCCACTCTTAATTCTTGGTCTCATTCAATCATTTAAAAAATTTCTATTAAGCACTTACTGAGTGTAAAACTCTGTAGTGCATGCCGGGATACCAAGGCTTCATTGTTGTCAGTATCTATTATCCAGTACTTCATTGTACTGTATTCCCTCAGCCTTCTACTTCAATCCTCCCCTGCAACAAAAACGTACTAAACAAAACCTAACAAAGGGATAGAGTCAGCAGCATGTACCTCAATGTATACCTGGAGTCCTGAGATGAGAGGTTTATTTCTTTTTCAATTCTCTACTGGCAAGATTGGACATTTCATTGATCTGATTTCATTATGTTGTTTTCCTTTGCACAATAATTGTGGTCACTGTGTATGTATGTGTATATAAATAAATATATATATATAATATATATATGCACACACATGCATATAGATACATATGTATATATATATATATACGTATATATATATATACACACACTCTCTCTCCCCATCCCTTTCTTTATCTCTTTATCTATATCTTTACCTCTACCTCTATCTCTATATCTATCTCTACATCTACGCAGTTCTAGTATTCTCACATTTCTACTTCCTTTGGCCCTTTATCAGTTCAAATATGTCTTCCCAAGTTCCCCTCAATTCCTCATAATCATATTTTATCATGGTGTAATTATAATTCATTTCATTCTTATACCACAATTTGCTCAGTCATTTGCCCTTTGATAGGCACTCACTTTGTTTCCAGTTCTTTGCTCTTATAAAAAGTGTTGCAAACTCTTTTCATCTTAAGGGCATGACATCCCACTCTGAAGGCTTTGCCATGCAAAGATATCCATTCTTTGGAGATTTGTTTCAGATGCTTCCAAAATTAAAGAAAATTCTACAAAAATTTCTTTCCTTGAGGCAGAATGACTTGACAATAGGCTTTATATTCTTCTGAAAACATCTAGTCGACTCTATGTTATCTATGAAAATAAAGCATCCCTTAGACAGAAAGATAGGGTGGTATAATGGAAAGAACCTGGGAGCTCTTTACCAGATAGCCAGTTGTTTGCCTTGGGTAATTCTACTTTCCTGAAGCATAATTTCCTCTAATTGGGGATTAGAATGCTGATGCTATATACTTCCCAAAAGTGTTGTGAGGCTCAAATAGCACAAATGCATATGTTCACTTAATGATTTACAGCAAGTCAAGCACTTTGAACCTCAGTTTCTTCATCTGTAAAATGGGGATAAGAATAGCTGCCATCTCTCCCTTGTAGGGTGGTCGTAAAAATCATAAAAGATAATGGTTATAACAGAATCTAAAGTACTATATACATTAAAGCTAGTATGATTTGATGAAAGAAATCCACAGAGTGTAGTTAAAAATAGAAATGTTTGGCTGAAGATTCTCTCCTAAAACTGGTAACAAGGAGAAAATTTGATTCATGAGTCTTTGATCACTATTCCAGTTGGTTGGAGATGCCAATGAGGCCAAGCTCATCAGATGATTATATGATAAAAAAAAATTTATGCTCAAAAGTTTCCCCTTAATCTCTCCTTCTCCCCCTCCATCCTCATACTGACCAGTTTTATCAACTCTGCCTCTTCCCATATCTTGTGTCCCCTTCTCTCTACTCACTTTGTCACCACCATGGCTCTGATCATTCTCACTCCTCACAAAAATGACTGAAAAATTATCTCCCACCTGGAATCCCTTCCTCTTACCATTCCCCTCTCCAAATCATCATTCACAGAGTTGTCAGAATAATTTCTCTGATGTCAGGTGACACTCCCACTCCACTCTTGAAAAGTCTGCAATGGTTCTCTACTGCCCTCCAGATACTGGTTATAACCCAATCTTATTTCATAGGGTTCCTTTTCTCACATTATGTATTATGTTAGAGAATATAAGGCTTTAAGGATGAGAAGGAGAAAGAGGGTAAAGGAGAACTTGGTGGTCACAACAAAGCTTTCTGGTTGGTTATACATTTTCCCCCTATGACCTGAGGATATTAGAATCAGAAGATTTAGAACTGGCACGGACCTCTGAGATCACCCAGCTCAATTCCCTCATTTTATAGATGGAGAACACAAAGCTTGGAATAAGTCCCTTGCATGATCTGGATCTCGGCTTTCTGGATCTCAGTTTTCGCCAAGTCACTACCCTGTATAAGAAGATGCAGACATTCCCTACTGCCTGTAGGACAAAATAAACTCCTCTGATGACCCTTCAGAGCTCTTTAAATCTTATTCCAACCTATCTCTCCAGGCTCATTATACACCTTCATTTACTAAACATACACTCCTGCTAAACTGCCCCATTTGAAGGTCTCAGTATTTGACATTCTTTTATCTCTTTGTCTTTGTATATGGCTTGAAATGTGCTCTCTCCTTACTTTCATTCCTTGAAACCCTATCTCCCTATAAGATCAACCTCATGTGCCACCTTCTACGCAATGTCTATTTGAATTTCCTGCCCCCCTCAATTTCCTTGCATTTTTAAAAATCTCTGTACATGCTGTTTCTCCTCGGGAGAATGTAAACTCCTGAAGGGTAAGAATTTTCATTTTTTTCTTTGTGTCATGAACACCAAGCATGCATAGTATCTATCTAGCACATAGTAGGTACTTAATAATCACTTGTTGAATTAAATTAATGTCATGCATTACAGTCATTTGTGTTTGTATCTTATTTAAGCCCCAATAGACTGTACATTCCATGATGCCAGAGATCATGTCTAATTTAAACTCATGCAGGGGCACATTATTTATTTATCTTTCCCAGCATGTACCTCGCTGTTTTGATCATAATATTAATGAATTTATATGATAATACAATAATGAATAATAATAATACTAATGATTTTTCTTTTTGAATGAATGAACAAAGTATACTACGTTTGGAGACAGAGGACTTGGGTTTGAATTCTTTTTTGGCTATTTGATAAATGAGTGATTTTAAGCCAATTATTTAAACTCTCTGGGCCTCAGTTTCCTTATCTGGAAAACAGAGGAAACCTTCTGGTTTAACTGGCCAGTTAAGTGATGCCAATGTGCTCTTTCTGTGCTAAAATCTAGAACACCTATAACTTTGTATAACAGACACACACATATAGGTGTTTTATACGTGTATATATATATATGTGTAAATATACACACACACATATATAAAAAACCTGTCTCTCTGTTTCTGTCTCTCTGGGTCTCTCTCTGTCTCTGTTTCTGTCTCTGTCTCACTCCCCCTTCTCCCCTCCTCTTTCTCTCCATCTATAAATCTACGTAAGAGACAATAGGTTGTAATGAGAAGAGAACCTATCCTTGAGTTCAGGAGTTGTGGGATTGAGCCATAGTTACATGACTGGCCAAATCTCTTGAACTCTCAGAGGATTAGTTAACTATACATTGGAGATAATATACTTGTACTGCATATACTGGACAGAAAGCATGAAGGTCTTGGAATCTCTAACACCTGTGCTCAAGTCTCACCTTTAACACACACTGTTTGTGTGATCCTGGACAAATGACTTGACTTCTCAGTTCACCAGTCAACTTTCTATATGCTCTTCTAAGTCATAAACCAGGGGCTGTTCTGTATAAGTGGAGGGATTTTCCTTGCTGGGAATTCCCTAACCAATCAAATCCCAGACTTGGTACAAAACCCCTAAAAATACTCTTAGGATTAGGCTGAACAAAAGGCTTTAGCTACTGCAAATGCTATATCAATGTTAGAGATGGTAAATTTACTTTTACTTGTTTATATTTTCATTTTCTGAAAATGAATCTAGTAAGATTTAATTTTTTTTTCATTTTCCATTTTGTCATTTTCATTTTCAAATTGCTTGAAATCTGAGAAGAACAGAACTACAGACAAGGGCAGAAAAAAATAAAAAAAGAATGACAGCTGCCCCAAGTTTCCCACTGAGAGTTTTCATTTCCACAAATAGTTGTATATTAGCTGATCGAATCAGATTAGACAAGCAGCACCAAGTAAAGGCCAGGATTTGAGGGTAAAACAAAGAATGAGCCCATTGTGAATAACATTCTATTTCAAAGACTGTACCCTTGCAATGGAGGAAATAAAGATCTCAATAAATATGCAAAGTGGACTTATTTAATGACATGGATTGCCTCACCTCTTTGTGTTTTAATCAGGGTCTCAAGGTTAACTGAGTTTGCTTGATTAAAGTTGAGCAAAGTAGCTTATTTAAATGCCAAATTTACCTCTATCATAACAGCAGTAAATCCACCCAGACTGGATTCCATTGGCAACTTGACCTCATCATTTAAAACTTACACAGCAGCTGAGGATTGATTCTGTCATCTTTGCACATCAATGGAACCTCACAGGGGCATCAGCCATCATCAACTCAAAGGATAACTAAGAAAGGGCTATTCATTAGTACTATAGTATAGTAAACTAAATATAAATAGGTGTCTTAAAAAAAGTCCAACCAACCAAACCTGCAAATGTATTGCTTATTTCAAAAGCTGCCTTTTTCATGTCCTATCTATTAAGAATTTGAGTGTCCCAAAGGTCAAATATTCTTAACCTGAGATCCCCCAGAGAGTCCATGGATAGGTTTCAGGGAGTGGGTGAACTTTGAAAAAAAATTAGGAAATTAGGAAAAGCAGGAAAAATTACATCTTTATTTCTATCACCTTCTAAGGGAAATTTAGCATTTGCTTCAATTTAAAATTTGTTTAAGAAAATTATTTAAATTAAATTAAAATTCATTTTTTAATTTTTAAATTAAAATAATTTTAAAAATTATTCTGAGAAAGGGTACATGTGTTGAGTTGTTTCAGGCATGTCTGACTCTTCATCATTCCAACTGGGGTTCTCTTTGGCAAAGACACTTAAGTGGTTAGTCATTTCCTTCTCTATCTCATTTTACAGATGAGGAAACTGAGTCAAACTGGGTTAAATGACCTTTTTTTTTAGGCAATTGGGGTTAAGTGACTTGCCCAAGGACACACAGGTAGTAAGTGTCAAGTGTCTGAGGCCAGATTTGAACTCAGGTCCTCCTGACTCCAGGGCTGGTGCTCTATTCACTGTGCTACCTAGCTGCCCCTAAATGACTTCTAATAAGTATCTGAGGATGGATTTGAACTCAGGTCCTACTGATTCCAGGCCAGCCCTCTATCCATTGTACCACCTAGCCACCTACCTGTCCCCAAAGGACTTCATAGGTCTATGATGGGGTACTAAGGTGCAACAATGGAACCAAATAGAAATGTGATTTTTTTTAACAATTAAAATAAAATATAATTCAAAAATGGCTTTTAGCACTGAGTTTCTCTAATGATTACTACTACTACTGCTACTACTACTACCACTACCACTACTACTACTACCCTACAATTTTATATAGCACCTACTATGTGCCAGGCCCTGTTCTAAGTACTTCAAAATTATTATCTTATTTAATCTTGCAACAACTCTGTAAGGTAGGTACTATTATTATCTCCATTTTATACATGAGAAAACTGAGGCAAATAGAGGTTAAAAGGTTTGCCCAGTCATTTGAAGAGAATTAAATTATGTTCGATTCAATTCCATATAATGATAAAGGTCTGTGATTTTCATCATGGCTGAACTTTCACCTTTACTCTGGTCTTTTAAATATCTTTGCATCAGAGCACCTTGAGTCGACACTGTAGGCAAGTGAATAGAAAGCTGGCTGATGCTGGGAAGACTTGAGTTCAATTTCTACCTCTGAAAAATGTGCCAACTCTAATTGGGAGAGGGAGTTTCCAAGGTGTATGCTGGATTTTCAATGTGAACATTTGTACCTCAGAAAATGGCAAAGGCTACCCAATCAGGGCTTGATTTACTGTTTTCTGGATTATCTAGACTTAAGGAAGTGATGGAGAAAAAGTTAAAAATGCAAATTATACTAAAAGGTGCATTATCTCTACTTTTTTTTCCTAGAGAGCCAGTTGTTAAACATTTACCAGTACATTCCTGGAGTTTTCTCACCTGGATAGAGAAAAGAACTGCTCTTATGATTTAATTGGTTTAGGAGAACTTCTGGATGAAGAAACTCCTCCTATAACTTACTTCTGGATTAGAAAACTTCTACCCCTAGTTGGCATGGTGGAAAGAGTGCTGGGTCTAGAATTAGGAAGACCCGAGTTCAAATTTGGCCTTAGACACTTACTAGCTGTGTGACCCTGGGCGAGTCACTTAACCTAATTTTCTCAGGCACCTCATTTGTAAAATGAGCTGGAGAAAGAAATGGCAAACCACTCCAGTATCTTTGCCAATAAAACCCCCAATGGGGTCACAAAGAGTCAGAGACAGCTGAGCAACAACAAAACAACACTCCAATGAAGGTTCTTCTATCACATTGACACTTTCTCCACAGCATTCAAGAGAGCCCTGAGAAGTTAAGTGATTTCCTAACAGTCACAAAGAAACAACAATCAGAGGCAGAATTTGAACCCCTGTCTTTCTGACACTGAGGACAGCTGTAGCACAACTACCTCTTTCTTCACCTAGGATTCCATATTACCACTGAAATCCCAGATCCAATCTCTGTCCCTGTGCCAGAACAGCTGAGAACTGATTTAAATTACTTAAGAACCACTCCTCCCTGCCACCCTGGAAAAGCAAACCAAAAAGCCCAGCTGCAAAGATTTTCTGAAAGAATTCAAAAAGCAACTGGATTAGGTGGTTAATCATTGATTGTTTCATGCATACCATTATGCATGAAGCAAGCTATATTCCAGCCTTTGCTTCTTCCTATTCCTTCATACCAATCCAACAAAACAGCCACAATGAATGAAAAATAATTGCCTTTTATCATCAATCTTTGTGCTTTCAAGCTGCTTTTCATCAAATGCTAGAGCATCTATTTAAGACATCTCTGGGCAGTAGGTAAGGCATATCAGAGTAAAAAAAAATACACTTTCAGAAATACAAATTCTGGCATTATTGATTTTAAAAGGTAAGAGGATCTGGTCTGTTTGCACAAGAGGAGGAGGCTAGTATTGAAATGCAATGGATGAATGAGGAGGAAATGTACGACATACAGAAACTTTAGGAAAACATATTTTAAAGCCACCTGAACCATATTGGTCTATCCTTTACAAACAAGTGGGCTCAGATTTTCCAAGAGTCTAATTAATTCCTTGGTAGCAAATTAGAAAAGTAGGTTAGCTTTTTTGAACTACTAGGGTTTCACTGAAGGCACTAATATGGGAAGGCACGTTATATGGATACATAGGTGGTCTGCTGTGTTAGGCACAGGATAGAACAAGCTCAGACTGTTTAGAACTGAAGATGGAGTGAAACAGTAAATGAACTGAAAATTGGATGTCACCTTGGTTTTGACTGTCCCATTCTACCCTGGAATCCTGATTACCATAAACTGCATCCTTTTAAAGACTCCTGTAATCTACCATTTCAGTAGAAAAGGAATCTATATGCTTGTCTTTGATCAGCAAAATTACTAGCTATTTTATATGAAATCTTGGTTAATAAAATCTGACAAGAGATAAACCTGGGATGTATGTCAGTTTCTAGATCAGCAATGTGCTCCTTTTTCCTCCCTCCTACATTCCTTACTATCATCTGTGGTTTTTGTGGTGAAGGAATTATGATTATAGTAGCTGTATGACTAATTTTTTTTTATTTAACCAAATATCAGCTCTATGCATCAACCAACAATAGGAAGGATGAGAAACAAAGCAAAGGGTTTAGGTATATTAACTATAAACTACCAACCTTTTGAAATTTTCCATGTTAACAGCTTATGAGTTACACAGCCATATCCATGAAATAAGGAGGGCAGCTGGACTACTGGATCTTTCTGATACAAGATATATACAACACATATCTTAATTCTCCCATCCCAAAAGGAAAGTGAAGTTTCTAGCATTGGGGATATTAGCATATTTGCCTTTATTTGTATCTATTGTGGGTAGAAGGAATCACAGGATTATAGGGCCACAAGATAATAACTAGAAGAGACCTTTGGGGCTGTGAAGTCTAATCGCACTTTATAGCTGAGGAAACTGAGGCACAGAGAGGTAAAGAGTCTTGTTTAGGGTCCCCCAAATAATAAGTGTCTAGGATTAGATATGAACCCAATTCTTCCTCACTCAAAGTCCAGTGATCTATTCACTACTCTAAAGGACCCAGAAAGTAAATAGTAATAGTAGTAATAAAGTAAACATTAATGTCATGAGAAGCACTCTGACACAATCGACAGAATGCTATGGGGTTGGGAAGACCTGAGTTGAAGCCCTGCCTAAATTCCTACCTTCTATAGGAGGTCTTTCCCAATCCCACTTAATTATAGAGCTTTCCCTCTGTTGATTATTTCCAATTTATCAATATGTATCATTCAAAATATCAATATATGGCTTTTTTATACAGTCTTCATGTTGTCTCTCCCATTAGACTGTGACCTCCTTAAGAACGGGAACTCTTTCTTTCTTTACAACCCTAGCAATGACCACAGTGCCTGGTGCATAATAGGGATTTAGTAAATGTTTACTGACTGACTGGCTTACTGACTCTGACGTATGATGGTTCTGACAAATTTGGAGAAAGTCATTTAAACACTCAGTACCTCCAGTACTGCCCATAAGTTACAGCCAAGATGCCAATCATTATCAGTGGATGGAGCTTCCATACTGGGAATTTCTATGAAACTATCACGGCTGGACCAAAACTACAACAAAAATCAACCTTCTACCTCTGACTTTACTGGGGTCTGATTTTGAGATACAGCCTTGAAAGAGTTCAATTGAGAGCAATATGACTATATGCCTTTTTTTCAACAGTGGCTAGGAAAAACAAAATTAAAGAAAAGCTTGGCTTTTAATTCCACCAATGTATGATGATCTCAGGAAATTAAAACTCTGTGGGAGTGAACATAACTTAAATGTGAAATGAGAGGCACAAATTCTGAAAGACTGAAAGTTGTTTTTCTGAAAAAAATGAAAGCATTAAACTTTTATAGAAAAAAAGAACATTAATATCTATTCCCAGTGCTGTCAACCCTATGAAGAGACACCCTGAAACAGATCAATTCCAAAGATCATCATTTTCTAGCATTTAATGGAAAGGAAAGAGGGAAAATTCAGAACCCGGGGTCCTTCTGGTTGAAGTGATTTATTTGAACATGCGAAGCCAAAATTTTTATTTGTATTTGGATATTATTGTGTCTTTGGTGTTCTCACAAACACAACAACCCAGAGACAAGCTCATGACAACTAGCTCAAGGGGAATTTCATTCTTAACGTGTGTCTTCTTGCAGCTTCGTATGTAATGGCTTGGGTAAAACAGCCTTTCGGAACCATTCCAAGTAAAATTTTATGTTTCTGTACATGGTTGAAGGGGCAAATCACAAAGAGGAGGTCAGAAAGTATCATTTGAACATCTGTTTGCAATTTTAAAACACAGGATGAAAATGGACGACATTTACACATGCTCTCATTTAGAGGTAGCTTGTGATTGTTACGGTTCGTCCTTTGTTCTTGAAGAGGACCAATGACATTAGGAGGGTGATGTCTTGACTTGAAAGTGAGTTGGATATAAGTGAGGCAGAACTGGTGGAAAGAATGTTGGGCCCGGAGTCAAGAAGCCTTGAATTCGAATTCAGTCCCAGATTCTTATTAGATGTGTGATCCTAGACAAGTCACAACCTATTTGCCTCATTATCCTCAATTGTGAAATGGATATAATTATAGCACCTACCTCCTAGAGTTGTTGTGAGCGTCAAATGAGATATGTGTAAAAAACATTTAGCACAGTGCCTGCTACATAGCCGACACTAAACGATTATTCTCTACTCTTCCCATAGTGCACTGAGATTTTGCCGAACAACGTGTGAATAAAATTAAGTCAGGATTAAATTCTGTAGCATTGGAAAATTTCAGGGGTAATTAGTCCCTCCTCCTATGCTTAAATACATGTGAATCATCTGTATGACACAAGTTGATACAAACATTTAAAAATTAGATTTATTTCAACAGTTATAGTTATTTGCTAAGTACGTCTGTCTTAACTTTACCATTGATCTTGTAGAGTAAGAAGAGATTCAATTACAGAATCGTGGAATGTTAAAGCCAGATGGGACCTTAGAGATCATTCAGTCTAAGCCCCTTGTTTTATAGATGAGGACACATGTCCAAAAAGATCAAGTGACTTAGTGGGGAACGAAGCAAAAAGAATATATACCATCTTGGAGTGGGGGGGGGAGGGTAGAAATGGGGAGAAAATTTGTGATTCAAACTCTTGTGGAAATCAATGCTGAAAAC
>CM053623.1:194416302-194483126 GCA_028646595.1 Phalanger gymnotis
GTGCTATTATTATTCCATTTTATAGATAGGGAAGCTGAGGCACACAGAGGTTAAGTTACCTGCCCACAGTCTCACAGCTAGAAGAAATTTGAGCCCACATTTGAATGCGGATCTTCCTAAATCCAGATGAAACTCTTTTATCTACTTCATTGCCTAGTTTTCCTAAAATACAATAATTTTAAAAGAGGCTGACACATTAAATGAGAGCCAGGTTGAGAAGGGTTTTCAATGTTGAGCTTAAGGAGTTTATATTTCATTGGAATGTCAATAAGGGGTCACTGACTTTTTTATTTTTCATTAAAAAAACCTAATTATTTAATGGGGGTGGGGTAGGGAGGAGGCTAGCAAGTGTCTGAGGTCACATTTGAACTCAGGGCTTCCTGACTCCAGGCTCAATGCTTTATCCACTGGGCTGACTTTTGGTAAAGAAAGAGGTCGGGTATATGCCAGGAGTCAGGAGAAGCTGCCTCGGGCACTGGGAGGTTAAATGATTTGCCCATGGTCACATAGCTAGTGTGTGTCAGAGACACAGAGGTCCTTGAATCCTGATGCCAGTTCTGCCCTCTATTTGCTATTAGGCCCAAGAAAATGGTAAACACAATATCTTCCCCTCTGAACTTCATAACTAGCTGATTTTAGAATAATAGGAGCATCAACTTAGAACTGGAAAAGATCTTAGAGATCATCAAGTCCGGCACTTCATTTTACAAATGGAGGCTTAAAGACGTTAGTTAAATGATTTGCTCAGGCCATACTAATTAATATCTCAGAAGGGATATGAACCTATGTCTTCTTGACTTGAGTCACTGGAGTGACTTGAGTTACTATCCCACATTATAATATAAAATAAAGCTGAATTCCTTAGGGAAGAATGGACATGTAACTAACTTCTACCTTTTTCCCCCCTTCAAAGATAATGCTATCTAACTACATATGGAAAGGAAAGAATTGCTTTAAAAATCATAGGTCTTAATTCTAAAAATCCAATCAGAAATCATGTATTCAGATGTTCCTAATACATTTTTTATATGTTCCAAATACATTTTTCATAAGTTCTAAAATGGAAAAATTCTGTCTCTCAGAAAATGTCTCCATTCTAAAAATATTATCTGGTATATGGGGCTTTCTACTGAATTACATACTGTACAACCTGAAAACACCTCAGGATGAATATGTGAAGTTAGACAGCTCATTTAGAAAAAAAATATATAGTGCATAGCAGTGGTGAAAAGTACATTTACCCTAAAGAAAAGGACTGGTTCATATGGATTTGAAAAGGAATAAATTTGACTGTGTAAACGTGGCTGATTTTTTAAAGTATCGCATATTCACTGTTAGGGCTTGGCATCTTACTAAAAAAATAATGCAATAATGAAACATGACAAATCATTTCTATAATATAAAGCAGGAGAAATGAGAAGAAAAGAAAAAGAAACAAATTGTACAGATGAGCTGGTCTGATAAAACAGCTGAACTGTACCATTGTGGCAAGCTCTCTTGTATTGAATACGGACAAGATACGTTCACCTATCTGGAGATAGCTTTGGTGGTCCCCAGCAGCTTCCCTTTCATTTAAGAACAAGGATTATACCTCTGAAGGGAATTCTTGCCTGTCCTTTCAGAAGAGGAAAAAAGGGGAGGAAATCTAGACAAGGGGAAAAGTGATTTGCAGGATTCCTACAAATCTTTCACCAAGCCTTGCCTGTTCTCTCCATCAGAGACAGACACATCACATGGGGTGATACATGAATATGGAGTAAAGTATTATAACCACTTTGCTGACCGTGGTACGGGGTGGGGGGGGAAGGAGAGGAGAGGAAGGTGAAATTACCCAGATGAATGGTAATTGATGAAATCCACCAGGAATCTAATTCCAGGTGCTTGTCAGGTGTGCAAATGAGAGTGACAGCCGTTCTGGAAAACTCAGAGAAAGTGGAGGCCCTGGGAGCATTTCTAATCTGGCCTGCACCTTTCTAGCTTGATGATGAGGGAATTATACCTGAATACACTGGGCAGCTGCTGCTTATGACCTGACTATTATTTGCATTGTTATGCTCAATGACTTTTTAAAAGCTATTTTAGGCCCAGATTCCTGGGCCTCATCCAACACTTTTACTCTTCACTGGTATATTGCTACTTGACTGGGCTTGGATAGTTATGTAAAACAGGCCAGATGGCAGCTGTTTGGGACAGGAGCTGCTTACCTTGTGCCCTGAGAAATGATGGGGGAAGGGAAGGCTAGGAAACAAATAAAAACAAACAAAAAAACAAGAGTAAATTTTAAAAGTACCTTAGATTAGGGGATGTTTTTCATGTATCTAGTTAGCTTAACTGCACTGAAATACATCTAGGGAATAGAAATGTTAAGCGAACCTTTGATTGAGCCAGGCTAAGATGATCTTGTAAAGATGAAAATAAAAAAAAAATCTGCACACGATGGCTGGTTGAATGGGCACATGCTTTTTGAATATTTCATTGTGAATATCTGTGTCCTCTTTCATGGACTGGCCCATCATGAAAATTGACGTTCACAAATGATCCATTTGCACAAGAAAATGAATGCTGTGAACTAATTGTCCAGTGCTTAGAAAAGGGTACTTGGGTGTTTTAGGAGGAATCTCATAGGTCAAAGATTTACAGATGGAAGGGAACTTGAAAGTCACTGGGTCCAACTTGTTCATTTGGCAATAGAGGGAACTGTTAGGGGTTAAGGCAGACGCATTGACTTGTCCCAGGTCAGACAGACAAATGGCAGAGCTGCCATTTGAACCTGAATTTGGACCTGACTTCAAATTCTTTTGCCTTTTCCAACATACTATGATGCCTCTGGAAGGGAGAGAGGTTTCGTTCAGTGGTGTGAGAAAGGTCACTGTAAGCTAAGTGAACTCTAATTTGTTTCTTGGCTTACTACCATTGGGCGGTGAGTGTTGAGGTGGAATTCTGACTCAGACTCTTACCTGTGTCACTGGGCAAGTCTCTTAAGTGCTGTTTGCCTCAGTTTCCTAACCTGTAAAATTCAGATACTGGGCAGCAAGGTGGTATAGTGGATGGAGTGCTGGGCCTGGAGTCAGCAAGGCTTTTCTTCTTAAGTTCAAATCTGGCCTAAGACATTGACTAGCTATGTGATCCTGGGCAAGTCACTTTTTTGCCTTAGTCTACTCATCTGTAAAATGAGCTGGAGAAGGAAATGGCAAACTACTTCAGTGTCTTTGCCAAGAAACCTCAATGGGGTCACAAAGACTTGTACATGAATGAATAACAACACAATTTGGATAAAAATAGCACCTACCTTCCAGGGCTGTTTCAGATACAATGAACATATATATATACACACACACACACACACACACACACACACACATATATTACTGAGCAAATCTTAAATATCAATTCTCCTCTTTCTCTTTCTTTTCTTCTTCCTTCTTCTGCCCCCCTCCTCCTCCTTCTTATTGTTATTAATAGTAATATATAGGGCTAATCTTGCAGTTATGGAAGACCTGGGTTTGAATTCCAACTAGCAGACTTTTGAGAATCTGGACAAGTCATTTAATATCTCTGAGCTCAAATCATCTGTTAAATATAGATAGCAACAGTATTGGTCTTACAAAATTGTTATGATGATCAAATGAGATAATCAATGTAAAATACTTACAATGAATGGTATACAATGTCAACTTTTCTTATCAATAATAATGATTAATTAGTATTGTTTATTGTTTATATTCATTATTGTTAGCTAACCCATCTGTCTTGTATTTATTCACTTACATATCTTCACCTCTCTGGGCCTCAGTTTCCTCAACTAAATAGCAAATTTCTCTAAGGCAGAGATCATAGGATCATAGGGACTAGAGCTAGAAAGGACCTCAGAGATCATCTTTTCCAAACCCCTCATTTTACAGGTGAGGAAACATTTGCCCAGTATCATACAGGCAGGATTTAAAGCTGAACCCTCTGAATGCATACCCAGTGCTCCTTGACGCTGTACCAAGCTGCATCTAGAAAGGCCAAGGAGGGCTCTGTTGGAGCTTTTAAAAATAATCATTTGGAGCTAGGGTGGTATTAGGTATCTAAGAAATATAGCAAGGGTAAAGGTAGTGTGAACATATAGAACAATGAATCTTTCATATGTGTCCATTCTCTCCTCACTTTCATATATGGAAAGTAAGCATTCATAGAGGTTGACTCTCCTTCCACAACAATTTACTAAAAAGGAAATGTCCATAGCAACATCCTTATTTGCTTCTAGTCTTTGATTGGACAAGTCTGTTTACTCAGCTAGGCAGGGCCCTTTTCTCCTTAATTCATATGGAACACAAAGGTGAGCCATGCTCATTGCAAATGCAATAAAGATAGAGAATGACCTTATTGCTAGAACACAATTCTCCCACTATTTGTTTGTTAAGGGTTTTTAACTTGTCTTTCAGTTATAGGGTTGGTTTTGAAAATGGTGCCACTTTATACTATATCATATAACTACTTTGAAACTGTAATATAGCTAGGTCCCAATTAGTGCAAATAATGAATCCCCTGACACGGTCACCTGTATTAGAATTTATATGAAAGTTATAAGTATATAAAATATGGCAATTGCTTCCAGCCCATTGGAGATGTGCAGTATAAATTTAAATAAAGTGACCACTACAGGGAATTTATTATTTGTATTCATTGGTACCTGGCTGTACTTTGAAAATCTGTGATCTGATCAATGTGAGAACTGCCTCCACTGAGGCAGGTCTCAATTCAATTCAACAAATGTTAATTAAAAGTTCATGATGTATAACTACCTAGAGATACAACAACAAAAACAAGCAAAACCCCACAAAAAACCCAAAGTCCATAGCTCAGGGACTTATATTCTATTACACAAAACCTATACAAAGCTAAGCAAATTCAAATGATATTCAATTAAACAAAATAGAAAGAGATTCTCTCTGGCTTAGTTGACAGTCTTTATCCATTGCTTTGGCTGAAAACTTAGTCATTCCTCATCAACCTAGTGATGAGGCATTGTGGTACAATGGGGATTTGGAGCCAGAGTAACTGGGTTTGAATTCTTTTCTCTGGTCCTCTATTTGTGTGAATTTGGGGCAGTCACTTAACCTCTATGGGCTGTAGTTCCTCTTCTGTAAAATGAGGGAGGCTGGCCTGCATAACCTCTCAGGTCCCTTTCAGCTTCTAATTTGTGGCTCTAAAATGTGGATTTAGCTGACTTAACCCTTGGACAATAGATATATAATCAACTATTGGGCCTTATTCAAAGTCTTTATGGCTAGGAAACCTGCCAACGTTTATCGTCTATTGGCATACATGTGACCTTTGAAAACTCAGAGCCACCACCACATCACAATGAGGCTCTTTATCAATGAAGGTAGCTCCAAATGAAAAATGTACTCTACCCACACAGACAGCTACTTCCTTGGCAACTTACAGTCTTGGAAAGTGCCAGGAGAACTGTGATGAGATTTGCCAAGGGTCATATAACCCTACATAATAATGGGACTTGAAGCCCAGGGTCTTCTTGACTCTAAGGCCAGTTTTCTATTCATTTTGCTATGTTGCTCATTCTAGCTATCATTTACCTATCTACCTGTTTGTATCTACATTATCTACAATACTTATCATTTGTTTGTATCTACATTATGTACAATATCTATCATTTGTTTGTATCTACATTATGTACAACATCTATCATTTGTTTGTATCTACATTATGTACAATATCTATCATTTGTATCTACATTATGTACAACATCTATCATTTGTTTGTATCTACATTATCTACAGTAACTATCGAATTGCTTTTATTTAACTATATATCTACCTACTTACCTACCTACTTAGATGTAATTAATAATAGAACTGAGAGCTGGGTGTCAGGACGATGGATTTGTGATCTAATAACTCTTGACTGACCTAGTTTCCATGAAATATGAAGACTGAAATTGGTATAACGAGGTGACTCATTAAACTGAGGGATATCCAGTCTTCTCTTCAGATGGAGAAATCTAATTAATTTGGAACACAGAATCAATCCTGTAGTGTCCATATTTAATACTGTTTAGCCAAAAGCCAAACCATTCTCAAAGGTTAACTAGAGCATGTCCAGGGGAGAGCAATCACAATTGAGGAGGGCCTTGAGTTCATGCCATGTCAGTCCTGGTTGAAGAAATTGGGCATGTCTAGCTAAGAGAAGAAAAGACTGGGATTGTGGTGCAAGAATGTAATGGTTGTATATGAAAGTATATGAAAGAAATTATATTTGTTCTGTTTAGCCGCTAAGGGAACATTAAGAACAACGGTTAAGAGGGTTTTAAGTTTCCTCATCTGTAAAAGGAAAAGACTGGACTAGATACCCTTTGACATCATTACCAGGTCTATGTCTATGACTCTGTGATCTGTTCTCTAGAAGGTACTCATATTTTGCCAGGAGATGAAGAATCCCTTTCCTATCAATTCATTTTGGTTGGCTACCCAAAAAACTGCCAGCATCACCCAGTATCCCTATGAAAAACTATAGCAATGGTTTTCAGCTATTATACTTTCTCTAATACTAAGCTTAGTAGCTTTGTGACTTTGAACAAATTGCTTAACCTCTCTGAGTCTCATTTCAAAGATAAGGCTCTTTGAAATATGGATCTTGCTACTTGTACTCTTCTCTTTCGGGGTTACTGTGATTATAAGCAATTTTTGAAAGCCATACAGTATTACATAAATATCAGCTATCATTATTATTTATTCATCATATACCAATATGTACTTATATTATATTGTACTATTAATATAATTAATAGACAATAATATCCATTTACATTTATCAGGGGGATATATCTAACTTAAAATGAATTCACTTAGTTTAATTTCAAATATCACCTAGAAAATTTAATATGTATTAAATACATATTATTATATACCTGTTATGTTCAAATATTTCTCCTAAATATTGTCAGACTAATTTGAGTTTGAGTGCCCAATTCATTTAGAAGATGGTTGTGCTTAAGTTTCCACATGAGCCTGAAAAAAGTTATTAAATGTGAGGTTTAGTTGTTAATATTATCATGGTTTAGGTTATTGGTACTGAAACATCAGATTAGAGTGTTTTCCACATTACCATGGTTCCAGCTAGGTGGGTGTATGGGTATATACATATACGCATAGGTGTATTATGCACATGTGTATGTATTTACACAAATGATATATACATATGCATATATAATATATATGTATATGCCCATATCTATCTGTTTTCTGTGCATTAGGGATGTAAAAGGAACACTATTCACAGGATCTGTGTGCATCATCCTTTTGAGTATCTAGTGGTTGTGTGTTAACTATAATTTTAGATTCAATGTTTCATTCTCCATGCATTCATAAAGATAACTAGGATGTCCAACTTTTAAGGAGGTATCTATGGAGAAAGTAAAGCAAAGAGACTAGAATCCAGGGCTTTTGACTTCAAGTTCAGTGCTTTTTCCACTATCCCTAGGGATGTTGTAAGAAGCCATTTATCCTGATGATTTCTAACATCACCTTCCTTAATACTCATAGCTTCAATGATTCAGTAGAGGGAGAGCTTTCCTTCCAGACAACTGGCCGCAAAAAATGTTTCCTGAAAACCTTTTGTTTTTTTCTTCATAACTTCCCTTATTAACAACAACAACAAAAGCAACAAGTGAGTTTCTTGGCATTCTGAATAGCATCAGCAGATAGCAGGTATTTGTCCTAGCAGACAGAAGACAACTAAAGCCAGACAACCTCTAACAAGGACACGATTACAGTTTGCCACTGCCAGCCAGCTGACAGGTCTGGTTTCATCCAGGGAATGAATCCAGGCAATAAATTTCTGATTATGTGAGTGCTGTCTCATCTGTGCCCAAGTACTCAATCAATACCAATTATTGAGTAACTACCTCCCTTACCAAAGAACACTCCACTGCATTCTGTGGGAATATATAATTAAGCAATAGTACAATCACATTTATCTGGCATCCAGTTATCCAAATCCAGGCACACAATTCTATTTACCACTACCCCCACCCTTTGGTTATGTAAATCAGCGTGCATGAGTGATGGTCTCTATTTTGTATTAGGACAAAATGTTTACCCTGAAATTCTATGCATTAGAGAAACAGGCTGGTCTTAGAAACCTGGATGCTATAGAGAGCAAATTTTCCTAACACAAAAAATATGAACTTTATAAAAGGTAATAATTAAACGTGTTCCATCCCCCAACCTCCTTCCCCACTTGGGTTTAAACTCACCTATCTCCCAATGAGAACATAGCTATTTTACTTGTAATGAGCTAAAGCATAGAATTCCAATGAGTGTGCCACAAATCTGACCTAGACTCATGGGTAGCCGAACAAGAAATCTTATAGTTGGCGGTAGTTCCTTCTACAGTCTTGCTGATAAAAACCTTAATCCATAGCCAGTAATGCAATTGAACAAGTGGGATCATTTCACTTTATAGTCAGTAAAACTTTAACCAGCCTTTAGAGGGAAAACATTTTAATTTTGAACTAAAAATAAACTTCAATACATATTTTCCCCCTTTGTGAAAATGAATGTTTGTCAATGTAAATGGAAAGCACAATAAAGCCAAATGGAACTGTATTATATAATGACTAAGACTGATCCCAGAAAAGAGTGGAGAACATTCACTTCCTTCCCTTCACTAAAGAGATGTGGAATTATGGGTATACCATATGACTACTGTCAGATCACATAAACTGGTTGGATCATGATTTTGCCCAACTATATTTTCCCCTTTTTCTTTTAAAATCTTTGCTATAATGAAAGGCTCCCTAAATAGAAGGGGGAGGACTGTTTTCAGAAGTGAAGAGAGGTAAAACCAACAGGCATCATTTTTAAAAAGTTCATGCTTGCAGAAGTGAAAGTCACTAACTCCTCCCCCATTTCCCCCTAAAGAATCAAATGTAGGATGTTTGCATTTTAGTCTCACAACTATACAGGGAAACAGCAATTCATGTTCAAAGCCACAAACCCAGTTTCTCACCCTGGGAGTTTTGTTGGACCTGACACTTCAGGAAGGCAGCCAGAAAAGTGGCTGCAGAAAGTGATTATAATTTTGGCCCTCACTGTGAGTCACTAAGGGCACAAACATTCAAGGAAGGAACTGTAATTTGTGGGTTGTGATAACTTCCCTTGTTATCAGAGTTTTACAACTAACTCTTTGTGCCCAGCAATTAGGCTCAGCAGGTACAGAAGTACTTTAGGGATCTGGTAAAAACAACAACAACAAAAATCCCCTTTTTAGGGATTAAGTGACCCAAGCGCAGGAAAAAAAAAACCATGAGTAGAGACTATGCATGATCACCTGGAAAAAGATGAAAGGTAAGGGACTACAAATACATTTAGGGGTTAGATTGGGGATTTTTTTAACTTGGGATCCAGGGAGAAATTTTAGAGGGTCTGATTCCAGGTGGGAAAAAATTTACATCTTTATTTTCACTAAACTCCAGATGAAATTTGGCGTTCTTTTCTATTACAAACATAGGTAAAACAACATTCTTCTGAGAAAGGGACCACAATGGGCTTCATTGTACTGCTAAGGTGGTCCAAGACACAAACAAGTGTCAAGAACCATGGGGTGAGAGGAATGGACTGCCAGGGAGGAAAGAAAATAGAGGAAGGGAAGAAAGGCTATGATAGAAGCATTATTAATGATTTCCTATTGTACTAGAGAAAGCCCTAGGATGGGAAGCTCAAATGGGCCCCCAACCAGTGACAGGAACCACCTCTAAACTTAGCCAAATGATTCTGTGGCAGTCTAATCCTGTGTATGTGTGTTTCAGAAGTTTGTTGAAACTAACACATTGTGATTCATTATGTATGTTTGACATGAAAATATTTTTAGAGATATGTATATAAACATTCTGGTTACTCCTGAGTCATATATGTATATATATATATTTGTATCATATATTATATGTGCATACAAATGTTATATATAGTGTACGTATGTGTGTATATAGAGATATGTAGATATATCTATATCTCTATATATATCCACAATTATATTTCTAAAGCAACATAATATGATTTGAGTTCTAATTGTTAACTGAAGAAATACTGGGTCCAAAGTTTTCCCACAATTGAATTCAAAGTGATATTATTACAATTATTTAAAATTCAAGAGACGAAAATGATGAGTGATTTGTAAAAGAAATACAAAGATAAGGCCTCTGATCTCAAAGGATGGAACTGGAAGAGACCTTAGAAGTATTCTGGTCCAATTTACTCATTTTATTGCACCTGGCACTTCTGGTGGTATAGTGGTTAGAACACTGGACTTGGAGTCAGGAAGATGAGAATTTAAATCCTGTTTTAGATGCTGTGTGACCATGGTCAAATCACTTAACCTCTTTCAGTCCCAATGGTCTCATGTGTAAAATGCAGATAATGATAGCACCTACCTCCTTGAACTGTTATGAAGAACAAATAAGATAACATGTAAAGCTCTTTACAAACCTTAAAGCATGATATAAATGCTGCTGCTGCTGTTGTTCCTAATAAGAAAACCAGAACTCAGAGAGGTTTAGTGATCTATCCAACATCACACAGAGTCGCTGGCAGAGCAAAGATTTGAGCCCTGTCCTAGAAGGGACTGAACTTACAAATAAGTGATGTCATTGGGCCTGTGAACAGGAATTGGTGCTATGGACCAAGTCTCATTCAACGCAGGAAGCTGGAGACAGCATATAACAGTACTGCATCCCCAAATTAAGATTTACTTGATGTGGAATGATGGAAGGGCTAAGGGAACTGATGTTTTTCAAGGCTCAGAAATATAATAGACAAGATAAAGCACAGAATCCCTTTACAGAGTACTCACTTAATAAATGCTTGTTCGATTGCTGAGCTTTTGAATGTAAAAGCTCCCTCATTATTACAGAGGAGGATCCAGTTGTAGAATCATAGAACTTCTTTTTAAAATTTTATTTTTAAGTAATGGAATAAAACAAGCATTTTCATAACATGGTATAATAAAAAAGATGATTGCAAATCTATAATGTACAACTTGTTATTCCTTTTAAATATATAATAAAATTATAATGTAATTTCTTTTTTTTCCCCTTCCCTTTACCCCCCCCACCCTAGAGATGGCTACCATTAGAGTAGGGGTATGTCTATGTATGTATGTGTATGCATATATATATATATTCACACATACATGTATATACCCACATATAATTATTCTCTATATATTTCTATTTATTAGTTCTTTCTCCGGATGCAGACAATGCCTTTCTTCATGTGCCCGTTATAACTAATTAGGGTATTTATAACAGTGATTTATATGACATACTCATGGAACTTCTTAATGCTGGAAAGATTTACATTGATAGACTAGGTTATCTCAAACCACTCTTTTCATTTTATGCACGAAAAAATACTGTTCAGTTAGTAATCGATTAGAGTAGTTAGTGTGCTGATATAAAGGTGAGGTTGATTGACATTTACTCCATCACTATAAGTAAAATAAGTACCACCCTACTTAATGAAAATGATGAGTGACTCAACCAATTTGTCAATCATAGGCTTTAGACCTATGTGCAAAAAGTCCTTAAATTGGATGAAAAGTTGCATAAAAAGAATGATCAGAAAAGCTGAGACAACTTGTGGGAGAGTGTGTAATAGCCTTTTTTGGGAGGGAGGATGTTTTATAATAATTTCTGACTGTACCACTCTAGTAAATGCCCCTTTCCAAAAGCTACTTATGGCTGGCTGATTAAAATGATTTCCAAATAATAATCTTCCAAGGGAAGCCCTCCAGGGAGGGCTAAAGATTATAGAATTAGAGAATCATTCCTAGCTCCTTAGGGGCACCTATGGAATTCTGAATGGGAAAAATTGTATTGCTCCAGAACTCAAGATTTTTCTGTGAAAGTAGAAGTTGGGATAAACATCTTTAGAACTTACATGGGCTATGCCAAGAACATATTTACAATGAGAGACAGATGTAGGTAGTGGGGGGTGGGGCAGATTTGAAAGTCTACCTCTGATACATTCTAGCTGCATGACTTTAAGTCATTTAATCCTTCTGAGCCTCAGTTTTCTCATCTGTGAAATGGAGATAATAATACTTCCATTACTACCTAAAAAGTTGTTTTGAGGACCAATGAGTGCTCTTTAACTCTAAAGTCTAAATTATTATAACTAGATATTTGAAGTTCTTTAAATATTAGTTTATATTGTAACTTGCCTTAAATATTCCTATAATCAGTGATTGATATTTAGTTCAATAATTTAAATGATTAACAAAAAGGCAGTCATGGCACAGTACAAAGATAGAAATGCCCTCAGAGTCATACACTATGCCATATTCTACCCATGTGGCTCTGGGGTAAATCAGTTGACTTCTCTGTGACCTAGGCAACTCTCTTAAGACTGTAAGTTAAAAAGCTGATGTCATTCTGTATTGGTGGAGGACATTTCCTCCCTGGGAGTTCCCTGGACAGAAGAAACCACACAGATTCTGCCTTCAAAAATGTTAACATCTTATTTTTATAGACAAAAATGACATTAGATTGTTATTGTTGCAATTATATCCTCACTCTCTGTTATTTATGCCTCAGGTTAGCCTTTAGACAAGACTTACACACCCAAACCCCAGCCATCACTGTTCACCTGGATGCAGTTATTGAATCTGTATGCTTTAAACAAAGGAGGTATTAAAACTCAAAAACAAAAAAATTCTCTAGGGATGATCTGACATTTGCAAAAATATTGAGATAGCCAACATCACAGGGCATGTGTATAAATTCACCACTTCTAAGCTTCCACAAATTGGGAAACACTTTTTACAACTTTGTGTGTTGTTGTTCAGTTGTGTCCAACTCTTCATGGCCTCATTTGGGGTTTTCTTGGCAAAGATACTGGAGTGGTTTGCCATATCCTTCTTCAGATCATTTTACAGATGAGGAAACTGAGGCAAACAGTGTAAAGTGACTTGCCCAGGGTCACATGGCTGGTAAGTGTCTGAGGCTGGATTTGAACTCAGGAAGATGAGTCTTTCTGACTGCAGGCCTGGAATTCTATCCGTTGCACCACCCAGCCACCCCTATAGCTAACTAAAGGATAATTTTTCTGCTAAGCCAGTCATTTAGTCCATGTAATGCTAGAACAACCACTTCTCCACAACCCCAGGTCAGACAGATGCTACCACCCATTATCTTTAATAACTATTCATTTCTCATTATCTGGATCCCTCCTGTACCCAACTGTAAGTGCCTTTCCCTTTGAGGTTATCTTATATCTACTCTGTAGATACCTTGTACGAAGCTAATATTTATGTGTTGTTTACTCCACAAAAATATGAGCAGTCGAGGGCAGAGACCGTTTCTGTCTTTCTTTGTACCCTCAATGTTTAGCACAGTGCCTGGCACATAGTAATCACTTAATGAATTCTTGTTGACTGTTTTCCACATGGAAAGGGGTATTAGCCCCATTCCTAACAGTACCATAAAAGATTTCATTGAATTTCTAAAAGCTTTGATCATTTTTATGTCTTGTTAGTAATGAAAATTTCTAAAAGCTTGCTTTTTTAATCAGTAGTTGCCACCAATGGACTTTTAACTAGTGAGACATTCAATCTTAATGGCTCAGCCATTCTAAAAATGTTAACCATGGGAACTGGGTCTGTATATATTTTGACTGTATTCATTTGAGCACATCAAAAATTATACCCTGAATGGTTTGCTTACTGTATAAATTTCTGTCATGGGAGCAAATAGAATCCCACAAACATTATTTATGAAAAATTTTTAAAAAAGTATTTTATGCAAGATGCATACAACACAAACTAATATTTACGATCTCACTTGTTAAGGGGCACAAAACAAAACAAAACACCATAAAGCTACTAAACTAATAAGTGGGTGTCATTATTACTATAGGAAGATGTGTTGAAAAGACCACATATTTGTCTCAAAAACTCCCGGTCTTCTAGAGAAACACTCTAACAGGGCCCTTAAAGCACAGTGTAGGAGAAATCAATCAAGCAATAAGCATTTATTAAGAACCTACTATGTGCCAGGTGCTGCAGTAGGTGCTAGGGACATACATTGCCATGAAAATCAGGAAACCTGGACTCCACTACTTGCTTTGCCAATTATCAGCCATGTGACCCTGATTCAGGCACTTCCCTACTTTTGGTCTAGGTTTTCTCATGTATCCAAAAAGAGCTTTGGACTAGATGATCTCTATCCACCCCCTCTTCTGGTATTAACATGCTCTGATTCTAGTCCAAATCCCAGGAGCAGGCTGTCTAACACCAACAAAAATACTGAAAGAATTAGATTTCCTTAATAGCTCAAATCCATCTGTGAAAAACTCATTCAGATTGGCCCATTTCAGAAGTGTCAACCAGTTACCCAAATATTCCAGATTCATTCATTCTTTCATTCACTCACTCATTGCATTACAAATTCTGGGAACTTGTTGAAATAAGAAAAGCATTTCCAATTGAAGGTTTATTTCTGGAAGAGATATGAGGAAGGTGTGGGCTAAGACTGTATTAGATAGATAGTCCTCTATTTTTGAAGAATATAAGCAATATATCTGTCAAAGGATTCTGGTTCCTAGCCTGCTATTCACTGAAGGCTTAGTAGTAGTTTATAGTTCACTCAGAGAGATGCTAAAAATGTATAGTCTATTATGGTTCTTTGTGTTTACACTCTTAAACATCATTTTGATCCTATCAGTCTCCTGCTTAGAAACCTACACAAAGTGCTACAAAACCTACACAGATTGTCTCTTGTCAAAACTAATAGCTTCAGTTGATTCCATCAACCAGGTTAGCTTGCTTTCTCTTCCCTGCAAATGGCTGGCTTCTGTTTCTGAGCACTGAGATATTTAGACTGAGAGAGACAGATAGAGACCGATAGGTAGTTATGCAGGGAGATATATAGAGAAGTAGGCAAGTAGCTAGAAGATAGATATAGTTAGGTAATACTATATACATGTAGATGCATAATGCTATTGTATGTATATGTATAAATATAAAAGGATATATATATATAATGCCACATGTAATATATACATTTAATTTGCTATAACATACATGCACATTTATACAGACCCATATATGTGTAGTTGTGATGCAATAACATACACATAAACATGTGTACACACATGTATATATACATACATAAAGATATACATATACACACATACATATACACAAAATATTTCTCTTGACTAAAAGAAGGTAGAAAACAGAAGAGTATGGTAGAAAAAGTACTGGATTTGGAATTAGGAAGCAAGATGAAAGTTTGAATCCTGCTTCTCTTATTTATTAGCAGTATAATTCTAGGCAAGTCACTATTAATGTCTCTAAGCTTTGTTTTTCTCAACCAGGCAATAATACCTGGACTATGTATTTTACCAGGTTGTGGGGGAGACCAAATGAGTTGATATATGTAAAGTGTCTTACAAACCTTAAAGTTCTGTACAAATGCTAGCTATTAGTATTATGATTACTCCTGCTATCTCCCACCTGCACAGTCACACAAGACCTCACCCCTCAAACCTGCTTCATTCATTTCCTTCAAGAAGGAAGCCAATCCTACTCATTAAGATAGTGTGATGAGTACAGCATAGAAACTAATTCTACCTATTAATGTGGTGTGATTAGTCTAATAGTGAGTAGTATAGTATACTTATATATTCTATCCCATCCTAGTTTACCCTTTCCTAGTAATACTATAGTCTTTCATACTCTGTGATGGCAATTATATAGACAAATACATAGCAACATTAAATTTCAGCTGTTTTTCTGCCTGTGGTGTTAATGTGATTAAAGATCTCCCCCTGTCCATTTAACAGGCCTCAGGTGGAGCTAGTTAAGGGAAGCTTGATTAGTCGAGGCTTATTTATAGGAAGGTCCACAACCTTTTGCTAACTAGATGTGAAGCCCCAGGCCCTAAAAAAGGTATCTATACCCTGAGGGTAGCCAGAACTGCAAGCTCTCAGAAAGCTACTTTTATCTTTTGTACACCCCGTAATACTTAGTATAGCACTGTCTACACAATTCAACAAATTCATATTCATTAACTTGCTTTGTGAAATCTACTAGGGGAGTAAGATAACAAATACCTGAAAATAATGAGGATCAGGATTAACTGGTTATTTCTTGTGAACAGGTTTTTGAAAGTTAGCTTTCTCAAAATGCATCTATAAAACACTGAAAAGTGTTTCAAAAATGTCTCAAAGTACATCTGCAAAATACTGCTCACTATCCCTTGATTCATCCCCAATTACACTGTGGCTCTAAACTAGAAGATCTATGGTATAGAAAACATGTTTAATTTCACATTCACAAAGGCAGCCAAATGGGTTATTGTTGCTGATCAGGAAAATCACTGCTCAACTTTTCTATGTGCCCTTCAAAGTATAACTAAAACTTGGGTTGAGATGAGAAAACCGACTGCTGGTCCAAAAAAGATGGAAGGAAACTATATAAAAACATGATTGCCCCTTATTATCTCAGAGAACCAATTAAATTAGAAAATGTTATCTTCTAATTAAGGTAAAGTCATAGAGAACAAGACACTTGCTTTATTTTAAGTATTCAATGAACAACAGCAGGTTGGGACCTGGAAATCACATCTTCAAACTTAAAACATGTAATAACTAAACTTAGGCAGACTTGGCTAGATTTTTAATGTATACATATCCCTCTATGAAAAGACCATTAGGAACTTGTGTGATTGTTTCATAACTCTCCTGAACATTGCCCTTTATTCCACTCAGTCTACATAATTTAATCATTTAAATTCTAATAGAGGATAATTTAGAATTTAAATCCCAAGGCATAAAAAAGAGAGAGATCGCCCCAGCATAATAGGATTTAGGCCTAGAAAGGACCCTCTGAATCATTTAGTTATTCATAATATTGTTAGAATAAGAATAATGTTGACTTGAAAAAACAAGATTAAAAAAACCAGCCTTATATTATTTGATGCTAGTAGGATTTTTTTTAAGTCAAAAATATTTTACTGAGAGGGCTACATGGAAGTTGTATTTAAATTGAAGGGCTGTATCAAGTTTTAGAAGCACAAATCTATATTATTTGTCACTTTATGTACTCTTTTGTATTACAGAATTCTTGTTTTTGGCTTTACATCTCTGGCTGGTATTTTTCTCCCTGAGAGAAACTAAGGAAGATTGCTCAAGTGTGGAGGTGGGGTCCTTTGGACCTGTTGAGGTAGCATCCACTCCAATCGAATCATGGATCCTGGTATTGCTGGGGAGTATCACCCCAATGATCTAGTATATTCAAAGGCAGCATGGATCATAGTCATTCTTTTTCTTATCTCCCACACCAAACACCTAGTACAATGCTTTATACTCAATCATTGTTTATTCTTAGTGATAATAATGGACTTGTCAGTGGGTTCAATTCAGTCAATAAAATGTTTGGAAGTAATCAATAAAATGGTTTTAGTTCTTTGAAAAAATTATTTATACAGAACCTAGAAATATAGTACCTTGGAGACCATCAAGTCCGATTCTTCCATTTTACAGATGAGGAAACTGAAGTGACTTACCCAATGTCACATGGGCAGTAATACAGGGGGCAGAATTTGAACCCAATTGCTCTGAGTCCAGAACCAGTGCTTTTCCCAATGTACCACATAAACACAGATATGATCTAATAGTTCTTTTGCATGTATTTTTCAAGGGCAAGAATCATGCCTACTGTTTCTGTTGTTCGCATGGTGCCTACAAGAGTGTTCTGTGTGTAAAAAGTCTTAAAAAGAAGCTGATATAGACAAATGGGTCCCTAAGTAACACAGGAGACAGAGTTATGGTGCTGGAGTCAGAAAGACATCATCCTGAGTTCAAATTTGGTCTCAGACACTTAATAGCTGTGTGACCCTGGGCAACCTGTGGACCCTGTGTGACCCTATTTGCCTCAGTTTCCTTATCTGTAAAATGAGATGGAGAAGGAAAAACCACTTCAGCATCTTTGACAAGAAATCCCCAAGTGGGGTGATGAAGAGTTAGACATGACTGAAACAACTGGCTTTGTGAGCAAACTATTTCTTTTCGGATATACCTCACAATCCACATATTTCTTCTAGATTATTTCATAGGTAAATTATTACACATTAAGGAGACGTTGGAATGATTAAAAAAGGGCAGAAAATGATGACATGGAGGAATAAAGATGGTTTGTGATTATTGTTTTTAAATACCATCTCAAAGAAATGAAATGAAATTCCTTTTGGGTCTAAATAGTCATAGCTAGCAATTATATAGTGTTTTAAAGTGTGCAAAATGCTTTGCTTATGTTATCTTATTTGATCTTCAAACAATCCTGTAAGGTTGCTGCTATTACTACCATTTCCATTTTCCAGATTAAGATTTTGAGTTTGAGAAAGATTAAATAATTTGTCCGGGGGCATCAACAATCATGCCAGGCATCGTGGTAAGTGCTAAGGTTACAAAGAAAGGCAAAAACAATTCCTGTCCTTGAGGGGCTCACAATCTAATGTTGTACAGCTAGGAAATGTTTGAGCCAATTTTTAAACTGAGGTTTTTTGGACTCTTAAGTGGAGTGTCACATCCACTATGTTAAAGTTGCTCATTAAATAATGAAAACTCTTGGCCATCTCAAATATACTCCTTTAGAGAAAGGCTTGGCTTAAGTGCCATTTCCTGTACAAAGCCTTCCCTAAGGTCTCCTCCTTCCCAATGGGCTAGAGACCTCTCCTCACCCAATCCTCACCACTTTGTATTGATCATGCCCCCATACAAATTACTGAATGTCTACCTCCCACAAAACATTAAGTGTTTTTTATTTGCCACTAATTAAAATTCCAGCTTGCTCTTGCTTTGCAAAGAACTGATAGGGTGAGAAAAAGTTTAATTTCACAGGAGTGCCATTTTGCTAGTCTTGAGAATTTTAAACTCTTAGATTCTTGTATTTTTTAAAAATGAACTTTCAGGATGATGTTTTCCTGATAATTCTCATGGCTTCTAAGCTTGACACTTGGGGCTGAATTTCTGATCTAGATGAGAGATGTCAAACTCATTTCCCCTAAAACTCTAGTGTGGCAGGAACCAGTTTAAAATGTAATTGGGAAATTTTTTAACAAAATACAAAAAATCAATAGACACAGATAATTTTAATTTGTGGTTTTCTAAGTCAATATGGACCCCAAAGTGATTTGTTTCTATTTGAGTTATATACCACTGATCTAGATATATCATTTCTAAATAATTATATCAATGAATTTGACAGAAGAATCCACCTTGGATAAGGTGGCCATCTTAAAATATTCAATCTAATGCCTGCTTCTCCTGTGTATAAAGAAGCAAAGATATGGTTTCCTATTGATTAATATATATTAGACAAAAAAGATTACAGACAGATTCTATGTAAGCTACAATAAAAACTACAACAAAACTACAATGAAGCTTTAATTTTCAGTTTTTGGCTGGTGTCTACCTAGGAAGTGAGTCAATGTTTTTTAAGATTAGCAGAATTATTATAACTTTTTTAAAAACTAGCTTGCTTTTGGTTACATATTTTTATTTCTTTAAAGAAGAATGGACACGGTTGATAATTCAGCTTCCATACAATATTTACTCATTAGCTCATGGAACAGACCAGCAAAAGATTAAGTCATGTTGCAAGGATTAAAAACAAGCCGATTAATATTCACTTGTTTAGAGACGGAAGACATGTCTACAAATAGCAAGTGCTTGACGATAAAAGCTCTCGAGCTATTATAAGAATAAATAATTGTCCAAAATTGCCATCTTCCCTTGCAATCAAGATAAATCTCTGAGCATCTGCTTGAAGGATAATTTTTCAGTGAAACATATTTTAATAGAATGGGCTTTGCATTTAATGTGATCATTTGGCCTGGTAGTATAGTATTCCAAATTAAAAACACTGGGCTTGGAGTCAGCAGAGCCTTGAGTTATAAACCTATCCCCAACTCTTAGTAGCAGTGTGGCTGAGTTATAAACCTATCTTCAACTTTTAGTAGCAATGTGGCCAAGGGGAAGTCAATTTTTTCCAAAGGGAAGAAATTTTCTAAGTCTCAGTTTCCTAATCTGTAAAATGGAGATAATACTACTTTTATTGTTTACCTCAACGTGAAAGAAACAACTGAGAAATGTATACTTCATAATCATAAAAGCACTATATAAATGTAGGGTTTATAATCACAGGACCTGTGATTTCATTGACAGAAGGAATTTCTGGATGAGAAAACTCCCTCTATCGATGCAGATTAGTATCTCCTTGAGAATTTATACATTTAGAGATTTGCCTAGAGCTTGACAGGGTCAGACAGCCAGTATGTGACAAAGATGAGACCTGGACTCAGGTCTTCCTGGCATCAAGACTAGTTTTCTATCCCCTATACCATAGCTGTTGTTACTCTCTGAGATAAGTCATATGAAGGTAATATCCATAACTTCAATATTAAGTTTAGTGCCTAGAACTTCTAAGATTTTTAACAAATATTTATCCATTGTCTTCTTTGTGCAAGTTATTTTGTTAGGTAATGGATGGATTAAAAGATGAGAAAGATAGGATGACAGATCCAGAGGCAGAAGGGCCACTAGAGGCCATCCAATCCAACGTTTTCATTTTATAGTTGAAGGCTTTGAGGCCCAGGGAGCTTGTAATTCTTCCCAAGGTCACATTGGTCACTGCCCTCCAGGAGTTTACAATTCTAGCGATTTTATAAATCTGAATTAGGCCATTGCCCACCCAGATGGAAAATTTGGTTTATAATGAGTAATCATGATATGTTTAGAATATAATTTTGCTATTTATTTACACAATTAATCAGTACTTACACAATTCATCAGCAGACCTTTATCTACCCTAGAATAACCTTCTGCCATGCTTTTCAACCCACCTAACACAATTAGCTGCATAACAATTTTTATCAATGATTTGATTAAGCCTGAAAGCATGTTTACCATGTTTCTGGATGACAAGAAGCTGAGAAGGATAGGAAATACGTTTCACAAAAATCTCATGAGGCTAGAAGAATAAGATGAAATTAACATGATGAAATTTAATTCAGTCCTTTGGTGGTGAGAATTTTTTTTTCCCATTTCTTTCATAGATATTAAGACTACCTACTCTATATAACAGAAGATTGTGATTTTCTTTGGAGGGTGAGCTGTATTGTCCTGTGATCTCATCAGTTTAGGGAGCTCTTTGCATGGAGTTCTTTTTCCTGATGCATGCACATCAGTAACACATCTGTAACATAGTTTCAGTGAGTTGCCTGGGACACTGAGAAGTCAGGTGACTTGCTCAGTCACATACTAATATGTATCAAAGGAACATTTGAGGCCAAGGCCTCCTTACTCTAAGGCCAACCTTTTATCTACTATATCCCTTTAACACACATTGAAACATATTTCTATAAAGATACATATATAAATGTAGATATTCACATATGTTTTATATATATATATATGTTAACATATAGACCTATGTCCATAGGTCCATATTTAAACATAATGCATATATAATTCTATATTTAACACAAACATACAAATGTGTACATATACACATACATGTGTTATGTCTGTATGTTAAAGACCTATATACATAGTTCTATGCTTTAACATACTACATGTATCATTCTATATTTAACATACACATATAAATGTATTTATACACATATATCTATATGTTAAAATTTAGAACTATACACATAGTTCTATACCTTAAAATAATATATATCATATATAAAATTCTATATTTAACACACATATAAATGTATTTATATACACATTGTCTTTACGTTAAAAGTATAAACTTATATACTTAGTTTGATACTTTAACACACACATATAGTTCTACATTTAACACAAATGTATATATAGTCATTATGTCTATATATTAAAGAATAGACCTTTGTACATAGCTCTATACTTTAACACAGATATATATTTCTATACTTTAACGCATATGTACATATATTTTTATAATTTAACACAGGCACACATATTTATATATTTATGCTTTAACACACATACATATATTTCTATATGTTAACACATATATATTTTTCTACTTTAACACACATATCAATATCTATAAAGTTCTATACTTTAAAGTATTTTTAACACATGAGTGTAGGTACTTCATTCATTTATTATAAATCAACCAATCAACAAATATTAACTAAGCACCTATGATTCTCTACAAGTAAGTAGGCAAGTTTATTTTTCAGGATGCTACATGAAGAGGGAGACCAGAGTGTTGAATTTTTTATTTAGAATAGGGAACTGTCTTCTCTTTTAATTAGTCTAGTTAGGCTTAAGTCAATGGCAGAACTGAAAATCAGCTCCAGTTAGATGTTTCAGTTTCTCATTTTCTGTCATTCAGCTTTTTGAAATTCCTAATTGCCTAAAGATCTCAACTTGGCATCAACTCTGACCAACCACATCAGTACAAAAGTCCTTTGGTAGTCATGCCTATAGATTACTGTGCTTTTAAAGGTCACATCTGCAATGTTCCCTTGCAATAAACTGCATGAAATTTACTTTGTATCTTAGCAAGATAAGAATAAGTTCTCCTAAGAGTAGAAAGGACAGAAGATTGAGCACAGCAGGGTGCAGAGAAAGCAGTAGCAAGGAAAGGAAATCAATGCCCAAGATTGCACTCACGTGCCTGCCTATTCTTGGTGCCTGCCTATTCTTGCTTCTAACTCATTTGCCCAGAAGCCATCATTAGTGTCCACCTTACTCTTCTCTCATTTTCTTCTCTCTTCAATGACAACTTCCATTGCCTTTTCACTCCAGCCCCTCCCTCCTTTTTCTCACTTAAGACTGAATAACTGAGTAACTTTTGGCAAAAAGTGGCACTTTCCTCTCATGCCAGTCAGCACTGACAAGTAGAGATCTTGTAAGAGTTCTCTTGTAAGTTTAGTAGCAATGAGAGACTCATCATCTGGTTCCAGTCAGTGTTCACTCAGGTCAGGACAGGTACATTAAAGATTAACCCCCAGACTGACTCATATCTGCTCTGTTGGTCCTGATTCACCTGGATATAAAGTTGCCTTTAATTCATTTCATTTTGTTTCACATAGGTATATACCGTATTCCACCCTTTGATTTTTCTTCATTCTTTGAAAAAAATGTCAAATCATACGATTTTCACTTAGGCAAAAAGAAAGCAACCAAGCCACATGTTTTGTGGATAATGTAATGGATTAGACAGATTTTTCAACTTTTATACAATTGTTTTAGCCTCATCTATGTACAAAGGAAAAAATGCTGTATTGGGAAATAGAGGACTTAGGTTTTAATTTTTTTCTGCTACTTTCTATTTGTTTGACCTTGGGCGTGTCTCTTTCCTTTCTGAGTCTCAGTTTCACATCTGGATGAGATAGTCTTTATGGCTGCTTCCTGCTATAATTTTATGATCTTATGGTCTATGATTCTATTAAAGTTCAACATGAGCAGAGAATCTGAATCTTTTTTTTCTTGGTAAATAGCATTTTCTTTTTTCCAATTTCATGGAGAGATGGTTTTTAACATTTGATTTTAATAAGATTTTGAGTTCCAAATTTTTCTCCCTCCCTTTCTTCTTCCCCCTTCCCCAAGACAGTAAGCATTCTGATACAGGTTATATACATGCAATCATGGAAACATATTTCCACATTAGTCATGTTGTGAAAGAAGAAACAGAACAAAAGGAAAAAAGTCACAAAAAACCAAAAAAGTGAGAATAATATGCTTCAATCTGCACTCAGACTCCATAGTTCTTTCTCTGGATGTGGGTAGCATTTTTTTTTCCATCACGAGTCTTTTGGAATTGTCAATGTTTTGCTGAGAAGAGCTAAGTCATTCACAGTGTTATTGTTTTTGTGTACAATATTTCCCTGGCTCTGCTCACTTTGCTCAGCATCAGTTCATGTAAGTCTTCCCAGGTTTTTCTGAAATCTACCTGTTCATCATTTCTAACTCGCAATAGTATTCCATTACATCCATATATCACAACTTGTTCACTCATTCCCCAATTGATGGGCATTCTCTCAATTTCCAAATTTGGAGTCTTTTTTTGACTAACTTTTATGTGAGAGGCAGAGTGCTACAGGGATGGAATGCCAGACCCACAGTCAAGAAGACTTGTGTTCTACTCCCACCGCTGCTACTTACTAGTTTATTAGTGTATTCTTGGTAAATTGTTCAAAATCTAGAGTCTCATGAAACTATATTGTTGCCAAAAGGCAGTGTGGGTAAGTGGATACGGTGCATGATTTAAAGTCTAGAAAATCTGGGTTTGAATCCCTTTTCAGATACTAACTCTGTAACTCTAGGAAAGTCTCAACCTTTCTAGGACTCAGTTTCATTTTATGTAAAATAAGGGAGTTAGTTACTTGACCCATAATATCTCTACTACATCTATGAAGTTACTTCCCATAACAACGAAATTTAAAATCTTGGACATAATAACAACAATAACTTGTCCAGAGGCACCTTGCACATTTATATCACTATTTGTACAAAGTATTCACTGAAACATTAGGTGAGGATGATGTTGGTGATATTGTTAAAATACCGAAACCTTAATATGACTCAATACACAGATCCATCAAATGTGTTTCACACCCAATGATCAATTTGGCCATGTGTTTCAGACACATGGTAATAATTCATTAGACAACTAAATCATATGCATTAAAGTAAGAGAAAAATAGTAACCTTACTAACTAGGTGACACAAGTTATCTAACAAGTACTTAATGATTACCAGCCATGTAATTAGCCCTCATTACATAGAAAAACTTAAATGAAGGGAAAGAATCTCATTTTTTCCCAGATCTATAACCTGAACAGGAGTTCCTAAATACAGTCAGTCAGAATTCTGATGTGGAAAAGTTATAAAATAAGAGAGAATAACTTCTAAATGATAAGCCAGGCATTTCCATTTGTGAGGAAGAATATATTAGGGTAATTACAAAACATGCTGTCCTCTAAAATAATGTATTTATGAAAAGTGAAAAGTATTTTTAAAAGTATTTTGTATTATTTAGAGACATTACTTTGTGAATTTAGGACACGACTGAATTATTCACAGGTTTTAAACAAAACACTGAAAAATGGTTTGATGTCTAGGTGAAAAGAACCTTTTCCAATTCCTCCCTTTCAAAAGCAGAAAACAACTCATAAAGTACACTGGGTTTCTACAGGTATATAGCAGTCCCTTATTCCAAAATGAGCTCAAAGCTAAAACTCTAGAGTAACAGTGATTTTTCTTTAGTGTTCTTTCTACTTTCCTCTTTTTTGTACCTCATTTTTCTCCTTAACACTATAGAAAAACAACAACAAATTGCTTTATGGAAATTGAAGCATGATCTGCCATGTCAGAGATGTTACTTCCATCTGTGAGGTCAGTCCAGGTTAAGTTAAAAACTCAAAAAGGAACTATGGCACATGTACAAACATATAATGGAATCACACAGATGGAGGGCACTTTTTTTTTGGAGGGTACTTTTAAGGTCATTTGGTCCAACATGTAGTTGAAAATATATCCTATGTAGCGTATGTCACATAGGCGCTGCCAGATTTTGTGTGGAAGACATTCAGGCATGTGGAGGCTACTACCTCCCAAGGGTTATTTCACTTTTAGGGAGAATCAAGTATTAGCAAGTTTTTCTTTACGTCAAGCTAAAATCTGCCTCTTTGGAATTTGTGCTCATTGTTCCTAGTTTTATCCTCTGGGGTTCAGACAGAGCAAGTCTAATCTCTCTTCCATGGAATGACCCTTCAAACAAATGATGATAGCCATCATATCTCTCCTAAGTATTTTGTTTCCATTTCTTTTAGCCGGTTATCATGTGCAAATATCTTTGTATCTGGAGGTCCTTTGCCATCCTGACGTGAGAAAGATTATAACTCTTTCGCAACTGGATTAGCAACTTTCCACAATGAATTCCATGAAAAACAATGTTGTTTTATACTTTTTTCTTCTTACATTTATGCACCCTTATTGTGTCAATAAATTTACATTGGTTAAACTTCTCAGTAAAATTATTATAGTCAGTGTAATTGCCCTTTATCTTGCCTGCTTCACATTTTGGAGTTTTGATTACATGTTTAAAAATTCCAGGTGTAAGTTGTTTCAATTGAATACCATATCCTTTTTTTCTCCTTTATTTTTTTAAAATGACATTATCTTGACTCTTTCAAGTCTATGATCTGACTGGACAAAAATAACTGATTTAGTGGTAGCTTTCATATCAGTAGCTAGTTTTTTTTAAAAAAAAACTTGTTTAGTAATACATATGTTTATTCTACAGAGTTTATCCATTTATTTCTCATGGGTGAGATCCCAGATACTCTTGGTTGAACTGAGTTATCTCATTCCCAATGGGAGAGATCCTTCATTCAATCCTTCCAGTCTAAATCCAGTGATCAGCATGTATTTTAGCAAGATCCTTCACACATTTAGAGAAAGCAATATCATTTCTCCATTAACAGATTTTGGTTATGAAAACTTAATAAATTATTATTTTTTTAAATAAAAAGATCTGCTGTTAACTTGGGCTGTGGGTTAGGTCCGACTGTGTTCTTTCACATATACCTTATCTGATTCCCGTTTTGCTATGATTCGGATAAATGAGTTTCTTTGCTATCTTGATGTATGTTCATTGTTCAACTGTTATTTGGTTGGAAAAGGGATCATATGTATGTGTGGGAGAGTATAGACAGGCAAAGAGTTGGGTGTACAGTTGAACCAGAGGAAGAGAAAAGGGCCGAATTACATGTGAGAAGCTGCAAATCCCCTATATTCACCCCTATGTTTTCCATTAAAGTAAAAGTCCATGTTTTTAAAAACAACATTCTTTTAGCATTCCTGTAGGCAGTAAAACATGGAATATGACTACTTCTGAAGAATTAGATATTAGTATTAATCACAGAAGGCAACAGAGAGGTACAAGTTGAGTATGAGCCGGCTGCAACATAGAATCAATGTTAGAAATTCTAAAGAGTAGGAATAAAAGGCATCAAAGGAATTGTATGATAGGAAGAGAATATGGGCAAGTCATGAGGGATGATAGGTGAATAGCTAGGGAGCTCCACTGTTACCCTCCTAATGTCAGGAGAAATGATAAAGACTTCCAAAACCCTGGATGGATTCACTGTGGAAAAGTGATAAAAGAATTTGGATGAGTTGTTTGGGAGTATGTAGGGATGAACTGTGGGAAGGAATTTCTGTTGAAATGATCACAGATCCATTTGAATGGTTGATAATTTATTTGCCTTAGTATTAATTAATATAGCCTTGTTTTTCATTACTTGGGTTTTTTTTTAAGTCAAAACATTTTATAAAAAGGTAATTTGACATCAGGGTATCCTATAAAGCAAAACAAATTAAAACTAACTTTTAAATCAATGAAATAGCTAGAACTTAGCTAGCATTTTAACAAAATAATTTAGCCACGATGGTATAGGAATTTAAATCAGTGTGCAATATGCAGAATTTCAATTACCAGGGAATAGTTATTGTTCTGCAAGGTCAGGTTTCTAGATCTTAAAATAGTAATGATAGTAGTGAGCAAATGACTTCAGTTTAAGATGGAGGCATGGAAGGTTCAGAAAGAGACCAGCCTTCCAACAAACAGCCCAGCAAAGTAAAAGAAAAATGATGAACCAGGGGGAAGAATTATGAAGAAAACCAAAGAGAAACATCAATAAATTCCTGCCTGCCATGCAAGTTTGCATGGGAGGATGGTCAGAAGCCCATAGGAATTCAAAGTGGAACAAGGATGATGAGAATGAAGCCAGCTCCCAGGGCTGTGGCCTAAAGACAAAGATTTGACAGAGCAGCAGGAGACAGAAGGAACTCACTTTCCAGGGATACATGGACCCTTGACTACATTTTTCCAAGAGGCTTGAAGGTGGTACCTTGTGTTGCTAAGGCAGCAAGTAGGGCTTCTGAAACCACCAGGCAGCTTACTTTGGAGTGTCAGAAGAAAATAAAGGCAGCACAGGGTTCAGACAGTTCCTATATCAATACCCCAAAAAGAGGCCTGAAGCTTGTATTAGGAGATACAGTGTAATGAGGCAGCCCAAGGTTTCTGACAATCAAAATCTGTTACATTCTGTTGGGAAATGTCCTTAATGGGGTTTGTATAATTAGAGGGAGATAGAGAAAGGCCATGAACAAAAGCTGTATTGGGATACCCTGAAAAAGACCCCAACTCAGGGATTCTGGCAGAGATGCTAATCAGATTGAGAACTGCAGTGACAGTAGACAGGGACTAAATAAGGTACAGGATTAAGAGTGTAGGATGGTTCTAACATAGTCACAATCAAAAAGTGGAGGCAGGAGGCATGAGTGAACGAAAGAAAATGCCAAACACAATGAAAGATAACTATGGTTTAAGGCAATCTCATAGGAAGAGAGTAACTTCTACAATAAGAAAAAGCAAAGCCTTGAAAAAAGTGGACTGGCCAAAATAATGGTAACAATAAGACCTAATGTTAGTACAGCGCTTTGAGATTTGCAAAATGTTTTAGATATGTGACTCCTGTCCCAAATCCCAGTGGTATGGAACTCTCTCATCATTGGTGGAGACAAATGTCTTGCCTTTTGTGAAGGGTGGGAAGGAGATGCTGAGAGATAAGGAGAGCTCAAGCCTTCTGTGGTCCTTTTCCAGACTTGAGACTTATCAAACTGAGTTGATTTGCTTTGAACACTTCTGGCTTCCAGATTCAAGAGAGAATATGGAAGAGGCCAACTACACTTCAGGTTGCCAAAGGAACAGATTTTGGGAAGACATGAGAAGACATGACCATCATATCTCTATCTCCATTTGCTACACCAGACACTGAAAGGAGTTTTTCCTTTGGTGAGATTTAGGTCTCTCTCTGCCTCTCTCTGTCTCTCAGTTATCTTACTCCCAATGGAAAAGGTCCTTCATTCAGTATTGTCTAGTATATTTTCTCATTTTGTTGTGGTTTGGATAAATGGATTGATGTGTGTTCATTGTGGAACTAGTATTAGGTGGGAAAGAGGTCAAGTCTCCAGTATAGAGCTTGGGATCCTCCCCCCAAATAACAAAGCAATCAAAAGTTAGAAGGAATATGATCATATCTCCTAGACTAACAATATTTAAGGGACTAGTAAGATATAACTCTAGCCTGGTATTCCTTCTCTCTGAGGAAAGCAGAGTAGTCTCTTACTCTGACTTACTGTTTCCTCTCCCAGAAGAAATGAAAGTTTCCTTTGGAGAAGGGTGGGGGAAGAACAGGATAGATAGATCTTCAAGTCACACAATGATGGCCCTTGCCATACACTGGGTCTTCCATATACAAGAATCTTCTTACATATATAAAAGTGAAATTATTATCACATTAGTGCCCCTGAGGAAAAATAACTGGGGAAATAAATAATTTAGAAGAGAAGATGGAAATCTTACCTAAGTAGGGGGTCCCTAAAAATAGAATGGCAAAACAGAACTCAATGATTCCATAACATGTTAAGAAACATTAGAATAAAGTCAAAAGATTAAAAAAATAAAAGAAAATGGAAAGTATCTACTACTACTGCTGCTGCTGCTACTACTACTACTACTGTCACCACTACAAAAACCCACAATAATGACTTTCTTTGAGAACAGGTCAAAAAGAGAGAATTTAAGAACCTTTGGATTCCCTGGGAGAAAGGGAATCACCAAACAAAATGCCCAGATACATTTCATCAATTCAGAAGAAAAAGCTGCCCAGCTCTATTAAAGCTAAAAGGCAAAGTGAAAATATAAAGGATCTGCCTTCTGAAAGAAATCTTAAATTGATAACACCCCAGAATGTCATGTGGTCATTGATAATCACAGTAATTAAAAAGAATTTACCGAAGCATAAAAATAATTTCTGCTCCTGTTTCTGATTTTAAGTATGAGTAATCTTTAACTTTCAAGTGTAGTTTTTAAAATGACACATTGAATATTGCTTTTTAAGATATTATGCTAACCACCTCATTTTTATGAGTGAGTTTTTACCATCCACATTTGGGGTTATAACTGCTATTTACTATTTTCTTTCATCATATTCTCTTATACTTTTCTTTCCTTCCTTAAAGTTGGTGAAAGAAAAGGAATATGATGTATCAAAGGGCTGATATGGGTCATTGCATGTACAGAAATTCAAACATAAATTTGAAAAAAACAAACAAACCCAAGACTCAGTTTTGTAGCTATTTAAAAGCTTGTGTTTGGGTTTTATAATAGAATTTCAGAACTAGAGGTATTTTAGTCCAAGTTCCTCCTTTTCAAAGGATTATAAAACTTTGATTTGGAAGGGAACTTATAGGTGGTCTATTTAAATCCCTTCATTGTATAGCTCTGGAAGCTGACCACTAAAGAAGTGAATAAAATTCCCATCCACGATCACATAGGTACTAATACAAAATTGCTTTTCAGAGAACTGCAATACTATGCCCAAGACGATACATTTAGTTAATGGTATAGCCAGGACTAGAACACAAATCCTTTGATACAACTAGAACAGTGCTTTTGCCAATGCAGAAATTTTTCATCGGCACTCAGAAATTGATTCTAGATAATGCATCAAAATTCTCAAATGTCAAACAGATTAAATTTACTTGAGGCCTGATCCAGTTTTAATATTTGTAGACTATGTTATCATCTGTATGTGAGAAGACATATGCTTTTAAAGTTTTTTTTTGCTAGATGGAGAAGTTCTAACCTTATGTTAAATTAACTTGTTGATCTTTCAGATGGAGAATTCCAGAAATGATTCCTATGCTCACATCTACCTACTCTATCTTTACTGAAGCTCCCATAGGAGTTCTGTGTGGATGGTTTTTAACTTGCTTTTCACATCATAACTCCATTCAGATCATGATTCAGGACTTAGGAAACTGTATTTGTTTTCTGTTCATTATCTAGTCAAGATGGAACAAGACTTTTGGCTTTTATTTTTTGTTTTTGCTATAAGCAAATAAGTGCACAAGATGTACCTGCCCACTGAACTAGGATTATACTACAACATTATTAAAATTAACAAATACCACCTTCTACTGTCCCGACAGAAGGAATCCCTATATTTAAGAACATGCTTTTCTGGGTGGCTGAGTTAATTAGTAGTCTGCTCAAGGGCTTTGTAGTCTTAATTAAAACAGAATAAATAGAATTTGTTTTGCTATTGGGAGACTGCAGGAAGTAATTGAGCTGTCAAAATGTACCTTCTTTTATTTTGTTCTATTCAATATAGATTTATTAAATGCCTACTATGTGCAATACGCTGGGCTATATACTGTGGATATAAAGATAAAAAACAAAAAAAGTCTGCCCTCAAAAACCTTATATTCCTTTGAAGATTTATCCTCTTTGGACCATCCTGTCTACAGGGATGTAGCAATAGGTTAGTCAGATAAATCATGCCCTGTGAAACTCCATGTTGCCCAACTACTGTATTATTTTTCTAGATAACAGGAAAAAACAATATTCCAACAATTACCACTGTCTAAAAGTGGAATATATTGTCTAAAGGAATAATAAGTTTCCTGTCATCAAACATCAAGAAACAGCTAAAGGACCATATGGGATGTTATAGATCAGATTTATGTTTTGAACATAGAGGTTAAATTAGAAAACCCCTGACATACTAAGACTATGTGAAAAAGGCACAGTGATTTGGGAAATTAAACATATGATGACAACAGCAATAACAATGTAACAACTCATATTTTTATAGCATCCTAAAGTTTGCAAGGTGCTTCCCTTACAACAATCCTTGTAAGGTAGGTACTGCAAGCATTATTTTCTTGGTTTTCTATTAATCTATCCTTCCTTATTTGGTCCACAACCAGTCATAGGAATGCCAGTAAGGCAAGGGGAGAAGGGCAATATTGGCATGTGGAACTTTCAAAGGTTCTGAAATGGCACTGCATATAAGGCATGTATTTATGTCCTGCTCTAACTCAATCAATACATATTCAATTAAGCACCTTCTCTGTGCCAGTACTGTGACAGGCACAGGAGCAACAAAGATAAACATGAAACATTCTTAACGTCAAAAAGTTTAAATAGGGAAAAATTATATATACATATATATATATATACATACACATATATATGTATATGTATAAAAATAAATAGAAAGTGATTCCAAATGGTAGCACCAGCACTGTGGGGGATGAAGAGATACCTCATACTGGAGGTAGTATTCAGATGAATACTGAAGGAATCTAAGGATTTCAAAAGACTGAGGTGAGAAGGGTGTGAATTCCAGGCTTGCAGAACAAGCTGGGAAAAAGCACAGAAATGAGACCAAGATAACAGAGTTATAGCTAAAAGAGACTTATAGGCCATTGAGTTCAACCCTCTTATTTTACTATGAAGAAATTGATGCATAGAGTGTTTACATGAGTTCCCCAAAATCACATAGCTAGTTAGTGCCTGAGATAGGTTTTGGGCCCAAGTTTTTCAGGTTCTAAGTCCAGTGATCTATCCGCCATGCAACAGGCAGAAAAAGAAAGGAAGAGAGTTTGGGTGGATCATGGACTGCTTGAAGCAGAGCAATATATAATAAGGTTAGAAAGATAGCTCAGTTAAAAACTGAGAAAAACTCAGAAAATAAAACAGGGATTTACATTAGATCCTACAGGTAACAAGGAGTCATTTGAGGTTATTAGGTAGGGCAGTCACAAAGTCAAACCTGTGCTTTGGGAAGATCACCTTAGTAGTTATAACATAATTGGAGAGAGAGACTAGTGAAGGAGACTAGAGCAAAACACTGCTGAAAAGATAGATGAGATCCAGATCATAGATGTCCTTGAATTCTAGGATAATGGTTTTCTATTTTATCCTCTTGGAATGAGTGATATAATATTAAAAAGTGCATGACAACTGACTGGAACTGGAGAAATATGAGAATGAGAAGAGTAGGACATAAATCTTGGACAACTGAGAGCATCATAGTACCATCAATGGAAAAAGGGAAGTGGGGAGAAAGGGTCAGTTTAAAAGGGAAAGAAATGAGTTCAGGATACTAGAAGGACATCCAGGTGGAAGTTAAAAACACTGTGTAGAAACTATGAGGTGTTGGGGTTGAGAAATATAGAATTAAAAGGCCTCTTCATGGAGGTACTAATTGAACCCATTCAAGCAGATATGATGGCCAAGGGGAAGATGTATAAATCTCCAGACTCCATAAAAGCTCTGTTTTCGAATTCATCACAACTTGTTTCATAGCCCATGGGCATCATGTACCAGAACTAGGGAAATAATTATCCATGATGACAGCAGTGGTCAGATAGCCTAATACTTATACTGGCCAATTTTACTCCTAATTTTCTATGTGTACTGAAGGCAGTTCATTGATTGGACTTGGACTTATTTAATAGTATAAAACAATGCTGCCATGTTACTAGTAATTAAGCAAAAGAGGAAAGCAATTAAATTGAATAAGAAATAGTTCTTGTTTATCTCTTTTGAATGAGGTGCTTGAAGTGAAGCAGATTTAATTACAGGAGGAGGTAGATAAGAGTCTTTTGTAGGCATTCTAAAGAAAATTTCTGGTTACTTATAAACATGTTCTCTAATTTCATCTCAAAACACTTGTTTTTCCTTTCATTTCACACAAGAATTGACTTACCATGTTACCCTGGTGCATTCATGGCTCACCAATGGAATGAAGAGGAGAAGGAAAGAAGGTGAAGATATTCTTGAAGAAATTGAGGAAAACATGGAAGAGTTTGTTTAAAATATGTATGGGAAAATCACTACCCTTTCTTACCCTGACAGCAGCAGGGGTTGCTAGTGGGACAGAAAACTAGCAGGGCTTAAATGAGAAAAGTGGTCAAACAAGTAGGATCAGGGCCAGATGAGTTTATAGGCAGAATGCATTTGCCATAGTTTCATTTATAAGTCTGTATGAACTTGAATCTAGATGCTGGCTTATGGTAGGATTGTTTGAGATACAAGAATGAACTATGGTCACAAATAGGGATAAAGGTTGTGAAATTATTTTGGAAAAAACAAAACAAAACATGAGAGGTTAGGGCCTGAATGGTAGATGACGAAGAATCACAGTCAGCACCAGGGATAGCTCCAAGCCAGGCTTTTTGCTCAGTGAAACTCTTCAAGTTTTTTTTCCTTCCTCCCAACCCCTTGGAGAAATTCAGGCCTTCCCACTTCCTCCCCCCCCCCCCCACGCCAAGTCAACTCTAGGCCTTTAACAAGCTGCTAGTTCCCTTAGGTAGATTGGATGTTTCAAAATCCTGGAAACAACCTGAATTCATTTATGACACACTTGAGAATAATGGAAAGAGAACTAGACTAGTAATCAGAATCCTTAGTTAGAATCTCAGTTCTGATTTTTATAAGCTGAATTGCTCACTTCATCTCTCAACTCTAAGAGGAAGGTATTGAACTAGATTTCTATGTTTCTTCAAACTCTGTGACTCTCAGACGATAGAGATATCTTCTGAGCAGAGTTCCTGGAGGTTTTAAATCCTTTGTGGCCTTTGTAAAGGATGATTTCTCTGTATCACTTGGATCCATATGAATGAAATCTTATTTTTTTTGTGAGTTAGCCTTTCCCACCCTATTTCCTGGAGTGAGAGAAAAGGAAGGAAGATGTTTTTTTCTGAGTTGAAATATATGAAAGGCAGAAGACGAGGCATGCAAAATTTGCCAGAGGGAAAATAAGTGGGATTTTAGGGAGAGATGTTGGTTTAAAAGTTCTTCAGACCAGATGGCTTAGTTATCTAGAGTTGGAAAGGGTGATACCACCTATCTGTCTCCATTAAAAGTGGCCTTTGGGAAAGGGATGGTAGAGAAAGTCTACGTCTGCCTACTTTTACATACAAAATATTTACAAATTAGATCTTCATAACTGCTGTCTATAATTTCTTTCTTCACATAGCCAGGAGTCTTAAAACACTTAAAGATATTAACTTTATCATACAGTTTTATAGATAAGGACAATAAATGCAGGGAATAAAAGTCAATAAAGTTTCTCAAAAATAAAGGGGCATAAAGGAGGGTCATAGTTTTCTTGTTTTTTATATCTTTCACTAAAATGCTAGAACTTGAAACAACCATGGAGATTTTCTAAAAATAGTCTTTCATTTCTCAGATAAGAAAAAAGAGCCCCAAAGAAGTGATATAACATATTGTCCTAGGTTACACAGGTAGTCACAGACATAGGATTTGAACCAGAGTGTTCTGATACTAATTACAATTTTTTTTGGTTGTCAGTAATTCCATAACACCATTTTAAAACATCTTACTTATCCCCACCAATATGGCTACTTACCACTGGAAACTGACTCATTCTCCCTCATTTGGGGTACCTACATTGCTATATCTAAATTCCTATTTGTTTCCCTCTGGATCTGAATGGTTGTAAGCCTGTAAATATCTTGTAAAGATCTCCCTTTGCATTTCAACAGTTCGAAACTTCACTCTTTATTAAGATAGTGGCACATAGTATATTACTATGAGAAAGGACAATAGGAAAAGTTAGAGGGATGCCATCGCCAAGCAAAGTGAAGATCCAAGAGTCCTATCAGAACTGTAGGTAGACTTAGGTAGCAAAACTCAACTTTGGATGTCTGTGTCATGCCAGCATTGAAAGGAAGGAAATTGTGGTATGCTGCCAGGTATGTGGTAAAAAGAGTTGTCTGTTACTAACAGAATCACACATGCAAAATCCAATGACTCATCCTTTCAGCAGCAAAGTCATCTTCTTGTGAGATTATTGTGGTTTTTGCCAAACACTTGGTAGTTGGTCGAATGAAGAATTCCCAAGAAATCCATTCATTGAGCTCCATAGACAGTCTCAAGAACAGGTTATGATTTTTTCACTATGATTTAGATGACTCACAACTGAATACTTATATCCAAGGGAAAAGAAATGCATGAGAAATAAAGAAACATGCAAAACACTGAATTAGAACCATGACCATATGGCTCTCAGATGCACCATGAATCAACAGACTCACAAAGTGCCTCATGCATCATAGTCACAGACAGTTTTATCATGCTAATGTGGTGAAATGCAAAGAATGCTAGGATACAATGCAGAGATTTTGGTCCTAGTGTTAGATCATGAAATAGTTGTCACCTTATCTGTAAACTAAGGGGTTTGTACAAAATTATCTAAATAATTTTTTAAAAAGAGTGTTTTAGAAGGCAAGGGAAAAGAACATGAAGGGTCTGAAGAGACCATTACACAAAACAAACTAGAAACTATGAATAATTGGAGCAAAAGATACCATCAAAGATGGTATCAGAAAGATCTGAGTTCAAATTCCATCTCAGATACTTACTACCTCTGAAACCCTGGGCAAATTGCTTAGCCTCTCTCAGCCTCAGTTTTCTCATATTTAAAATGGGGATAACAATAACACCTATCTCACAAGGTTGTTCTGAGGATGTAATAACATATGTATAATGTTTAGGAACTTTAAAGAACTATATCATTATCATTATTATTGGAGAGATCACATATGGGCTTATAGAGAGTAATATGTTAGTGAGACCTCGGACAACATTTAATCCACCCCCCTCATTTACAAAGAAAGAAACTGAGGCAAAGAAAAATTGAATGACTTGACCAAAGGTAACACTGATAGTGTCAGAGACTATATTTGAAACCCAGTTCCCCTGACCTCTTCCCACTGTACTCCACTGCCTCTGTATACCTATGAGACCACAGTTCTTTGAAGTATTTGAATATTTCAAATAATAGATGAATAACTAAGGCCCATTCCTCTCGGCTAAAAAATAGACTTCTATTTACTTAAAATATTTACTGAACTTAAGATGCTAAAAAACAATTTGCATTTTATGCTTTTGCCCCCTTATTTAGACTTCAGAATTTATACTATGATACCTGACTAGCATTCATTCTCTCAGAGTGAAGAAATAGGCTGCAGTGCCAAAAAATATGCGAAGGCACAATGACTAGTTGGGAAATTCTATTAAGAATCTTATCTTTATGAGTCAGATTTTTTAAAATTAAAAAAAAATAACATTAAAACCTCCAAGTAATTCTACAAATCAGCAGTTTTATCTGTCAAATTATATACATATATATGTATTTATATGTGTGTGTGTATTTGTGTAATCTACATATCCACATCCACATACTTATACACACATACATGTGTTTATGTATATACATATGTGGATACAATCCAATTTCTATTTACTAGTATCACTTCTATTATAGTCCAATAAAAACATGAAAAATTTTAAAAAGTCAGCCATTCATTTTACCTGAAATTTCACCTACTTTCTCTTAAAAAGAATACTTCAAAAAGGCACAATCTTTCAAAGATTTGTAAGAAATAAGCACATTCTTCTTTTATAACAACATCTTTTTAGGTTAGAAAGGTTCTATAATTTGAAAGGTCAAAGAGAAAATGTTAATGAAAACAGAGCCCAGTCAAGTCAAATAAAATAAGAAAATAAACAGAGATTTTGCTTCAGGCATTCCAAATCTGATTTAGCAGCCCTCTCCAAAGAACCAACTGCTATTTACTGACATGTAAAATAATGTGCTTATGCTTCTATATGCCAGCAATTTTCATTCTTGAAATCAGGATGTAATATTTCTTCCAAAGACAATAACCTTAAATCTTTTTATGTACAGGAACCAATTTAAGTGATTACCTGTAAGCTAATTTTTAAAATTGGATTGAACAAAATAGGTCAACAAAGCTAATAGAAGTCACTAATTAGTGATACTTAATAAAGAATGCCACGGGATATTTTAAAATATTAATGCAGTGAAACCAAGTTACAGATGTTTTAATAGCAAAGGAATGAACAGAAGACGGTGATTGTTTTATAGCCTTAGGACTTAATCTAATTCCTGCAAATAAAGACTTGGGCAAATGACCAGTATAATTTATAATAACTAATAACCTATTTCCAACACATAATATCCATTTTAAATTTTAATTCAAAATGTGCTATTATTCACATAGGGATACCTACATCCCATGATCCATGATAGTCTCAGCTATACAAAAGAAGATTAAAATACTGTACGTATGCGCAACACGCGCGCACGAGGCATGTATGTGTGTGTGTGACTTCACTGGCAGCAATAAAAAATACAATAGACATTTATAAAGCACTTAAAATTTTCAAAGTGGTTTTTACAATTTCTCTCCTTTGGGACTTTATAACATCCCTTTGAGGTAGGTATCACAGGTACTATTATCTCCACTTATAGATACAGAAACTGAGGTTCAGAGAGGTCAAGTGACTTGCGCATAGTCATATAACTAGTAAGGGCCAGAGGTAGTATTTGAACCCAGGCCTCCTTCACTCTAAGTCTAATGTGCTATTCACTCTACTCCATAATGGAGTAGGAGTAGCGGTATTCCATTTCTCATAATGATAATAACCATATAGCAATATAATGTGTGATTACCAACAGATCATTAGGGGAGCAGAATCTACAAGACATAGTAAATATAGATCTAGGTTCAACAAAGACCTAGGTTCAATCCCTGCCTCTGACACATACTGGCTGCAAGTCCCTGGGCAAGTCATGGAATTTCTCAGTCCTCTAGGCAACGAAGGACTTTCCTGATCAGGATGTTCTCTATATCAATGAAATCCTAGGGGTAGTGCAAAGATTGTTCAATTATCTTTAGGGTTCCCCCCTCTATCCTATTGCCTTCACCCAATTTCCACCTCCATTTGTACAGTTTTTTTCATTTATCCCTTTAGTGGATAGATCAAACTACAGCAAGAATTTTTTACAAACATTACAAACTTTGAAAATCAGAGGTCAATTTAAAGAATGAACTTGAATTATTTCATGGCAGAAAAGAAATCATCACTGAGAAATAATCCATTGTTTGTTCCAACATGATTATTTCTAACTCATGGTCTTCAAGCTATCACAAGAGTTTTAGCAGGAGATTTTAAGGAATTTGCTGCCCACTCATGATGATGCCTCAAAAAGGGTTCTTCAAAAATGGATCAAAGGCTGTAATTTCCATGCCATTTCTGTCCAATTTCCTTTTCTCCTAATGTTTTCATTTTTTTTGAAATGGCTATGATTGCAATCCAATTTTGCCCACACAGCACCGAATGCCTAAATGAACCATTTATCACAAACTTTTTGTCTTTTTGATGCTTGTGATTTTATTTGCTTGGAAATCTTTCTCATTAATGTTTACCACTCAAGCTACATTACAATTACCTCCAGTAATTACTACCTGTAGTGGTTTATATTATTCTCTTTTCCAGATGCGGCATCAAAAGTTCTATTTCCAACCAATTACACATTAGTGTTGGTATTCATTCCTCCTTCACTGAATAAGGATTCCCATACACGCTCTTGAAAGATTTCAAGTTGGACTTATTCTTTCATATTCTAAAAAAACCCTCAAATCCCAATACCAACATCTTGTACTCCTCATCACCTTAGAAAACTGGCTTTATTCTTAATCTTGCTGATGAAATCTTGGCAAGCTCCTATAAGCTTTCTTCCCTGAAGTGACTTGGTAGAGCTATTGCTTAAGAACCGATTACCATTTTATGAGTCACAGTCACCCAGCTATCCAAGTTAAATATTGAACATGTTGGTGAATCACAGTCAATGGCCAAGCCACTTTACTTGCCTATTCCCTAGCTGACAGAGTATTTAAGCTTTGTTAATTGGACTTACGCACACAAATATTATTTTCAACTTTGATACTTTTTTCTCTACTAATACAAAACTGTAGTGTGATTATTGTGATCCAATTTACAAAAACAAGTAAAAAAAACCCCAAAGCATGACCCAGGTCCCTCATTTTATATTGATTATTATCAATTCTAATTGGTAGCAAGGTTTTTCCTTTCTTCCTAATCCTAAGTCTGCCTCTTTTCAACTTTTGCCATTTGCTTCTAGTTCTTTCTCTACGGCTAAGTAGAAATTGCCTTAGGGTCTAAACAGCAAGAATTTATCAAGTGCCTATGTTTTGGGGCTAATGTTAGATTCCCTTTTAGCAGAGTTGTTTCCTCCTATTAGCTGTGAGTTTTTTGTTGTTCTTGTTTTTTGGTCATGTCTGACTCTTATGACCTCAAGGACAGAAGCATGCCAGGCCCTTCTACCCTCTAGTGTCTCTTGAAGCTTTCCAAGTTCATATTCTTTGTTTCTATGACACTATGTGTCCATCTCATCCTCTGCTGTGTCTTTTTCCTTTACCTTCAATCTTTCCCAACATCAGGATCTTTTTAAATGAGTCCTGTCCTTTCTTTATGTGGCCAAAGTATTTAAGATTCAGTATTTGACTTTCCAGGGAATAGCTTGAATTAATTTCTTTACCTACTGACTAATTTGATCTCCTTGCTGTCCAAAGTCTTCTCTGGGGCAGCTAGGTGGCACAGTGCATAGAGCACTGGCCCTAGAGTCAAGGCGACCTGAGTTCAAATCCAGTTTAGACAGTTGACACACTTACTAGTTGTGTGACCTTGGACAAGTCACTTAACCCCAACTGCCCTGCCTTCCCCCCTCCAAAACAAAAAAAACAAAAAAAAAATCAAAGTCTTCTCTAGCACCACAATTTGGTGAGGTAGGTATTGTCATTATGTACCTTACTTTATATACAAGGAATCTGAATACCAGAATGGTGAAATAACTTATCTAAGATCTCACAACTAGTAAATGGCAGAGCTGGGATTCAAACCCTACATGTTCTGATGCTGAATTTCATAATTCAAGTCCATAAACATTTATTAAGTCTTATTATGTGCTCTACAGGTAAGTACATTAAATCTGTAGTACTTTGCTTTGAGGGAGGAGAAAGTTAAGCTGGTGACTTTACACAGCTCTCCCTCTGCCATTCACTTGCATGTCATGGCATTGCCTCCCTGATGTCATGGTCCTCTTTGAGAATAAAGGATGAACAATAAACATCTCTGTGAGTATGGGATCTGGCCTGTTGGGAAAGACAGTTCTCCTTTCATACCCTTACCTGTGGATGTTCTATGCAAAGGAATGTAAATTTTGATCACTGAAACCTTTAGGGGCTCAATTTCTTTCTTAGGGACGGTGCTTTAAACCCAAATCACTGTGGTTCTCATTGTCTGCCCAACAATAGAACACTTCCGATTTGTCTGGGCCCTGATTGGCTCAGAGTGAATATAAATAGCAATTGTTTCTGTTTTCAGAAACCCTGAGGATCTTTCCCCTTCCAGACTGATTGTTTTTCTTCTTTTTTTTGACTAGGTAAAAAAAAGGCCATTCTCTGCCTCATTTCTTACCCAGCTTTAATCACTGAAAGGGCATTGCCTCAGTCAAACTAAGACCTGTTAAAGACCTCAGCTTAAAAAGGCCAAGGTTTCCCTCTGCATCCAGGACCATCTCCAGTTGTCATGATTTATATCTTGCCACTGGACCCAGATGGCTTTGGAGGAGAAAGTGAGGTTGGTGACTTTGCACAGCCCTCCCTAACTTAATTCCAATTCACTTGCATGTCATGGCATCATCTTCTGATGTCATGGTCCTCTTTCAGAATGAAGTATAAACCACCACCACCACAACAACTTTGCTTTGAATACACGAAGTATAGATTTCACACCTCTTATATCCATCTGCTATTATCTTAGATCAGTAGAACCTGTTCGCATCAGCTCTAGATTTTTCCCTTGGTTCAAAAGTGGATATAGTATTATGGACTACTAGGTCTTGAGAAGCACCAACTATTCTTTGTGTAGGCTCCATGATAAGCTGTTAAAATATTCCATCTCCAGCCATTCTCCTAAAATCAGGGGTCACTTTTGAGGTGGAAAGTGTGTCAAGTTTGAACTCCCTAGATGCGTGACACTTCTTGTCCTGTATCATTTTGGTAGATATTTAGTCTACAACAATGCATGTTACAAATCTTTCAAGGGCAACTTGGGTAGTGAGGCTGGTTCAATGCTGCAACATTTACTTTCATTGATATAGTGTGGCACAAATGAAATAATATCAGGTTGGAGTCAGAGTATTTGGGTTCAAGACTACTTACTACCACTATGAGGGTGGACAAATCAAGTAGTCTTTCTTGGACTCAGGTTTCTTATCTGTAGAAAGAGAACTTGGATTAGCTTCTGTCTAAGACTTCTTTCAGCCATATCTATGATTTTATACTTCTATGTTAGGCAAGAGGCATCATGAATTAGTGCATAGAGGTCCAGCTCTCAAATGAGGAAGATCAGGTGTCCTGCCTCTGACACATGTTAATTGTGGGACTATGAATAAATTACTCTCAGTGAGTAAGTCTTTAAGATTGTAGTTTAGACATGAGCTTCTAATTTATGTCACTGTTGGGAGTTTCTATGTTGGAGGAACTTCAAAGCCTTGGGCAAGAGGCTGGGATAAGTACAGGGAATATAAAGATATGCAACAGAGATCTTATTTTAAAGGACTAATCAAAAATGTGAGAACGATATCTATACAAGCACCTATGAAACAAGAAAAACTTTAAAGATAAAGTACTCTAAGAAATTTGAGGAGCCAGAGATACTTTTTTTTCCTAGGGCCGTAAGGAAGGTTCAAGGATGTGGAATTTGAGTCCTTGAAGGAAAGGAGGAACTTTAAGAGACAGAGGCAATCATTCCTGAAGGCTTTTTAGTAGATAAGTGAGAAGGTAACACATTCTGCTCTAAGAAACAATACAAGACTCAGAAAATAATCACAATAAGAGTTTGTATTAAAATAAGTAATTTTTTTCTATTTTTGCAATCATTTGCACAGTGACTATAGTAATCAGGAAACATTTTCTAAATTCATGGATATAAGCTGCTTTGTATTAGGGACATTTATTTGTGTTTTTGTAGCTCTAGTATCTATCATAATACCTTGAACAGATCATGCTTTTAATAAATGTTGGATTGATTTGAAATTTTTAGTCTTCAAAGTGATAAAGGTTGCATAAAACATATGCATGCATACAGACATATATGCACACATATATAAAACTGATAAGAGTGCTTATATATAGAATGTATACATAGATTCACAAAATATGTATGCATATGTAAATTGAAACTGTCCCTGCTGAGATATTTTAACTTTATATAAATGATATTATAAAAATACTCTCTTAGAAATTGGGGCAAGGAGAATGCAGTGTTGGCAAATCTAAAAATTGATGTGTTATTAGCTGCTCATGGCACCCATTCTAGAATATTAAGAGAATTTGTTATCAAAGTGTCTAAAGCGCTTTGGAGAAGACTGGAAAAAAGCAGACTAGTTATTAATTTTTTTAAACAGAATGGACATCATTGCTCTGGAAATTCAGAAATCAATGATTAGAAAATTGATGAAGCAAATGATGAAAAAACAAGTTCTAAACGTCCCAAGGTCAGTGAAACCATTTCCAATAAAGAACCTGGGCATCAAAAAATGTGTCAGAAAAAATTCACAGTAGTTTTCGGTACTGGGTGAATATGAGAATTAAGATGTCATTAAGAGAACAGATTGTCATAACTAAAATCATAATACTTTTCAGATCATAGGAGCATAAATTTAGAGCTAAATGTGATCTGAGAGATCATCTAGCCTCTCCTAATTTTACAGATGAGGCAACTGAGGCCCACAGAGAGCCAAAAATTGAACCCTGGTCTTCTGACTAAATCCAGTGCTCTTTTCATTTTACCATTATATAACAATTAAAGACACGGCAATTTTTTCCTCCTATATCTCCACCAAAAATTTACTGAAAAACAAAGAAAAACCTTGTAAAATTAAAAATTTGCAGCAAGTTGTTTTTCCCAGTACATATAAGCACCATGAAGGCAGATATGCTTCTTTATTTTGTCTTTGTATCTCTAGTGTCCAGCATAGATAGTTCAATGTCTTAAAGATATTAGGTGCTTAATAAATATTAATTGGATTGAATTTCATCTCTGTGATACAAACTAGATGAATTTTTTTTTGCTAAATTTACTGACTTCTGTACAGAGGCTGGTTATTTCAACATTACTGTATCAATAGTCTTCCTAGGAAGGCAGTAGGAATTTATTACACTAATTACATTTCTACTTGCTTGAGGAATCCTGAACCAATGACTCAACCTACCTTAGTAGCAGTTAATCTGGTGATGAGACCTCCATTAAGAGGGCAGTGATGATTTTATTGAAGAAACATTTAAATGAGATTGAAGAAGAGAACCATAACTAGGGCAGAGTAGCTAAGGCTTTGTCCTTTAGTTACTGTCCTGGAGTTGGCTTGTCAAGGCATTGCATGGTGTATCTTGTGCTCAAGTGGCTTGAGCTGTGGGGCATAATCTGGTGTCCTCTTAAACTCTCAAGGTGCCAAATCCATTGCCCTGTCACTGGGCCAGTCCTCTCCCCAGGCCTGTTTCTCCTCCACTTCCCTCCTGGTCCTACTGAGGTAAGGGCCAGACTCTTGGGAACACTCTGTGTCCAAACTTGGTTCTACTTAGGGTTGGACTGTTCTTTGCAGTACTATCACTGTTCAGATTCCCACCACCAATGGCAGCATGCAAATATTCCTTTTCAGATCCAGAGTGAAAAAATGTCTACTTAACAGCTGTATTCAAGAGAGTAATGGTCTGACCATATCTCTGCAACTATCCTGCTGCATAAATTTGGTGTAGTCACTTTTTCTTTCTGGGTCTCAGTTGCCTCATTTATAAAATGAGTGGGATGGACTAATTGATTCCTATAAGCCCATCTGGTTTCACGTCAATATGTTAATGAATTGTGAATTCACTGATGTTGTAATTCTCCCCACTGACACACCAGTCTGGAACTTAAAATGTTATTCAATTGCTCAAAGCTGAGAGGTTGAATTACTTTTCCAGGTCAGATAGGCAACTAGCCAATGGCAGAGCTACCTTTGAATCTCAAGTCCACATAGCCATCAAGGAGATGAGCCAGGTTTTCTAACTCCAAGTATGATTCCACTTCTACTGTGGCATATTGCCCATCAAATCTTATGCACATTTTTCCAACTCTGAAGAAACAAACTAGGGAAAGGTGCCCTCATCGAAAAGGACAGAGTTAAATACTGCATCAAACCAACCTATCAAAAGACAGTATTCTCTAACAAGAAGACTCTAGGTCATATATACAATGTCATGTACAATATTATGCACTATTCCATCAGGAACAGGTAAAAGATATGAAGCCAAGAAAAACAAAAAGGCAAATAACAGAAATATTTAGGAAATAAAGTAACTGGGTTGGCTAAGCAGGATATGGAAGCCCAGGAGGTAGAATTATAAAAGACAATCCTTGGGAAGAGTATGGGTCATAACTAAAAATAGCAGAATGAAATAAATTAAAATAGGAAATTTGTGCTGAAAACCAAGATAGATTAGATAATAAGATTTATCGATTAAGTGATAGTTTTTCAAGGGAAATAGGGGAAGCTTCATCACTTGAGATGTTTAAAACTGAAACGGAACAGAATGCTAGAGGGTACATAGCCAGCAGTTAGGATTGATGACTTGTTCGTATTTTTCTATTTCAGGTTCCTATGACTTTATGATTTTTCACCATTGCACTTCTTAAATTATGACAAAGAGATTTTCTCATTTTCACCTACAATGATATTTCCAACCAATATTTCTGCAGTCTTGTGGACATTTTCTTTTATGAAGGTTGAAGGAATACAAGTTTCATGCTTGAAATATTTCTTTATCTTAAGGAAAAGTTCCATGGATCAGAACAAGAAAAAGAAGTTTTAAAAAATGAATCCAAGTAAAAATCATCATACTTAGTGACACAAGGCAGAAGCAACTTGCCCCCAATATGTAGTTTCTATAGGGGATAAAGAATCACCCAGGAATATTGCTGTTTTTGATATCTCTTTACTTGTGAGTTGCCCTAGGTGCTTTATACAAGAAGGGATAGAGAAAGATGCTCTAGATATTGGAATCTTAAATGTCTGAGGTTCCCATCCTAGTGACTCTATAGCCTGTAATATGACATCAGTTGATGGATTCATTGGATGTACACAGAAGACTCATTTCCTCCATAACTTGAAGAGTACAAGGAGAGAATAGATACCACTAAAATCAATCCTCTTCTCTTTACTCACATGGTCACCAGCTAGTTCATGTTCTCATCACTCTCACAATAGCCTCTTTACTGGTCTCCTGGCCCCAAGTATCCTCTCTCTGCAATAGATCTTCCAGGTGGCTTTCAGACTGATATTTCTCAAACATGGGTTTGAGAACCCATTTGGTATTATTGTTGAGTCATTTTCAGTCATGTCTGACTTTTCATTGCCCTATTTGGGGTCTTCCTGGCAAAGATACTGGATTGGTTTGCCATTTTCTTCTCTAGTTCATTTTACAGATGAGGAAACTAAGGCAAACAGGGTTAAATGACTTGGCCAAAGGTTTCTGAGGCTGGACTTTTGAAGAGGTGTCTTCCTGATTCCAGGCCTGGCTCTCTATCTATTGTGCCACCTAGCTGCCGAACAATGACATATACTTACTCAAGAAGTTCCAGGGGTTGGCAGCTCATTTCTTCTTAGATCAAACAAAAATGAATTTATTTTTAATTTGAAGCTTTTTAATTTGTCTCCTATCTACCTTTCCAGGAATATTGCACAATACCCCTTCCCCCATCACATACTCCATAATTCATCCAAATTTCTTGCTTCCAATATGAAATTCCACCTCACATTTCTGTGCCTCTGTACTGGCTGTCCAACATGCATGTAATATATTCCTTCCTCATTTCTGAATCTTAGGCCTTCTTGCATCTTTTAAGGTTTTAAACAAATGCCATCTTTTATATGAGACCTAGTCTGACTCTACTCAGAGGCTAGTTGCCGTCCAAATTGCTTTGTATTTATTTTTTATTTTCTTATCTACTAGATGTGATTTTTCATGCCCTTCTGCCAAGTAGAATGTAAGCTCCTCAAGGTCAGGGACTGCTTTGTTTTGCCATTTATTAGCATGGAACCTTGCACATAGTAGACACAATAAAAGCTGGACGAATGAATGAATGCATTTTTGCTACTTCAATTAAAAAAATCCTTGGTGACCAAAGCCCCTTTTTGCTAAAGCTAGCTTGGACGGCATTGGTGATATCAGTGGGGGACGAGGAACAATGGTCTCATTAGCTTTGTGCTCTGGTAGAGAGGTGGCACTAGCTGAAGTATAGGCTTTTCATGACCAGGGTTAGTACATCTGAAAGGAGGCTCACCCTATAAGGCTTGCATAACTTGCTTACCATTATCATGCAAATTTACTACCAGTCCGCCACTCAGGGTCATGGCTATGCATGACACCAAGTTCACTGGGTTGGATTTTAATTAGAAAAGAGCAAGAATTCTCTGCATGGGTCCAAGATACTATGAAGCTGCTGTTCACATCATCTAGAAGGAAGAACAAATGTATTCTTGAAAGATGGGTAGGGAAAGAACTGTTATTGTTGAGTCATTCAGTTGCATCTGACTCTTTATGACTCCATGGATCAGACTGTCCATGGGGCTTTCTTAGCAAAGATACTGGAGTAGTTTGCCATTATCTTCTCCAGTGGATTTAGGCAAAGAGAGGTTAGATTTAGGCAAAGACCTGTCCAGGGCCACAGAGCTAATAAAAATCTAAGACCGGATCTGAACTCAGTTCTTCCAGATTCCAGGCCCAGCACTCTACCTACTGAACCATGGAAAAAAATGGAAAGAATACCTATCCTCTAATTCTATGTCTTTCCTATCTCTGAAACAAACGTCTGCAAATGATATGGTACATCAAAACACATACTCTCTTCATCAGTAGTAATATGATGGGATGTCACTTTCCTACATGAATTTTTAGATGGGTACAAGGATATTCATAGCCCTTCTAGAGGACTTCAGTGCTTTATCACATTGGCATTCAATATGCAGGAAAACAAGATAACTGTTCTCAATAGGAAGGGAATAAGCAAGAGGATGATGATGATGGGAGTTATAGTTACTGAAGGCTCCTGGGGTCAAAGGGCACACTCTGTGCTTCCTAGTACCTTTTGACATAGACTGACTAAAGCATGATAAAGTATTAGAGGAGGTTTGTGCATTCCTATAGGTCACCCCTTAAGCATTTAGTATAAAATTTTACCACCATTGGGCAGGGGACAATCAAGTACATTCATTCTTGTTCGTGATTCCTGTCAATATGTTAAAACTTTCATTCTGTTCCCCAAATACATCAATACATTCTTCATATATTCCCATTAGGGTTTTGTCCAGAATCGGTAACTTTAGCATATGAAGGGGACAATAAGTAGAAGTCTATAGAATGTATTCACATTTGTTCTTCTTTTGAGGGAGAAAGGGAGATACAGTCTCCAACCCTCTATTCAAGTGTCTTGGTCAAAACTTCTCTCTTGATCAGTGATCATGATGCAGTAGAAAAGAGCTTTGGATTTGGGATCAGAGGCCTTGAATTCAAAGTGTGATGCTCACAGGTTCCTATTTCCCCTTATTTTTACCGATGTCCCATATTATCTTCGTGACCTTGGTCAGTTACCTTAATCTTTTTGACACTTAATTTATCCGAAACATGACTAAATTGGAGCAGGTAATCTTCAAAGTTCTCTCTGGTTTCAAATCATATTATCTATAAAGTAATGGGCTTGGAATCAGGGGTATTTAATTACAAATCCTGCTTCTAATAATTACTAGGTTTGTCCCCACAGACGAGTTTTTCACTGAATTATAGATTATGGCAGGACAGAAAATTCAAGTCATCTATTCTAAACCCCTCATTTTACAGATGAGGAAACTGAGGTACTCCAAACTTAAGATATTCACATAAAGTCACACAATCAGTTCTATGAACTCAGATTTTCCCATCTATAAAATGGGAATATTAAGACCAATAGTGTCTGCAGAGGCTCGAAAGAACTAATGCATATGCATCACTTTGTCAACCTTAAAGTACTATATAATGTTAGTTTATCATGTTTGTCACTATCATCCTGATCTTTAGAATTTAGGTTTTTATTTTTAAAAATTAAAACAGGAAGTTGAAAGTGATTTCTTTTTCTGATATGAGGTCTTCAAAATAAAATTTGAAGTAAAAAGGGAGAGGCTGTAGGTGAAACATGACTAGAAGGTGCTAAGGGACCAACAGTTCCTCTGAATATTTTTAAAAAGCTATTTGATTATGCCAACCCCACCACAGCTTTCAAAAGCAAAGCACTTAGAACTGTGATGACTCAATATTCTTAATATAAATGACAGTAGAACTCTAAATATTAAAACCCCTTCCCCCTTACATTCAGAGGTAAAAGTTAAGGGAAACAAGATGGGTGAGGAATAGAACTAATGAAAGCTATTGATGGGTTAATTTCACATTTGGTTGTCTGAGAGGCGGGCTTAATAAACACAGAAGAAAACAAATGCTATGCAGGATAACGGAATATAATTTTTAAAGGTCTTTTAATTAAATAATTTTCACAATTATGTGTATGTAAGGGATTCTTACTAGTAGCAATGTTCCTATGGTAACAATTGCTCCTGGCAACATGAAATGATCCTAGCAGGACCTGCTCTTAAGATTCCATTTTGAGTGTATCATCAGAGAGAAATGTACATATCTCTGCATACCTAACCACCTATCTCTTTTGAGAAAGTGGGGATTTCTCAAAATCACATAAGCACACATAAACAGAATAACATGATGACAATTTAGTTTGTATATTTTTAAATATATATTCCAATTTTTCACACGCCCAAGGACAACTTGGGATTTAAGTCCTGTCTTTAAAATGCACCTGATGCATGCTGACATTTCTTACCACATCTTCCCTTTTTCATAAGAAAGAATTTTACTTTTCCATATTCCTTCAAATATTCTGTGGCTGAAATTGTTACCATAAATAAATGAGCCTAATTTACAAGTACTAAGTCTTAGATCTATGCATTGTTTTCGATTGTAAGTAATGCAAGAAGTCTAAAAGGATTTCTGATGCTCAAGTGCCTATAAAAACAGAACAGACTTTATCTTGTTTTTCCAAAGAAAAATTAATGTTCCTATAAAATCATGAGATCCTCACAGGTTCCTATTTTCCCTTATTTTACCAAAGTCCCAGCATTTGACTGATTACTTTTCTCCCATTTCAAAACATGTTTGCCAAATGGACACATTCTATTGCATCTATCTTAGTAAGTGACACAATGCTTTCTGACATGTGACATCCATAAAGAGTCATGTTCCTGGTATTTCCTTGTTGGCATGCGAAAGTTGATTTTCTTGGTTGACATTTTTGGTTTACTTAGACTCATCAGATGTGACTTTATTTACATCTTAAACATCTCTTAGCTAATAGCCATATTTTACAAGCTGCCCTTACAACAGAACACAGTGAGGTCATTTTTCCAAGTCGTGGTAAAAGAAGGGTCTTAACTTATCTCTAATTTCTCAGTCGTCTCTTCAGAGCATTAGAAGTGAAGATTAGATTCTTACCTGGCACCAAATAGACCCTCTTTGGAATTCTGCACAAGTGTGCTGTAAAGTGAACTAGCAGTGATTCCCCAGGTGCGACACTAGTCCAGCACCGACTGTTCCTTAATCACTGAACAATGGTCTTGACATTTCCTGAGGAGCTTTCCTGAGATACAAAAGTAGGCACAACCACACAGGATTACTGCATGGTGCCTGAAACACATTTTCTCCCCGGCTTTCAGCAATTCTGCTCACGTCTCACACAAGACAGCTACTCAAGCATATTCAAGGGCATTCCCCGAGAAACAATATGCTAATTCAGTATCTCAAACTGCTGCTAGCTAAACTGGGTCCTGATGCACATCAGAGTACCCTGAAGAAAGAAAGCCAAGGCAATGACATAGACTGTTTAACTTAATGAATTATATATCCTAATGCAATTTTTTAGGGTCTCAAAGTTCTTTAGAAAATATGGGATCAATAAGCTATTAAAAGTCATTCTGGTAACAAAGGCAATAAATATTATACACAGTAGACCCAACTTAACATTGGCAGACAAAATACTTCTAGTAGCTGTCTGAATTTTTACTAAAGAAGTAAATTGTAGCTGAGCTGGCCCCTACTATTAAAACAACCATCACCACTTAATGTATTTTCTAGATTTCTAACAGTTACATAAGAAACCCTTATCAGTTCTTTCCATAGATACTCCATGCAAAATTCCTTTGATCTGTTTTGGGTCACCAGTCAGTGTGAATTAATCTACTGAGCATCTATTTTTCATATTTTCCAAATATATGTTGATGTGTTATGTAAGTAGACCAGTGTAGCCATCAGAACATTAATGGAATGAGCAAAATAAATAGCTTATCCTAGCTTAAGCCATCCACTCTATCATATTTCCATAGTAACAAAATTCACGTACAATATCACCCTCCCAGGGCTAAACAATGCCCTAAGACAAATTGCAAATGTACAGTATGTACAATAAGTGGTATTCCCAAAAGCACCTTGAAACCCATATCATTTTTACCAGTGAGAAAAAGAGTTACATAATGGATCAAGAATTCACAAATGCCATGAAAAAATATTAAAAGACGAAAGAAAAAATGTTCTACTTAAGGAAGTTACAGAATAAAGACTTGGTATGCACTATTTTAATCTTAGCAGTATAGTGGGGTGAGGGATGGCAAGGATGAAGAAGCAATAAATAAGCATTTATTGAGTGAACAGAAGAAAATATATGACTTTGATGTTTTAAGAAAGAATATGATTTTGTACACAGTCATTGTGAAAAGACTTCATATAAAATTTAGTAGAAAAAATCATAGATTTTGTATCTAATTTAAATTATCTACATAGATATATATTCACTTATCTATTAATTCCTCCAGTAGAATATAAGTTTCTTGAGGGGATGGACTGTGTCATTTTTTGTTTATTCCTAGCACCACTATGTCTTTTGCACATGATAGGTGCTTAACCATTGCTTGTGGATTTTTGAAAATAGACTGTATGATAATTATAACCTATCTTACATTGAAAAACTTAGAGTAAGGTATATAATACATCAAGGGAGTCTTCCATGAAGGACATGGAGGACATGGAGGATAAGGACAAGACTTACCCATGGCAGGATATGACAAGAAGAAAAATTAAGGCTGGATGGGGATTTTCGCTATTGTGGGGGACTCTCCACATTGAAGAAATCATAGATCCACTAACATGTTGAAGCAAATGTGAAGATAAACAATAAAATTTTTTCCATGTCTCCTGAAATTCTCATGTTTCTGCCTACAAGATCAGTTCTGCATGGTCAGGAAAATTACACAGAACGGTTTGGAGTCAGCAGTTTGGATGATCATGAGTAAGGTACTTAACCCTCTCTGAGCATGAATTTGCTCATCTGGAAAATGAGGACAACAGCGTCCATCTCATAAAGTTGCGAGAGGCTCAAGTGAGATAAAATGATGTCTATTAAGCATGTTAGGAACCTTTGTATGTTAAATATGAACTATTCATTGTGTATAAGGAGAGAATGGGGAAAAGTTGTTCTGTTCCAATACATTGCTATTAGCAAAGCAGCTTGGCGTGGTGGATAGAACATTGGATATGGTATCAGGAAGTCTTGTGTTCAAATTCTGCCTGAAAATTTAGTAGTTGTATGCTATTAGTCAAGTCATCTAACCTCTGACTCAGTGTTCTCATCTGTAAAACGACAACAATAATGTTACCTATCTTATGGGGTTGTTATGAGAACCAAAAGAGATAATACAAGTAAAGCAGTCTGCAATCATCAAGTACTATATAAATATTAGCTATGCCTTTCTTCTCTTGATTCTGGAAATTCTGCCTGATCATAGGAGACTACAAAATCTCACTCCATTCCATGTAATCAAGGGACAATGAAGGCTCTCTTTAATCATGTGGAGAGAATGGGTCTCAAGAGTATTTGTTTATACATGTGTATATGCATATATTATGCATATATACACACGCACTCATACAAACATGCATACATACATCATATATATGCAGAAACCAAAATCCCTCCTAAATTAATATACAATATGTGTTTAGATAAGTCCTACAGAAAGTACTAAGGAGCTTGGAAACATACAATCATGAAAACCATGGAGTCATGAAATCATGGAGATATCTAACTTCTCGCCTAAGCCTTAAAATCTCAAAATCTTAATCTCAATGTCTTGCACTGCCTGAAATATAGGAAACTAAAACTCAAAAAAAGTCATATGATGGAATGAGGAAACTCTCAGGGAGGAAGAACCATGTATACCCAGATAGAGTGGCTTCTAGGGTGATACTTGTAGAGAGAAGCTATGAAATATGCCAGTATATGGTTATATATCTGTTGAAAAGAATTCTCAACAGTAGATTGTTATTGTTGTTTAGTCATTTTTTAGTGGTGTCTAAGTCTTTGTGACACTGTGGGCCATACTGCCCATGAGGTTTCCTTGATAAAGATACTGGAATGTGGTTTGCCATGTCCTTCTCCAGTGGATTAAAGCAAAATGAGGTTAGGTGATACACCCAGGGTCACACGGCTAGTGTCTGAGGCCACATTTGAACTTAGGTCTCAGTGGCTTCAGACCCAGCATTCTATCCACTGGGCCATCTAGCTGCCCCAACAAGGGATTGAATGTATAAATATAGATAGAGGCATAAAAAAGATATGCAGAGAGCTATGACTTGCAATATATTTGAGTTTAGGACAAAACAGAGCCATGTGACCCTAACATTATTTATGAGCATGTAACAGCAAGAAGGGTAGGGCTTTTTGCTGTTTTTTGCTTTACAGTGCTTCTCAGCACTTAGGCAGTCAAGCGCTTTTGAGTCTTGCCTTTGTTTCAATCAAGAGTCTTTGACTGAATCAAGAGTCTTTGATGACCTGCTTGAATCACAAGAAATCCTAAGTCACATGAGTTTGAGTCACATGGTTGCGATGCCCTCTGACCCTGAAGAAGTGTATATCTGACTTAGCATTTTGCTTGGGGCTTACTTATTAGAAGTGTTCCTGTGATTTGGCCAGATGAGACTCTGGGTAGCCCTTAAGGAGCCCCTTAGCTTTGAAAACCCAGATGTTGGTGCTTCTCTCTCTGGTAACTATGTGTATATTGCTATGGACAGACACTTAGAAGCCCTGTCTGCTGACTTGTGTTATTTGCTCTGTTCATATACTTTCTGTTTGTGTTTTCTCTGAAGTTCAGGGTGTTAACTTTCCCCCTGAGCTAAGTGAATGATACATGTATGTTTAATTAAAGTGAGATTGTAAACCTCTCAAAGTTGTTTTCCTTAGAAAAGCAGAACAAAGAACCTATGCTAGTAGCCCTTCTGTGTGCTGGTGTTGTTGATCTTACGCAGTCACAGTAGCAGCAAGTAGCACTGTTTTTACAGAGCATGAAGGAGATGAAACATGACTTGGGATGAATCCAGAATTGCTCTTGCAGGTAGAGTTAGCTATAGGTAGGACTCCCAAAATAGTACTTCTGAGGCCTTCAACATTTCCTTCCCTGAGGCAAAGTCCCGATGACCCCACCTTGTCAGCTGTAGATGTATGGTATGGCCATAATAGCCACTTCCACATTTGTGAGGTGTAATTAAGAAACTATGTTCAAAAGTTTTCTTCAAAGAGCAATAAACCTTATACCTTTTTGCATGAGATAATATACTGGATATTTATAGCTCATGACCTAACTTTCTTGTGGTGCCTTTTCAAATCTCAGTGGAGATTCATGGGTTTCCCTTGTCAATGTATCAAGAGCTAATGATTTCCTGAGTCATACTGAATTGCAACACAATGCACTCCCAGAAATATTTAGTGAGTAATGATATGGAAATCAAATATTCAAATGTCAGTGCTTCAGAGACAAAATATTTATCTATCAATCGGGGCTAGTGAAATTGTTATGGGTTAGAGGCAAAATCAGAGAAATGAACATTAATATTTTATGCCATTCTTGCTTTGGTGAAATAAATATCTATAAATGACATTATGGTCAAATCGGTGTGTGATAGGGCTAGAGAAAAAAACATGACTGTGATCACATTTCTGTGCACTACTGCTTACAGGCATAAAATAAATATCTGTCACTGATATGACAGCAAGTACATTTTTGTATGGGAATGGAAAAGAAATAAACACCCTCAGTCAACATGAAAGTAGGGTCTTCTGCATCAACATGAGTCACTGCTTTGAAGAGATGGACTGACTAACTAAGGGTTAACATATCATTGAATATGTAGAGAAATAAATCAGGAGTCCTTCCTTCCCCTCCTCCTCAATGAATCTGCCCAAGACTATTTATAAATATGGTCCCAAAGTTTTTTTTGGTAATAGAGATCTCATTTATGGACTTATATTTTATATTTATATATATTTATATTTTGGACTTTAATATTTAAAGACATAAATACACATGCTTGAGGTTTGTGGGAGGCAAAGGCATAGCCAACTACATTAACGAAAAGTTGTTTGGCTTACAGAGGTAACGTACCATGAACTCCCCCAGTAAGTCTAGGCTGGGGCTCTAGCCATGATTCACTTTCTTCTAGCATCTCTTTATCAGCTGCCATGCTTTCATGAACATACGCCTTGTCCTTCCTACCCTCCTACCCATTTTCTCATTTTCCAGTTCTCAAACAATAATAAAATTGGTTGTGTTCTTGAAAAGGTTATGTTAATCTGTAATAGCTCTACTCAGCATCCCTGCCACTTTCCAAGCCAAAATACTCCTCTATGTACACCATTTATTTATCTGTATTATCTCATTCCATTCAAATGCAAGCTATTGGAGGGCAGGGACTGGCTTTTCTTTTGTATCTCCAATATTTAACATAATAAATAATAATAATATAATTAGTATAATTATAGTTATTAAAGTAAAATTAAAAGCATGATAAATATAATAAATAATAATAAATTAACAATAATAAACTCAATAAATACTTTTTGACTCATTAATTTCCCTTTAAAGTGTATTAAAATATAAAAATCCAGGGCAGCAAAAGTCATAAATGATGAGAAAGAAAAGTTGGTTTTGAAGTGCGGGAAGACTCGAAATTTAAAACTATTAAAAATAATGGAAAATGTGAGAGTTCCTAATTCAGAAGCATTTTACATTTATATTCTCATTTAATGAGTTTAATAATTAGGTTTAGCAAACTTAGGAAATTCCTGATCAAAAGAATTACTTGAAATAAAAGAAAATCTGTTTTAGATTATTTTAACTACAAACATTTAGATGATATATTTGTAGAGTACATAATAATATACATATAGCTGTCACATCTACTATCTTGTATAATCCTTACTACAACTCTGTAGATAATGTAAGTATCTTAGTGCCATTTTATGGATGAGAAAAATAAGGTCCAGGAGCATTGACTTGTTCAAGGTTTCACTGCCAAATAGCAGAACTAGTCCTTGCATCCTCATCTTCTAACTCCAAGTTTAGTACTTCTATCTCATCACTCTGGCCATCTAATCAATAATTATAAGCCACGGTCAGTAAAGCTGTGGGATGTGGATGAAAAGAAAACTCTGCGTGATGAAGTAGAGTATCTCCCCCCCCCCCAACATCTCCATTCTCATCCCTCCCCAAAGGAACATCAAATGCACATGCCATTGAAAAAATTGTGGCATATTAATGTAATGAAATATCATTGCACTCTATGAAACAATGTATATGAAGACTACCAGGCGATATAAAAATATATGAAGTGTGGCAGAAGGAAAAATAGTGTTAGCACAGCATAGATATTGCTTATGATTATATTTTTTAAAGACCCAGTAGGAAAAAAAAAAACTTCATATAGGTAAAGGGACAAAAAAGAACTTAGAAGAATAAAAAATTTCTTAACAACTAAAATAATTATTTTGCTAAATATATGTATACATGTAACAAAATGTAAATTGTTTGGAATTTTACTTATCATTTTGTTTTTTTGGTATTTGATAAAATTAAGTGTAAAATGAATTATATTATAATTTTCACATTATATAATTATATTATTCTATTAGAATTTTTCTATCATACTTATATTGTATATTTATTCTTTTGTAATTTTATACTCAATTTTAATAAACACCAAAAAGCAAAACAAACTTAAAAATTTCAAAGCATTTACATTTCATTACACACACACAAACACATATAAAATTAAAGAAACCACTTTCAACACTGAAGGATACCACTATTGACACTGTAATGCGAGACACTTTACTAGATGAGACGGAAAATAAAATTATAGACATGTTTAGTAACATGATTATTTTTTAACAGTTGATAGCAACTGCCTTTGCACAGCATGACATTTGCAGTTCTTATTTTGCAAAATCAGCCCCAAAGAGTCAGTCATTTCATTGCATGAATTCAAAAAATAATCACCAGATAAATGGACTGCCTTCACTTACAGAAGTTTAGAAAAAATATTCACAAGCATTTTTAGTAGTTTCCCCTACAATTAAGATAAACATATAGTAAATATTATTTTTTCATATATGTACATATGCATGTGTGTATAGAATAGTAAAAACCATTAATAAGTCAATATCATTGTTAGATAAATTCAGAGACAAAATATAGAGCATAATTTTTAAAAATACGAAGAGAACTATTCCTCTCGCTAAACTTTCACGTATTTCCAATGACTACTTATTTTATCTCTGCATCAACTTCTGGATCTACAGTTTTTCCTGATTCCCTTCCTAAAATCAGAAAAGTTTTAGGCTACATGCTCCCTGGCAAGTACTTCAGCAATGCTATTCAACCCCACTTGAAAGATTGCCAGTCCTATCTGCTTTACCCACTTCAAGTATCAAAAGCTTTAATTAGCCACTAAACGTAATTACGCAAGCTAGAATCATGTTTGTTCACATGTCCATCTAACCCAAGGACCCTCAATTTCTCACCTTTCTCTGACAGAAGATTTTTCCCTTCAAGTTGCTTCTCTTATCTCTAATAAATCCTTATGTTTCTTTGATGTAATGAGTTTCCTGGGATGGTGTGGTTCTAGTCATACCATGGAGTCAATCCACGGGAAAGACAATGTACTCCTTCCACAAGGATTTAAAAAATGTGTCCCTGGCTTTGTTATTGCCTACCAAAGGGTTTTAGCCTTCACTGTAGCCCATGCAATTTAACTGGTTATAAAATAAATACTCACAGGGCCCAAAAAGTTGAATTGTTTGTCATTCATTACACTTGGGCATTTATCAAAAGTAACAGTAGAGTGTCTCAAAGTTTTCAACTATATGGCTCCTTATCCTGACTATCTGTGGCCTTAGCTTGCTTCTCATGCTCACCAATGAAGCAATCATAATTATACACCTTTAAATAAATTCTTTCCCCCCTTTCTCTCCCACATTCCCTCTGTCCCTTCACCCCCTTTCTCCTCCCTCTTTCTCCTCCCTCTCTCACTTTCCTCTCTATCTCTTTCCTCTCTCTCCGTCTCTCCTCCTTTCCTCTCTCTCCCTCCTCCCTCCCTCTTTCTTCCCTCTCCTCTCTGTGTCTCTCTGTGTCATTTTCCCTTCCTTTCCTTTGTTCTCCTTCTCTCTCTCATTCTCCTCTCTCCCCTCCCTCCCTCCTTCTCTCTCTGTCTTTGTCTCTCCCCTCTGCCCTGATATTGTATTTATTAATCTCTGGAACTTTTTTCTATTTGAAATTAAGAAGGACAAATCTTTTTTTCCGCTAAAATGCTACAGTTTTCCCAACATCTTAACACTACACAACAGTTTTTGAACTATTTGTTAATACTACTCAACAAAGTGTCCTTTGTAGCCAATTGCATTGAACTAAACGATTCTCTCCTGAAGTCTGTCACTGACATCTCTCAACAACCTGGATTCTCTTCCACTTTGGTCTATGATGCTGGCATTTGGTTTATGATATTTTTGTCCACTTTGCCTTGCCATCATCTTTGCTGGCACATTTATTTCAATAACCACATTTATGACTTTTTAAAAATGTAGACTTCAGCATTCCTTGACAATACCAGCTATGATTTCTATCTCCACTGTCCTGCAGCCACCAGAACTGCATCTTAGACCTCATGATCACTTGTAACTCTTCCAAATCTAAGATCCCAGAATCTGAAATGTGCTTTCTGCCTTTTCATTGCTCTTCCTCCACTATTCTTTTCAAATTTATTCTTTGCTCTCTTTGACAATTTTGGTTTATTAATTCCTGCATTTTCTCCCAGTCTAACAACTGTTTCAGGCCTCATCCTCATCAAATCCAATAATGACCTTTCTTCTTGAAATCTTCACCCCTTGCTATCTTTTATCATCTGCTTATTATGTTCCTACTTTAATATATGTAAAAAGGTAAGAATGATTGAAACTTAGAGTGTCCTACCATAGCTGTAATGTACTTCCCTTTCACACATTTGTCTCTTAGAATTCCTAGCTTCCATCAAAGCTGAACTCAAGTGCAATCTAGTCTGATAATCAGTCCCAACTCTGCCATGGTCAATGCTCCCCCTATCCTCAAGTGTATATTTATAGATTTATTTGTTTGTATGTTCAATCCATTCCCTTCCACCAACTCCTCGCAAATAATGTAAATTTACTAGAGATAAAGAATGTTTTTCATTTGGTCTTTGTACCCTTCATACCTAGCACAGAGCCTAGTTTAATTAATACTTGTGGGACTTCTGAAATCTCTAGACTCCCAAGTGATATAACAAAGAAAACAGATGTGACATACATGTTTAAAAAAACAAAAAACCCCTAACTATCCAAAGGTTACAGTATTTAAAAATAACTCACATTACTCAGACATTTCGAATGTAACGGAAATGTACCAGGCTAGGAGAACAATCAATGTGTTTGAAACCTTGATTGCCTCTTTCTCAAAGTCATGATCAAATCTTGCTACGTACCAATCATCAGGATATGTTAAAGAGCAAATCATTATCACTACTCTGACATTTTCATTTAGCTTCGGCTGAATATCTAGTCAATTTTCCCCCAATTCAGAAAATTTGCCTTTACCATCACATTTTAAATTCCAAAAGGTTTACCCTGTAATTTTGGTGATGTTTCATCCCACAAAGAAACAACTTTCATTTTCTTGTGTTGTCTTTTTTTTTAAGTATTCAAGTGTGCCTCTGTAACCCTGAATGAATGGCATTGTTGGGATTTTTGTTTTTGTTTTTTTCTGTTCCAAGCAAAGGTAGATATAACTGTTGACTTTGCATGCATACAACCCTGCATTTTTAAAACACTAAAGTCTGACGGGAGGTAAATTGGTTTAATGCAATGCAAGGAAAAACATGTATATAGCATGTGGAACAATTTGCTCTACTGTCATATTAAAATTGTGTACCACTCTGGGGACAAAAAGTTTTAGAAAATAGGCAGCCCGACTTGTATTTGGGAACAGCAGGTAATCTGTGCTCTCTGAATCTTGTAACCTGCAGATGTAGAGGGCAACAAAAGCTGCATTTCTAGCCATGACCTCTCTTCCAAGCTCCAGTCTGCCTAATGGACATTTTCACTTGGTGATCCTCCTGTCAGTTCAAATTTTACAAAGTTAAAAATGAGGCATACTTTTGGCAAATCTGCAGCAACATTCTTGTCTTCCTTATTTTATTCAATGCTATCACTATTTTTCCTTTCACCCAGGCCTAGAACTTTGGATTCCTTTGAACTCCAATCAGTCACTAAAGCAGATTGATTTTTTTCCATAGGGAACTCTTACTCACTGGTCTCTTTTTTCCCATTGCTACCCTCTTAGACCAGTGCCTCACACTTTAACTCATACACAAAACAACACACACACACACAATATATATATTATATATATATGCACACATACATACATACACGCATATATATACCTCATTTTGTCTTGTATGGGTGCATGTATATGGTGTATACATATATGTAAATATTATATGTGTGTATATGTGTATGTATGTATGCATGTGTGTGTATGTATAAAATAATCACATGAACTCTTATAATAGCTACTTCGGCCTTCAGATCTTTCCTTCATCTGAACTCTAACATCTTATACCATTGATTTGACATTTTTCCTCATTCACAATATGTTTTGGTCTTCCAGAAGAGATGCCCTATTTGTGGGCAGACCTCTTGTCTTATATCACTTTTTATGCCTACAGCAAAGGTGTCAATTTCAAAGCCCACAAAACTCTCACATGCAGCCTGAACCAGATTAAAATGAATGTATAGAATGATTTTACACACATATTTGTGTCTAATGATAGGGTGGCGGGGGGGGGGAGAAAAAGGAAAAGGGGAAAAATAATTACATGATAACTTTTTATATACATTTATTTATAAGTATTTAAAAGGAATCGCAAGTCATACATAGCAGATTTGCAATTTCATGTGCAATCATCTTTTTTTATTATATCATGTTGTAGAAATGCTTGTTTTAGTCCATAAATTAAAAATAAAATTAAAAAATACCACATGGTACAACAGAGACATGCTAATTTGTGGTTTTCTAAGTTGATATACAGCCAGTAGGGATCCTTTCAAATTTGATATTGACACCACTGTCCTACATCATCTGGTACAACACTGTGCAAAGAGTAGGTGCTTAATGAATACTTATTACATAAATTCGTGGCACCATCAAATGAATGAAAGTATTATTTTATCTCAAAATTATGTTATTGGAAGACCAATATGGCAATGTTAATATAAAACCAGTTCCAAAGCCAAAGCTGAAATTCTCACCCTACCTGTGATACAGGTTGGTTGATTGTCTCTGGTCAAGTCACTTAATCTTTTAATGTTCCCGGAAACACTCTAAGACTCTACGTTTTTTCTTCTTTTTTTCCCTCTAGTCCCTGGCACAGATGAAGTACAGAATCAATATTTGTTGAATTTGATAATAAATCTATGATTGGTATACATTAAGAGAATTATAAAACAAGTTTGGCAGTCTAAATGAACACTACAGTCAATTTTGGCAATAACGAAAGGAACCAAATCAACGATAACCAAGCCACTTTTCATTTGGCTTCAACATTTATTTTTGAACTTATATTTAAATTTAAAAGTATCTGATGTCCTAGAAATCAACCTCAAGGTAAAATAATGAAGCCATAATGTGAATTCAGAACAAGATGAGAAGCTTTCCATTTTCCATTGCCTAGTCCCATGCTTCTAGACTCCAATAGAGGAAGCAGCCTTACCTTCTTAGAGGGTACATTTAACCCATTTTCATACTTGGAAGAGAAAGATGGTTCGGCTTTTAGATTTTAGTGCATATAAGTTAATCAGAAGTAGTTAAGATGTAAACCGATCAAGTTCTTAGGCAGAATGTGGTAATTCTCAAATGCACAAGGAAAGTTTCCTGTGAATAATTGATATTTGACTCTTTTTCAGCAAGGCTACTGCAAAGTTGACCAATCCTTGACATATGGGTATGGAATTAAATATGGAATATGAGGGCCTGACTTCAGTTACCAGTCTTCAACCTGGTAGCAATAGGAAATCAGGTTGACTTCTGTAGGTACCTCTCCCTCTGGCTTCCTCCATGCTACAGTAGAGAACATACTTGAATAGAGAGTCAGAAGAAAGATATTTAAATCATGACTCTTCCAATAACTCATGTGAATATAGGCAAGTGTCTCTACATCTCTGATCATCAGTCATGCATCTATAAAATCAGCATGGCTGGAATAGATGGACAGCCTCTATGGTTCCTCCGGGAGCCCAGGATAATAAACCTATGGTTGGTATATATGTTGACAAAATTATAAAACAAGTTTAGCAATCGAAATCAATACTAGAGTCAATTTTGGCAATAATGAAAGGCATTAGATGCATGGATAAGTAATAATCTTGGTCCAAACTAAACTTGCTCACTATGGTCACAGAGTAGATCTAGAAGTTTGTCATTGTCCAGAACTGAAAATTCCTTTCATCTTCAGAGGTGTCTCTTTTATTTGTCACAGCAGTAATGAATTATCCCATGTGGAGGATAACACTCGATAGCTATTTCTGTCAAGTGACAACTGCACCATATTATTAAAGATTTTTTTCACAGTTTCCAAACACCTGATTATATGTGTTACATAACAAAAACAAGCAATTACATATAAGCGATTCATTTACAATGTGCTGTAAATAATTTCCACCAGTCTGTGATGCCTAATCATAGAGGTAGAGAGTTTTGAAAACACAAAGTTTCATTAATAGGCAGTGCATGGGGATCTCTTATTAGCCTTTATGCTGTCAACCTCCAGCGGCTGTCAAAATTGTTGCAAGCACGATCAGTACTTCGTACTTTTAAGTTTCATAGTTCACTATCTTGGTAAACAAACAGATTTTTTCTAAGACTTTTCTTTCAAATGTTTGCTAAAAGACTTGGGGGTAAAAGGAGGTGGGGTGGGAAAGATCAGATGCAAAGAGGAAAAGCAAATTCTAAAACTTTATCTTCTACCTAAACATTTGAATAATCCTTATTCATTTTTCTTAGGAGTCTTATGATTTATCTCTCAGGGACAGAAGGAAAGTCATGACTTCTCCTTCTGTGCCCTTCAACTCACAGCAAGGAAGGGGCAGATTTCTACTCTTCCCTCAAATTAAACCTGTAGGCACAAGAAAAACCTAAGCCAATGCTGCTCACCCAGGACAGTGTGGTATGACAGAGTGTTTTTTGGATTCAAGAAGCATGGGTTCAAGTCCTGCCTCAGATGTACTCAGATCTGAGTACCCTGGACAAGTAACCTAAATGGTCTAGGTCTCTTTTGTAAGACCATGGCATTGGACTCAATGACCTCTAAATTCTCTTCTAGCTTGAAATCTATGATTTTGGCTAAGAGTGTGTATGTTTGTACATGGGGGATGCTCTAAGCATCACCATTATTCAAATGAGGTAAAGACTCTGGTAGAAAAGTCCCAAACAAATATGCTCTGCTCATCTGCGGAAGAAGGCTCAAGTCTCCTCTACCTCAATGGTTCAAAAGAAAGAGCATTGATTCTTGAGCCAGAGGACTCCAGTTCAAATCCCCCTTCTGATACCTATTACCAGTATGATTTCTGACAAGTCACTTAACCTTCCTTGGCCTCAGTTTCCTCATCTGTAAAACTAGGGGGTTAGACTAGGTGTCCCTTGAGGTGTTTTCCAGTTCTATATTTATGGTACTATGAATAAGGAGGCTATCTCTCGGTAAGCTAATAAATTTCACTCTTTTGAAGGGGGATGGAAGTGAGGAAAGAGGAAAGAACAGGGTATATCATTTCTTAGAACGTAACAGGACAAGAAAATCCATTTGAAATCGCTAAAATAGCAATGTAAAAGAGGAAGCATTTTTCCTTTTAGATTATATTTGGCACCAAAGTACTTTTCATTTAAGTCTTCAAAAGGTCAGACAGAAACCACACACGCCAAAAACCATACCTTCATTTAGTAACCATAAGAAGTTGCTGGATTTTAAAGGGCTAGAAAGCCCTTACACTCCAAATACTAGAAAGGAATGGAGGGAACTTACATGAAAGATTTACTAACTCCTCCTAGATTCCTAGACTCAATGCCATTCCTCCAAGAAAAGGGGAGCAATGACTGAAAAGGGAAAGAGACTGATAGCTAGTGAGCTGATCTTCCGGAGGAAAAGTATTGGGGAGAAAGGAGGGCAGTGAAAGCTGAAATAACCAGCCTGGATCCATGGAGGACTCATGGAAGACAAATGACACCATGGTTTTAGGGGACTTGTAGTTTGCATCACATGAAAACTTCAGGTAAAATCTATCTATGTAGCTATCTATCTCCATTTAACATCTATCTATGCATCTATGTAGCTATCTCTATATAACATCTATGTATGTATGTAGCTATCTATCTCTATATAATATCTATTTATCCATATCTATGTCATATCATATCTATCTCTATATATCTATCAATCTACACCTATTTAACTCTCTCTATATAACTATCAATCTATATCTATATCTATATCTATGTATATATATATGTATATATATATGTATCATATCTAGCTATCACAAGTCCTTTAAGAATAACAGGAACCTGGGTAAACTTCGTACATTAAGCTTGAATGGCTGACTCTTCCTCTTGGAGCATGCCTGAAAGTGGCAGCTGCATTTGCCAAGCCTGGGTGCCTGGGAGAACAAGGGAGTGGGATGGAGGGAGATTTTCCTCTTATCTGTGCCTTAGAGGATGCCTAATTAGCTTCCTTCCTGGCTCAAGGGAAGAATAAAGATATTTTAGTCATTCGGCTTTTTTCACTTAACCAGCCAATTCAGGAAATAAACGAATGTCACGAAACAATCTGTAGCAGTTGCAGTTTCTTCCATTCAGAACAGTCACAAAAGTTTCAAGTTCATGAGGAAGCAAAGCTTTGTGCTCAATAATCCCTAAAGCAATTGGGTAATACTAAACCTTTAGACATTAGCTCACAACTTAGAAAACAGGGAGGGGGAATACTATAGCTCTGAATTTAGTAGAAAATAAAGGTATAGTCAGAGGAACAGTGGGCAGCTGGGTGATACGGTTGATGGAGAGACAAGTCAGGATGACTCATCTTCTTGAGTTCAAATCTGATCTCAGACACTAGCTGTTTGACCCTGGGCAAGTCACTTAACCCTGTTTGCCTCAGTTTACCTCATCTATACAATGAATTGGAGAAGGAAATGACAAACCACTACAATATCTTTGCCAAGAAAACCCAAATGGGGTCATGAAGAGTCAGACACAACTGAAAAGACTAAACAACAACCACCACAACAGAAGAACAGCATATTATCATGGAAAGATCACTGTATGTAGAGTCTAGAGACTCAGGTTCAAATCTGAGTACTGCTACTTGTTGTGTTATATTGGGCATGTCACTTAAGCATTTTGGTCCTCAGCTTCCTTTTCTGCAAAATGAGCAATGCTCTGAAGTCCTTTCTAGAGCTAAATCTATTATCTTATAGTTGAAAGACAAAAGGCAGATATATTTAACCTTATATGAAAGAGATGTTCTTAACATTTCATCATACATTGCACTATTTTAGGTCCACTAAGGGAGCGAACTATTTAAAGATCTTCCTTGATGAGTCTTCTTATAAAGTAAAGATGCATTTAGTCAGTTTACCTTTCCCATAATTCCAGACTTTCATAGATTAGGTTCATTTAAAGCAATGCCAACCCTATAATGCAGAGGCAGCTAGACAGTCCAGTGGATAGAGCGCTGGGCCTGGAGTCAGGAAGACTCTTCTTCTTGAGTTCAAATACAGCCTAAGACATTATTAGCTGTGTGACCCTGGGCAAATCACTCAACTTTGTTTGTCTCAGTTCCTCAGTCTGTAAAATAAGCTGGAGAAGGAAATCTCAAACTACTCTAGTATCTTTCCCAAGAAAACCCCAAATGGGGTCACAAAGAGTCAGTAGGATACCTGACAGGAATGAACAACAAAACTATAATGCAACATAAATGACTGAATTCTACAATCATTTTGCAAGTTCCTAGTGCCATGCTGGGCACTAGTTTTATGAGGATTACACAAAATGATTTCTGTGAGCTTAAAAGTTTACATTTTTGAAGTGGGGGGAAAGAGGATTTTATAGAGAGTAAATAAAAGGCAATTTGAGAAAGGATAGACATTAACAGTTGGGGAGGTCAGAAAAGGCTTCATATAGGAGACCTGAGCTGACCATTTAAGGAAGAAAAAGAACTCTGGGGAAGGAAGTACATTGCAGGCAATACTTTGCAGAAAAAAAGTGAAGCTGGTATTAAACTTGGTGGTAGTCATCATTTTTTGTCTATTGCTTATAGGGAACTCTGGGTAAAGAAATTCCCTCAACCAATGCAGACCATTATTCAGCAGTCTGGGGCACTGGGAAATTAAGTAACCTGCTTAGATCCACATGGCTTATAGCAGATGCATGCTTGAAACACCTCACACTGGCTTTTTGA
>CM053623.1:194483226-194565093 GCA_028646595.1 Phalanger gymnotis
GGCTAGCAGCTTCTGTGGGGGTGAAAGATCCACCCACAGCCAGTACCCAGAAAGCTGCCGGACAGCACAGGTTCTTTTGATCTGCTTAACTAAGGAAAGCAAGGTGAAGGGGTTGGCAAGCTTACTTTAATTTGGTACACAAATATTCACTTAGTTCAGAGAAAAAAGCCAGCACCCTGAACTTCAGAGCAAAATACAAACAAATTACAAACATCAACAGACAGACTCAGTACAATTCATAGTTACCAACATCTAGGTTCAGCCTGGGAGCTCAGAACAAGGGCTGGCCCAGAGTCATGCATGCCACCACTGTTGCGGCAAAGAGCTCCAAGGAAGAGGAGGCCAAGCCCTGGTTTTATATCTTTTTCAGCGTCAGGGGTGAGTCACACATGCCGCTCACCCACGTGACCTAAAATCCTCACAAAGAGGAGTCTTAAACCCACCTGGTCTAAGAGCCTCTGCTGTCCCAGACCCTCCCTGGAGTCAGCCCAACCTTGGGCCCCACCTTAGTTGCCAATTCACACCCACATAGGTTCCACACCTAATAGGAGTTTGGGCCTGGGGCTTAGCACCTAGTAGGGCTTAATGAAATACACTGAATTACTCAAAGCAAACAAAAGCCAAACTCTTCAAGGGCACTAAGTGCTAAGGAGCCCATTTTGCTTACCAACACAATGTGTCAGAGATAAAACCTGATCTCACTTCTTGATTTGAAGACCTAGCTCTCTAACCCATTATGTAATGTGACCTTACTAAACTTGGTTAGAGTTATTTAAAAAAGTGGAAACTAGAAGACCTTAACTTTGGGTTTTTTACACATCCTGACATGTGAAAATTATGCATCAAAGGAATGTAGCTGCCTGTCTCTTCTCATTCCATGAAGTAGGGCTCTGCTTAATAGTTCACTTGAAAGGTGTTTAACCTTGTATTCATATGCAAAATACATTTTGAAAAACCTGTCCCAAATAGCGTGCTGGATATGCATTTCCATAAGCGGCTGTTTCTGGGTTATAATGACAGTTTTAGCTGGCACTTCATAATGCCTGACCAATAATTCATAGGTATGCATGTTAAGTGGGGGTGGGGAAAACTATGCAATCTAATGCAGTGTTCAGAAATTCAAGGTAATGGGGTAACCAGGAATGTAGTTCAGGAATAAAGGGTTTTTGTCCAGTAGTCTAATAGGTCATTTCTATTAAAATTAAATTATTGGATAAAATCAGCATATTTATAGGAGCACACCATCCAAAAACAGTGAGATGAAAGAGATAAAAAAGGGTCAGTCTATGCTAGTTCTTTCCAGTCTAGGTTTTCTGTTTAATTTGTCATGATTTAATACATTTATTTATCTGAAACAATCATTTCACATAAAAGGTCACCATCTGAGATAAACTGGGGCCCTTGGATTTGTGAAATCCTGCTCCTCTGAAAGTTCTGAGCTCTAAGCTGTTAACTTGAGAACTGTACGATTTATCATCATCTACTACAACCACTGCCACCACCACTACCAATACTACTACTACTATTACTACTACCAATACTACCCCCATCACTACCAATACTACTGTTGCTGCTACTACCACTGCCAATATCACTAGTATCATTGCTACTACTATTCCTGCTGCTACCACCGCCACCACCACCACCACCTTTTGTTGTTTAGTTGTTTTTCAGTTCTGTCTGACTCTCTGTGACCCCTTTCATGGTTTTCTTGGCAAAGATACTGAAGTGGTTTGCCATTTCCTTCTCTAGTTCATTTTACATATGAGGAAAATGAGGCAAATAGGGTAACACAGCAAGCAAGGTCTGAGGTTGGGTATGTAGTCATGAAGATGAGTCTTCCTGATTCCAAGCCCAATGCTCTATCCACCGTGTCACCTAGCTTCCCTACTGCTATGACAATGACTACTATGACTAGTATGATTACTACACGCCTACTATTGCTCCTGCTAGCTGACATTCACATCACACTTTAGGGCTTACAAAGAGCTTTGCACACATCATGTCATTTGATTCAAATACCTTTTGTCAGTAAGCGCTATGACTATACCCATTTGATAGATGAGAAAATTGAGGGTCAGAGAGACTAATTATTCCCAATCCTAAACATATAAGGCAATGTGTGGCTACACAATAAGCATGGGGGCTGAGGTTCTAAGAACTGCTTTCAGGACACCTGACATGTCAGGTAACTCCTCTAGAAGCAGGGAGCTCTATGACAGATGAATGCTCACCACCATATTGCACTTCCATGCTTCAGAAGCTGACATCTCCCAAGCCAAGCACTTCTGTGGCTGACAGTCAATTGATCACATCCATGCGCACACGTAGAAGCTTTGTGCTTGATACAAGTTTACTCCTGAAGAGAGATGGTGCGGAACTGCAGTCAGCAGCCATCCGCTATGGAGCTGGCTGCTCCGACTAAAATTGAAATAAATTGGCTGAGGGATGTGCAGAACAGCAGTGGGTGAATTTACCACAGCACACTGTGGACTTGCAAGGAGACTTATTGCATTAGAATAAAATAAATATACAGAAGCAGGAGGAAAAAAAAAGAATATTTACTTTGAAATACATATTAAGGCATTGCAAAATGTTAAAAAATTTCAATTTTTATTGTAGAAAATGATGACTGGAGAGGGAATGTATTAATTGACTAAATAATTCGGTAGCAAAGGTTTAATTACCTAGACCTCTAATATCTCCCTTGGGTCTATTTCAGCCACCATCATCACCAAATTAATCTTCTTAAAACATATTATTTAACATGTGACTTCTGTGCTCTAGAACCTACGATGGCTCCCTGCTGTTTATCTGATCACATCCAACTCCCCAGCCTGGCATTTAAAGACCTCTGCAATCTGGCCCTGTATTACGGATTCAATTTTTGTTTCCCAAAGCTCCCAATAGAAGCAATTTGTCATTAACTTTACCGTCCTCTAGTCTAGTCATATTTCTTTCCATTTATTTCATGCTGTTACTCCTCAATTAGAAGGCCCTTTCCTAATTCTAAATCTCTATATTTTTCAATGTTTGGTTCAAACTCTTTCTTATCCATAATTTCTTTTTCAACTAATCTCATGCTCCCTGTCCTCTCCCTTCTCTGAAAGCTAATTCCATGCTAGCTTGCACATGATAACATACTGTGGCCAGAAGAAAGGAAATGATCATTCCACTACATTGTGCCCTTATCAGACTATGCCTAGAAAATTATGCCATGAATTTTAGGAGGGACAATGACAACAATGTACCTCAAGGAAAGATTGCAAATGAAACAAAACAGTGTGAAGCCTGGTGAAGAGACTTGAAACTAAGCCACAGTTGTAGAATTGGGGTATTTAGCCAGTAGAAGCATAGGTTTGAGTATTCAACTAGGATTTTGGGCTCCCATGTCCTAAAACTCTATAAGAAAAGTTGGCCCAAGTAGGATGGGGTGCTTTGAAGAATGAAATACTTTGAAGAATGGCATATAGAGGAGAAAAGGGGAAATGGCTGTCTGAAGAGAGTCATACAGTTGCATATGAAATTTGTTGGGCAACCTGTGAGGTTTTGTTTTTTTTTTACATATAGAGATGGTAGAAACAAGGGCAAATAACTGAGGACAAAGATAAAGTAATGTCATAATCCTATTAAAATGATGTCAGGAGATCTAAAGCTTAAAATGAAATGAAATTTAAATGGATATTGGGGCAAGAGAAAGATTAAAGGAGGGACTAGGCTATTGCTTGGGGAATGGGGTACAACAGGTGACTAAGAGAAGAAAGGACAACTCAACTCTTCTTTGGAATCTATTATCTTAGCTAAGGCTAACAATCTTTGTAATGAGATCACAAAACGGTAAATAGCGAGTTAAAAATTTAAGTTAGGCAATGGCAAGGGTTCAAATCAAAGCATGGATGAATGACATTAATCAATTAATCAACAAATATACATTAATTGCTTATGATGCGTCAGGCACTGTCTAAGCACTTAGCATTGAGCTAAGAGCTGAGAATTAAAAAAAAATTAAGATGCCTGTCTTTCAGTTGCTTACATCCTAATGGGGGACACAATATATAAATACATTTAAATCTCTACAACTTGCCTACATTCTACACCCAACCAAATTAATTTCCTATCACCTCTCAATTTTTATCTCCCTGTTCTGTCAGGTCTGTTGTTGGAGATAAATTGGCTGAACAGGGATGGGCAACCTGTGGTCTGGAACCCATATCTGGCATTCTAGGTCCTTGGGTATGGCCTTTTGACTGAGTCCAAGTTTTATAGAACAAATCTTTTTATTAGGGGGATATGTTTTATGAAGTTTGGATTCAGGCAAAGGGCTACACATGAGGACTTAGAAGGCCACATGTGGCCTCGAAGCTGCAGGTTCCCCACCCCTGGAGACATTCCCCCTTGCTGGACTGTCAGGCCCCATTTAATGCCTGGAGTTAAAATATCATAGCATGAATAGTAGTGTGAGAATTATACATAGAATCTATAACATGGCAGGATTTCCTCTCAAAACCATCCTTCATAACACAAGCAGATTAATCATACTTCTTAAATAAATATGTGACCATGTCATTCTTCTGCTTAAAAATTTTTAGTGGCTTCCTATTATGTACCTAAATAAAGGTCAAGCTCCTTCCAGAAAAGGGTGTCTTCCTGCCTATTCTGGCCTTGTCTCGTATGATTCCCTTCGACATACTTTACAATCCAATTAAACTAGACTTCACTCTGAACCTCCCGTGCCCTTTTTAGGGGTCCTCTATGCTTATTTTCCACAATGTTCTCTGCCTGAAATGTTCTTCCTTCATTGCTTAAATTCCCACTCATCCTTTGAAGACCAGTTCAAATGCCACCTTCTCCAAAAAGCTCTCCCCTGTTTCCTTAATCATTAATGACCTTTTCCTTCTCAGATCTCACACTCTGCTTCTGCTTTATGCATTTATTTATTTGTATAACAAAGTATCTTTGTATCTTTGGCACGTTGCAAAATCCCCTGTACCATAAATGGCACTTAATAAATGTTTGTTTAGCATAACACCTTATGGTTACACAATGCTCTACATAATGTCTTAGGCCACTAAGGGAAAGCAGTCATCTAGAATTTATTAATTGCCCATTATGTGCCAGGTGCTGTAGGATGTGGAAATCCCTCCTTCCCCCCCAAACAGTCCATATTCTTAAAGCATTCAGAGTCTAATGGGGGAGACAGCATGCCAGAAGGAAGACATTAATATTAAGGAGGATGGAGAAAGGTTTCTTACAGAAGGTGAGACCTGAGGGAAGGCAGGGATACTAGAGGTTTGAGATGAGGAGGAAGAGTTCCAGGCCTGATGACAGCAAAGGCAAATGCCTGAGGTTGGGAAATGGCATGGCCTGTGCCAGGAACAGCAATGAGGCTGTTTTTTGCTGGATAATAGAGTACGTAGTGAAGGGCCAGTTGTAAGAAGACTGGAAAGGCAGGAAGGGGCTAGGCTCTGGAGGTGTTAAAACCCAAACAGAATTTTATATTTGATTCTGGAGGTAATAGGGAACCACTGGAGCTTAATAAATAGGTAGGTATACGTGATATTGTCAAGCTTGCACTTTAGTACAGTGTCTGGCACATAATGGGAACTCAATGAATGCTTTTGGCTTGACTGACATCCATAACAAAGCTAGTGACCTCTGATACCACCCAGAAGGGAAAAGTGGGGTCACCCTGACAGGCTGATGAAATTCTAGGCAACAAAAATTATCGACAACTTGGATTAAAGCTAACTCTAGGACAGCAGGGATCTCCCAGAGCTTCTACAAATATGATTTAGAGGTAAAAGACTTTATTAACTCCTAATATTCTGTTACAGTGAGGAGGGAGGAGTGAGACCATACCTCCTTTATAATTTCTGTGGGCATGAAAAGTATTCTATGTGCTGATAGAGTAGAGTGCCTCTAAAAAAATCTTAAAGTATTTGGTAATAGTGCAACTAAAGGTAGACAGTACTAAAAAGTTATTATTTCTTAGATGCAGATAGGGGAACTAATAGAAAATATTTTTTCCACATTTAAAAGATAACTGTTGGAATAAGATCCAATATAATCCTCTATAGGCAATTTACATGTGTCAAGACTGAGGATTGAGTCCAGGACCAGCTAAAAATATAATGAAAGTATTAGATATTAGGAAAAAAAAAACATGGTGGGAGATCATGGATAGCAGGAAGGGGCGTGAAACTTCTGTTGATTTTAAAGGAAATGGTGGGTAGTTATCTTTTGGATGCTGTCTGAGGTCAGTTTTGCCCAGAGGTAAGATGCATAAAATAGATGAGAGGCTGAGATCTTTTCCAGAGCTATGAATTTCATGATTTTCAGATAAATTCAAAGATGACCATGGGGAAAATGTTGGGCTACACAAGCATTTTACTGCTACTATGAATTTGCCATAATTGGAGATCATTTACTGTGTTTACGAGGCATAACAGAATAATTGCATGATTTCTAGACTTAAATGAAAAAACAGAACAGAAAAATTTTGTACAACATGATAAATGATCTGTACATTCTAGTGCACCTTCCCCCCTTTAAAGCAATGGAAAATCATTGTGTACAATAATATTTCCTTTCTTTTCTAATTTTATTTTCCAATGTTGTCATGCCAAATCTTCATTTTTCATTCTCTTCGACTGCTCTTGTATTGGTGGTAATTCTGAGTTAATACAAGCAATGCCGGCATTTGCAGTATTAGAAACTGTCCTGTTTTAAGTCCTATCTGTGTACATTACACAAATATAATCCACATCCGAGATTAAGAATGTGTCTACATGAAAGCAAACAAGGAATATGGCAGTGGATGAGAGCCTCAGCTGCAGTCTCCTAATATGGAAACAAGCTTGCCATAACAAAATGCTTCATGAAAACTCCTACAAGCAGCAAGATAAGATCGCACGGCTGGGGCCTTGCTGGCCAACATTTATGTTTGTTAACCACGACTAAAACAGCCTTCTCTTATTGTGCTCTCCCTCCAGTCTTTTGACTTCCTCCTTCCTAGGCATCTATAAAGCCATTCTCTTGGTTCTTTGACCTGTCTGATCGTTCGCTCTCAATCTCCTTTGCTCGATCGTCACCATGTTTCTGCCCCACTAAGCATCCCCCAAGGTTCTGTCCCTGCGTACTCTTCTAATTTATCACTATGCTTTCTCATTTGGTGACCCCCAACAGCTCCATGGGTTCAATTATCTTCTCCGGGCAGCCCAGATCTTTCTCCTGAATTCTAGTGTTGTATTATTAACTACTTGCTAGACAACTTTACCTGGATATCCACTCTAACTCATACCCCAAAATACAACTCATATTTTCCTTCAAACCCATCTTTCTCCTGCAAACTTCTCTGATCCTTTTGAGGACGCCCTTATCCTCTTACTCACCTAGGTTTCGGACTATTAAGTCATCCCTGACTCTTCCCTCTAGCTCACTACCTACCACCTCTCCCAGCCTACCCCACCCCACCCCCATATCAAACTAGTTTTCTGGACTTGCTGATTTTACCTCAATAAGGCAACTCATCTCCTTCTCCATCTCTGCATTCCTACAACCAACACTCTAGTACAGGTCCTCAGCACTTCTCTTGTGGTTTACTGTAATATCCACCCAATTAGTCTCCCTGCTTCCTATCTTTTCCCTCTCAAGTCTATTCTCCACATAGCTGTCAAGCTGATATTCCTAAAATGGCAGATCTAACCCTATGATTTTCCCACTCAAAAGTCTTCATTTGTTCTCTCTTATCTCTTAGATAAAATACAAAATCCTTAGACCTGATATCTTAGGTTCTTTTCAATATGGAACCTACCTACCTTTCCAGTGGTGTTTTATGTTGCTCTCCATTTCAGTCAAACTGATCAGCTGGCTGTTTTCTGTATACAATATTCCATCATTATCTATAAACCTTTACTTGGTTGTTCTCCATGACAGGAATGTACTCCTTTTCTTAGATCTACCTCTTAGGCAACAAGTTTCCAGCCACAACCTGACTTGGTGTTACCTCCTACAGAAAGCCTTTCTTGATTCCCCAAATCTAGGTTGTTCATTCTTTTTTTTCTCACTCTTTCCCTCTCTCTTTCTCTCCCTCTTCCCTCTCTCTCTTCCTCTTCTCTCTCAAAATTTCTCTCAAAATTGTTTTGTGCGTACTTTGTATTTAATTATCTGCATACAGATTATATATCCCAGAAGAAGGTAAACTCTTTGAGGGGAGAGACTTTTATTTTTGTCTTTTATCTTCAATACCTAGCGTAGGGCTCCACATTTAGTAAACATTGAATAAATATTTGTTGAATTTAACTGACTTGTGTATTCGACATTCTGTAGTTGGTTAGTTGGTTGTTTAGAATGGAGGGTCTTTATAACACTGATGCAAGCAATATGGGGACATCTTTGATAAGCCTGTGTATTCCTTGAAGTAGGATCATCATGCCTCTTGTCACAGGTTTCTAGGGTGGCACAGTATAATAAAAGGGAATCCTCCAACTGAGGAGTCACAAATTTTGCTTTTGCAAAGCACAGATCTTTGCTTTGCCATGTATTAGCAATGACCTTGGAAATGTCATCACTTAGGCTTTATGGGTCTCTCAGGTTTCTTTGTCTCTAAAACGGAAATAATACTTGCCCTATCTAAATCACAAAGTAGTTATAAGGGAAACATTTTGTAAGCTGTAAAGGGCTATGTAAATGTAATCATAACAATGACAACAGGAGGCAGTTATTTCATGCTTACTTTGTACCAGGCAGTGTACTAAATGATTTTTTAAAAGAAATATCTATCTCATTTGCCAGAACCAAAAGAACACTATACACAGTAAGAGTAATATTGTCTGATGATCAGCTGTGAATAACTTAGCTATTCTCAGCAATACAATGATCCAAAAAAGTTCCAAAAGATTCATGGTGAAAAATGCTATCCACCTCCAGAGAAAGAACTGATGGATTCCGAACGCAGATTGCAGCATACTTTTAAAAACTTTATTCTTCTTGGTTTTTTGTCTGCATATTCATTTGCAACACAGCTAATATAGAAATGTTTTGCATGACTGCTTGTGTATAGCCTATATAAAATTGCTTGCCTTCTCAAAGAGGGAGGAGGAAAGGGAAAAAGGGAAAGAATTTGGAACTCAAAACTTAAAAAACATGAGTGTTTAAAGGGTTTTTACATGTAATTGAAAAAATAAAATATAAATTAAATGCAAAACAAACAAATATCTCATTTGATCCCCACAACAACCCTGCAAAGTAGGTGCTATTATTATCCCAATCATACAGAGGATGCTCCGCTGAGGAGGCAAACAAAAGTTAAGAGACGGTCCAAGGTCACACAGCTACTAAGGGTCTGCTGGCATCAAATTTGAACTCAGGTTTTTCTGGCTGCAGACCCAGAACTCTATTCATGGAGTTACCTAGATGCTTCATTTATAACCATGCACTAATTACTTATCCTAGAATGGCAATGGAATGTAGCTGATACATAAGGTCACCTCTGATTCATAATGGTTTCATAATTTTGGGTGAGTTACTTAATGTTTCATAGCCTCAGACAACTTTTCAAGCAGCAAAACAGGGGCTATCTCCATTGGTAGGTAATTTTCTTATTGGTACTTCCTATAGATCTGATCCAAAGATAAATTTCCAGAGTGGAGATAAAGGCCTCTGGAAGATGCCAACAGTGACTCTTCTCTAAGAGGTAATCCAGAAATATAAGGATTGAGGCTTTTTCCTGGACTTTAAGCCTAAATATTTGCATATAAAGAGGTAAGTGAATACAACGCTTGCAAAAAATCAATGAGAGAACTCCAAGGATACCAGTATCAACTTTGGCCTTCTCTTGAGCGGGGTCAAGATCAGACTCCCAGAAGTTTCACTTTGCCAAGCACAAAAGATAGGAACATAAGTGTAGGCTTTCATTCCAAGGACATCTTAAAATCGGTGTAAGTACGGGCTTTCATTCTAAGAACCTCTTAAAATCAGATGTTTTAGTTGACTCTGTTGACTTTCTGTTCCCTTGTTTTTCTGGGTTGAGAAGAGGATGGTATAGCGTGCACAAAGAATGTTAGATTTAGAATCTGAAGACTGCAGTTAACTTCCTGGCTCTGATACTGCAAGATCTTGGCCAAACTACTTCACTTCTCTCACTTTTACCATCCTCTTCTTTAAAATGGGAATGACAATACATGTAGTACTTCCCAGAAGAACCATGGTAACCTAGGTAGCTAGAGGACAGAGTGCTGGACCAAAAAGTCAGGAAGATCTGAGTTGAAATCTGGCCTAAGACACAGACTGGCTGTGTGACCTGGCAAATCACTTCATTTCTGTCTGCCTCAGTTTCCTTATCTGTAAAATGGGATTAATAATAGTACATACCTCATAGAGGCTGTCTGTGATGATAAAATGAAGTAATATTAATTTAATATTTTGATTAATAATTGATAAATTTTAAATTAAAAACAATATTTAATCAATCAGTAATTAATAATTGAATTAATAATTAATAAATTAATATTTTAAATTTAAAGTGCTTTGTTAATCTCAAAGTGCTATATAAGTATTAGTTAACATTACCATTAGATTTACTTTAGGGTAGAAAGAAAAATACTATTCCCATCCATAATAAAATATATGTACCTAGCATATAAAATATTTTTAACATCTACTATTTAAAGCTTAAGTAGTTTGTATCTCTAAACTAACTTCTTTAGAATACCCATCAAGCAATATTGAATTTTTCTAAGAATTTTTTTTTTTCAGAAAAAGATTTCTGGGAGGACAAAATGAAATTTATTCCAAAGCTTCCTTGTTCACATTCATTCCTCTTTTTATGTATTTTAGTTGTTGCTTTTGAATGAGACTAAAGAATCTCTTTTATTTGTCTAATTTAGATGTCCTTCCTTTGTCTTCATTTGACCAGCTTACATGTCGCCTATAATAACTATGAAAAATTGGTATGTGCTTCATGCTTTATTTTTTTTCATCTGTGGTGGGAGCTTCATCCAACTACCAAAGGGACTTCAGACTCAAGAAATAGCAAAACTAATTTAAACCCATTGAGTCTCAATCTCTTGTTCCAATAGCTATTTTGTATGGTTCCAGAGCTCATCAGTGGTGACTCTCTTAGAGCAACAACAACAACAACAAACTCTATCTCTTCTCTTTTAGGAGAATGAACCCAAAACTCTCATTTTTCACCAAACCCCTCAGATATAATCATTATTAGTAAAACAGCACAGGCTTTGCATATTTTCCCAATGAAACTTACTTTTCCTGTTTTGGTTAAAAGTTTAAAAAATGAAAAAGTGACTGACTGGTGGGATACAATAACTGTCTTCATATCTCTGAAAGACCATCACATGGAAGACAAATTAGGCTTTTTCTGCTTAGCACACAAGATAGAACCAGGAGCAATGGTTAAGAGCTGCAAAGAGGCAATTTTACATTTGATATAAGGAAGAATTTCCTAACCACTAGAGTTATGCAAATGTCTAATGGGATGGCTGCCTTGGTAGACAGGGGGTTACTCTTCAATAGAGGCCTTCAAGAAAAAGTTGGATTAGTACTTATTGGGACTGAGTAGAGGGGATTCATTTTTGGATAAAGGTTGGACTAACTGGCCTCGAAGGTCCCTTATTGCTCTGTGATTCTGTGATAATATGGCACGTGTGTTATAGTTCCATTTGAGTTTTCACTTCAAATAGATTGTTCTCACAGACAGAGATCATCTCTTTAACATGGTAAACTGTTCCTTAATTTTTGTAAAGCAGGAGAGGGGTTAAAAAAGGAGAAAGCTGGTAAAGGTACATGGTGGGAGAAATCACCTGTTGCTGAATTCTACGATTTCAATTTTGAGTCACCTGGTCATGGAATATTTGGAAACCATCACACCACCTTTATAAACTCTAGGACTGGAGGGAGGGCCCTGTTAACCTGGAATTTGAATGAACTGTCATTGTTGTTGTTATTATTGTTATATGAGATTGATGAGTTGAGTCTCAATGTCCATTCCTATTTGGAAATTCTTTAAATGCTGTACTACACTAGAAATTTACTGAAACAAAACGTCCTGTGGAAAAAGCATTTGGAATAGTAGGAGTCCATCTTGAAGTCGTTCAACTGATTTAGGTTACAAGTAAGACCTGATTTTGTAATGACTGGATTTGTTTAACATAATGCTCTCACTCGCCCCCCACAAAATGCCATTTTGTAACCTATGTCCAGTTTCTCTGAACCATGCAATTGGTCCTACCCAACCTTGTACCCATTTACAAGAAGTCTGTGAATTCTCTAGTACAGGGGTTATTAATCTGGACTCTGTGGATCACCAAGTTACCCACAGAAAGATTCCTAAGGGTCAACAAACTTGGATAGGAAAAAAAAAATCACATCCTTATTTTCATTTACCTCTAACTGAAATTTAGTCATTTGAGTCAATTCATATCAATACATATGCAGATTCATATGTGGCCAAATAAAGGGCCTATGTTAAAAAAAAGATGCTTGGTTTTCTTTTTGAGCTTTCTAGCATCAGCACAGAAATAAGTATCAAGAGCCAACATGTGCCCTCTTCATTAAAATAAATTGTTCCACATTTCTGGCAATTCATCACATGCAATTCTACCTTGCTGGCAGGCTCCTCCTTTAATTTTTTGTTCATAAAAGCAAACATCAGTTCATAAAATGCACCCTATTTATTTGGAGCAGTCCTCTTGTAAAACAGTACCAAAAGCGACATAGAGGGAAATATGACAAATTTCTTAGGGTAACCAAATTTAGGGAGAAATTAGGGGGGGGGTTGTAGGAGGAGGTAATTCAACAGAAATTTAGCGAAGATGCTAAAGATACCCGTTTGCAACGTATTTACTACATTTTAATGTCAAGTAGTTAAAACTTCTATCATGTATCATCAAGAAAGCTTTAGTTGTAGTGAAATATAGCAAGCAGCTGTTGCTATGGATACCACAATTTCATTATATTGCACGTAAACTCTGCTATACCAATACTGGGCTCTGTTTTTGGGAATAACTTCCAGAGAAGCCTCCAGTCATTTGGGTTATAATGAAACACTAACCAATAACACCTGGTACACAACTACACAGACATAAGACAATAGAGTAGGAGAATCTAGCACAAATGTGTCACAGCAGATAAATCAGCAACACTGGAGGTTCAAGTCCTGTTTCTGACAAATACTGTTTGTGTGACCCTGGGAAAGTCACTTAATCCTCAGGATCAGGCAATGCTACAGATCTGCAATGGCAAAGAGCATTTCTCATCTGGGAGATTGTAATACCAATGAAATGACAGGCCAGTCCTTATTCCTACAGTAGGAGGACCAAAATTTAAAAATGTTTCAAGCACCAAGCAAATTTGTGCATCACTTGCTGAGTGTAGACCACCTACTGTTAAAGAGCAGAGTAAATAAAAGTGGTGAAAATAAGGTAAGTGGCATCAGGAGAGGAAAGCAGTTAAATATAAGTTCTTGAAGGGCAGGGCTGTTTTTCATTTGTCTTTGCATCCCTACTGCCTGCCATGACACCTTGCACACAATAGATGTTAATGCTTACTGAACTGAATCTAATTGAATCCATGTTCTATGTACTAAGATTACATTTTGGTGATTAATCATGATCTATGTGACATCTTTCCTTATTTCTCCTAAAAAACTAACTGGTTTTTATTTTGCATATGTACTTATATAGCAGCTATCTTCACTGATAGTCTGCAAGGTCCTTGGAAGCACTGATATTTCATTTCAAATAGTAGGTGCTTATTCAATCCCTGATGAATGGATTTTTATTCAATCATTTCAGTCATGTTCCACTCTTCATGACCCCATTTGGGATTCTCTTGTCCAAGATACTGGAACAGCTTGCCATTTCCTTCTCCAGTTCATTTTACAGATGAGGAAACTAAGACCAACAGGGTTAAGTGATTTGCCCAGGGTCACATAGCTAGTATGTGCTTGAGGCCAAATTTGAACTTCCTGACTTTAGATCCAATACTCTATCCACTGTGCCACCTACCTGCTTGGGTGAATGATTATCTATCCATTTATAAGTCCATCTATCCATTTGTCCATCCATGTACATACATATGTATGCATGTATGTATGTAGCTACGTATGTATGTACGAATGTATCTATCTATCTCAGTTCAAGAATCCCTGCCCTACACTATTGTACATCTGTACAAGAGAGGACTTCCTTATTTCCATTACATTGATTGGTCTTTAGTAAAGTTCACCCACAGAACCTCTTAAAAAGAAATGTGGCTAGAAGGTTGTCTCATAATCCCAAAATATTTCAACATATTGTGAGCAGAATTAGTATTAAGTAATGGTATATCAAAACCAAATAACAACCTCCATCTTCTTAAAAAAAAGCAAACAGAATGTAAGAGGTCAAACTCAAACCATAATGGCTAAAGGGAAATTTTTGTGGAATCAGGAGAAGTTCTGGAGATTCAATTGTTAAATTTTCAGTGGGAGCATTTACACCTTGAAAATGGTAACTACTTTAAATCAGGTTTTGAGTAATTGTTTTATAGATTGCCTAGATTAAAAAAAGTCATAGGGGAAAATGTTAATATTAATGAAGATTAATCTTAAAAGTGTTTTAACTAGCATATCACTGCTTGGAATCCAAAATTCTGCTTTATACCCAAAATAAAACAGAAGCTGGGAAAAACAATATAATGAAATGGGATGGAAGAGGATAGGCTTTGGAGTCAGCAAACCTGGGTTTAACACCCAGATTTCACACTTACTGCCTGTGTGACTATGGGCAAGTCATTTAGCCTTCTTGGGCCTCAGTTCCCTCATCTGTAAAATGAATGAGTTGAACTAGATGGCCTCTGAAGTCTTTTCCAGCTTGAAATCTATAACATGAACTATCTAGAAATTCATGAAAAAAAAACCTTTCCCTTCCTCAATGATGGAAATAAACAACATGGATTTTTCCCCCTCTGTGTTTCCAAGGAAATTCAAAGCTTTATAGACCTAGTCTGTTACTATTATCTTTCTTGGGGCAAAATAGATCATGTTGTGAGCTGCCAACAGTTGTAGTATAAGACACTGTGACATGATATCCTAATCTATAAACTTGGGCTGATTATGTGCTATTCTTCTAGGGTTCCAACTAGATTCTTATTCAAAATAGAATTGGATATTCTATGAATTGTTAGCATCACTAGCACTACTAGTTGCTAGTGGTCTTTCTCTGAAATTGATACAGGAAAAATGTTATGTATACTGGTAGCTGGAAATAAACAATAATTTCCAGAATTTGGAAGCCTTACTAGAATGGAAAAAGTATTGAATTCCCTACTTTTGAATTCTTCATTCATTTATGAAATATTATTGTAATTATTACAAATAATTGGTAAAAATTGGTAAAAAACTGAAACATTGAATCTAGTTGAATTCTCCATGTTAACTTATTTAATCTCAACTAAAAAAAGAAAATTAGCACAAATTTCTCTTCATTAAAACAAGTTCAGCATCTTTTCTTAAGTGGTTTACACATTAAACGATGTATCTACAAAAAACAGCCAATTAAAGTGAATACTGAAATTTTAGGAATCCATTCCATTAATAGACTGTTTATAGTCTGAAGATCAGTTACCTTTATTATTTTAGAAATATGAAAGGAATATTGATATTGCGGATATTCTCTTTGATGAAAAAGAGTTTTAATTTTTGATTAAAGTGGGAAAAATGTCAATGTTTTTTTATTCAGCCTTTGTGATAATAACTATGCTCAAATACAATTTTTAAATGCAACCATGACACTACTATCTTTTTGAGTGATAAGAAAGTCATTGCCTCCAGCTATTATGTAGCAAGAGAAGTCCTTTCATATTGTTAGAATATATTTTCTAGGAAACACTTTAAGATCTGAATATCTTATGACTCCATGAAGTTATTCAGAAATTTAGAAATAGGATTATGCCAGAAGAACTATGAAGGTCTTGAAAACAAATCAGGAAACTGCATCACAAACATTAAAAGAAGAAGGCAAACAAAGGCTAAGAATTCCATCTGGGTCAGTAAAGTAACAAAAGAATCAGCCAATTTAGTTAGGAGCAAGGATGGATGTGAGAAGGAAGGAATTAAATTGTTTATTCTGTGGCTTCATGTAGACTGCATGACTAAATCTTTACTTTCAGCGGGGTTGTTCTAGCATAATTTACAGCCAAACAATGAATCCTAGGTTTTCATTTCACGAATGAAAAGGAAATTTACTATGGAATATAACTCAGAGAATGCCTTTATACTTTGAAGTTGCACCTGTCCCCTAGTGATTTAGCAGGCTGCATTGGAAACCATTTCTTTTGATTATGCTGAAAAAAGGAACATGTTGTTTTAAAAAATAAATTTAGGGTTTTGGTGGGTTAATTGTTAGAGTAACTGAATCTATTACACTATTGAAGCCAATATATCATACCAAAAATATTTGAAGCAATATTATTTTCACTACAGTTTAGTACAATGGGGAAAGGTCTACTAGGGAAATGCTTCAAATAATCTGCCTATGCTTGGGCAAGTCATGACTTCTCTAGGCCTCTGCTTCCACATCTATAAAATAAGGGGTCTATGCTAGATGACCTTTAAGTATTCTTCTGCTTCTGAATTTATGATATTATCTTCCATGAGCATGTTTCACAATATGACTCCAGGAACATTCAGAACAATCATACTGAGCCTAGGAATTCTGCTAAAATTCAGCTCTTTTGATGGACACAAGCAGGAAAGATGGGTATGACATCACTTCAATAGTTCTGTGCAGGCTATTTCAAATGACCAGAATATACATTTAGAAGAGCTACCAAATTGAGTTTGATGTCTTAGCGAATGAATGACACAAACTGTGTTTTCCCCCAAAAGAATATAAACCCCTTGAAAGCACACACTTGTTATTATTGTTACCATCAAATATGAGTGATGTTTTATTTTCTCCCTAGATGCCACTATGCTGCTATACTCTGGCATGGTCTACAATTCTGATATCCCATGCCTTAACAAAGGAAGGAGGAGCTAGTTTGATGGTGTGCCTGGAGAAGCCAGAGTTCTAAAAATTCCTAGCATTCAGTGGAAAGTGGATTCCACTGGGAATAGGGTGACTCTGGCAATAATTAACTGGGTGACCTTGGGTATGTCACTTAACTTTGGGTGGGAGGGACTCCATATCCTTGTCTGTAAAATGAAGAGGTTGGAATAGGTAAGTGCTCTCTAAAATCTCTTTCAGCTCTACAATTCTGTTTTTTATGTTGCTAAAATAAATGATTATGTACATTCTAGGATGAGGGAGTGGGGAAACACAGGGGGAACCTTATGTAAAGCAAAAGGTACCAATAAAAATTTATTTTTAAAATGATTAGCAGTTAAACTGGGAAAGTATTGAGCTGATCTAATAACACACAATGCTGATTTCCCCAGCAATGGCCTAAGATTCACAGGTGAACCTAAATGCTATTTTAAGCATTATAAATTGAATATATGCAAAATTAAAACTTTTGTTTAAGAAAACAAGTGCATTTGAAAAAGGCTTTAACAATCACATCACAGATTTAGCCCTGGTAGGAGACTTAGAGGGTATTTAATCCAAGCCCCTCATTTTACAGATGAGCAAACTGAGTCCCAGGGAAGTAAAGTGATCTTTTCACTGCACCAAGGTGTTTCTCCTTTTTTTTTTCAGAAACCAAATAGTCTACAGAATGATAGATATTCATATATAATTAGACACCAAGTCCATTTATAGAATACCTTATATCACAGCATATAAATTAACTTTATTCTAGATTTTAAAGCTAAAAAAGTCCTCTGAATTAGAGCTGATACAAACTGGCAGGTGAGCTGTCTTCATGCTCTCTGTCTGTCAGCAGTTATAGCTAAAAGGTTAAGGACCTCCTAATTGGCAAGCCGTCTGGACTCATCCAAACTCAACAGCAGCTGCTTAAGCAGCAAGCTAGAGGAAACTCAGCTAGCAGGAGTAGAAGCAACAGGACAGGGGTCAACTTCTATGGCAAGGAGAGGGAAAAACTTGAATTTTCACACTGGAAAATTCATCTATGACTTTTGACTTTTATCTGCATTAACATTTTTTTTCTGTTACTTCTTTCAAAAGTCTTTTGTTCAGTCATTTTAAGTTGTATCCAACCCTTAGTGACCCTACTTTTGGGGTTTTCTTTGCAAAGACACTGGGAGTGGTTTGCTATATTTTTCTCTAGCTCATTTTACAGATGAGGAAACTGAGGCCAACAGGGTTAAATGATCTGGCCAGGGTCACACAGCTAGTAAATGTCTGAGGCCAGATTCGAATTCAGGAAGATGAGTCTTCCTGACTCCAGATCTGGCTCTCTGTCCACAGCACCAACTAACTGCCCAGTTCTCAAGTGTAGAGAAATAAAATAATAAATCAAGCCTGATTGTGAGCATTTGTCAATTTCCAAGATATAAAGATAGTCTCAAGAAGTAGTAGGTCTGGGTTAGACTAGTTATATTGAATTTTCACCATTTTGGAACACGAGGCTTTAGAGCAGACATGGGGGGTCAGATTGGAAATGAGGAAGTACCAAAGAATTATGGATTTGGTTGGGGCTAGTTATGTGGAATACTCACAAAATCAGTACTCCTAGAGCAAAAAAATATCTTTATAAACCCAAATCATGAAAATGACTAACTTGAAAGATTTTTATATTATTATTAGTCTAAAGAGAATATAACATTTAAAAATATCATTCTTGTAGATGGAAAGAGCTTCAGTTGTAGAGTCCAAGGACCTTAGTTAGAATTCTGCTTCTGATATTTCTACTACCTATGTGAACTTGAGCTAAATATTACTTTGTTTCCTGATATATAAAATAAGAGAGTTGGCCTACATGGTTTCCCATGTACCTACCAGCTCTATAGCCTTCATCTTAGGAAGTTATAACAAGTTGAAAAATTATCTAGAAATATCTTACCTTTGCATTTAAGGTGCAATTTGCTTGGTCAGAATTTTAGCACTAAACTGAAACAACAGTTCTAGTTGCCATTACTAAAATTCATCACATAGCCTTTCTTTTTCTGTAACTGTAATAAAACCAGAGAGCAAAAGGAACAGGAGATTTGATGAAAACTGTTCATTGTAATGTTGCAAACTGCATAGTCATTTTCAACATCACTTGTCCAAATTACTTTCTTCATGGGATAAATGAAAAAAATATAAAACTGGTTTCTCAGATGCAATGATTATTTCTCAAAAGAATATAAACAGCTACTGTATGGATTTTTATTGTATGAATGTTTCTTTTTATCTTGACCTGAGATTTCATCAACAGTAGGAACCCCCTCTACCAATGAAAATTGGCAACACCTGCAACTCGTCTTATTTGCATGAGGCACTGAGTGGTTCATGTAGCCAACAAGTTTCAGAGGCAAAATTGTACCAAAATCTTCCTTGATCTTTTAATACTTGTAGAATACTTAGATTACGATACCTCATCTTTTCTATTGATACTATTTATTCTGCCATTGTTCTCAGACACAGAATTTTGAATGTGAAATATTCCAGAGCAGAGGCATTAGGCATGGGTAATGCCTTCACCCAGTACTACAGGAACCATCTTAATAAATCTGGGAAATAACTAACAAAATATATAAAAATAAGATAGAACATAGGTAATGCTAGTGTGTGGTTTTCTAAATTGATATGTGGCTCATAGGGATCATATGGTACAGTAGCCCCATTTTTATTTGAGTTTGACAGCCCTGTTCTAATGCATGGTCTTTGAATACTTTAGAAAGCTTTGCTTTGTGCTTTTCAATGGTTGGTGAAAGCTTTTTACCTGAAAAATGTGGCATGTTGACTAGATGTCATAAAACTCTTTTTACTCCAATTCGACCCAACTGTTCCATATGAGAGAAGCTTCAGAGTAACTCTTGTAGGCCTATTAGTCACTTGCAAAATGGGAAAATAAGAATGGCTAATGGAAGAAAATATAGATCAATTTTTATAAGAAGAGTGCTTGCTTTCTACCTAATCTCCATTTTATCTAAGGACATTTCTCCAAATTGAAGTTGAATTGATCTTGTAAAATCCAAATAAAAGTGAATATGAATAGCTAAATAAAAATGAGTATGACTGTCTAAATAAAAACTAATATTTATGAGAACTTAGGTTGTTACTTACTAATATACATAAATGACCCACTATGCAGATTTTTTAATAGTCAGTTCCCCCTGGAAAACTTAAAGTGATACCTGTTCTTTAAATTTTGTGAGAAAATGGAATTAAGCACAGTACCTCATAATATTACTCACTAAAGTATAAAGGGGCCATAGTCTAGTAAGAAGAAATGCATTCTTTATGTTCATCTAAAGCTGCTCCCTCTTTCTCTTTCTTTTCTCTTTCTTCTCTCTGTCTCTCTGTTTCTGTCTCTCTGTCTCTGTTTCTCTCCCTCTCTCTCCCTCTGTCTCTCCCTCTCTCTCTCTCCCCTTATCACTCACCTCTCTCTCCCTCTGTGTGTCTGTGAATATATAATATACATTTATATATATTATATGTATATACACACATCTCCAAATATGTCTGTATACATATATTATATATTACTTCCATATCTATCTAATCCATGTATGTACGTATACATATCTTCCATATATATGACACATCCATATACATATATTACTTCCATATATGTATATATCTTCTATATATACATATCTTCCATATATAATAGCAAAATAATAAGAGTAATATCTAGCATTTATATAGCACCTACTATGTGCTAGGTACTCTGTTAAGTACTTTACAAATATCAATTTATTTCTTCCTCACAACCACCCTGGGAGCTAGGTGCTATTACTTTTTGCATTTTTCCATTAGAAAAAAACTGAGGCAAGCAGAAGTCAAGTGACTTGCCCAAGGTCACACAACTATTAAGTGTTTGAACTCAGATTTTCTTGACTCCAGGCCCAATGCTAGGGCACCACCTAGCTGGAGAAATAAAGTTTCATCATTGAAACTCAAGGAAATATTTAGAGTGATAGAATGACAGATCTTTGAAGTTTTGAAGTAAGAATTCATGAAAAATAAAATCTCTCTCTCTCTCTCCCCCACCCCCCGCCCGAGTGTGGGGTGGGGTCCCAAACCTGTGATTTAAATGCTGTAGAGAGTTCCTATCAGTGAAGATTTAATAGTGCAGATCAGCCACTCTTATGGTCCTTGCCCAGGCCAGAGTCCCCATGCCCAATATGTGTGTTAAGAGGTAGAGATTGAATCCAGGCAATCCTGATTCCACGATCAACTTTCCATTCACTCGCTATATCAAACTGCTATTTACTGGTGGTAGTTTTGTTTTTTAATCATTAGATCACTGCACAAAAATAGTACATGGGATACAGCTGCAAAAACAATGCAGTCTTGTGCCTTGAGGCATTTTAAAGACATCTACAGACTCTTCAACTGAATTCAGTAAGAAAGTCATTGGCACAAATGAGGAATGTGTGGATATGCCTCTTCAATAAAAGAAAATTGAAGATAAGTAGCAACTATACACAAGCAGATCACTGTATGTGGTAGAATGCAGGCATGGACATACAACATTTTATCACAGTAATCTTCACAAGATAATTTGTCAATTAATTTTCTCTAATTCCATTAAGATGACATTAGAAATAACAATGTCCAATCTTAAATTACAGATGATCACCTTACATAATACATAAAATGATCATTTTCCTCCAACATCACTAAGAAAAACAATTATTCCTGGCTCTCATGCACTTCGAAAAAAGACAAGGAGACGGTCTTCTACCAAACATCTGCCTTCCAGCCGTGTTGCTTTAAAATATTAATTTTTATTCCTCTGCAAAGAGTAACATTAACAGTGCATCTGGTTACTTCAAATTACCTTGCTATAAAAGTGGTTGCAATGAATATGTAATGGTCATGAGAAAGGGAGGATGCTATGCACACTTTTTGGTTTTTTTTGGAGGGAGGGGAAGGAGCAATTGAATTTGGTTTTTAAAATAAGTGTATTTTTTGAGTGAATAAGTCACTTTGACTATAATAAATACACAAATTAACCAGAAAGGACATATGAAACGACACTATTTGTATCCAGAGAAATGACTGATAAATAGAAGTATATATAGAATAATTTACATATATATGACATATGCAGGTGTATATGCATGTGAGTATGCGTGCGTGTGTGTGTGTATACACACACACCTATTTGTGTCTAATGTCAGTCATCTGTAGGGTGAGGGGGTAGGGAATAAAAAAGGAAGAAAGAAAAAAATGAAATTTACAAGAAAAAAATGAAATTTACAAGAAAAAAGGAAAAAAATAAAAATGAAATTTATTAAAAATGACTTTATTATATATTTAAAAGGAACAGCAGGTTGTACATAATAGATTTATGGTTTCATATGCAATCATCTTTTTATTATATTGTATTATAAAAATGCTTGCTTTATTCTATAAATCCAAAAATTTTTAATGTTCATTTGGATGGCTTCATTTCAATAATAACTTAAAATTTTCTCAGTGTCAGGAACATAAGTGATGACAAGCTAGGTAACAGAGGGCAGGTACCAGGAGCACAATCCAAGTGGCTTGATTTTCTTTAAATGATAGGTACATGGAAATCTGTCAACAATGTGCTGGACTAGAGCTGTTTAGGATACAGCTCATCATGGAAAGCAGTTGCTTTTGTTTTTCATTCTCCTATTTTTCTATCACAATGAAGGAAATTATCTTGGGCTGTGCCTTCTAGAATCATTTCTCCATTTGTCCTTTGCAGAGCTATGGTAAGGTCCCAAAGGACAAAAAACATCAATACTCTTTTATCGGCGCACTTTAAGTTTCTCTTTGGCCAATCTACTTTGTGTGCTGCTCACACGTTCAGAAATCATATGTGTGGAGGCAACAGTTTTAGGTTCGTGTTCTTATTAAATCAGATCTGTCTCAGATGCTGCCCAAGTTGACAGAGAACCTCGATATATCAACAGATCATTACAGGTCCTTCCACTGGCAAGTGGTGGGTATCCCACAAAGCTAACTCGGATACATAGTATGGCCAAGATTTTACCATAGCAAAGGACTTGGGGGACAGTGTTACTTGCTAGTATTTTAAGCCAAGACTTTAAAAATCATCACCTAACATACAGATGGGTTTTTAGTTTGCAAAGTTAATTTCATTTTCAAGTTTCCCTGAAACTCTTTTCATTGAGAATGTGTTCTATGTTACCTGGAATTCTAGTGCCATGTTTTAAAGGCACATATAACAAAACTGTCACTGGAAGAATATTTTAAAATGTGGCATAATTTAAATTCAGAGTACTTAGTACAAACGTGTTTTTGTATAAATTCTGTCAAACACATTTTGTTCTCATTAACTTCCTAGGTAATTAAAGAAGACTCCTTTCTCTTCCCCTTAGGAAGAGATCTAAGGTGATAAGAAGAGGAGAAGGATGCTGACGATTTCTCCAAAACTTCTCACTGATGGTGATATTTAACCTCTAAATGGGCAACATAGACTGCATGGGCATGCAGGAGAATATGCCATGCCTAGTCTCTCTTCTAGAATCATTAGACATAGATTTAGAGATAGAAGGAACTTCAGAGATCACCTATCTAGTTCAATCTTTCACTGATAAAAATGAGGGAATGGAGGCCCAGAGAGACGAAGCATCACACAGTAAGAGACAGAGCCAAGAATTAAACTCAGATCCTTTGATTTAGAGAGATAGCATGTAATAGTGGATAGGGCATGGACTTGAAGTCAGAGAGACCCAAATTCAAATCCCATGTCAAAAATTTACTAAGTGATCACGATCATGGGTGACTGTTCTGTATCTCAGTTTCGCCATCTGTAAAGTGAGAGGGTGGGATGTGATTGTGTCTAAGAGCCATCTGAGCTCTAAATCTGGAAGCTGTGGCTTCTATGACTCCAAATCAACTTCTCTTTCCTTGAACCAGACTACCTCCTCAGCCTTGATCATAATGTTCCTATCTGGAAAGGCTCCCCTCTCCGCTCCTCCACATCTTCTCCATTCTTTAGGAACCAACCCAACTAATATCTCATTCATGAAGCCTTAGACCTTCCAACTATTCCAGCCCATACTGATCTCCCTTTTATGTAAATGTCTATAGCTTTCACTCGATCTTCCATAATCCTTTTTTCATGTAATCTAATACTGCCTTGTCTTTGATGCCAGCTGCTTAGTAAGCTTTTAGGATCTCAAACTCCTCAGCCTAGTATTTAAATCTATCCAAAATTTGTCTTCAATTCTATTTCATGTTACTCATCTTAACACAGTCTACTTGCTAGCTAAATTGGACAACCAGCTATTTCCTAAGCCTAATTTTGCATCTTCTTCCTCTGTGCATTTGTATAGCCTTTCCCCTATTCCTAGAACATATTCTCTCCTCATCCCCCCACCTTGGAATCTTTATCTTCTTCCAATGCCCATACATGGTGCCAACTTCTGTGAAGAATGTCCTGGTCCCCTCTCCATCTCATTATTAGTCTCTTTCTCTGTCTGTAACAGAATTGTAACTATGGAAAGATGACCAATGATTTGTCCTGGCTGACAAAATTTAGAGCAAAAAAAAAACCCAACCAAACTCAATTAGGCTTAACACCTAATAAGAATAATTATAACAATGGATTTCCTCTTCTAAGGTGCCCTATTTCAAGGGAGCTACTTTCTGGTCAAGCCCAGTCTCCCTCACAGCCACCCACTTCCCTGGTAGACTTCTTAGAAGGGGCCTTAGGCATGTTCTGAGGTCTCCCTGTCTCCATTAACTTTTTATGCTGCTTACCTTGGGCACAAAACAGAGACTTATGACTCTGCTCCTCAAGCAACATTTTATTTACTTCTTTGTGTATCTGTTGTAACAACCCCAGTTGAAAATAATTCCTTTGAGGGCAGGGACCATTTAGTATTTTGTCACTGTATACCCAATACCTCACATAGTATATTGCACATAGAAAGCATTTAATGAACTTGGATTCAACTGAATTCTATAAAACAGGAATGACAATGTCAGCCTACCACCTTCACAAGGTTGCTATGAGGATAAGGCTGGACAATGTATGTGAAAGTACTTTGTACCTCTGAAGCACTACATAAATCAAAGTTTTGGACTTACAATTGACCTGAGGTTAGAGACTGTCTTCTTCATCACCTTGGGTACTTAAGAGAATGATGAGTAAAAACTTGTTGGATGACCCAATGTCATCCTGTATTTCGTGAGTAGCTGGGGAGCTCTTTGTCTCCTCCACTAAGTGCTGTGCTTTTATTCATTTATTCCATCAATATTTATTGATCGCTTGAGTTCCACATTAGGAAGAGCTGTGGAAAAGGAGGGGTATAGCTAAGCATAGCACTCCAGAGTGGGCTTAACTGAAGAGCTGGTCTACAAGGTGCCTGGATTCTTTGACAAGGAGATAGAAATTATATGAAAGGAAAACAGTAGGGATGTGTGACTGGAGTGGTGGAAGGACAGAATAATCAAGAACAAGATAGAGAAAAGTGATGAAATGAAGAGTTAGGAAGCAGGCAGTCACACTGGCACGAGAGGGGGCTGAGCTGTGAATGGAGATTAAAAATTTGGTTGCATATGCCTCCAGCCTAATTTATTTTTCATCAAAACATGAACTGAATGTACTAGCTGAAATAACACCCTTCACTGGGCTTTTCAGAGGGTTTCTGATGGATAGTTTTACTGCAATGAGCAAAAATGCCTTTTCAAAAGAAAATGAAAGAATGTACTGCCTTCAAGAAATACATCTGTACCCAAAAGCATGCAGGAGGTATAGTAAATAAACGCGCATTGAAAAGTGATGTCTCAAATGCAAGTAACACAGAATCTTAGGCTATTTGTCCTTCTCACTAGGGAGTTATCTCATACAAGACTTGCTACGGAGATTATTTTCACCCCAAATTGTTACCCAGTCATTACTGGAATAATCACACAGGGAGGAATCAATGCAACATGACTGTTTCAATATAAATGTGTTTTTTCCCCTCTGAGTTTTGACTGAAGTATGGTACAGACATGAAACAGCATTGGAGGTGAAAAAGTCATCTCTATTTTCATTTCAGACTGACTAAGAACCAATTTGACTTACAGTTTAACAAATTAGGCAAAGGTAGAAGAGAAAAGGGAAGGATCCAAATGCCTTTTCCAATTCTAGTGCCAAGTGCAGTGAGATACTGCCAACCATTAAGGCCTCCTCTGTGGTCTTTTGGGAGTATTGCCTGTCAGTGTGGGGAAGGGACAGAATTGCAGAGCAGAAAGGGATCACAGTAATATGCTTGGCAGCACATAGGAATAAATGCTTGTTTATTCACTGATATCTCTAAATTGAGCCCCATTATTTTATAAATGAGGACATAGAGACATAGAGAAGCAAAAGGATATATGCAATGTCACAAACGTATTAGGTAAGGGTCCTGGGTCTTCTAAGTCTAAATCAAGTTCTCTTTCTAAAGGGCTTGGATTAGTGATCTGCGATAGGCAAGATGAGGGATCATCATGTCAGGAGCCTCCCCAGCCAATGATGGAATAGATCCCATGAAAGAGTGTTTTTGGAAATAGTAAATACTAGCCTTTAGAACTACATTTTGGATTCACAATCGGTTTTGATTTTGAAATTTCATTCATATATATCTACAGCTATCTAGGGCAATTAGGTGGTGTAGTGGCTAGAGCGCTGGAGATGGAGTCAGGAACACCCGAGTCCAAATCTGGCCTCAGACGTGTACAAGCTGTGTGACCCTGGGCAAATCACTTAATCCTGTTTGCCTCAGTTTCTTCATCTATAAGATGAGTTGGAGAAGGAAATTGCAAACCATTCCAGTATCTTTGCCAGGAAAACTCCAAAAGGAATCACAAAGAGCTGGACATGACTGAAAAATGACCAAACAACTACTGTCTCTCTCTTTCATCTGTTTTGGCTTAACATAAAGAAAATACTTCTTACTAAAAATAATTCGCCATTATTGTTCCAATTTTCCAACAGATCTATGATTTCATGTATGGGGGTATTCTTTCCACCAATGAAGATGGTAATGAATCCATGACTGCTCAAATTATGCAACCTACAACCACATGCTCCAGGAAATTAACCAAATGAAGTTCATTGAATAGAAAGGAGGTAGGGGGATTAGGAAGGGATCAGGTCTTCCTTGAGTTATCTTGACATTAGTAGATACTAATGGAGCATGTAAGCTGTTCATTGTTTTTGCTATGTGATCAGTCCATCTGTCTTTCCAATCACACATTTTTCTGATGATATCCTTTGCACCAAATTTCCTGCATAATTCCCTATTCGTAATGCCTTTATTCCTGATTACACCTACCATGTACCTCTGCATTTCCTTTTGGGTAACATTCAGCCTCAATACCTCAGAGACTGCAGTGTTCCAAGACTTGCAGCCATACGAAATCTACAAATATACTGCCATTATCCTTAATTTTGTTAACTTCTACCTGATTATAAAAACACAAAACAGAAAAGTGACCAGTAATGTGGTAAACATTTGTATGTAAATAGTCGTATACTTATGAATTAGATCAATTAAATTAATTAATTTAATTAAATCAATCAATAAGCATTTATTAAGAAACTACTATGTTCCAAGCACTATCTTAAGCCCTGGGAATACAAATACAATAACTGAGACAACCCAACTTTCCGGGAGTTTATGGTCTGGATTCTAACCTCATCATTCAACTAAAACATTTCTCTACAAAGTCAGTAATGATCTCTTAGTTGCCTTTTTCTCAGTACTTATCCTTCTTGATTTATCTGCTTCATTTGATACTGCTGAACACTCTCTCCTCCTGATTATTCATTAACCCCTTTCCCTCCCTCTTTTTCTGTCTCTCAGCTCTCTCTGTGTCTCCCAGCGTCTCTCTCTCCTTTCTTCCCTCTTTTCCTATCAATATGACAGCCCCTCCATCTCCTTTACAGGTTAATTATCCAGATTATATCTTTTAACTATGGGTATTTCCCAAAGGCTCTGTCCTAGGCTCTCTGATCTCTCTTTATACATTCTCTCAATGACCTCTTCAGCTCTCATGAGTTGAACTATGCAAATGCTAGATCTAAATAGAAAGGCTCAGTCTCTCCCCTGAACTCCAATCCAGCATCATCCAATATCTATTGGCCTTTCTAAACTAGACATGTCCAAAAGAAACTCATTATCTCTCTCTTCCCTTTTGCCTCTCCCCAAACATTTTGTTTCATTGTTGGAACAAAAATTTGTCTTTATTGGAACAGAAGAAGTAAATGTCTTACTCAGATTAGTTTCTACTGCCTAATGACTTCAATAAAGATATTTGTGGTAAGGACTCAGTCTCTCCTTCTGCTATTTTAGGATTACTGCTGCAATCAAGGGACTCAAGTTCCATTTGCAAGGAAAATCAGAGAACAATCAGGAATGTTATGTATTTAAGACAAAGATTAACTGCTTTGTAAATGCAATCCACAATTTAATTTCAAACAAAGCAGTAATTTAATGAGGGAAAACCAGAAAGGGCTCTGCAAGCAGATTGGTACAGCTATGAACATGGCACCATTTGGTTTGCTAAGTTCATTTATTTGTTCCCCACTGATGCAATGAGAACTTTTGATTTTTTTCTTTTCAATTCTATCAAACTATCTCAAGCTTATCAGAATGTAAAGTTGAAAAGAGATCATGGGTATGATTTGAAAAAATAAAGGATTAATTTAAAGTAGGAAAAAAGGCATTTCATAAATGAATAGGAACTTTCTTGAGGCACTCCCAAGCATACACCCTCTGGAGCTGAGTGAATCAAGTTGGAGTCTTTTGCACATAGCAAGCTAAGGCCTTGGGAAAGAACTATGTCAAATGTCATTTGAAGCTACTCAGCCGGGCACACAGAAAGGCCCACTGCACCAATAATATCTGACAACACTGGCTATGCTTTTTCTGCTCCAATGGCCAACTTGTCCAAATTCCAGGCAAACCCACACACAAATAATTCATAAGGAACGACACTGTCAGCATCAGCATTGCAAGGTAGCCTCTATGACATTTTCACTAATGAACATTTCATATGCCAGCATGGCTGGGACTGTTTGCTGAAGTTAAACTATCCACAGAAGGAGAAGCTACTGTGACTCTGCACATGAAATAATGTCAGTTTCTTTCCCATTCAATTCTAACGTACCAGCTGCTAATACAGCACTTTTTATTTCATAGAACCATAGAATTTCAGAGTCAGAAGGGACTTGGGGGTCATCAGGTTTAATCTGCACTGCAATAACTTTTTTGTTCATAGATATTAAACAAAAGTATTAATGTAACCCTATCTATCACTGCTACGTTCTCGTAGGCCTTTTGGAAACAATACAGTAGTAGTCTTCTCCCTCTCCTGGGCTGGCTAGCCACAGTTCTTTTCTTTTCTCTTTCTTTCTTTCTTTCTTTCTTTCTTTCTTTCTTTCTTTCTTTCTTTCTTTCTTTCTTTCTTTCTTTCTTTCTTTCTTTTTCTTTCCTTCCTTCCTTCCTTCCTTCCTTCCTTCCTTCCTTCCTTCCTTCCTTCCTTCCTTCCTTCCTTCCTTCCTTCCTTCTTTCCTTCCCCCTCCCTCTCTTTATGAGGCAACTGAGGTTAAATGACTTGCCCAAGGTTACACAGCTAGTAAGTGTTAAGTGTCTGAGGATGGATTTGAACTCAGGTCTTCCTGACTCCAAGGCTGATGCTCTATCCACTTTTCTGTTGACTTTAGAGGGAGATGCAATAGAAGCAATGGAACTTTCAGAATTAGAATCTAGATCTCTTTCTTGCTTCTTGCCTTTGTGTTCTACAAGCTTAATTATACAGAAATTTTTTAACACTTTTCATCTAATTTTTACTTCTGTGAATGAGTCAATAAAAACCTCCAGCTAATATAATTCATTGATTTTTTTGCTAGTTGGCCTAAGAGATGGAAGTACATTTCATATACTCATAAAGGAAATACACATTTTGAATGGGACTCTCTATTCTCCATTATTGCCATCAAATACAGATTCATGTGAATTCCCAGTGAAGTCAATAACTTGACTTTATCTTCCTGACCACTGAAATCTTCTCAGTCTAATTTTTAAAAATTGTCTTTTTTCCCCTGTAATGTCACAATAATTTGAAGGCTACTGTAAAACTGCAATTAGTAATCTTGATGTTTTATCTAAGAAATCCCAAATCTATATGTTTTAAACTCACCATAATTATAGGAGTTTTTTGAACTGTTCATTTAAATATATTGGTATCATGATGTCTATGTGGTGAGGTGTAGTGGACAGAAAGAGCCTGTCTGGGAGTTAGAGAGACCTGCATCTCAGTACTACTCCAGACAAAGACTGTAATAGTCCTAGAGAATTCATAATCTCTCAGTGCCCTAAGTAACAGTCTAAGATGAAAAACTTCAGAGGTTGTGCTAATTTGCATTGGTAAAAGGAGTTCACTCATCAGAAGATCCCTATGCCAATGGAATTACAGGTTGGAACTAATAAAAAAAAGTTGGCTTCATGTAGAGCCAGGTTAAATCTGTAATTGTGATACTCAATGAAGAAACTGTTTTCTTCCCAAATTCAACCAAGAATTTAATAAGAGCAAGACATGAGATATAGTGGCTGGAGAATGGCCTCAAAGGCAAGGGAGACTTGGATTGAAGTTCCTCCTCTAACATATTCTGGCTGTATGACTTTGGGCAAGTCACAAAACCTCCCAGCGCTCCAAGCATCTCCCTAAGACTAAAAGCTGCAGGACAGGTGGTAACCAGCATTGGTAGAGGAAATTTCCTCATCTGGAAGTCCTCCATCACAATGAAATCCCAGGTCCAGTCTCTATCCCTAAATTAAAAATGAGAAATTTAGTGAAAAAGAAACAGTGTGGAGTAGTGGACAGATGTCCTGCCTTGGAGTCAAGAAAAACTGGGTTCAAACAATGGGATCATAGATGTAGAGCTGGAAAGGATCTTAAAGGCCATCTAATCTCACAGAGGAGGAAACTGAGACCTAGAGGAGTGAAATGATGTGCTCAATGTCACCCAAATTGTAATAGACAGAGCCCATATTGGAACCCAATTCCTCTGACTCCAAATTAAAGTCTAACCCTCTTTCATTAGACTCTTCTACTTCCATAACTACAAATTTCTCTTTCTCCATAGCAATGAGCAATGTAACTGGAAGACCTGATCTTGGTTTTGTTCCACTGTGATTGAGTCAATAGAAAGAATGGATGAGATTCCCCGTTCTCCTCTCCTATTTTTCTTTCTCTCTCTCCTTCTTCCTCTCCTTTTGTCTGTCTGTCTCTCTCTCTGTCACACACACAGACATACAGACACACACACACACACGCACGCGCACACACACACACACACACACACACACACACACAGATCTAGTCAGGAGCCATCAGTAGACATGGAAGCCTTCAAACTTCAAAGACTTTTTGTAAGCAAGCTCAGGAGTGACATTTCATTTGGAATGTTTTTCTTGTTCATACCTCTCCCTTGTGATTACTATAGCATTTCAGAATGCATTGTGTGTATATGTGTATGTGATATACATACACACATATACATATGTGTATGTACATATATATAGACACATACACAGACACACCCACCCACCTCCCCATTTTTTAAGTCATAGACTTAGCGGTTAGTGAAAAGAATTCCCACACCAGGAGTTAGGTCCCTGAAAGGGACTAAATCACAAGTCCTGCACAGTCACGGAAAGTCAGACATGACAGAGAAACAACTGAAGAACAAAGAGGTAGTGTATTCTATTTTTGGTAGTATCAAATTGTTAGAAAGTTTTTCCTTAAGTGAAGCTGAAATTAATCTCTTGATAATTTCTACCCATTGGCCAACAGTCTCTGGGTACTTCATTGAGTCTGGTCCACTTCCATTTTTGCCTACTATCTTTCCTTTTCTGGTCTTCCTTGGTTACCTTGGTCCTGGCTGTGACCTGTGCTACTGGCACATTGTGCTGCCCACCATCTTTAACAGTGATAATGTTAACTCACCAACTAGATAGTAATGTCCTAGGGATTAGGGATCATTTCTTTGTCTAATTTTCTTTTTTTTAACCTTAATATGTCCTCTAAAAATTTACTTCATTTTCAATTCATGGAACAAAACAAGCATTTCCATACCACAATTTTCCATCTCTTTATCATCTAGTATTATACTACATCTCAAGCAAGAATTTAAGAAATACTTATTGACAGCTTGGGGTAGAATTAAATTCCAAAATCTATAAATTATTTAGTAATATTAGCTCAAATGGTAAAGCTAAAGGTAGAATTAAATTCCATAATTTATAAATTATTTAGTAAACCTGGTTCAAGCAATCTAATTTTATCTAACAGATCAATATATTTTTGTTCTGAGTCCCCCCCCCAAAAAAACACAAGATAAATCTTCTAAAATGAAAGACATTTCTTGCTAAAAATTAACTAAAATATTTTAAAATTTCCAAACCAGGAAATGTTTTTATTGAATGAAAAATGACAGAGAAGCTTTCAAGATTGCCTATGCCTTATAAATTTCATTTGTAACAAAATCAGTTTCTCTAAAGAATAAAAAAAAAACCCAAAATATTTTTCCAAGTAAAGGGCTTCACATTTTTCCAGAGGAGGGCAGTAGTAGTCAACAGATTTGTCAATTTACCCCTGCCAGCTTCCGTAAATATAGGGAATTCCTCATAGGAGAATTCCATGCTTTTGCCTTCACCTGTCTAGGCATTTGACTAATAGTAAGCACTCCCCCAGTATCAGCTTTGTCAGTGTTCTTAGAGGCCCTTGAACTAAGGATGTTTTCCCACCCAGTCTGAATCTGGGTTCATACCTCCTTGATTTGGAAGCTCATTATATCAAATATACAAAAATGCCTGAGGCAGGGTTTGAATAGGCTGGAACTTTAGGTTGATATCCAAGCACATAAGGCTCAATGAGTATTTTAAAATTGTGTCAAAGTGTCCAAGGAAGAATGTTTTTAAAGGATAATCTTACCAGAGGCTGCGGGAAATATTTTCTGTTTTAAAGCACAGCAGAGTAAGTAAATTTTAGCTTTCACCCAAGTGGAAATGGAACTTTGGACAATTTTCCTTAAATTCTAAGAAGTTTTAGGCGTGATTTCAGCTTACAGGTATAAAAATATACCTACGTACAGGAAAAAGGGCTATTATGGGATCTCTGTCCAGCTTAGGCTTTTTGTTTTTGTTGTTATTGTCCCTGACCATATCCAGGAATGTGATGCACATGCTCTAAGAAAGAAAAGGCCATCCAACCTTTGAAGAGAGGCAGAGAAAGAGAAGGGAGTGAAGCAGAAGCGGGATAGGCATTGGGCTCAGAGGATCTGGGTTGAAATCCCAGCTATGCAAACGAACTTGTACGACTTTGGGGAAAAACATTTCATTCTCTGAGTCTCTAGTTTTTGAACTATAAATGGAGACAATGGACTAAATGATCTCTGGAGTTCCAACTAGCACTAAATTTATTATCTTGTAGCTTCTAGTGATCTTCATTATTGCCTAAGGAGGACTATTTCAGTTTCAGAGTCCACTAATTGATTATTTTCTCCCTTAAATTACCCCAAATCTATCTCTCTATGCTTCATTCTTACTTTGTTCTTCTATATCAAGAAACAAATGTAAGCCCATCATCATGGTAGTCATCATGCTTTGGACATGCTCCACTTTATCACTATTATTCTTACAATGTGGCATCCAGAAAAGAAAATAATACTCTATCTCTGCTCTAGCTATGGCATAGTCAGTATAGAGGGGTTATAACCTATCTCATTGTTGACATTAAGTTTTTGTTAATGTAACACAATTAATCAAGCAACAAGTATTTATTAAATGCCTACAGTATGCCATATAATTGGCTATATACTGAGGAAACAAAGTTTCTACCCTCAAGTAGCTTACATAGTGTCAGGGCAAATTATATATATGTGTGCGTGTGTGTATGTATACACATATATGCATATATATGTACATATATAATATATGCATACACACATGTGTGTATATTATATGTAGAATATATTATATATATACATATACAGAGAAAGAGAGAGAGAGAGAGAGAGAGAGAGAGAGAGAGAGAGAGAGAGAGAGAGAGAGAGAGAATATGAAGGAATGCTGGTAAATGTTTAACAACTGGCTGTTTGAAAAAAAGTGGAAAATACTTTTCAGTTTTAATCACTATTATTAGCATTTTCTCTATCACATTTTAAAGTCTAGACAATCAATAAAACAAATCAAACTTTGATTTGTAGTGTTTCCTGATTTCTGAGATATAAATGCTTACATAAAAGAAAATTCACAATTGGCTCTCCAAAGCTGGTTTAAGCTGGCTCCAGCATACTATATCTATATCTATATTTATATCTATATCTATCTCCATGTATCTATCTCTATGTGTATCTATATGCATATATCTCTATCTGTGTATCTGTTGATCTATTTATCTATCTCTATCATCTATATCCATGTATCTATCTCTATGTATTTATCTCTATCTGTGTATCTATTTATCTATCTATTTAAGTATAGTACAAACATATGTATAATATACAACCACAGATACTGAAGGAGAGTGGACCTCAGAAGCCATCCTGTCTAACTCTTCTACCATTCTACAGAGAAAGAAACTGAGGCCTAAGGAGATTAAGTGATTTAACTAAGATCACATGAGCAATATGAATAGTAAGATGAATGACAGGACCTGAATCTATGCTAAATCACACTGTTGAAGTATTTTGAGCTTGTAAGCCACTAAATTTCCTAGCATCTTTTCATCTCATACTATTTCAGTTCACCTTCAAGGAGGCAGTGTGGAGTAGAGGAGAGGTGAGCATAGCGTCAAGGAGACAAGGGTTCAAGTTCTACCACTTACCTCTACACCCAGTGTGATCCAGAAAATGTCACTTACTTCTTCAATACCCCAGGCAACTCCCTGGGACTATAAGTTGCAGCATTGGTACCATTAATCTTCATTATTAGAGGGAAGTTCTTCATTGGGAGTTCCCAATACCAAAGAAAACACAGGTTTTGTCTAAAAATGGTCAGTTTCCCTTTTTTAGGGCTGATCTCTAGATCTCCTGAAACTGCAGACACCTCTGAAGAATGTAGTCTTTCAATTAGTTATAGCTTGCATTTATATATTGCTTTAAGTTCACTACTTTGTGAAGTAAAATTATAAATATTTCATGCTATTTATAATTTATAAAAATTAAATACATTATATTACATTAAATATAAATTTAAAGGTATTAAACTTATAAATATTATCTTAATTACCCTCACAACAACCTTGGCTGGCAGATGCTATCCTTATCCCCATTTTCCAGAAAAGGAAACTGAAGCAGATGGAGGTTAAATGACCTGTCTTACAGAATGAGACAAAGTATCTAAGAATGAATTTGAACTTGAGCCTTCCTGACTCAAAGTCCACTTCATTGCCAAGGCGTCTCTCTCCAGTTCTCACTAAATGGCTTACCTCCTTTCCCTATCTTTTTGTTGGATGTCTTTTTTGAATCTCTTTCAGTATAAAAGATAAATATAACTTCATAAAATCACAGGCGGAAGGTGGGAGGGAGGAACGTTGGACTTTGAGTCAGGAGAGACCTAAGGAGTTCGGATCCTGTCCCTGACACTCACTAGCTGTGAGGCCTTGGGCCAATTACCTAACCTCACTGAGCAGTGGTTTCCTCATCTAGAAAATGGTGATAGTATCACTTGTAGTATCTAACTTGAAGCACTTATTACAAGGTGCAGATAATATAATACAGGGTGTTTCAAAAGTCTTAGTGCCATTGCATTAAAACTTGGGATACCTGCATATGTATGACATACAGACTTTAAAGTATATGTCAGCTATCATTGTGTGTGTGTATGATCATGAACACACATGTGCACATACATGTACACACATACCTGCACGGTGAGGGTAGGAAGTGGCAATATGGTATCTCAAAGGAAAGCTTCTTTCACTCAAAGGCTATCAGTTTTCTTGATGGCAAAGTTCTTTAATTTTTTCCAGAAAGGGTTGCACACAGTAAGATTATTCTGAAATGAGGTGGTGTGATTTATTTTAATTTTGGTCCTTTTCATGCTTTTAGAGAGCTGTAATTAAACCTCATTACTTCCCAGAATCTAATAGGCAAGGCAGTTAAATTATACATTTTGTCGGGTTACAATTGTGCAATGACCAGTGATAATTTGATGCTCTACTGATAGCTAACTGAAATCTTAATACAGAATAACTGCTCCAAAACGCTCTAGACTAAGAAACATTTAAACTCATTCTTTCATGTGAAACTAAAGAGGTTAAAAAGATAAAAAGATACAGATATAAATATTTCTATAAGCATATACAAACATATAAAGATGTAATAATGAAGTTTTAGCTTCCCTTTCACATATTTAAGGAGTAAATCCGTGAAAAATATTATGCAGGAAATGTACCTGAAAGATTTTAAACTATACTATTTTTTTGAACGGGCACATTTAAAAAAAACACATCAAAAGGCAGCATAGAAAAAGCCTTCCATATTTTGAAATGGGCTTAGCATTTGCTACTTATCACAGTGGGATATTCTGAAGACTAGTAGCCATGAGAATAGTATGGCATTTATTTTCATTGCACTGTTTTCAATTAGTTTTTATCTTCCCCTTCAGCTACCCATTTACAAGGAGAGTAACTGGATCTGGGGAGACAGGGAATATGTGATATGCCTTTCTACATTTAGCTCCACCCATTTAATTCTCTTATCCAACCCTACAACAAAAATGTGGTTGGTGGGTATATTCATTTCCACATTGGTTAGCGTCATTTGTTATTTTGGGAAGAAGACTATAAGTAGGGTCAAGTCTCCCTTGAATTTCATTATTAATAATTAATATCCTTAATCAGGTTCTACATGATCTTGATCAAGGTCTGCAATACAATACACATTAGTAGAGCTAAGCTTGTAACTCCAATGGCTATCCATTATCTACTGAAAAAAGATAAAAATCATTGCAGGCTGCTACTTGAAGCCTTGTGTGATTTACCCCTAATGTGCTTTTCCAACATTTTCTCTAAATGCTGTCCTTCATTCATTCTAGCTTTCAGTCAAATGGATTCCATTCTGTTCTCTAAACAAAACTCATGTTTCCCCCCATGTGTACCATCACTCATTTTCCATTCCTTACCTGGAATGACCTCCTTTCTCTGCTGTTTGGTTGGTTTCTGATCAACCTTCCAAGATCTAGCTTAGATACTTTTTTTTACCAAGGAAACTTTCTCTGGCTCCCCCACCGGCAAGGGACATCCTGCTCCTCTGAAGTAACACAATACTTTGCCCTTCTCACTGCCCTTTTCAATGATGCCTCCTATTATAATTATTTATGCACAAGTACAATCTTCCATACCGACTAGAAGCTTCATGAAAACAAGATCAGTATTTCATTCTTTTATCCCCAACTGTGCTTTGCACTGGTGAACTGAATTGAATACTAGAGGAGAAAAATGTTCACACGTAAAGCAGAATTTAACAGGATGTGAGAAAGGAAAAAAAAGAAAATCCCATGAGAGTTTTTAAGATGTCGGTGTTACTTCCAATTTCAAGGACTCTGAGATGGTTTCTTGAAGAAAGATCATAATTATTCCTTAAAGGTTGAGTACAATTTAAGCTATTAGAGAAAAAGTGGGAGGGAGAGTATTCCAGACAAAGCGTATAATATGACCAAAAGAAATAGAGTAAAGGAAATGTTAGAGGAATACTAAGCAGTCAGGTTTAAATAGAATAGGCCCTAGTAGCTAGTAGTCAATGAATAGCCTTTTATGAGAAGTGCCTCCTATATGCCAAGCACTTTCCTGGTGCTAAAGATACAAGGAAGAGCAAAAACAGTTCCTGTCCTCAAGAAGCTTAAATTCTGTTGTGGAGACAATAAGGACAGATATATACAGAATCACTATAGAGAGAACAAATACAAATAAATACCAGCTACCATACCTTAGACATAGTAGAAATCTAAAAGATGCTTGTTGGATTGTATTTATTTAGATGAAGCTATTAACATTTGGTTGGAGACAGATTATGAAGTGGTTTGAAAGGTAAGTTAAGGAGTTCAGAATTTATCTAATAAAGTAATTCCCAGGACATGTCCAAGAGGAAACTAGATGACTATTTGTCAGTAACGTTGTAGAACAGTTTCCTATATTCAGTTAGAGGTATGACTAGGTAGAATCCTGATGTCCTGGATGACTAGAAATCTTGTAAATGTATTAGGTACTTAAAGAAGTGATCATCATGACTAATAACAAATTTAAGAGCATTCACCATAGCAACTCATTCCTCTTGGGGTCAGGATCTTTCTGCATCATCTACCATACTTTATTACAATTATGCTATTAGAATTGGAATATGATTTTGTGCCACACTATTGTCCTGCAGACATCATCTATGATGTCAATAAAATACATAAGTAATGCAACAAATAGTTCTACAATGACCTTAATAAACTACTCTGCTATTGGTAGCCACAGACTCAGGCCACTCCTATGCAATATCCCACTGCTTTAAGTTCAACAAGGCTTAAAGGCTATAACTTTGGCAATATGAAAGACAGTACTGCATGGTGGTTTGTAATCCTACCACTGACTATAGACACCTTCCTTCCCTATTTTCTCTCTCTTTTTTCTTTCTGTCTTTCTTTCTCTTTTTTCTCTCTTTTTCTTCCTTCCTTCTTTCCTTCCTTCCTTCCTCTTTCCCTCCCTCCCTTCCTTCCTTCCTTCCTCTTTCCCTCCCTCCCTTCCTTCTTCCCTCTCTCTTCTCTTCTCTTCTCTCTCTCTCTCTCTCTCTCTCTCTCTCTCTCTCTCTCTCTCTCATTTTTATCCCTTCTCTGTCACTTATTACCTCAGACAAATCACTTATCCTCTGTGGGCCTTGGTTTCTTTAGTAGTAAATTGAGGTCCAAGGGCTAGATGATATTTAAGATCTCTTCTACATTTAATTCTGTGATCCTAAGTTAGAAACAAGTGGAAGAAGTTTCAATATTGGGAAATCACCATGCTGATGAAGTCAGAGTATAGACTGATGGATCTAGTATAGTATGATACAGTCTAAAGTGATAATGTCATGCTTTACAGTAGATGGAAGTCTTGTCTGAATTTTCTTCCCAAAGGTGAATGAATGAATGAAAAAAAGACTTATTGAATATATACAATGTGCTGGGCACAATGCTAAGAATCGAGCATATGAATAGAAATAAGCAAACTCATCCCCATCCTCAGGAAGACAACACATAAAGCAGAGATAGGGAGGGTTTGAGGAGAAGGGTGGTAGGTCCATAGGCAAGTTTTGGAAATTGATAGGAAGTGACTTGGAGGCTTGGTTCCTGGAAAGGTAAGATTAAAGCTCACTTGTCAGAGCCCAGAGTCCTGAATGAGAATCCAACTTCTGGGTGGGGACTGGAAACACGTGGTGACGATGAACTGAGAGGACACAGTATGGTTTGGAAATACTTGGAAAGTGTACAACATTTATGAAATTTCAACCTCTGAAGTTGGAGAATCTTAGTTCAAAAGAGTAAATTCCTAGACTTGCAAAACAACTGTAAACAGAAAACTATTACTCCAATCTGCCTTCTTCAGGGACGGTCTTTAACCATGACTTGTCTTATCTATGTTACACATCAAATTCTTACTTTAGGTCACATCAACTGACAGAGTTCTGGCTGGTATCAAATCTTGAAATGACAAAGGGAAATGTCCAACATGGTTATGACAAAAACAACATTTACTGTAATTACTATTTTAAATATGCGGGCGAAACTTCTTTAAATCCAGGTAATGAGCAGTCTCTCCCTATCCTTTTAAAGATTCAAGAAGCTAATATTGACATTAGCTTGAGTTTGAACCTTAGCCACAACATAGAAGTCCATACATATTAACCATGTACTTAACAAATCCATTAAAGCCAAAGTAATTTTATTATTTGTATATGACTAAATTATAAGTGCTCCAAAAGGCCCGTAGAATTTGTTGACTTGGATTCATTAATAAAAAGGGAATTCTAGTCCATTTATCAAAAGCACATTATTTTTTACTCAATGACAAAGATATGAAAAAGAAGTGATATAGGAATATTAAAAATATCATGGGAATAAACAATACTGAAGACATTGTTCATCTTTTTTGGAAATTGGTTAACAAAAACAGGAGATCATATGGTGGAAATATGAGACAGATGACGAACAGCTGAAGTATGACACTGGTACCAAAGAAATGCTTTTTTCAAAACTTAAAGGAAAGATTCCAACATTTCAGCAGCATGTGTGTATATGTGTGTGTATGTTTGTGTGTGTATATATGTATACACATATGTACACACATACAGAAATAGATATAGACACATGCATGTATATACACATACATATACATACACACATATAGCTATATAGGCAGTTATATATAGTGTTATGCTTGAATGAGGAAGACCTGGGTTTGAATCTCATCTCAGACACTTACTGTGTCTGGTGTCATTGTCACTGAGATCATTGATACAGGTCACTGGGCAGCTCACTTTATCTCTCTGAGAATCAGATTCCTTATCTGTAAAAGGAAGGAGTTTGACTTGATGATCTGCAAGGTTCCTTGCACCTCTAAATCAACAATTCCATGATCCTTACAGGATCTTCTTTGAAACACAGGTGGACAAGAACTACACAAGATTAACCTTGGATGGCTTGCAATTCTTCCAAGGGTAGAGGAAATATTACCTAAGCAATTGGATCAGAGAAGAAGTGAAGTATGGAATTATAAATTGTGTCTATTGAATTACCAAATTACCATTTGTGGCTTTCATATAAGGAATTTTTAAAAGAAAAAATTTCTTTTTTTTTTTTTGCAGGGGAGAAGGCAGGGCAAATGGGGTTAAATGATTTGCCCAAAGTCACACAGTTAGTAAGTGTGTCAAGTGTCTGAGGCTGAATTTGAACTCAGGTCCTTCTGACTCTAGAGCTGGTGCTGTACTCACTGTGCCACCTAGCTGCCCCTTAATTTTTTTAAAAAATTCTTTATATAATGATACTTCTTGTTTCATCTCAGCACAACTTTTTTTAATTATATAACCGAGTTTCTCATTTGCATTCAATGCACATTTTTAAAAAAAATTGTAATATGTCTTTAAAATTTTATGCATACTTCATGAAGAAAATCTATCTCTTACTGGGCCAATGAGGAAAGTTGACAAAGTAAGTTTTTACCTACTGAGAGGAGAGATTGAATTGAGAACACAGCAGCTTTGGTAAATGATGGCATCATTAAAGATTAGAAACACCCTGCTAAATGAGTTTATTAGGAAGATTTTCTTTGTTAGGCCAAATGAGTTATGTATTTAATTTTTTAAAATGAAAAGCCTGCTGTCTTGTCTTGACAGTCCTGTTGACATGAAAGGGTAACATTTATTATTCTCTCTTTACAGTAAGCAGAAACTTACAGAAGTCAGAAGATAAACAGATTTAATCTCCAGGGAATGGTCCATGTGGTTTTGCTTTAAAGCAACCTTAACTCCTGAACTGAATGTTGCTACTGATGTTGCCTGGGAGTCCTGGAGTGTTGGACTTTAAATGTGTGCCCTTATTTTGATAACTAGGACAGTGATCATACAGAATCACAGGACTCCTGTGACTATGTTGTCTCTTAGGTTCTGAAAGTAGAAGACAGCTAAGAGTGGAAGACAACCTTAATGGCATTGGACTTTCATATTCACATATTGGTAAGTGAAAACCATTAATGCTCAAAAGAAGGAAGCGAATATGTGCTTGTGGAGAGGGGGAGATTTGAATTAAAGAAGCTTCCTCCCTCAAAAATAAATATTTAACACTAAAATTTCAGTCTGGGGTATGAATTTAGGTACAGAATGGTAGCTCCAGAAGTGTGTTTGGTTGTACTAATAATGTTTATATTTCTAGGACCAAGAAGTAATTTAATTACAGGAAATGGCACAAATTTGAGTTCAGATTATTGACTCTAAGGCACAGCAGGGTCTACAATGTAATAGATGATGATTAAGAGCCTCTCAACAGGTATTTCCAATGCCAAATTGACTCAAATGCTCCAATCTAAGGACACTTCAGTAGAGCCAAAGATCAGAACGGATACACTCATGGTCCCACTACAGTGACCAATCAAGAATGTTATGGTCACAGAAGAAGAGGATATGGGAAGTGAACAACTATTTATGAAGTGCCTACTACATTCCAGGCATTTTTCTGGTGTTGTTTAGTTATTTCAGTCTTATCTAGCTCTTCATGAGCCATTTCCTTCTTCAGCTCATTTTACAGATGAAGAATTGAGGCAAAAAGTGTTAGATGACTTGCCCAGAGTCACACAGTAAGTATCTGAGGCTGGATTTGAACTCATGAAGATAAGTCTTCCTGATTCCAAGCTCAGTGCTCTATTCACTGCATCACCTAGCCGCACTATTCTGTGTTTATCTAATTATCTCATTTGACATTTGAATTACAACTTTTGGATACTGAGTTTGATATTTGAATTTGATGAATGGAATATACTGAATCAGAAAAGATCATTATATATCTACGAGGTTCCACATTCATTTGGACTTGAATAACACAATTTAAAAAAAAATCAAAACTGGAAGTCTGACGGCAAAGGGAATTACCAATATTTTGTTCATTTTATATAAATATGGCCTTTTATACTCTTTGATATAATAAATTTGGTTACTTTAGTTGAGTATCATGTAACTAGTGAATTAACACTGAACTATTTAGAGGATTGACATTCTTTAGCACACAAAGTCATAAAATTGTAGACTCAGAATGGATAGAAATCATGGCATCACATACTTCAAAATTTTAGAGATTATCCAGTGTGATTTCCCTCATTTTTCCAACGAGGAAACAAAAGCCCAGAGAATTTAAGGGATTTGCCAATAGTTTTACAGTTAACAGGAATTTGGGAGGGAATACATTGACACAGATAGAGTCGGGATCCCAAAATATCTTAACATAATAGTCTATTAGGCAAAATTTTATTAGATGAAGTCAAGTACGGCTAAATGTATCATCACAGATATGAGTTCAAAAACTAAGTTTCACAGGTACCAAATAGGGAAGAGCACTATTAAACAGTAATCTGAAAAAAGAGTTATGGCTTTGGAAACAGCACAAATGGTGGGATATGGTACTTAGCACAGCACCTAGCAGATAGTAGGAACTTAACAATGTTTATTGATGGATTGATTATGGCAGCCCAAAAGCTAATGGACTTCACTGAAAAAATCAAAGCACATAGGAATGAGGAGGCAAGAGTCCTGCTGGTCAGATGACTTCTGTCATCTGCCTTTGTCACATCACAGCTGTAGTATTGTTCAATTTTGAGTGACACAGTAAGAGAAGGATATTAATAAGCTGGAGAAAGTTCAGAGAAGGACAAACAGAATGGTTAAGGGCCTGAGTCAATGCCATATGAGAACTGATTTAAAGAGCTGGAGATCTCCAGCCTAGAGAAAAAAAGACTTAAAGAAGACAGGACAGCTTTCATCAAGTACTTTAAAGGGGTTCCATTTCTTAGACCCAGATAACAGAGCCAAGAGTAAAGAAGTGCAAAGGGGTAAATTTAGGCTTGATATAAGGGAAAATTATCTTAAGAATTAGAAGTAAGCAAAAGTGGAATGTGCTGCTTTGGAAGGCAGCGACATCTCTCTCAATGAAATTTTTCAAGCAAAGGTTATGTGACTATTTGCTGGCTAGGTGGTAATGGGGATCCTTTTAGGTTTACTAGTTGGATGCAGAGGTATGCTGACAAGTGTTTAACAACAGGCTCTCCATAAAGCCTGACATAGCTTTAAGTTTAATTTGCATTATTAACATTTTCTCTATCACTTTCTTAAGTCTAGAGAATCAACAAAACAATAAATCAAGCCCCTTTTGTAGCGTCTGCCAATTTCCAAGGTGAGCTAGTTCAATCTTGCAGCAGCACACTCCTGGTTGGGTGCAATGGTTGATGATGTTCTGCCATGTAGTAGAGCTGAGATTTGAATCCAGGCCCTCTGATTCCAAAACCCAGTACTCTTTCTATGACACCACATTGCTGGGCCAAAAAGATTACCCAGTCTGCCTCCAAGTTGTTTGCTGCTGAGCCAAGAGGGAAGGCTGTGGCTTGAAGACTTTCCCTGGCTCCATTCTATAGTGCTAGCTGTATAACCCTATGCAGAAGATATAAAGCAGGCAAGGAAGGTTAAAAAAATACCTTGCCCAGCTCTTGATTCTCTTCAGTAATTATATGTAAGTGTGGCCCAGTATAGTTATCTATGCAGCTATGTGGCATAGTTGGTAAAACTTGGAGTTGATGGACTGAGTTCAAATCCTGCCTCAGATAGTTACTAGCTGTACAATCATGGGCAAGTCCCTTAACCATAGTTGCAATTTCCTCATCAATAAAATGAAAATAATAAAAGTATCTATCTCAACAGGATTTTTGTGAGGAATAAATGAGATCACATATGTAAGACTGTTTTGCAAACCTCAAAGCACTATATAGATGGTAGCTACTATTTTTTTTAAAAAAAGAATTATTTTTAATTTATGGAATAAAATAACATTTCCATAACAATATAAAAGCTGATTGCCCATGAAATTGCAAATCTATTATGTACAACTTGCTATTCCTTTTAAATATATAATAAAATTATCGTGCAACTTTCCTTTTTTTTCTTATGCTTTTCCCCTCCCTTTCCTATCCTACAGATGGCTATCATTAGACACAAATGGGTATACATATGTAAAATTATTCCATACATACTATTATTTGTCAGTTCTTTTTCTGGATGCAGATAGCATGTTTTTTTTTTAATTTCACCTCTGATCTCTTCTCCTTTGAAGGTGACTTTGAGAATAGGGTCCTAGATCTTGAGCTGGGATGGACCTTTGATTATAGGTCACAAAATGTCTGATCCTGTACATAAGTAGGGATAAGCCTAAAAAAGGGGAAGCCCCTGCTCTCCTACTTCTTTGTGAAGACTTACAAACTCTGTAGGAGTGAACTATAATTTCTAGGCCATAATGGAATTCTTAGATTCCCCCTAGTCTCACAAAATGTATTCAGAGGGAACAGGGTTCCCCCATTGATCAAAGAAGGGCAAGAAAAGTACAGCAGAGAAATAGCCTTCTGGGATACCTAGCTACAGCAATGAAAAAAACCCCTTTTTTAAAGGCAGCTAAAGAAAACACAGCCCCTAATATCAGAGTTTCACTTAACCATATTTACTTCAGTTTCCCCATCTGTAAAATGAGCTTGAAAAGGAAATGGCAAAACATTCCAGTATCTTTGCAAAGAAAATGCCAAATGGGGTCATGAAAATTCAGACATGACTGAAATGATCAAACAGCAACGATGTTGGAACTTGCTAGAAATGATACTTGGGAAGACACAATTCAATATCTTCTGAGCTATGGGATTCAATTCAATTCAATTAGATCTAACTCAACTCTGTATTTATTAATTCCCTACTATGTGTCAGGCTTTGCGCTAGGCATAGGTGACACAAAGGCAAAAACATAACTGTCTTTGACCTCAAGGAACTTACATTCCACTAGGGAAAAAATCAATTCCAAACAGTGGCCCCAGTTTCCTCAACTGCAAAAAGAGAATGGTGGAGTAATGACTACTGTCATCTCTAGAACTGTGATCCAAAGATCCTAAGAGAATATAAAATCCGGGTTAGGGGCTGGAACTCTCATTTCATTTGTATAGTGACCTTCAGAGTGAGGAAACTCCCTTACCTCACGCAGATTGGCACCTTCTTTGGAACTTATAGTCTTATAGGGCTACCTAGAACATTAAGAAGTTAGTGACTTGCCCAGGGTTACACAACTGGTGTTAATTTGGTTTCAAGATTCTTTATCTACATCATACTGTCTCCCAATCTACCCAACTAATCCATGATTACCACTTTTGGCTGGGGCCATAAGAGACTCTCCTACATTTGTACACATGGAGCTGTCTGTGGCTCCTGGTCCCAATAATGTCAACAAGTAGATTATATTTGAGAGAGAAATACAAAATAAACATAGATAAAAATACTAAGTAACTTTAAAGAGAGAACTAACAACTAACAATTGGCAGAATCAGGAAGGCATCTTGTAGAAGGTGGCTGATGATTTGAGCCTTGAAGAGATTATTTTAACTTAGGTATTTGCAGAATAGATCAGGCTCATTCATTCTTCTTTCATTTTAATAACATTTTCTTTTGACCTGTTATGGCCAGAAGAGATGCAGCTTGGGGTCAGCCTACTGGTTTGTCCACTGAAAGGTTTCTGAGGTGTCTAGAGAGGTTACCTGAGCTAGCAGAAATGGAATGAAAGTAGCCTGACCCCTTCCTGCCACAGGATTACATAAGATTATCCAAGTAATAAGCTTTAAGTTTTGAGCCCCATTTTGTGCTAATAGAATGAAAACATCTGTCTAATTCAGATGATAATGATTAACAAAATGCTTCAACCTCCTTTTCTTACCCTCCAATTTCTACTCCACTTCCCACACACACTTAGAATAGACATGTGTTAGCCTCCTACTTCCATGGGAAGAATAGACCCACACCATCACCCACCTATTCTTTCTCTTGGGTCATAAGGGAAGAGATAGCCATATTCTCAGATTAAGCTGACGCTTACCTGATTCTTTGCTCATCCCACCCTTTGGTTTCCTCTAGGGCCATGTTCTAACAATAATCTCCTTCCTCTCATGCATCTCCTGCATTCTCCCCATCCCCATTATTACTTAACATCTGCAAACATGTTCAGTTTAAAAAGAAAACAAATCTCTTGACTCATCTAGCTTTTATGCACCTTTCTCCTTCTATTCACTACAAGTCTTCTGGGGAAGAAAGTTGCCTATATTCAATGTCTCCATTTCCTCCCCTCAGACTCTTGTCTTCAAATCCTTCTAGTCTCCTTTCCACAATTATTATCCTACCAAGACTTCTCTCTCAAAGTCGATCAATGCCTTCTTAATCATAATTTCCAATACTCTTTTTACTTCAATTTAAAAAGAATCAATATCTTGCAAGACATTAATTTTTGAATATATTCCTCTTCTCTCTTCTGCCCAGTGAGTTTTCTATTGAAACAATATTAAAACAGAAAAAGGAAATACCAAAGCCTCACAGCAATACCAAAAGTCTCACAGCACACTAATGCTCTTCACCCATATTTTGCTGCCTCTGTAATGAAAGGAGGAAGGTACATTTTTTCATCTCTACTCCAGAGTCAGGCTTGGGTTTATAAGTAGATGGTGTTTAGTTTAATTTTACTGACCTTTCTGTTTACCTAATGGTCACTTTTCAGTACTTAACCTCTTTGAGCTTTCTGAAGCATTTAGTACTACTGACCACATCCTCTTTTTGGAAATACTCTGCTTCTCTGGTGTAGTAGCAATTTAGATTTGAAGATCTTTCCTACCCATTCATAGGCCATAGGACCAGCTCACATGACAGGAAGCCTAAGTTACATGTGGTGGGAGGAGCTTCCTAACAGGAAAAGGAAGTTATGTCACAGAAAATGCTGACAGAGAGAGAGAGAGAGAGAGAGAGAGAGAGAGAGAGCGAGAGCGCGAGCGCGGTTATGACTGCTAATGGACATTGTAGTGATAGTTAGAACTGAACAGGCTGACTTAGCTATATTGTTGGTTTGTCTTTCAGAAAACCCCAGTAGCAGGTTGGAGAGGTTTTGGGATGGCTCCAGGTTGTGATATGTATGGAATGTTTTACTGCTTTGATAGATTGGATAAATGGCTTGTGGGATATGGTTCTCTGGTGTCTGAATAAATGTTATACTTCTACCTTCTATGTGGATAGTCTCATATACTTTGTGATACAGAACCACATAGGCATTTTGACAATTATCATCTACATTGTTATTATTGCCTTACTGATACACCTGGCTTCTAAGACACTACACTATCTTTACTGTCCTAACCTTCTGCTTACAGTCTTCTTTGATTTCTCTCTCAATGACTCCTGCTTTGGTCCTGTTTAATCCTTTCTATTGCACTGCCACTATAGAAGGGGCTTAATTACCACTAGTAGATTATCTTAAGAGGTTTCCCACATCCACCCTGTCCTTTTTCCAATATAGCCTTTAAACACGCATGCGCTCACGTGTACACACACACACACACACACACACACACGCAGAGTTACCATTCTTTCTTCTCCTCAAATATCTTCAGTGGCTCTTTGTTAAGGTCTTCGCTAAAAAAAAGCTGAATCTCTTTGTCCAGCACTTGAGGCTTGCCACAATACTTTTCTAAGCCTTTGCTGCACTATCCTTCCTCTACAGTATTCTACCATGAAGCCAAAGTTTACTTTTTGTCCCCCAAAAGCCTCAGTGTTTTTCCAAATGCTATTGCCAATTACTGAGCTATCTTCCTTTTACCTTCTATGTTTAATTTGGTCCTATGCTTTACAGCAAAATTGAGACCTTAGATTAAAAAGGTCAAGGTCTCCCACTGCATCTGGGACCATCACCAGTTGTCTTGACCTATGTCTTGCCACTGGAGTCTGATGACTCTGGAGGAGAGAATGAGGCTGATGACTTTGCATGGCTATGCCTCACTTAAATCCAATTCATTTACAGGTCAAAATATCACCCTCCTGATGTCATTCTCTCTGAGAACAAAGGATAAACAACAAACAATCCTTTAGAGCAAACAAAAGCCTGTGGACCAAATGAGGCTCACCGCCTGTTTCTGTAGGGTCCCTTCTTAGCTCACAGGATGTACAAAAACAGGCAGCAGGCTGAACTTTGTCCATGCCCTATAGTTGGCTGATTCCTACTTTTGAGTCTTATTAAAATGTTATTCCCAGGTAACATGGCTATATGAAGGGTTGGAAAGGAAACCAGCTTTCTCTCCAATAAACAACAGCAACTCCAATCACATCAGTAATATAAATACCAATAGTAGTAGTAGCAACTTACATTTATATACTACTTTAAGATCTGCAAAGTATTTTTATAAGTATTATCACATTTGATCCTCACAACAACTGTGGGATGTAAGTGCTGACTGATACATATACGTACCAGCAAATATCAGGAAAAGGCCTCAGAGAGAAGAACGGTAAAGAAAAACAGAAGAGAAACAGATAAAAGGATGGCCAGTGGCCTGTGAAGGGTGGGAAAGAGGTCTCACCAGGGAAGCTAGAGTGAGCTCCATAAAGGAGTCTGATGCTTGTGATTGCTGGGAGAGGTGCTGTGTGAGGAATGCTAGTACAAGCCCAAGTAAATATGCTTGAAGATTGTTAACACTGGGGAGAGTGGCCCCAGGGAAGCCAATGAAAGCTCCAATAAACACTCCTAAAACCAGCATGTGCACTGAAGGAGGACTCTCTCCAGGGTGGCATGCCATTGTGAGCTCTGATAATCAGGGCATGAAGCCAGATCCTGTCCCTGGCCTATCAGAACAGTGCCCAGGAGAGAACCAGCCCCAACATTAGACTGCTCTGAGAATCAGGGACATCCTGTCCACTGTTCTGAGGAATGTTAGCTACAATAAGCAACAGGGCTACACGGAAAACATAGGAATCAAAAGAAACATAACTCAACACCTCGGTTTGAGGAAGGTGGCTTTATAAGAGGCCTGAGACTAGTGTGATATCAAGTATCTAAAAGTGACCTGGAGCATTCACAGCAAAGGACAGAACTGAATTCTGTAGGGGGATGGAAAGGAAAAGGAGACAGTTGCAATTTATTGAGAATCGTGGCAGCCTAGAAATCTCTCTCCTATTCTGGGCTGGAAATTACTGCCAAAAGTGAGGAGCTGAGTCCAGCCCTCACAGTAGACCATTTGAAGACTGAAACAGGGACTGAGGCAGAGGTTGGGTCCTTGTACTAAGCACATTAGCAGAATCGCAATGTCAACAACATTCACACTTCAGAGGTTAAAGGACCAAACAAAGCCTATCCAGCCCTTCCAAGAGTATGAGAGTGAACAAAGCCTGGCGCTGGCCAAAGTTGTAGTCCAAGAATTGAGGTGGAAATATGACTTAACAGAAGAAAACCCAAATGAGGGAAATAGAATGACGAAATAAGCTCAGGAGATAAATACAGAAAAAAGCAAATAAAGAAAGCAAAGAATACGCACAAAGAAATAAGTGAAGAATAAATATTCCACAACAATGAGCAAAACCATAGAATAAAAATGGCTTGACAACAAGAATTGTAAGAATGGCTGGAAGAAATAAAGCAAGCAATAAAAAAGGAAATAATGAAATGAGTTTTGAAACAAAAATCTGGAAGGAAAATAAATAGCTTGGAAGGTAGAAAAACTTATATAAGTGGGGATCTCTCTAAAAAAACAGTCTAGGGCAATGAAGCAGAGAACAGAATAAGAATTTTAAGAAAAAAAGTTAAAATATTGGCAAACAAGGAGAAAAAGCATTCCTAACCTCCATGTCTTACTTCTAGTTAAATCTATGGTATACATTTTCTTTCTCAGGAAAGAACAGCTAGTTATTGTATAATAACACCTTTCATATTTAAAAACAGAGAAAAAAAAATTCATAGCTATTAGCTCAATGCTGACCACTAGCTGTGTACTATCAAAAACAACTAAGGTGGAAAGTAGGTCAAGGAAAGATAATTTAAGAAGCATTGTACTCTGTGGGGAAAAAATGACCAAATGAAAAATCTAGATTCCATATTAAGGAACTCATCAAAGAAAGTTGTCCAGTTCTATTAAAATGAGAGGGCAAAATGAAAATAGAAACAAGGCACTGATATTTGCTGAAAGAAACTCCAAACTAAAGACAATCAGGAATATCATATCCAAAATACAGAGATGTCAGGTCAAATTAAAAATACTGTAAGCAGCTAGAAAGAAGGCAAATACCAAGAAACCATAGTCAGGATCACAGAAGACCATGCTACAACTACTATAGAGGAGAGAAAATCTTGGAATATGATATTCTAGAAGAAAAAAAAAACTTTCAACTAAGAATTACTTTCCCAGCAAAACTCAGTATAACTTTGCAGGGGTGGAAAAAGACTTGCATTCTAATAAGAGACTTTCAAGCATACCAAATGAAAAGACTGGAGCTGAGTAGAAATTACCAAATGCAGGTGGGAATCAAGAGAAATATATGGATGCGAATGTATCTGAGCTGTTACAAGGGGCTAAACGATGATTAGTGCTTATATTCTAATAAGAGAGGAAAGACCTAGGCCTTTTGAGAATGCTATTATCTTCAAGGATCATAGAAGGTGTAAAGGAATACAAATACAGGGGAAACAAGAGGAATAGAAAGAACATGCACTGAAAAAAATCTCAAGAATCCCACTCACCTGAACCAAATAAGGCTGAATATACACATACATGTACACAAACGCACGGGAGTTTACTAGAAAAATATATTAAAATCAACAGAAAAGCAGCCACAATTCAAAAGTATTCATGTGACCCTTGAAACAGGATTTTGAACGGATACTTGTCTGTTCCCTATTGGAATGTAAACATCCCACCATTTTTCAAACCCTTACAAATGTGTTTTTTCTAATAAATGTTCATACATGTAGAGCCTTGTTAAGGTCATAATAATAAAGTGAACAAATCCTATCCCCATCCAAAAAAAAAAAAAAACAAACCAAAAAAACCCCAAAACTAAAAAAAAAAAACCAAATAGATATCATCTACTCCATGAAGCTTTCCCTAAAATTCCCTTAATTTTCAATGTCTTCTTTCACCTGACTCTTCTAGACATTAAAAAAAGACCTGGTTTGGCTCTAATGCATGGTGCGTGCGTGTGTGTGTGTGTTGTATACACACATATGTATGTACGTATGTATGGATTTATGGATATATGTGTGTATTACTATTATTTGTGTATATGTCATGTCCTTCTTCTAGATTATACCCCAGGACCTATAGTCAAGTTGTTGTCGTTGTTCAATCATTTTATTCATGTCTGATTCCTTGTGACCCAATTTGGAATTTCTTGGCAAAGATATTGGAGTGGTTTGCCATTTTCTTCTCCATCTCATTATACAGATGAGGAACTGAGGTAAACAGGGTTAGATGACTTGTCCAGGGATCACACAACTAGTAAGTGCCTGAGGCTGGATTTGAACTCAGAAAGATGAGTCTTCCTCATTCCCGGCCTAGAATCATTCTATCTACTGTACCATCTAGCTCTCCAGGAAGACTTCAGTTCAAATCTGGTCTCAGACACTTACTACCAATATAATCCTAGACAAGTCACTTCACTTTTGTTTGCCTCAGATTTCTCAATTATAAAGGGAATAATAGTACCTACCTCCCATGGGTGTTGTAAGAATCAAATGAGATAATTGTAAAGCTCTTAGTACAGTGTCTGACACATAGTAAACACTATATAAATGCTAGCTATTATTATTATGGCAAGAATTATATTTATAAATTTCATTACTCTCAGAACCTAACATTGTGTTCTGCCTATAGTAAGTACATAGTAAGTGGTTGTTGAATTGAATATAAATAAATAATAGATTTTTTGGGTGGGGTAGGTGGATTAGAATAAGTTTAATATTCAATGTGGTAAAATGGGTGCAAAATGAATAAATTTGTATTAATTACATATATACATATACAACTGATTCAAACATACATTAATTAACCAGTTGCAACATATCAAAAAGATTATCAAATATATACCTCTTACAAGCTCAAGGAAGATGGGAAAATGTAATGCTTCAAAACTTATCCCAAGAAAATACATCCAGTTGGACATGTAAACATTCATTTTAGACATCCTGAAGTTAAGGAAAAATATTTTCGCTTGTGCTTTGGTATTTTAAAAAATTCCAAATTTCATCACATTCAAAACTCACAGATATAGAAGGGACCTCCAGAGGTCATTTAAGACAGCTCCCTAGCTGAAGGCAAGATTATTCTTAAATGATCTATTATTGTCGTGATTTTAAAACATCCTTTGGGAAAGTCATTCCATAGCCTCCTTTATTAATCTCTTCTAGCATCTGAAATCCCTACAGCTAGAATTTTCTTCTTCATTCCTAACCTCAATCCCTTATTTCAAATTCAATCTATTTTCTATTTTTCATTGTGCAGTAGAGATAGAGAATAGCTACTTATCATATAATAACCTCTCATATTTAAAGACAGAAAATAAAGAAAAAACTATGGTTATCAGCTCACTGCTGACAGATAAGTATGGGGAAAAACACATGTGGTCAAGGTTATTTTGAAATGTAAAATTAAAGAAAAGAAGGCATTTGAATTGTTGGGTTATTTTATTAGAACATTTTGGTCATCCCCAGAACCCCACCCTGCTCCTAGACTTGCTATTGCATGTGGTGGTCCCTGAGCATTGCTTTGAAACAGATAGTATCCCAGAAGAAAGCAAGGGAAGGGGCTTCATATTTCTTGTCTTCTCCTATAGTACTGGCATTTTTTTTTTCAAAATCAAAAACTTTCACCCATTTTTCAGCACCATGTCCAGCTTAGACTTGAGAAGCAAATTAATCTTGAGTTAGCTTAAAATCCAAACTTAAGCATTTCTCTAAAAACCGAAACAGCCGTTTCTTTCATGACATTTTTGGTCACTTATAAGTGACCAAATAAATTTTAATGAAATTTCTAAGCCTCATTTTTAGGATGAAATCAAGCATGGAAACACCTAGCTTTCTCCCCTCCAAACACCATTAAATGAAGATGGGGAAAAGCTTTAGAAGAAAGTCATTAGAGGCTGAAAATAGATGTTTAAATTGGAAAGGCCATTTCAAAGACAAGTTTGGTTGTAAATAACAAGCAATGTCAGGTTGCTCAAGAAAAGAACATATTTCCCTCCCTTCGAGTGAGGCAAGATCTAATCTAGTGGACTCTCACTCAGACTCAACTTCCAAGTCTGACATTCTGTGGCCTTGGGCAAATTAGTTAGCCTTCCACTTCCCCACTGTAAAATGAAGGTAATACTTAATTACCACTCAAGGGAGTAAGAGTTACTGCATGCTTGTAAAGCATTCTGAAGACAAAAGCCTCGAGGCTAGGAATTATTACTACTCTATCACTGATGTGTATCTGGACTTACCATTGCTATTCATGGTAGGTTGGTACATTAATCACCCTAAAACTTGGTAAGACTATCACATCTTTTGCCTTTACAAACCTGGTCCAAATAAAGCCTTTAGGCTGTAGGGATTCACTGCTGTGCTTGGAACTACCTCCCACTCTTTTTCTGCCAAACCCTCTTTGAGATTTCACCTCTTCCATGAAGTTTACCCAGGTAACCCAGCATTTATTGGAGAGTGTGAAACATCTTTAGACAGAGAGCTCAGCTATCACATAAAAACTATTCCAGAGCCCTTGAGCAAGTGAAATGATTTTTCTTCATTCTGTAAAAGGAGCATAATAATTATCTGCCAGAATTATACCATAATGTCACAAATATAAGATGACCTTAAATGTAAGGTGACTTTCCTTACTTTTAAAGAGCAATCTGAGGTCACAAAAATGCATTCTATTATGTGAAATTCTGCATTCTTTGCCCTCTTGACATCAGAGGCATAAACAAGGCCTCTGTGACTCCCTTAGGGGTGGTTACTGATATAATCTTTAGTTAACCATTGGGCCATAACAGTTCCTAAATATTTTAAAACTTGGATCCCACAGAAAGATCTTGAATACTGTTCGTTGAAGAGAACAGTATCTCCTCCTGAACAAAGCCAGTGAATATAAGAAAAGTGAAGGCTTTAAAAAGAATTTAGAAGTACTAAAACCTAACCCTCTCAACTGTACCTCATGCTACCTGTAACCTCAGGTCACAGGAAGTAACTACAGAAGGACTTGTGCTATAGGTCTGCAGAAGAATTTGAGTCCCACATATTATGGGAATATAAGGTAGATTGTACTTTTAAAATTTATTTTATTATTTTAATTTTAATTTATGGAATAAAACAAGCATTTCCATAGCATAGTAAAATAAAAAGATGATTGCACATGAAACTGTAAATTTACTATGTACAACTTACTATTCCTTTCAAATAGACAACAAAATTATTATGGAAATTTCTTTGTTTTCTTCCTTCCTCCCTCCCCTGCTCTAGAGATAGCTACCATTAGACACAATTAGGTATATATATATATATATGTGTGTGTGTGTGTGTGTGTGTGTGTGTGTGTAAATTTGTATTTTAAAGCTTTTTATTCTCAGGAAAATCTTGTATATTAGGGACACGGTTAAGATTTATTAAGTACTTTTTATTCACGAGTTACATAGAATTCCTCTAATGGATTCCCTTTCAAATGTTATTTTCTGAGAATATACCAGGAAAAGGAAATATAGAACATGTCATAAGAATATATCCTTGTCTAGCCTGGCTCATTCATCCTGGTTAAAAACAAAACAAAACAAAATTTTATCATTGACATTACTGAGCACATAGAGAACCTTTCCAGTATCCAATGCATTTTAATAAATTATGACCATAACTATGTTAGAGAAATTCTAAGATATTAGCAGTAGTATTGAAAGGCATTTGATATTTTAGTACTTAATACGTACATATTTAGCAGAGATATGTTACATTTGGACACAGAAGATCTGGATTCAAATGTTGGCTCAGTTCCTCACAACCTATATGACCTTGGAAAAGTCACCTCAGTTTCCTGAATCTCAGTTTCTTCTTCAACTGCAGAAAAAGAGATTAAATGACCTCTAAGGCCAGCTCTAAGATCAATGATCCAGTGACAAATTAAAGAGACTAATAAATTTCAGGCAAAGAGCATGACAGAAATCTGGCTAGAGTAATTTTTGCATCTCTCTCTCCTAGGTTCCTTTTCAAAAGAAAGGGGGCAAACATTTCTATAAAAGAAGCAGAAGTTTCTTCACTTTTAATCTATTTGTAGAATCTCAAGTTAGCAGCAACATTAACATTTCAATGTGAACCATCCTGAGAAAGACCACACTGGGAATTTTCTACCAAGCCAGCTAGAGGCTTTAAAGACTGAACCTTGCTGTTGCTAATTGTACCTCTCCAGCATCATGGGTTTTGTTCCTCACCGTTGTGATATTTCATTTATAGAATACATAATATGTGTACAGGGCTTACACAAAACCTTGTTTCAATCCTCATTTTAAAATAGGCTAAATGCCTAATGTGAAAGTTAAAGCTTTCAAAATATCAGACTCCAGGAAAAATAGACAAAAGGTAACACAAAACACAATGACTCCACCTCAGATAGATTTGGGAAAACTAAATGAGAGAATTGAAAATTCTGGGCTGTTGAGAACACCTATAATCATTCAAAACATCCGCCGTATTCACTGTTCCATAAACAATTTTTGGATCTGCATATTTTTATTTACTACTTAGAAAGGTGAATAAAAAGGAGATCTGTAATTCTCTGTTCTTTTTATTTATTGTGTTCCTTAATCCACTAACATATAAGATTTTGGAAAAGATGAAAGATGAAGATGAATCTGCCCTCAACCTTCCAATTGAAAATGAAAAGTGCAGCCACTCTGGTGTTGACAAAAAAGACTGAATCATCTCAGTCAGTTTAACTAAATAATACCACCACTATATTTGATGCTAGTCACACCAACATAACATCTTTCTCTCAAAGCTCAGAGCATTTATCCTCCAGCATCTAATATGCATAATTCCATATAACAAGAGAGATTTAAAGATGCCTAGAAGTCATTATTATGTTTTGCATTCTTCACTATGGTCAGTGTAGTTGAGAAAATCCATGGAAAAATACAACCATAAAAAGCTATTCTTGATTAAAATGTCTACTTTCAAGCTAAGTTTTTTAAGTGCCTTGATTTATCACTCCCACAAAGTTCTTATGAAGAAAATTAACTGCTCTCTGGGGTCTTCATTACTCAAAGAAATTTACAGATGATATGTCATCTCTATTCTCTTCTGGACAATACATTAATTCACTCTAACTTTCTTACTGATAAATAAAAATACACTATTAAGAGCTCTGCCTTTATTAATTTTATAGAGAGCTCACTGCCCTTCTCTTTCAGACAGATTACTTTTTTTCTACATTGACAAGAAAGACGTGGGGTCGGGATCAGGTCTACTCATCTATATTTACTTCCTGGGCTCTGTTTTTGATAGAGCACAACAAGGCAACTCTGCTGCTTTTAGTTATGGATAATGTTAACGGGAAATTGAACTTTAGAGGTTTTTAATTGTATGACAAGACACAGGACAATAGAAGTAAAAAAGAAAGGGTCCTGCATATGCTAGATGTTAAAGAAAAAACCTTGGATTTAATAATGTCCTCATATTCTGATGGTCAGTTTCATAATGGTCTACAAATATTTCAAGAGTCCCCATCCAGGATATGGTAAATAATAAGAAGGGAAAATAAAGAAAAAAGCAATCAAATTCCAATATGAAGCTTTTTAGTGGGTGTAATGATCAAGAATAATCTATTGTAGAATAGAGCTGGAAGGAATTTTTACATATCAGCTAATCACAGAATTTGCACAGCCATGGATTCTAATTTATACTTGAAAACAAACAGGACCTTTGTTAGAATAAGCTGAACACAGACTTCTGAAGACCTCCAGTGAGTAGAAACCCATGATCTTCCAAGGTAGTCCATTCTACTCTGAATGATCCTAGTTATTAAGGATTTTCCCCTGACATTATGCCTATAATGCTCCTAGTTCTCCCTTCCCTAGGGTGAATAGGACAACTATAATTTTGCTTCCAAATGACCACCTTTTAAGTTCCTGAAGCCAGTCCTGAGCATTTTCTCCTGTAGGGTGAATAGTCCTAGCTCTTTCAACAAAGTATTATATTACAAGACCTTAGCATTTAGGGATACAAGTGACTTTAAAGATTATCTGGTTCAGCATCCTTATTTTAGAGAACCAATAATTGGATATCTTTTATTCAGAGAGGGGAAATCACCTATCCATTGCCAGAGCTAGCTAGTGAACTAAGATTGGAACAGTGAATTACAAGTCTACTGCTTTTTCTCTCATAAATAATTCTTTATGGCAAATATTATTAAGCACCAGAATTGAGTGCTGACAGGTGGGGAAATGATACAGAAAGAATATTGGCTTTGAGTTTGAATTTTATTCTGCAAGGAAGAAGCGTGGTAGAGGGAGGAAAAGTGCTAAACTTGGAACACTGAATTTGGGAGTTAGAGGATCTGAGTTCAAATTCTACCACTTATTGCCTTGTGTGATCTTGGGTGAATTACTTGTCAAAATTCAGTTTTTCTGGAGAAGGGGTTGGATGTTGAGCTATTTTGTTTTTTTCTTGTAAAAGATATTTAACCTCTCTGGATCCAAGTATCCTCTTCTTTAAAACGAGTAGATCTGACTAAATGACATCTAGAACCCCTTACAGCTTTAGAAGCAATGGTGCTATAGATTTTTTAAAAATGGAATAGATTTACATCTTATTAATCTTTTGGTGATTATTTATATTTCCTCTGTTGAATAGATTTTTGATGTGAGATAATCACTTTTGATGTATCAGTCATCTCAACTCCATGGAAAGGCATTAAAAATCTTTCCTCACTGATAGCATGAACTTTATTTAGTATTTCTGCATGTTTTCATGGAGATATGGCATTGAAATGCTAGCTGAGAAAAGCTATTTATCAAGAAAGGACATACTGTTCCAGCTGAAGACAGACAGCACATTTTCCACAAAACTCTTTAAAATGTATGTAAAATTGAGGCAAATGGACACTATTAAAAACAAAATTTTAAACTATTAAAATACATAAAATGACAAGAATCATGTTCACTAACCCTTATATAACTGCATCATTCCCCTTCTCCAAAGCTCACGTAGGTTGCAAATCACATAATAATTATAACTTATAATAGCATCTATATAATGCTATTATAAAGGTTTGCAAAGCACTTTATGGATATCTCATGTTTTCTTTCCAACAACCCTAGGAGGTAGATACTATTATTATCCTGATTTTTCAGATGAGGAAACTGAGGTAGAGAGTAAGTGAATTGCCAAGGGTCACACAGCTAGTTAGTGCCTGAGAGCAGATTTCAACTCAGGTCTTCCTGACTCCAGTTCCAGTGTTCTATCAACTGTACCACTTAGCTACCTATACGTTATCAAAATATTTCTTTAGTTCTCACTTCTTAACTGATATCGCCTGGTTGGAAATACTATCATTTCTGGTAAGGTAAATCTACTGACTGATCACATTCAAGTTGTTCTGTCTTTACACATTCCTTTCCTTCCTACCCTCCTGAGAAAGACAAATCTCTATGTTTTTCCCCTGGGTCTTATCTGTGTCCAACCAGCCACTATGTTTGAGAGCCCTCCAAGGAGCAGTACTACCAACACGACTATTTTTAAGCTGGGTAATCTGAATCAATAACAATCCTACTCTCTCCCCTTCCCACCATCTTCTGACCAAGTTTCATTCAATTCAGGACATTTCAAATACTGCCCAACCCTCACAAGCACCGACACCCACCTCCTACCCTCGCCCCAATCTTTTCTCACATGTGAAAGGACTCTTATGGCAGACATCTAGGATAATATGTCTCCTTGTAATTTCATGTGGTTATAGGATCTTAAGTCTAAAGATAGAAGGAACCTTTAGAGGCATCTAGTCTAACCATTAAATTTTATAAATAAGGATACCAAGGTTTGGAGAAGCTAAGTGACTTGCCCAAGGTCAAAGAGCTTATAAGTGTTCAAAGTGGGGATATAAAATCAAGTCATTTGACTCTCCAGACCTAGCACTCTTTTAAATCATGGATGTCCCAAAAATCTCAGTGCAGGCTTAAGCTTTGATTGCTTCAAGTACACCACAGTGCCTTATTTCTTCTCATTCGTGCTCCTCGTTTGGCTTCTGGAACCAAATGGCCCCAAGCCTCCTCCATTAATAGTGTTCCAATGCTTTGAGAAAAATCCGATCATCTTGAATATGTGAACAGTTTATCCCCAGAGAACATCTTTCTCAACTTCCATCACCAAAGGATTAGGGCCACTTATAATAAATGTTTTAATAACAAGTTTGACACCCTTCTCAAGCATTTAGATCAGATACTAGATTATAGTACGCTATAAAATCTCCTTCTGAATAATTACAGACTAATTAATTGTTTTAGGCAGTTTTAAAAGTTTGATTTACTAATTGGACTCTCTGAATTGGAGAGCTGGAGATAGAACTGTCCAGCCCACCTGAGGTTTCATTCCATTTGGCATCCAACCAAAGTCAAAGTGGACTTAATTTGAGCTGTTTTGCATGGGTGAGTTTTATAAGGATGTAGAGGTTTTATAGCAGAATGAGAAGTCAGCACAGACCTGGCTTTTTTGCAAATGTAGCCAACAATAATTGTAAAGGGGATGAAAACATAACCAAGATGGAAGTGTGAGATTACTTTTCCTCTTCTTCTCCAACCTCACAGACACACATACGTCTCTCATTCAGGCTTACTGTCATTAAAGGAACTGTGTAGAAATAAAGGAGTGAAAATTAAAACAAACAAAATGAGAGAACTTAGTTGAAACTGGGTCTTGATTTCCATATAGCCAAATGATTGGGATGTGTTATAATATGATAGAACAAGGAACGAATTTGGAGAAGTTGGCTTCAGAGCCCAGCTCTGCTGCTATTTCTGCAGTGTATGAGTTTGGTCAAGAAGCCACTTGTGCAGGCTTTGCTATCCTCTTCTGTAAAATGGGCAGATCTAAATAAATCAGGAGTTCTGAATTTTTTTTGCATCATAGACCCTTCTGAAAATCTAACAAAGCCTATAGATTATAGAATTATAAAATATATGAATCATAGTGAAATGCAGTTATCAAAACAGATGTCTTTAAATGATCAAGGATGTTTTCTAGGTTAAGAATCCCTGTACTAAATAATCTATTAGGTCTCATCCAGCTCTAAGTCCTATAATGTGATGACAATCAGAAATTCTAGAAATGTGGGAGGGCTATAGATCAATCCATTGTCTACTCCTATTTGGTGTCTATCTTATATATGGTGCTGGGTTAATTTGTCTGCGCTGGGTGTAAAAGGAATGGGAGGAATTTAATAAAGTTTGTTAGCCTCTTTAAAGCGTCGGACCTGGTGACTATCCTCTGCAATCTCCCACCATTCTACACCATTTACTGAGTAAATAAGATGGTATTATCAACAGTATTGCCTTATGTGGTGGTCTCCCACAAAAATGCTAGCTGGAGAGCACAATTCTTAGCCTCTCTAGAATTCCCATCTTGAAAGCTTGGGGGTTCTAAATTCACATAAAGTTTTTAATAAAGCAGTTGGTCTTATGTGATGTTTAATTTTTTTATTCTGATCTTAAAAATGAAATAAGATGATTGTTTCCAAATACATTGTAGATCTGAATGAAGGTATAGAACATGAAGGTATGAATCTCCTTATGTATAGACTACTTTTCAAAAAAAGTATATAAGAAATTCAACATATAACTTTCAAAGACATCCTCCTCGTCTGATTCCTTCCAGTCTTCCTTCCACTTTCTTTTCTCTCTTTCCTGAAACCTCCCTTATACTTTTTCCTCCCTCAATCAAAAAGAGAAGCACAACTATTGTAGTGAGTTTTCATAGTGAAGCAAAACAAATTACAACATTGGCATTGTCCAAAATGTATGCTTCATTTTTCACTCCGAGTGCATCACTTTTCTTTCAGGAGGCATCCTCATAGATACTCTGGAATAATAGATGATCATTATTACATTGATGAAAGTTCTTAAATTCTTTTAAACTTGTATCTCATTACATTATTTTTATTATTATATATTTTTTCACCTAGTTCTGCTCACTTCACTCTGCATTAGCTCATATGAATTTTTATCAGGTTTCTTTGAAATTATCCATTTTGTAATTGCTTAAAGTGTAATCCTATTCATTATTACATAATATTATGTAATATATGTGTACCTATAATATACACATAATATTATAGTCATCATTACAATATATCCATATTGCATACTTCATCCATTCCCAAACTGATGAGCACCACACCCTGAGTTTCTAATTTTTGTGCCACCATAAAAAAGAGCTGTTACAAATATTTGTGTACATATGGGACCTTTTTTCTTTGATCTTATCATAGTGTAGGCTTACTAGTGATATTGCTGGTCTGTGTACATTTTAGTATGATTTTGGGCATAGATCTAAATTCCTTTTCTGGATGGCTAGAACAATTCTCATATGACCTTGTATTTATTCCAGAGCATTAATATCATATTAACGTAGAACTGAAAGAAATTCTGAAGACCAGCTAGTGCAAGTCATACCTAACTTAGAATTTCATCTGTAATATTCCCCCGTGACCCCAAAAGTGATCATCTAGCCTTTGTATGACAATTTCTAATGAGAGGAGATCTACCCCTTCCTTTGACAGTCCCTATTATTGGATAGCTTAAGCCATTAGGAAATTTCCCCTAAAATCAGTGCCTGACACACAAATTACATTTAAAAATGTATATTGATTGGTTAATTGAGCTTTATCTTCCTCATATAAAGTGTGGGAAAACACTTTATTACTTCTTAATATTGTGTGAAAGTAGCTTTATGTGGATAGGAAATTGTCTAAACTGAAATGGTAGGTCATGTTGACCTCAGAAGTCTTCAAAGGAAGCCAGTATGCTTGTTTTGAGCCCATCCAGGTGTTGGGACCTTCCAGAAAGTTTGCTTTGGGTTCCCTAATAGCTAATGTTTGGGCTTCAATCTCAATTTTATTGAATGTTCATACTTATATATATCAAAAGAAAACTATGCAGTAGTTCATGTGATTGTGCTCATAAATGAACTCTATATAATGTAATACTTAATAGAGATTCAAGAGGAAACCACACCTTTTTCCAGCTCTCTCCTCTGCTGAAAATATTTAATAAAATTCTTTCTAAAATCTTTTTAGGTTTTGGTGTTTGTTCTCAAGCAGCACAACTTCCACTCATTTTTCCTAGTTTTGCTTTCATGACATCTCTAAAGCCTTCCTCATTAATAATGGTCTGGTGCTTTAGAAGAATTTGATCGCTCTAAATGTGTAGTTTATCTCCACGTAGCATCTTCTTCAACTTCCATCAACATATGATTAGGACCACGAGTAACTGATATATTTCAATAACAAATATGACATCTTTTATCAAGCATGTCAATAATTTTCTAACCAAAAGACCATGTTTAGAATAAAAACGACAATAAAAGGCCAGTTCATTGACATCATGCTATTGGAAGAAAATAAAGATGGCCCCAGAATATTGAGTGGATACCCTGTGAAGTTATGGGAAAACATGGATTTTTTAATGTCCTCAATCGACAGATTAGCCTCTGAGGTACCTTCCAGCTGTAATTCTGTGATCCTGTTAAATATCTTGTGAAATAGATGCTATATGTATTATCTCTATAGTGCCCTGGATGCCTATTAACAGCATGATAATGATTTCCTCTTACCCTTCCATTCCTAACACCCAAGACTCATTACACTCTATCCTTCAGCCCTTTACATTAGTCCCTTCCCAACAGTCTTCGGTTGTGTGCATTTCTGCCCATAAAATCTGAATGAGTAGGGAGCAACTGACTATATTCCTTATGAGCAGTGGACTACTCTGTCTTAACATCTGCCCTACTATTGTTTCTGAAGTCCACTGGGCCTTTCCACTTACCATATTATTCTACCAAGAAAAACTAGGCCTTTCACTCTGCAGCTGCACCCTAGGGGAAACATGGCCTTTCCAACTGACTTGCAGCTGAACCTCCTGATATGTGTTATCCTTCTAATTAGAATGAAAAATTCTTTTTTTGTTTATTTTTATCCCTAATGCTTTTCTCTGTGCTTGGCATATAGTAAATGCTTCAAAATGTATTTCCATCCCATTTCATTCCAAGAGTCCAATAGTATGTGCAGGTATGCATGAGCTGCAACCTGCTTTATTGGAGGGAACATCCATGTCAAGGAGGTCCCAGCTCCCTTGGAGTATCAAAGTCTTCTCCAAAGAGATTTAATGAAGGATCTGCAAGAGATAGAACAGTTACAGAACTGGAACTCACCAATGCCTGAATTTCCATTTATTTTTATGTTTATGATAATTCATAGTCTTAATTTTTAAATGACACTCAAGTCTATTCCTCCAAATCCCAGTTCTGCAGTTTGTTTCATGTGTTAGAGGACTGGTATAGGATGCTTAATGGAAGTCAGCTGGGCATATTTCAAGGCAGATAAAAAGCTCCACCTTTTGGATGGGTGGGCCAATAACATCTGTAGGAATGGATGGAAAAGTTAGCAAGCTAATTTTCAACAAGACTTATAGCACTAAAGTTTCAAGAATTTTATTTTTCTCTTTTTTAACTTCAGTCTCAAAATAGCCCCTTTGGATTAGTGGAGGGTAAACATTGGTTTGTTTGGTTTTAATAATTGTTGGTGAATCTTCATAGCAATACAAATTTACTTGCTGTTCTAGACAGAATGGTTCTCCAGGGATTTGATTTGTGAACGAGACACTATACCAAGTATTAAAGTATTATGTAAGTGGGACTAGTCTTCCTAATGATCATTCTATTGTTGTATGTTCCTAGGTTTCTGACTAGTTTTCAGGTGCTATGGAAGCACATTTACTGTATCTTAGCATCTATGAATTAATTTTCCAGAATTTTGAGCTAGTGTATCATATAGGATAAGAAGAGTACATTTGAAACCAGTTGCAGAAGCAAGAATACCATATTGTTATTGACAAGGACATGACATTTTACTTTTGAAATAAAAATTCTTAACTCATTTATCATGCTGAATATAATAACAATTAATTCATCTGTTAATTCATAAGTAAATTTGAACATGACATCAATTTGTTGTACATTTTGCAATGAGTTTGCTTACTCTTTCTTTTTTTTCACTCTTTTTCCACTTCTGGTTTTACTTTGCTTCCTTCTCCTTCCCTCTCAATTTCCCCTTCTTGCTTGCCTTGGGGTAGCCACTCTGTCCTATGACTTAAATATTTTCTATTTTTCCTTCTCTGACTTTTATCAATTTTACTGCTCATTAGTACTTAGACTGTAAATAGAAGGGAAATCAAAATAATTCCACTTAGTATCTCAGATTGTTGAATGGACAAAATTATTCTTTGACCCTTTTGTGTTTTCTTAACCCACTATTGAAACAGACACAAAAATAATAGCTTATCTTTATGTAGGGGCAGCTAGATGGTGCAGTGGATGGAACACTGGGCCTAGAGTCAGAAAGAATCATCTTCCTGAATTCAAATCTGGCCTCGGATACTTCTAGCTGTGTGACCCTGGGCATGTCACTTAACCCTATTTGTTTTGCTTTGCTCATCTGTCAAATGAGCTAGAGAAGAAAATGACAAGCACTCTAGTATCCTTGCCAAGAAAATCTTAAGTGGGGTCATGAAGAGTTGGACATGACTGAAACAACTGAACAACAATTTTTATGAAGAATTTTAGCATTTTCTTTTTTTAAATAATGTATTTTAAATTTAATTTACTAATTTATTTTTAGTTTTCAACATTTGCTTCCATAAAATTTTGAATTTTAAATTTTCTCCCACTCCCTTTCCTCCCCCCTTCCCAAGACAGTGTGCAATCTGATATAGGCTCTACATATGCATTCATATTAAACATTTCACATTATTCATGATGTAAAGAATTAGAACTAATGGGAGGAACCATGAGACAGAAGAAACAAAACAAAACAACAAAAGAAAAGGAGAGCAAACAGTATGCTTCCATCTGCACTCAGATTCCCAAGCTCTTTCTCTGGATGTGGATAGTACTTTCCGTCATGAGTCTTTTTGAATTGTCTTAGATCCTTGTATTGCTGAGAAGAGCTAAGTCTATCAAAGTCAGTCATCCCATAATATGGCTGTTACTGGGTACAATGTTCTTCTGGTTCTGCTCATTTCACTCAGCATCAATTCAGATAAGTCTTTCCAGATTTTTCTGAAGTCTACCTGCTCATCATTTCTCATAGCACAATGGTACTCTATTGCATTCATATAGAACTTTAGCATTTTCAAAGTACTTTAGATATATTATCTCAATTGAGACATTTATTAGAGGCACAAGTAGTATAGTGGAAAGGCCACTGACTCCAGAGTCATATGATATGGGTTCGAATCCTGCCTCCATTTTATGTGATCTTGGGCAATCTCAATCTCTCTTGACTGAAATTTTCTAAGCCACAAAAATGAGGGAGTTGGATTGAATAATCTCTGAGATCTCTTTTTCCTTTAAATGGTGATATTCTAAACAACATTCTATGGTAAGTGCTGTATTGATTATCCCAAATGTTCAAATGAGGAAACTGAGGCTCTGAGAAGTTAAATATCTTAGCTACAACATATCTAGAGTGGTTATTTGAGTCCATGTCTTTTTGCATCCATGTCCAGTGTTTACATTATATCTTGCTGCCACTAAAACAATGTGTTTTTAAAATCCCTGCATGCCACTACCTAGGAGTATTTTAAATTTTTTTCGCAAAATTACTAATATTTGAAAATGCCAACAGTCTTCTCACATAAGTCAATACCATAGCCTAGCTTTGGCAGTGGTACTCCCTTGTGTCCAATGACCTTGATATTGATGGCACTGGCATTCTAGAATGGCAGAGATTCTACTCCTTGGGAAGTATTCCTGAGCCCACATCATCTGAAATGTAGCCAACCTGTGACCATATTGTCAGGAGCTAGTTCTGATTAAAGAACTGACCGTGCCAGAAAGACTCTTTCCCATGCTATCAACAGTCACTAAAGATAAACAAATCTGAAAGGTGACTGGCTTGTGATCAGAATGAGGATTCAAAGGACATTAGTTCCTTTGCTATCAACAGTTAGGATACCAACTCTCCAATACCTCTTGGGTCAAACATTCCACAGTCTTTTCAACTATGTAAGCCTTAAGAAGTTGAAGGAGAAAGAAAATCAAATACCTACATTGGATGAATCCAAGTAAGATCCAGAGTGGCCTGTGGCTCAATGCCACTTCAAATCCTAGCCTGTGGCACCATGGGTCTCTGGAACTGAGTGTGTATCCTCCCTCAAGACTCAATCTTGCCCTCTGAATTTGGCAAGGATTTACTATTAATTTCTTTCAAATCTTTCCAGATTTGTCCTGTCTTCTACCAAGCAAAAATGTAGTCTCCAGGTATAAACTCTGATCAAAAAGAAATAAAGGAAAACAGATTTTGCTATTCAGAGAAATATTGGGAGTGGGAGAACAAATACATCTTCCTTCTCATTGCAGAAGCATGCATTGGCCAGATAATGCCAGGGAAAGTCCATGAAAAGGATTCTGGCCAGAGGATGGTAGAAGATTCAAAAAGAATACTGAGGTATTGCATAGAATATTTAGGATTTCATTTCTCCTTTTTTCTTTTCAAAACTTCATTTTGCTAGAGCCTTGCCTATCTTCTTTCTTCTTTGCCCAGAGCTACCCTGCAGTGACTGCTAACTACTGGTACTGGGATATGCATTTTTTTTAGCTACCCTGAGCATCAACATGCTTGGTACTTGTCCTGCCTGCAAGGTATGGTCTGAGCTTGAAATCAAGCACCAATCAAGGAAAAAATTGCATACATTAAAGCTGAACAAGAAAATCTCCTCTGATCCAGGCTCAGCAGCTTGTCCTGGCTGCTTCACGTTAATTGGAATGACTATGGCAGAGCAGACTGGCACAGTGTGTCTCCTCTAGAATGCTAGCGGGGGCGGGGGAAGGAGGAGGGAAGCAATGGGCACAGGATCCTGAGGAACTTGGAGGGAGGAAATACAGCATAGAGGATCTGAGGACAAGAGTATAGAAGAGGATAAAGGCCCACTCCCTCTTATGATTCCTAGGTACTTCAACACACACAGGCATTTAAGAGTCAAAAAAACATTAGGGTGATTTGGGTCTTGCAAGTAATTAAGTATAATAGTTTGCAGATTGGATGAAAATCCCTGATACCTTTTTGGGAAAAATCCAACTGGGATAGAAATCATTTATATTCAGCTACATGCTTAAAATAAAAATAGGCAAAACCCCCCAATGTTAAACACCCCACTGAATTTATAAACCCAGAACTGGAGGGGTTCCTAGAGGCCATCTAGTTTATCCCCCACCTTTATAGATCAGGAATCTGAGGGCCTAGGAGTATCACATAGGTGGCAAATGGCAGGGGTGGGATACAAGCTCAGGCTCTCTTCTTCTAAATTTATAATTTATATTACGATGCCTTTTTGCATGGAAAAGGTGATGTTATCAACGTAAAGAGGAAGCTCTCCTTAAGAAATAAGCAAACATGAGTGAAGTGAGCAGAACCAGGAGAACATCGTACATAGCCAAAGCACCCCTGTGTGATGATTAACTATGATTGACTTAGCTCTTTTCAGCAACACAATGATTCAAGACAATTCCAAATTACTCAAGACAAATCCAAAAGCCTCATGATGGAAAATGCTAACCACATCCCAACTATGGAGTCTGAATGCAGACCGAAGCATACTATTTTCACTTTTGCTTTTTGCTATTTCTTTCTCATAGTTTTTCCTGTTTGTTCACAACATGACTAATATGGAAATATGTTTAACATGATTGTACATGTATGACCTATATCAAATTGCTTGCTGTCTTGGTGAGGGAAGGAGAAAAATGAATGCTGAGAACTATCTTTATATGTAATTGGAAAAAAATAAGAATACTATTAAGAAAAAAAGAAATAAGCAAAAATGTCCTTCCTCATTATTGATCTGTTTTCCTTTACCCCTCTTATCCCCACATGTCCTCTATCTTGTCTCTGGCATCATGAAAGTAGTTTTTCCTCCTTAAAATATTCCCATTGTTGAACTGAACACTTGCTAATCATTTTTGTTTAAATAACCTAAAATCAGTTGTGTAAACATAACTGTATACACATACATACTTAGACACATTTGTATATACACATAAACAATACCTCTTTTTGATGATGAAACACTTAAACACACTTTATCCATACTAATTTTCTTTTTTTTTCTTTCAAGAGACTATTGTATATGAGTGGCAGTGAGACATAGTGGATACAGTTGACCTAGAAGCCAGGAAGACCTGGGTGCAAGTTCTGCCTAAGAGATATTATATGACCCTGGAAAATCACTTAGCCTCTCAGTACTCTAGACAAATCTCAAAAATTATAATTTGCAGAGAAGGGGCCTATCTGCATCATTACAAGGTGTTTTCTCACTTGGGGGATTCCCTTACCAAACCACGGACCCAATCCTTATTCCAACTCTGTACATAGCAGAGCATTTAATTTTCCCTACTGTTATTTTGCACATATGTATGCTATGTGCATTATACAATTTTCCCACTTCATCTCCCAAACTTTCTGCTTGTTGTTCTTGGCCCTCGATTGTCCCTTCCCTCCGTTGAATAGTTTCATTAAGTCTGGAGATTGTCAGAGTGAATAGATTGAAGCTGATTGCCCATTTCAGTGTTGCCTCAGCCTCACTGGAGGCCTGTGAGCAGTGAATATAAACAGATGTACATATGCCTTTGGTCCTATACCCGACAGAGCTCTAGCTTATAGGAAAACTACCAGATGATTTGAGAACAGATTGAGGGGTGGGAAAGACGGCAAAGGGCAAGGATGCCTTGTGGCTGAGATCCCAGGATAGTGGGTCATCACAGGAAATGAAGTTGCCCTGCAGGAAATAACAGCTTTATGGGGCTTGGAAGTTAGGTTTCAAAAACATTATTATTCTTTTCCTTCAGGCAGATATTGCATGGATAAGCACAATATTACCAGATACTACAAGGACATCACATGCCCTCTGGTCTCCCAAAGAATCTGTGGACAGCATGGAAATTACAAACAATATTAGAATCATGACTTGCCAAGTAACAAAGGGTGGGCTTCCCTATTTCAAACCAAACTATATGTGAGAGACAGACTAATTTATCTTAAGTACTACACTCTTCATAGTAATGAACACAGGCATAGAGACGTCTTCAGGCTTGTGCATTAAGAAAGCCTATGTTCCAGGAAAATTACCAGCTGATTTGAAAACAGATTGAAGGAACCTTTTGCTCCTATAATTCTCCTGGCACTCTTCATTCCAGTCAAATTGACTAGTTCAATGGTCCTATACATAACATTCTGTCCCCAGCCTCTGTTTTATGCCTTTGCATGAGGTCTCTTCCCTTCCCGGAAGGCACTTCCTTCTCACTTTTGCCCCCTTAGAATTTCTGATTTCCTTCAACACACAGCTCACAAATCACCTTTCAATATAAAGAATTTTCTGATCCTCCTCAGTTGTTCTGGCTGTCTCCCTCATGAAATTAGGCTTTATTATCTGTTTTGCATTTATCTATGTGAATGTTACTGCCCAGTGAGATGGAAGGTCCTTCAGGATTTCTATTTTATTGATTTTGTATCTGCAATGCCTAGAATGTACAGTAGCTCTCATATAGTAGGTATTTCATAAATGTTTGTTGGATGAAACTGAAGCATGCTTTAAGGCTTAAGAATCCACTATCTTGAGTAAAAAGATGGCTGGCTAGCTATCTAGAAGTTGATAGACAGCAGATGATAGGTAATAGAGAGAGAACGATGGTAGATGAGATATTTTGAAGATTTTCCTGGACTAACTCCTAGCAAGGGCAATGATAAAGAGGGAAAGAGACTCTCTTTTAGGGTCATGGCCTTAGGACCAGTTCTAGTCCATGTGAAAACGACTCCGTGTGTGTGTGTGTGTGTGAGAGAGAGAGAGAGGGGGGGGGAAGTGAAAAGTGGCACACTATAGGTAACTTCTTGAGTTATTAAATAAAAAGTTTGAATTTAAAGTACTTTCTATTTTGTATTTTAAAAAAAATCAGACTACACATTTCAAGTTTCAGATAGACAGGGACTTCTCTGAATGAAATTTAAATCTTTAAAGAGTGAAATGTGTGCTATAATGTTTTGAAGAAAATAAAGAGCTTCCAGAAAACAAAACAGAACAAAACAAAAAATACCAGCCCTTTCTGTGATGGCTGCCCAAGACACCTGGGTGATTTTCAGAATAATAATAAACACTCACCACTCCATGGCTCAAGGTTGCTCTAACTTCATGCACAGTGGGAAGCCTTCTGCACCATTCAATATCAAATTGTACATGCAAGTTATTTGTAACAGAACATTGAAAAGTCAATGAAGATAAACCTAGTCTGCAGCTCCTGTCAAAAAACATCTGAATCAATAGGACACTATCAGAATTGTCTTTATCTGGTTCTGTATAACCAAAGGTATGACTACACTGTGAAATTTCCCCACTACTGCAACTGAAAGAAACAGAGGCTGGGGTTAGTAGGACTTGGCAGATTAGCCAACAGGTCAGAGAAGAATTAGATAAAAATGTTCTCAAGAATTGCGTGATTACAGGTCACGCCATCCTAGACCACATGACAGACTTCATGATCATGACAAAGAAGCCCATCTGCTAAGTCACTACCATTCTAGCACTTTAGTAGCATCTACAGAGCAAAAGCAAGCTGAGGAAAAAATGAAGAATTTGCTTCCCAGTCACACCAAGTAACCTCATCATAATCAAATTCCATACTTCATTATTGTTCAATGATGGCAATAGAAATTATAGATGATACTAAAATCCACAGACCTACTTACTGATACTCTTGAGCTGTTATAGGAGCTAGACCCTGCATTCCCATCTTTGTGTTCATTTAGAGGTTAATTATCCAATTTGTGTATTGCTTCTGCTTCCCATGTTTCTTTGTCTCTTCTGTGGTCCGCTTTGGGACAAGGCATCAGCTTATATTTATTTGCATTAAAGCATGGCCAGGGATGGGAGGAGAGAAAAATATTGTGATTTCTGTTACTAAACAACTCTGGAAACATAGATACATGTATGCATGTTTGTATACACAAGTGTGTATATACATATTATATATACATATATGTGTGTATATGTATGTATACATATGTATACATACATACATACAGAGAGAGAGGGGGGAGGGAGGGAGGGAGGGAGGGAGAGAGAGGGGGGGGAAAGAGAGAGAGAGAGAGAGAGAGAGAGAGAGAGAGAGAGAGAGAGAGAGAGAGAGGAGAGGAGAAGAGAGGAGTGTTAAAGTTAGTTTTTGGTTGGAGAGGTGTTACTTATAATGAGATCTGGGTATCATGTGAGTAATTCTCGAATCTCATGAGGATTTTAGAAATCTATATAAATCTCTTACTTCACTACTTTGTATCTTGCCTAACCACTATTTTGTTTTTCATATTTTCCATGGTCTTACAAAGTTTCTTTCATTTTGGCAATTTTAATACAAGGTGTACTTTTTGGTAAGTAATTTAATTAAAAATTAATTCTTTTGTAGCTTGGGAATGGTAAACTGAAACCACTATTTTTTTCCTGCTGCTTTTATTTTTTTATGAATATTCTCACAGGCCAATTTAAACAAGAAATGCTTTGCACATAAAACTGTCACTTATATATGCTCCACAACTGCATTCTTTCTTCCTCTAGGAGGCCATCTAATAAATATTTTGTGAATGGATAACAAGTAAATTGTAAATTATTTGTTGTTATATGATTTTAAGATATGTACATCCTCCAGCCAGGATTATCTTTGTTAAACATCATTTTTATCATGCATCTTCCCTAGAAATCCCACCTTTAACTACAATCTTTTCCCTTTTGGCCTCTCTTATCACTTTTCTCCTCTTAGTCCTGCTCTTGACCCTCAGCCTATCCTTGCTCTCTCAGCCAATATTTATGTTCCAGCACCCCTCTCCTCCCTTTACAATCTTGATGATAGAGTAAACCTTTACAACAACGCAACCTCTATCATCCCAAAACACCTCGGCCTCTCATTCTGGTCCCCATCTTTTGGGTCCTCAGATTTGGGTTCCTCCATTTTAGCAGGCTTTCTAAACTGAGGTTCCTTAAAAATCACACACTGCTGAAAGAAACCCAGAAAGCACACACAGGATTCACTACAAATTTTCATTATTCAGTCATAACTGGGCTTTTAATGTGCCAAGAAAATCCTGTGAACCTCCGGCCTGATATCTTATCAAACGCTAAACAGAATTAATTCCAGACCTACTCTTTTCCTTTTAAGACCCCACTCACCAACCTCCTCAGCAGTAGAGCTTGCTTCAGATTTTACCAAAACTGAGGCGACCCATGGCATTCTTATGCATCTCCTGATTTCTCTGTGTTCCCAGCAATCTTCTAGTCCTCCTCCCCCTCCCTCCCTCTCTCTTTCTTTCTCTCCTCTCTGTCTCTGTCTCTCTCTCTCTCTCCCTCCTTCCCCTCTCTCTCTCCCTCTCTCTCTTCCTACCCCCCTCTTTTCCTTCCCTCCCTCCTTCTCACTTTAAGTCTCCCTCTCTCTCTTTCTCCCTATTTCCCTCTTCCTCTATCTCCCCTCTCTCTTTCTCTTGGTCTCTGTCTGTCTCTTTCCCCCTCCCTCTTTCTTGCTCTTTCTTTTTTTCCTTCCACCCCTCTTTCTCATTTTAAGTCTCTTGCCTTCCCTCTTTCTTCCTCTTTCTCTCTCCTTCCATCTCTTTTCCCTCTCTCTGTCTCTGTCTCTCTCTGTCTCTGTCTGTCTGTCCCTCCCCCCCCTCTCTCCAGTATTCTTACCATCACTAATCCCTCTAGTTGTCAGTTCCCTTGATGTCATTTCCTCTGGGACCCTTTTTCATTAATCCCTACCTTCCATACCTCTACTTCTATATCTTCTTCCAGGATTTATGTTCTCTGCCTATCAAAATGTCCCTATATCTCCTGTGCTAAGGATTTTCCCTTTGACCTTGATGCCCCCTCCTTTGAGGAGGGCTCTTTAGCTCTTTACCTCTCTTTATATTCACAAAGTGACTAACATAGTCCAGGTCTTCATTTCTTGCTTAGATTATTGCAGTGGTACCCCAATTGATCTCCTTGCACCAAGTCTCTTCTATCTTCCTAAGCACCACCAAAGTTATTTTCTTTAAGCAATGTACCAACCATATCACTCCCTAACTCAATAAATCCCGGTCACTCCCTACTGACTTTTGGAAAAAAATATAATCTCTGTAGATCTTCTAAACTTCCTTACAACCTGCCCCCAATCTGTCTTTCCAGCCTCACTGGACATTACTTCCCCTTTTATATCCTGGAATCCAGCCACTTTGGCCTTTTGTCTCTTCTTTGTACCTACCACTCCATAGCAAATCTTAATACCATTTCACTGGCCATTCCACATGTTAGAAATGCACTGTTTCCTCATCTCTACCTTATAGAATCCTTCTTTTCCTTCAAGAAGCAGCTCAAACACCATTTCCTACAGGAATCCTTAATAGAATGCCTAATTGCTCAGTGCCTTTCCTCTCAAACTACCTTGGATTTAACTATATTACATTCATTTCCTTCGTGTTTATTATGCACATACCCTCCTCCTCCCAAATAGAATTTAAGTTCCTTATAATTAGGGATTGTTTCATTCTTTATAGACAATATCCTTAGCAGCCTGCACAGTGCTAGGTACATAGTAGGTGCTTAATAAATGCTTGTAGATTGATTATAAAAGCCTTCTTTTTTCAAGGTCCAGTTAAATTGTTATCTCTACAATTCTTCCTAGCTGAAAGTGGTTTCTTGCATCTTATGCTTATAGCATTTTACTGGGACCCTTCATATGCTCACATCACAGTCAGTTTTGTAGATATGTGAATTTATCATATTGCTTCCAATAGACTGTAAACTCTGAAAAGCAAGAATTGTGTGATTTTCCATGTTTGCATCCTAGCATCTAAGGATGTTATATTTCTTGCACACAATAAGTGTTTTTAAAATGATTCTTGAACTGAATGTGTTTCCCACAATGACTCAATTCTCTTCTGCCTGGCTTTCAGGGCCCTCAATAATTTCATCCAGTTGTTTTCAACTTGTGGGCTGAAAACTTCTTGGAAGGGTCCAAAAAATCCTTTAGCACCACTTTTAGTTATTTTGATTTTTATTTAGCTCCTACAAAATATGCAGCATGACTAAGGATAATAAATAAGTAATCATACCTTCTGTTGACTGAACAAATAATATCTCACACATGTATGTCTCACTAATTTTTTTAAGTGAACGTAGAGACCATTATAATTAGGATATGGACAGAACTAGGTCTGAGATTTCATATTTATAGAGAAGTCCTAGATGAGTAAATTTCCTCAAGAAATACAGGTTCACACCTCTGAAACTTCTAAGGCTTTACAGCATAGTCTAGAGGGTAAGAATTTTGCCCAACCACATTCATAGGCTAGTATGTGTCAAAGTCCAAACTCCTGTCTTTCTGATTCCAAAGCCAACTGACTACACGCCATCTAAGATGCGTTCCATTTACAACGTACATTCCTGTTTTAACAAAATATAAATTAGGTTAAAAGTGATCATGAAACCACAGTAGCTCTTGACAGTAGGCATCTTCTCAATCAAGAGGTATTAGTAATTCAACTGTTACCATGTGAGGGTCCTCAGAATTTTTTGTAACTAAAAAAGATGATTTCTAAAATACTGGAAACCACCTAAATGGCTAACAGAAATGTTAAAAAAAACTTTATTTTTTGCTACTATAAAATAAATACTTTTGTGCTGGTTATGCTAGTCTCCTTAAGGTGTCATTACCATATCATTTCTTTGTTCAGATTTTCTCTTATTACATAAAATATCTTTCTCTCCTACTTCTTCATTAAGCCTACCTCAAGCTATATCTCTTCTTAAAAAATTTCTGGATTTTCCAGATTATCCGAAATTTACCTTTCTCCCTATTTATAGTTCATACCTCAAAATTTACCATTTAGTTTGACACTAACAAAGCACAGCAGAGAGAAAGCCTTAGATGGCCTTGAAGCCAGGAATACCAGGCTACAAGCCCCAGCTCTAACACATAATGACCCTGGGCAAGTTTCTTAACTTCTAAATTCTTTGACCACGTATCTGAAATGCTAAGCTATAGAGAAGTTGCTAGCCTACACTGTTGGAGGAAACTTCCTCACCTGAGATTTCCTTGTACCAAAGAAATTACAGGTCCAGTCTCTAGCCTTTGTGCTATTGGACATTTGATTTTTTTAATAGAGCATGTATTTTCTAAGAGCAAATAGTATGATTTTTGCCCCTTTAACTCAACTACAGCCAAAAAATAATAATAGCTCGCATGAACCCAGTTCTTTGAGGTTTGGATAGGACACTCTCAAAAATCACCCTATGAAGTTGGTCATAGAATTATGCCTAGTTTCAGAGAAGTTAGATGACTTGCTTATGGTAGGATTCATTGTGGTAGCATAAAAACAACACTGGATTTGGAATCAGATGATGTTGGTTTGAATCCTACTTGCCTTGTAAACTCCCAATGTGTAGCTTTAAACAAATCATTTAACCAACCTCTTTGGGACTCCTTTTTATTCACTTCTAAAATGACAGGATTGGATGAGATGAACTTCAAGGTCCCTTCCATTTCTAAATCTAAGGTCTAGTGACACATACCAAGATCTCTTGACCCCAAGTCCACCACACTTCACAATACCTTGCTGCCTCTCCCTGGGCTAATATAGTACCAACAGTGATCGCTCACTTCCATTTTATCAATATTTGCCGATTGATGGATTTCAGGGAGAGGAAGAGGCTTAAAGTGACTCTGATTTATATATTTCCTATCAGGCTTCATTAATATCATTTAGCAAATATTCCAGAGACTTGGAGTAAGGAAGACCTGAGTACAAATCCTGCCTTAGACACTTAGTAGCTGTGTGAACCTGGGCAAGTCAGTTACCCCGTCTCAATTAGTTTCCTTAGAAGTAAAATGGAGATAATGTTAAAGCTTATATCAAAGAGTTGTTGGGAGGATCAAAAGAGATGACATATGTGATATGCTTTAAAAACCTCTGAGTGATGTCTGGGATCATTATTGTTGTTAATGCAGTCATTTTGCTGGGATGAAAATCTTTTATCCCAATCCCTCTGCATGACTCCCCTATATATGCAATTTTATTCCCCCTTAAAGAACTAACAATACCCCCCCAAAACCCATTAAAGCAATAATAACAAGGGCACACTTTCAAAATAACCAGAGAGTGCATCTGCAGTCATCTGAGACAATGAAACATTTTTGCTTGCCCTCTAAATAAACCAACCTTCTGAACCACACAGTTTTATTAGGTATATTTGCTTCCATTTCTTTTTCCAGTCTTCACCTTCTTCCCCACTTTGTCCATGACAGCATATTAGAGTGCTGATACAACATATTTCACAAGATATCTTCAAATTGATTTATTCTCTTTATTTGGCCCCTGCGCCGCCCCACCCGCATGCCTTGTATTTTCATTCTGCATCCATCCACACCCCCAGCTACATTTTGAGAAGGAAACCCACAAATTGTTTTGCTATGTAATCTGTACCTGTCCCCACAACTAATTGCCCCTATACAAATATTCCCTTTCCCCTCCCTTTTCTGTTTAGAAACAGCAGGTTCACTGCCTTAAGAGGCCTTGAGAAACACAACATCCTTTGTCTCTGATAGGGCAGAAAGTGTTAATTAAAGTTACCAAAGGTTTGCAGACTAAGATCAAGATATCTGAATCATCCCTATTTCTCTTCTCTATTTCAGCAGAAGGAAAGGCATTTTGTGAGTAATGACCTTAACTGCTATTTCTATATAATCTTCAAGTCAGCACTTAGGCTTACAACAGCCCATAGCACCCCCCCCCCACGCTGGATTTGAACTCAGGGTTTTTTTAAATAATAATTTTCAAATTAATTTGTTCCTCCCACTATTACTCTTCCCCACTGAGCAAAAACAACAACAAACAGAAAATGAGAAGTCTAAATGACCATAAAAAAATGGCTAAGACCCAAATTACATTGAGGGAAGCTATGTAAAAATATTTTTTTAAAAACAAGGATTAGGCTTGTGACTCAGTGCTTACAAATGAATGTGTTCCCTGGTTTGAAGTGGGATTTATCTCTTCATCAGAGAAATATCCATCATTTCAGTATTTAACTTTAAATGCTTTGATGTGGTGATAACTTTAATACCAATGATTTTGTAATCTGTCTACCTCAAAGGGGCACTAAAATTCATTAATTAACTCTATGAAAACATGAGTAAATTACTATAGAAAGTAATTAGGCAAGCCTTTTCCCAATATCAAAGACTATTTTCTTGAGTGATGTTAGCCAGATTAAAAGTCATATAGTCATTTGCATAATCTGAGTAATTTGTAGTATGATGGAAAGAGAATGGGACTTGTAATTAGGAGATGGATTCCAGTCTCAACGCTTTTTATTTTCAGTCTGTGTCTGTATCCCAAGTACTTAGCACAGTGCTTGGCACATAGTTAACAATAAATATTCATATTCTCTGTCTCCCTACCCCTATTTTTGTTCCTCTTATTAATGTTCTATGTGACCTTCATCAAAACACGTAAACTGTTATTTCTTCTTTATAAACTGTAACGTGGGTATAAAAATACCTTCCCTGCCTACTTCACATCGTTGTTGTAAAGATCAAATGAGATAATGCATATTAAACTACTTTAAAAATGAAATATGTGGAGCAAAAATGTAAAGGATTTTCAAGAGGTCCAACATTGGAGGAAAAAATACATAATAATAATAATAAGTAATAGTATTTGTATCATTTTTAAGGCTTTATCAGATCCCTTATAAGACCCCATAAGTTCTTTAAAAGTAATACAAATATTATCTCATTTTATTTTCAGAACAACTCTGGGAGGAATCTGCTATTATTATTGCTAATTTACAGTTGCAGACTGAAGCCCAGAGAGGTTAAGTGACTTCCTCAGGGTTTCAGAATTAGTAAATGTTCCAGGCTGGATTTGAACTCAGGTCTTTCTGACTTCAAGTATCTAGCCACTAAAATACCTAGCTGCTAATGAAACAGAAGTGTGGTTAAGTGAGAGTTAATAAGAAAAAAAAGTGGTTTTATTTTTTCGTGAAATAGAAGCTTAATTTGTATCAAATATATATCACAATACCCAAAAAAGGTAACACAATCCTCATCTTTCTTTGCATCAATTTTAGGATAGTGTCTGATTGAGGGAGAAAATGATATAATTGTACTTAGTCTCAGTCAGTCAATCAGTCAATATCCAGAGCATATCTGAAGCACTGTGTTCAGTTCTGGGATGTTATGTAACAGTGAAGCTCAACTAAGATAATACATGTAAAACTCTGTATAAATGTTAATGATGATGATAATGATAGTGTATTTGTTTTAGAAAGGATTCTTGCTAAGGGACGGATTAATGCTTGTGACCCTGGGCAAGTTATGTGACCTATGTGACCTTGAGCACATACTCTTTGGATCTTGGTTGGGTGTTGGGTTAGGTAGCCTCTGAGGTACCTCATTATTCTGAGGTTCTGTGAAAATGGTAGCTTTATGTCATCTTATGTATTGGAAATGGTTTCTTCTTGATGCCAAGTCTGTGATTACTGGAATCTCTCCAAGGAATTTTAGAGCTAGAAGGAACACAGAAATTATCTAGTCCAACTTCCTCATTTTACACAAAAGGAAACTGACACCCGGAGAGGTTAACTGGAAGGTATCAGGTCACACAGTTAGCAAATAGCCCTTATCATACACAAAGCTTTCTTTCCATAGGATCATCAAAAGCAGTTTGGCATATTTGGAAAAACATGGACCTTCTGATCTAAAAGAATAGCTATGGATCCCAACTCTACAATTGACTAGCCATGCAACTACATACAAATAATTTAATTGAGTCATCAGTCAAGTAGGTAGATTGTTTATATTCAAAGTTGTAACTAACATGGGGCAAGTGGAATTTGACTTAACATTACAGAATGGTGGGGTGTACTCTTTTCTGAGCTGGGGTCATATTCTTGTGTTTCTTCCCCATAGCAAACAACATCTACATCTGACCAATCTTTTCTGTCACTATGGTAGCCCTGACCTCTCACTACATAACCATAATCACCAGGGGACAAGGGCTAAGACTCTCTGGAAGACGTACCATTCCTTTTAGAGAATCCATGGCAGGACTACCTACAGTTTCACTGTGTCCCCTTGCCATCAGGTTTCTCCTTCACCAACCCTTACATGAATTTATCCTGAACACATTTTAAGCTATTTACAACTTTACTTGTACACTGTAGAAGTAGACCAGTTATGGTGGAAAGAGCACAGGACCTGGAGTCAAGAAGGTCTTGGGTATGAATCCTATCTTTCATATCATTAGTTTTATAACCATGGGGAGTTCAATGAACTTTTATTGTAAGTTTTACCCTTTGTTAAATAGGAATAATAAGTTTACAGTATTTACCTATAGACTTGATATGTGGATCAAGTGACATAAATGTGTTAAATGCTTTCAAAACTTTAGAATATTTTATAAATTGCATGGTTACTACTACTACTACTACCACTACTACTACTACTACTACTGCTACTGCTACTGCTGCTACTACTACTACTACTACTACTACTACTACTACTACTACTACTACTACAACTACTGCTTCTCCTCCTTCTCCTCCTCCTCCTCCTACTACTACTATAATATCACCTCAAAAGAAGGACTATAAGTAAGCACCTGGGGAACTATAAAATACCACATAAATGCGAATTATTATTTTCACAGTTTATACTAGAATTCCTAGTATATTGTTTATACTGGAATTTCTTTTTAATAGAAATATATTACTATGGGTTTCTACAGACCTAGAACATTCCACACAAAATTAACATGAAAAGAACTTTGAAGAAATTGTTGTGAACATTAAGTGATCCAGTATAAGCTGAAGAGGAATAAGCAAACTAACACATAAGGCAAGGAAATTCAAGATTAAATCTAGTCTAGTTCACAGATTACAGTCTTAAATAATAAGAATATTCTTGGAGCTGCTATGGTCTTTAGTGCTACATTGTTATTTAAGATGAATAAGTAAGGTGGAGCCAAGATGATGGCCGGAAGGCAGGGACTTGCTTAAAGCTCTCCCGCAGGTCCCTCCAAACACCTATAAAAATGACTGAACAAATTCTAGAACTGCAGTTCTAGTAGCAGATTAAGTAGCAGAGGGAAGCAGGACTCCAGCCCAGGGGGAAAAACTGCTGGGATAGAATGAAATGAGTTCCTGGTCAGCCACTGCCACGGGGATGGTGGAGGTAGTGCAGCTCTGAGGCTGCTTCCAGAGCTACAGCTGCAGTTGCTTCTGGCCCCAGGCCCACCTGGTGGGAGGAGTTAAGCAGTGGATCAGAGCCTGCTTGGATCTGAGTTGAGATCATTCTTGGGGGAGGAGGAGCGCTGATGTGGCAGAGCTTGCTGTGTAGAAATAGCTCTGAAAACAGCAGCACAGCCCCTCAAACTTGGGACAAAGTACTCTATACTCTACAAGCAGTCATACCCTGACAAAAAGCTCAAGGGTCAAGCAGATGGCTGGGAACATGAACAGGCAGTGAAAATGGTCTCAGATTCATACTCAGACTTTAGAATCTTTCTTTGGTGATAAAGAAGACCAAAACATACAGCAAGAAGAAGTCAACAAAGTCAAAGAGCCTACATCAAAAGCCTCCAAGAAAAACATGAACTGGTCTCAGGCCATGGAAGAGCTCAAAAAGGATTTGGAAAAGAAAGTTAAAGAAGTAGAGGAAAAATTGGGAAGAGAAATGAGAAGGATGAGAGAAAACCATGAAAAACAAGTCAATGACTTGCTAAAGGAGACCCAAAAATATACTGAAGAAAATAACACCTTAAAAAATAGGCTAACTCAAATGGCAAAAGAGCTCCAAAAAGCCAAACCGGAGAAGAATGCCTTGAAAGGCAGAATTAGCCAAATGGAAAAGGAGGTCCAAAAGACTACTGAAGAAAATAC
>CM053623.1:194565193-194577435 GCA_028646595.1 Phalanger gymnotis
TCAAGATATTATCAAACAGAACCAAAGGTATGAAAAAAATGGAAGACAATGTGAATTATCTCATTGGAAAAACCACTGACCTGGAAAATAGATCGAGGACAGATAATTTAAAAATTATTGGACAACCTGAAAGCCATGATAAAAAAAAAGAGCCTAGATATCATCTTTCAAGAAATTATCAAAGAGAACTGCCCTGATATTCTAGAGCCAGAGGGTAAAAGAGAAGTTGAAAGAATCCACAGATCGCCTCCTGAAAAAGATCCCAAAAAGAAAACCCTAGGAATATTGTTGCCAAATTCCAGAGCTCCCAGATCAAGGAGTAAATACTGCAAGCAGCCAGGAAGAAACAATTTGAGTATTGTGGAAACACAATCAGGATAACACAAGATCTAGCACCTTCTACATTAAGGGATGGAAGGGCTTGGAATATGATATTCTGAAAGTGAATGGAGCTAGGATTAAAACCAAGAATAACCTACCCAGCAAAATCAAGTATAATCTTCCAAGGCAAAATATGGATTTTCAATAAGATAGAGGACTTTCAAGCTTTCTCAGTGAAAAGACCAGAGCTGAATAGAAAATCTGACTTTCAAACACAAGAATCAGGAGAAGCATGAAAAAGTAAAAAAGAAGGAGAAATCATAAGGGACTTACTAAAGTTGAGTTGTCTTGTTTACATTCCTACATGGAAAGATGATGTATATAATTCATGAGACCTCAGTATTTGGGTAGCTGAAGGGAATATACATATACATATATACATACATATATATAATATGTATATATATATATGCAGAGAGAGGATATACATATACATATGTATACACACACACACACATATATATATATGTATATATACAGAGAAGATAGAGGGCACAGGGTGAGTTGAATATGAAGGGATAATATTAAAAAAATCAAATTAAGGGATGAGAGAAGAATATATTGAAAGAGGGAGAAAGGGAGAGATAGAATGGGGTAAATTATCTCACATGAAAGTGGCAAGAAAAAGCAGTTTGTCAGAAGGGAAGAGGGGGCAGGTGAGGGGGAATGAGAGAATCTTGCTCTCATCAGATTTGGCTTGAGGAGGGAATAACATACATACTCAAATGGGTATCTTACCCCAAAGGAAAGGAGGAAGGAGATAAAAAATGGGGGATGACAGAAGGTAGGACACATTGGGCGAGGAGGTAATCAAAAGCAAACACTTTCGAAAAGGGACAGGCTTAAGGGAGAAAATTGAATAAAGGGGTACAAGATAGGCAGGAGCAAAATATAGTTAGTCTTTAACAACATGAATATTGTGGAATGGTTTTGCATAATGATACGCATGTGGCCTACGTTGAATTGCTTGCCTTCTTAGGCAGGGTGGGGGGGAGGGAAGAGGGGAGAGAATTTTGAACTCAAAACTTTAAAAGCAGATGTCCAAAAAAAAAGGCTGTTTTTACATGTAACTGGGAAATAAGATATACATGCAATGGGGCATAGAAATCTATCTTGCCCTACAAGAAAGTAAGGGAAAAGGGGATGGGGGAGAGTGGGGTGACAGAAGGGAGGGCTGACTGGTAAATGAGGCAATCAGAACATATGCCATCTTGCAGTGCGGGGAGGGTAGAAATGGGGAGAAAATTTTTAATTCAAAATCTTGTGGAAACCAATGCTGAAAACTAAAAAAATATTAAAAGAAAAAAGAATCTTAAAATGAATGTTGAAAATTGTCTTTATATATTATTGGAAAAAAAAGTACCACTAAAAATAAAAAAATAAGATGAATAAATAAATTTTTGGGAACTATTTCTAGCAATACAGTAAAGAGCTTTCCTATAAATTCCCATTTGGACTTGGTTCTTGTTTGTTTGTTTGTTTGCTTGTTTTTGGTGTGTGTATTGGGGTAGTGGTGGAGAGAGAGCAATAGTTCTCCAACCAATGCAGTATGCCCAAAGTTTTTTTTTTGCTAAGGTTTTCTTTTCTTTTCTGAAGTTGATTTTTATGTACAAATGGACAGATGCCTCTTAAAGAGCAATGTTAAAGTTATTGTTAGTGTGTTTATTTGAAATTGCCAAATAAAGCAGTCAAGGAATTATTGAGTAATATACACTAAAGTTTAACACACAAAGAATGTATGTAATCAAACTAATGAAATCAATTATGTCTCTTCGTAATTAGTTGCTACAGACATAAATATTGTTATTTAGTGACTTGTTTACACGATTACATTGTAAGCAAAGGAATAAAACAAGCTTTTTAGACATTTATCAAGAATTACATTTCATTCCCCATTGCAACACAAGTTGCCATTAAGGAAATATGGAGATTCCCCTTTCCAACTCCACTGACATCATGCTGCACATTTTTATTTATCACATCTATATGCGTACATGCTATTTCTTTCCAAGGATGTGCTGGTAAATGTTTAATAGCTCGATCTGCAGAAAAAAAGGTACATACAATATACGTTTAAGTTTATTCTGCATTATTAACATATTCTCTCTTACTTTCTTAAGTCTACAAATCAACAAACCAACAAATAAGTCAATGAACAAATGAAGTCTTGATTTGTAGCTTTTGTCAATTTCTGAGGTATAGACACTCACGATAAAAATTTGATCATTGGCTTTATGAGCCATTTGAAGTAGGCTCTATTCCACCCTTCTCCCCAGTAGATTGTAAGCCATTTGAGGGCAGGAGTTGATTTTTTTCTTTTTGGTCTTTGTATTGCTAGATTATAGGAAATGATAAATAAATGCTTGTTGAACTGAATTGGATATTTACTTGGTCACATAATATTTTCCTAAAAATGGAATAAAGGCATGCTATAAAATAGTTATCCTCAGCCTTGTGTTTTATTTTGGATATCATTTTCATAAAATGTATCTCCATGTCTCCAAAAGTGATCTTACCAAACGAAAGAAGCTCAATAGTGGCTATGAAGTTAATATTTAGAGAGGAATTAATCGAGGCCTTAAAATGAGAGAGAAAAGATGTGGAAAACATCAAAGTACAGGAATAGGTCAAGTAGAGGGGAGAAGAGATTATATAAGCACAAGCAAATGGTTATGCAAGATTTTTTTAACATGGAAGTATAATTTTATTGATTTAATTTCATAAACAAGATATAAAGGAAATGGAAAACAACTTCATTTTACAACATAATGCACAAATCTGTTTTTTGCTTCAAGGGATGTGCTAGATGATAAAAGTTGAAGGAGTACAAGGCAGTGATTGAAGCCTTTTGGAGACAGATAACTAACCCTAAATATAGAAAGTTGTCTAATGAAAGGGAAAATTTATTTTCAATTCTAAAGGAAATGTTTATGGTATTTACTTATTAATTTTTATTCTTTAAAATGTGTTTTAATTATTTAATTAATTTAATAATTTAATTTTTTTTAAAATTCCTGACATTTTTATTATTTAATGAATTAGTGACTTTAGAATCACAGAAGGTCAAGCTAGCTGGAAGAGATGTAAGATGACAAAGTTTGGATGAAGAAGCTAAGTCATTTGTCCAATGGAGATGGCCAGGTCTCTTTCCTCTAAGGCCAATGCTCTTTCCTTCAGAGAACAGAAATATTAGTAGACAAAATTTCAGGAAAGGTATACGCCCCTCAAGTCACACAAATATACAATCAGTTATTTTGCCTGCTTGTAAAGCCAGAATGGTTGACATAAGACCTGTTTATTTTGGCTACTTAACTCCTTTTAATAGGGTACACACACACACACACACACACACACACACACACACACACACACACACAATTTTGGGGGACATGTACTGACTCAAAAACCAAGCAGGAAAAGCAGAGAATCATGCAATTTAGCTCAACAAAATTAATCTTAAACTCAGAATGCACTTACTTCTTTCTAAAACTTTTTAATTTCATCCAACAAGGTTGTAAAACAATGTCATTTTTCTAAAAGCTGAAAAAAATCTATTAACTATTCAAATGCACATTTCAGAAGTATGGTTTTTTTTTCTTTGCGAATTAAAATTAAAGAATATATAATGTCTTGGGAACTTCCAGGCTAATGATTCATACTTGAATTCAATTCTGTTTGAAATAATGAATAAAAACACTCCCAAAATTATTTTCAATATGCTAATCTTAGCTACAAAGTTTCCTCCTCTTTTTGAACTTATAAAGGCAGCAGTTATAAAAGATTCTTTCTTTACTGATCTAGACAAGACCTGATTTTATATAACACTGTACAGATTTTTAAAAATCACTCCCTAATTCTAGAGGTAGGAGCAAAGTGGCAAGAATAGTCTAGGCTAGCATTCTCTGAAAAGCACATAGGATCACAAGTGATCTCAGAGGCAATCTAGTCTGACTTCTAACTCCCCTCTCCTATTTTTTCAGATTAGGAAACTGAGGCCAGAGAATTTTAGTGATTTGTCCAAGTTCATAAGTGTAGTAAACAAAAGAGGAAGGATTTGAACCCAGTTCCTCTGACTTGAAAGCTCACTGTCTTTGTCTACTCTATCACTTTATCTTGTAAAAACTGAATAAGCCCATAAGCCAAAATGTATTGTGTGGATTCTCATGGCTGTTAACAGAATGAATACTATGAAAAAAAGTTGCTCTTTTATAAATACCACAGCATTTTTGCCTACAATTTGTACATAAATTCTAATTTTGTAAATTCCAAAGTCATACTGGAAAGACTTAATTAGGGAAAAGCTACATGACGTACCAGGAATAACAATATATTTTTAAGAATAAAAATCAATAACTAAATGCTGCGAACCTTTCCTTTAGCAATTGAAAATAATTTTTCCTTTTCATTAGATAACTTTGTATATTTATGGCTAGTGTTTATGTTACTTTGACCTTTACTTTCAATCAACTGTTATAAGTGATTACATTTTCCTACAGAAATTTTAATTGTGCTTGGGAAGGTCTAAATAAGCAAAATGGAACCTAAGTTTGTTCATGGGCAGTGCTAAAAAGTAGCTCCATTCATCAATTGAAGCTATAATTTCTAGGCACGTGTTTGAAATATATTAACCTTAATTAAACAATTAATTTAATAATTATCTTAAAATTCCATCCTTCACATGGAGAAAATGATGCTCAGTTCAGTTCTAGAAATATTATGCTACTAACTAATCACTGATGGCATGGACATTCTGAATAAGTTTTCATTCATTCAATAAACATTGTGAAACAGCTAACGTATGCAGAGTACTGTTATAGGTGTGGGAGTGGGTTAGAGAGAAGTGTTACAAAGTTAAGATATGTTACTGGTTCATCTAAGCACTATGTAAATAAAAGTCAAGCTGAATTTGTTTCTATGTTCTCCAAAGAACTGCATTAATATCATTTATGGAAAAATCATAATACCTAAGGCAAAGATTTTATAAGACAAAGTTTCCAGTATTGAGAGCTGAAGAATTCTTATATTATTTGCTCCCCTCTCCCACCAAAATGAAATAAATTCTCATGATACAAACACTTGCTTATAAGAAGAAACCTACGTTAGATTTTCTATTGAGATGAAAATTTGAACTTAGAGATCATAGAATTTTTACCATCTAGTAAAGAGTAAAGATGCAGACACAAATAATTATAAAGCACAATACACAATAAAACATAATAAATATTTTATACTTCTCTAATTCAAAATTTTATATGAGACCTGATGGGAAAAGGCATTCTTGACTAGGGAATCATTAAATTGGAAATATCTTTTTTGTTTGTTTCCAATCTAGTTCCCATTGAGACTCAATTCTCATGTCTTTATGATTGTTGACTATACTTAGATATGGCCAAGGAATATAAATTACAGGCGCACATGTGTGGGGGCCTATGTAAAGATGATGGCCAAGACAGATACCAAAGTAATGACACTGACTTCATCAGCATAATTCCTTAATTAAGGGAGCTACGGGTTAAGCCACGAAAACCCTGTTGATATACTGAAGTATAACCTAGAAGAATGAGTTTTAAATACAATTCATTTAAGTTGTAGAGGTGAAGGAAGTTGTGGTCTACAGAGGATTAGGTTTTTGGGTAGATAAATCTAAAAGAATATATCTCTGCTTAAACAAGCCAGCACTTTCAATTAGTGATACAGGATAGTTATATATTTTCTGGGAAAAAATCCCAGAAAATGTGGGGATTCTAAGTTTTCACTGTCACTAACTAGTTGTGGGACTTTAACTAGTTCGCTTAACTTTTCTGGTCTTAAGTTTCGTCTTCCAAATGGAAGACTTTGACTAAATGTTCTCTAAGATTCTTTCCATGTCTAGATTCTATGAGACAGCCAGCCAGCCATGTGCACACTTTTTATCTGATGGTTGAGCTATTTTATTCGAAAAATGTTCCGTAGCAAATTATTTTTGGTTATGGTGATTTGTTACTTTCACAAAGTGGAATACTGCCTAATGAAAAGGTATGAAGACATTTTCAAAGGACATTTTGGGTAATAATAATAGCTGGCATTTATGTACTGTTTTAAGGTTTGGAAATGGCTTTCTTTACAAGTTATCTCATAGAGCATATTATCATGTTATCTCAAAAAAGCATAAAGATTTTCCTAGTAAAAAAGTCAATTTGGCATTAAGATGCTTTTATCAAGTTAAGATAAAGGCCAATAAGTCTGTGTTTTCAAAGAGAAACAAGTCCTACTCTTTAATATATGCTTTTCAAATGTTTTCTTTAAGGATATGGCTTTCATGAAGAATATGCTAAAATGACTCTTTTGGAAACAATTTAGCATAGTGGACACAGTGCTTCACTGGGATTCAGAAAAGCATGAATTCAAACATTATCTTACAAGATAGTATGTCTCTGTCTAAATTATTTATCCTCTTCTCAGTCTCAGTTTCCACATGTGCAAAATGAGAGTAATGATGTCTGTACCACCACAAACCCTCATAGGACTGTTATAAAGATCAAATGGGATGATTTATGGAAATTGTCTTGCAAATTAAAGTGCTACAAAATAGTAATAATATATTGATATTTTATGCATTTTAAAAGATTTTAACATGCTATGTTTGTGGAGGACAGACATAAATGCATGGAAAAAAGGGGAAAGAAATTCCTGGTATACATAGTGATGAAAGAACCTTTTTTTTCCTTTTCATCAATCAGAAAAAAGGCAATTTGTTAATTCTATCCCATTTTGATCAATTAACAAAATTCTGCTTAAAACTTTGACTTCAAGTCAAAATTCAGTGAATTCTATTTTATTTTTCCTAAGAAAGAAAACCTATCCATTTTAAGTTTAAAATCCAAACATAAATTGTAGCTTATCCATAATTCATGCTTTGCATCCTAGACATGGATTCCATAGATAGAGACAAGAGAAATCATTCACCATATCATCTAGTCTCTTACCTCACATCACTTTTTATATTCTGGTTTGTATTTCATGGCATCTTTGGAAACAGAGGCACATTTTAAACTACATGTTACACTCCAGTAATTCCAACTTAATCTAAAGCACATCTCTTTCCAATTATTTTAGAAGAAAAACTTCAGGAAGAAACAGCACGTGACAACCACGAGAACTTGGAGATAATAACAGAACAAGATCCTTTCATGCTGTTTAGGAGCATGCACTAGTTAAACAGAAATTGATCATTAAAAGTCAATAGAGAAACTTCCATAAATCACAAAGTATGCATGAGAAGGAAGGTACTATTCTTGCCTTTAAATTTATACACATCAACTTTTCTGGGCTTTTTCTAAATAACATCATAAAATTATAGAATCATAGATTCGGACCTAGAAGACATCATATATCTTAGGACTATGGAGCAAGATTGGTGACACCTTCAGAATATACACAGTCCAAACCCATAATTTTACAGATGAGGAAACCTAGACCTATAATAGGTAAGTGAATTGCCCATTATCCCACTGGCACTGAGTGGCAAAGCCAGGACCTTGGACTCTAAATCCAACACATTTTACAACTGTACCACACCACCTGCCCATCTCATTGCTCAAATGACTTAAGATGCTCAAAAAACCTGTGATTTTAGAAGAGACTTTAGATCTGACTCTTTGAAAACAGTTGACATATCCAGTTTATTCTGTGTATATCTTACACATACAAAGTTGTTTACATATTATCTCCCTGATTAAAATGTAAACTCCTCGATGGCAAGGACTGGCTTCTGCTTTTATATTCCTCATAAATGAGACAGTGCCTCGAACAGTATAAACACTTAATCAATACTTATTGATTTGATGTCAAAGAACATCTAGGTCAGGACTGAATGGTATTCTATTATAACACTAGGGATGGACACCCACAGGCTAATTGTAATGATAAGGAAAGACCTTGAAGAAGGACCTTTGCAAAAATGGTGACATGGCAATGCTAGAGACAGAGAAATTTGTAATGGTTGAGAAACACATTATGTAGCCCTGTCGTAAACTTTTTGTGAGAACACCCAACTTACTTGCCCATTAAAAAGCAACTTAGGCTTGTGGTCATACTAATGCACTTGAAAAGATTCCTAAGAAATTAGTCAGCTCAACAAAGGTCGAGTCATATGGCTCAAGAACCCAGCTGCTGGAAGGTTACTTGCTTAGTTAGGATAGCAAGGACATAATAGGGGATCAGCAAATAAACACTAAGGTTTGATTCACTCACAACAGTAAGATGACTAAAATAATTAGAACAGAAATAAGACCTTTACTTAATCAGACATCACAATCCAGTCCACTTAAGACCTTTGTGACCCACTAAAATTATTGGATTTTTGTACATAAATAGAAATTTGGAATACAAAAATTCTTAAGTTTCTAAACTATGGGTATTATACATTGCACGGAGAAGGCCAAAATCTGCTTAATCAGATCCTTTGAAAACTCTTAAAACTTGTCCACATTCTGAGATTCTTTTTCCTCTTCAAAGTATAGTTGGGATATGGAAAGTCTGCATGCTGAATTGTCTAATTCCATAGCTTAAAACTTGAGTTTAGCAATTACATTTTAAAATACTTCCTTAAACTGTCATCTGCTAAGTGGAGTGGAGTGAAAAAAAATGAGCACTGAAAAAAAAGAGAAAGATTAAGCCTTGTTTGTGGATTCAGATAGGCAGCTAAATTAAAGAGCTCTTAATGTAATGCCAAACTAGATAAGGGCATTATTTCATGTAGGTAAACAGAGAAAAGTTCTTCAACCCCATCTCTTTCCTCTTACCCCAGGGCTAAACAAAAAGCACTGAAAAGAAATAATCATTTGCAGCAACAAAGATAAAGATTGATCCACAATTCAATAAATAAGCTGTTGTCAATCGTACATCCATTCATAATAAGTTATGGATTCATGTTGGTTTGGTGAATAGAGGTTTGCTAGGATAAAGAAATTTCATTTTGTGATCCCATTTGACAGAAGTCCACAAAAAGACATGAAGTTTCCTTTGTATCAGTCTTGCAGACCTTCCTCTGAACTGAGTTCTTTAACCTCATCTTAAAATTCTGATGTATCCTTCTGTGATAGTCCTCTCTACAATACTACATTCTTTCTGTTTCAAAGATCTTAGCCATAGTTGCTAAAGAATTGCATTTGTAGACTCCTGACACAATTTTAAATTACCAATGGTGTGAAAAATTATTCAATAAGACTCATCGTTTTGAAATTTGCATTTCCATCTGGCATTTTATCTATTATGGATACATCTTCAGAATATAATTGCCTGAACCTAAGTATTCTTTATGATTCAACCCAAAAGGATGCAGATTATTTCTACTAAATAAGAAATTATGAAAGATGCTTGCCATAAGATTCATAGATAACTATTGAATAGTGAAGATATAAATCTCATTAACTAAATTAAATTAAAAAATAGCAGAAATCAAGGACTAATCAAGCAACAGATGTAGGGTTGATACATATAGTTAACTCTATCACTTTTTCATTTTGATTCGATGACTATAAAAAGATAAGAAAACCCATAAATTCAGTTTATACTGAATGTATTTTATAGTTCAGAATGGGAAAAAAGAAAACAAATCATTTTCACTAAGATCAAATTCAGTGGCTTTGTTTTTACCAGAATTTCTAACATTCAGAATAATGAACTTTTTTTAAAGACAATTCTGAATTCATTATTAAAGTTTTCAGTATGCAGTGCCATAAAGATATATCACAAGGATTATCTTGCCTTCTGATCTAAGAGGATTATGGGATAAATGATTCACAATCCACTCCAGTAAAATGAAATTGAGTTTTAAGAGAAGGCTGTGATTGCTTACAATATCAATTTCTCGTCTTGGTAAAGGGAAGGGGAGTGCATATGTCTAACAGAAGTGTGTGTACAATAGATGAACTTTATGGCAGTGATACAGTCATTATTTTTCTGTGAAAAGACTTACTATTCACTTTCCAAAGTCCGTGATCTCTTATTCTTTATTCTCTTTCTTCAGTGTTGCACTTTACTAAAAGAAAAACAACATTTAAAGATGTTAGCTGAAGAAAACACATCTTTATAATAATTTTAAGATATCAATTTTTTCCTTTGTGTAACTTGTTTTTTTTATTAAAAAGCATATCTTTAGCTACATGGCACCACTCTTTCCTCCAGGTGAATATTATAAGTGGGGAACATACATTTATTTATACACACATCTATATAAATATAAGGATATGTGTATATTAATATATCCACATATGTTTCTCATTTTAAGTTTGGGAAGTGTTTAATCAATTACTAAGTGTTAGCTATAGAGTAATTATAGCCTTTGAAGAAAGATATTATAAAAGTATTTGTTAACATGAGGTCACGTATGCTATTATGGGGCAAAATAACTGAGTTGCATAAATTAACCTACTCTGTATCTCATACAGCCTTTGAAATTTGTTATTTTTTTACTTGACTGGTGAATATCTAAATATTCAATCATTTGTACATTTCCCAAAGCAGGTGAATTCTCCCAGTTGGATGTTTTGAATGTACCTTAATTCTCTGGAGAAATTCTGAAGCACAGAAATTTTCTTTTAAAGTTATATTTAGAGTTTTCAATAAAAGAATCTAAAATGACTACCCAGACACGAAAAAAACATACAAAATATTGCCTTTTAAAATCTAGTTAAAAATTAATTTGGCAAAACCTTTCCATTCCTTCAATCCAGTCTATCTACACATTGTTTCATGGGTAATCCACAAACCCTGCACAATGAAATTTCAGAAGTTTTTACTCACTCATTAAAAAAGAATTTATGAAACATTCTTACATAGAAAACACTAACATAAACATAATAAAATTAATATATAAAGTTAATACTAAAACTATAATATTAAGTAAGCATAATAATTACCATAGGCACAAAATGATACAATAGTCCTAAGGAATGACAAATTATTTAAAGCTATAGAGATCAGAAAATATTTCTTTTAAGGAGTGGTCTTTGAGATGTAGCTTAAAGAAAAGTATAAAATAGGTGCATGCAAATTTTGATTTTAGAAAACCAGCTGTACAAGCCCAGGATGGGAGAGGTGGCATGTGAAAACATACCATTTCAAAAAGGCTACTATTGTGCTATAAGAAATGGGGAAGATACGGACTTCATAACAACCTGGAAAGACGTACATGATATGATGCTGAGTGAGCGGAGCAGAACCAGGAGAACGTTGTACACAACCACAGACATATTGATTCTGTGAGGACTAACTCTGATAGACCTGGCTCTTCTCAGCAATACAAGCCTCAAAGACAACTCCAAAGAACTCATGATGGAAAAAGCTTTCTACATCCAGAGAAAGAATGGTGGAGTCTAAATGCAGATTGAGGCAAACTATTCACTCTCTTTTTTTTTCTTCTTCTTTTTTGGTTTTGTTTCTTCTCTCTCACAATTCATTCCCTTGGTTACAAATCTTCTTTACAACTTGACTATTGTGTAAATAAGTTTAATGCAAAGGTTTTTGTAGAATTTATATCAGAATATATGCCATCTTGAAGGGGAGGAAGGAGGGCAGGGAAGAGAAGGGAAGAAAATTTGAAAGTCAAAAACACGCAGAACTGAGTGTTGTAAACTAAAATTTAAAAAATCTAATTTAAAAATAATGGAGGTTTGTATTCTGGAATAGACATATTGAAGGGCATGACCTTAAATTTACCTGAAGGGAAATACCAATTTGCTGTGAAGAAAATAGGCATTAATGCAGTCTTAGTGGGGAAAATAAAGATGGATCCAATCACTTTGCCTGAACCTTCTGAAGTAATTACTTTGAGGCAATATCGTGTGCCAGGTGGGCAAGATGAAATTGCCAGCACTATA
>CM053623.1:194577935-194609366 GCA_028646595.1 Phalanger gymnotis
AAAAAAAACGAGTAATGAGATCTCCAAATTGTCACTAACTTCAACTCCTGTGGAAATTCTCCATAATTCAGTTTCCAACCTTCTCTTAACCATGACTCCCAAATAGATAATAATAGTTGTAATTGTCTTTCAAACTGGGATAAGAAAATGCTCATTTTGACCTTAAAAAAACAAGATTGTTTGAGGAAAAGGAGAAAAAACCTAAAAAAACACATCTTGCAGCTGAAGAATTGACTTTGAGTGAAAATAATTAGGAAAAACTATTCCATATCACCTTTTGCACTCACATATAGGTCTGTGATATTTAAAGGGGATGGACAATTCATTGTGATGCAAGGATAACCTTAATAGTTTTTCAGGCATTTGGTTCTAAGTTGACACCAACACTAGAAATGGAGTCATCTCACCAAGATGAAACATAAGAGGCCTTTGGGACAGCCAATGTATATGTTCACCCTGGTAAGAGTAGTTGGGGACCATAAATTCTTATTCCCTCCCTTCCCCACATTCAGCTTTAGTTACTTAAGGTTTCGAATCCAACATAACCTACTTTAAAAGAATACCAAGTCAAAGTCATCATTTAAAGCAGTAGAAGTGAAGTCCTTCCCAAATATGAATATAAGAAGTTCTTCCAATCTGTTAAAGAGGTCAATAATTTCTGATTTGGTTTAGCATGACATCAAGGCATTGTAAATGTAACAATAATAGTATTCCCACACACTATTATTTATATGTATAATAAATGCGTATTTGGATTTATCATTTATTGAGCAAATAAAATGTGTATAGAGGCATACGTGTACGTGTATGGACACACACAGTATATATAGCATTGAATAAGTAATTGTTCTTAGGTTCCTTTCCAGGTAGGCAGAGAGATGTAAAGTTAGAGCAAAAAAAATTTAAAGAAATTACAAATGCTCATCTTTAATAAGATGCTGATAACTGGCATTCTGCAATGCTTTTAGAATTATGACAAAGCTTGAGTATTGTTTTAAATAGGGGCCCTAAAATGTTTAAGCACCAACAGGCTTAGTTAACTGTCTCATATATGTGTTTGATAGAATGCTTACAATGTGACAGCTTTATTTCCAAAGCTTCATTTGAGGTATCTGTTCCATGTAAGGCTTGTGAGACTTGACTTCATATCAATGTTTTCGAAAGTCAATAGTTTTCTAATAAAACCAGTTAGAAGTTGTAATGGTATTTAAAAAAACACTATATACTAGACTGCTTCTTAGAACTATCTAGGTCTATAATCCATCATATATACATATTATATATATATATATATGTATGTATACACACAGACACATATATGTGTATGCATATCACCATCATTACATTGCCTATGAAATGCTGACACATCATTTATTAAAAAAATAACACTTCTCCTACTCACTCAATCTCTGAGTGTCCAGCTTTCATCCAGCTAACCTGGACTTCTTTGTGTTTCTCTCACATATCATTCCATCTGTTATCTCTTTGTCTTTGAGATGGCAGTTCCTCATTCCTGGGGATGCTCTCCCTCTTCATTTCATCTCTTGGAATACCTTGTTTCCCTCAGGCCATAGTTAAAGAACCATTTCCTGCATGAAGCTTTTCTTGGTTCCCGCCCCCCCAGCTGCTAGTGTCTTCCCACTCAGGTTATCCTGTACCTGTTTTGCATGATTAGAAATAATAACAACAACTGTAATGAGAATTAAATAGTCCTTTAAGGTTTGCAACATGCCTTACACACACACACATACACACACACACACACACTGATACAGACGCACACGTACATATGTGTATATATATGCACATATGTATATATGTATACACACACATATATATGCATATATGTGTGTGTGTATGTGTATGTGTGTATACATATATCTCATTTCGTCCTCACACAACCCTGTGAGTTAGGTGCTTTGTTTATTTCCATTTTACAAATAAGGAAACAGAGGATAGAAGACGTTAAGTAGTTTAACCAAGGTCACATAGCTGCTAGTTAGCACCCAAAGCAGGATTTGAACTTAGGTTGTCCTGTTCCAAATTTGGTGCTCTATCCATTAAGCCATTTAGTTGCTATATATGTATATTGTCTCCTTCAATAGAACATAAACTTCTTAAGGTCAGAGGCTTTAATTTTTTCATGTTTGTACCTCTCAGTACATGGCAAATAACAGATGCTAAACAAATTTTTTATTGATTGATTACACCCATTCCTCAAAAAAAAACATCCTGGGTAATAAAGCCCCCTCTTAAGTCAATTTTTTGAAAGTTTCCATTTAAAAATGAAGAAAAAAATCATCCTCTTGTAATTAATATATTATGACTTAGCAAGGGACCTGTTTTCCAAAGGGATAGGGTCAAGTAATTAAACATTTTTAGGACTTGCAGGGCCATCTTTTGGGAGTTCATTCATTTCATTTCTCTTTTACATGCTCATCTATCGAAAGGATGGATAGGTAGGCTTGTTCTACAGTAGGGAGCAAATAGCTATTTCCTCCATTTGCTCACTGAATATAAATTCACAGAGTATTTTCCCATTTGCCACAGAATCTCTCTAACTTATAATTATTTTTGCTTTATTCAAGAGAGACCTGTGACAATACCTAGGTTAATTTCATACCTCTCACATTCAGATGCCTTTGCAGCCATGTAGTTCATAGATATTGCAAGGCACAGACCATATGTATCAGGGTCACTAAGACTTTTTATGTCTTTGCATAACTATATTATTATTATGAATTTACTCAGATAGATATTCCGATTTCTCATAAAATACCACATACATCTATTGTCAATAAAGCAGATGGAGCCTTAAAATTCCCACTTCTAGTCTTAGAAGCAGACTCAACACAGAAATAACAGAAAATTACTCTGAGACTCAGGGATTATTGATGTTTCTACAGAAGCTAAGATGTAAACCTCTGATACCTAGAAGTCCAAATCATAATTCTATTTGCAGAATTAAGCTTGGAATAGAGTATACTGTAGGAGGCTTACAAATATTTCACTTTTTTTGAAATTTTTAACAAATTAAATAATTTGATTATTTTATATTCATATTGTATAATACAGCAAAACCTTGTTCTTTTAAAAAATAGAAATGATTTTAAAGGGATACAAAAACCAATGCTCACAACCAAACTTTCCTTTCAAATATTTCAGTCACTTCATTTTAATTGAATTATTGATTTTAGCTGGGCTTTAACTAAGTCATAGCACAAAGCTAAAGATCTGTTTAGCATTGGATTTCCAGCACATACTTTGAGTGCCTATATGATCACCACTTAGAAGCCCAAACCCTTTAGACCCAGATGGACTGCTATGGCAACAGAATCATAAGTACCAGGTTTGTCAGTAACAACAAAAAATGTAAATTATTGATGAACTCAGAGTTGCCTCTCTTGGACACTCCTTGATTGAGATAGCAAACCTTGTGGTTTGAGCACAGTTACGAAGTGAGCCAATTCCTCAGCCCAGGTGGCATTGATCCAGAGGGATTTCATTAAATCTTTTGGCTTAAATTCTTATTCTTGGAACAGCAGTCAGCAGGCAGAGATTACATTAAAAGCAGGCCCTATTCAGGTCATTACTGGCTGAACTTAGGCCTTTAATCACAAAACAAACCTTGGATTTCTACGCAGCTAAACAATGGGGTTACAATTAAATGTGCCTGCATCATTTATTATGAGCATTAATAAGAGTAGAAAACATTTTCTAGTTTAATCACTGTGAACAATGATGATGTTCTTCAGGTTAAATAGTGACAATATTAGGGAGCAGGAAAAAAATCAAACAATTAAAATTATGAAGAAGCCAGTTTTATTCTGAAATAATACATTTACCACCTATACTGAAAGGGAGGACATAGTGAGATGTGTAGAAAATAACGAAGCAAAGTTCTGTGAAAAGTTAGTGAAATACATTAAAAGTGCATCATATTGTTTGTCTTATAATGTCTTGTTGGCTTCTTTGTTTATCAACTGAAAACTAATTAGGAGGCTTAAGTCTGGGAAAAATCTCCTTGACAAGGCAAAGGTAAATACAAAGGTCGAAATAGAGGAAATCAAGTGTGTGTGTGTCTCTATGTAGGAATTCATTCCTATTTTACAATCTTGCCTCCTATAATGTAAGATAGTAAACAATTTACCACTTGGTCATTTCTTACCTGTCACAGACAAAATTTTTACATGCTGTTTAATGTTGCCATATTGAGATGATCTTACCCCAGCCTATCACTGACCAGTAGGCACAAAGGTCAAAGTAAATGACCATTTAAGAGGGAACGAATGATCTAGTCTGTATTTTTAGCAGCTCCAAACAAAGAGAGGTTTGAACAAGTTGTCAACTTAGAAAAATGAGCAATGGACCAAAGGAAAGATTTTGATTTTATTGCTCTAAGAGAAGTCTTAACAAGCAAAAACCAGTCACCACCACAAGGAGGCAGAAAGCCTTCCAGAAAGCACTAAAATTAATTAATCTCCGAACCAACTGAAAATATGTGGCAGTCAAGGGCAACAAGAGTTTAGAGCGTATTTATGAAACATTACAGAGCTTAACAGTGTCACCTTATAAAATAGTGAAAAGCAATGGAAGAGGTATAAGTCTGTTGCTGGGAGCCTGACTTAAGAAGTAACTAAGCCAGATCATTAAAAGAAAATGTATTTACACTGCAGACGAAACCACAAGGAGGTCTATAATAGATGAATGCAAAATGCAACAGATCTGCTATCATTGTAATAGTTATCTGCTTTCATAAGCCAAAATAATGGAACCACGTGTGTAGACTATAAGACCTCAGCACCTAAAGTGTGGTTTGAGGACTGATATACCTTATGGAATTAGTACTTTGGTAGAAGATATCCTGTGGAGAGATCAATAGAACAGTTCCTTGGGGATGTGGGAAGGTTTTCCAAACATTATTTGCAGAAGTCTTTGTGTATTTGCATCAAACTCCAGCATATTAAACAATCTCCTCAACCAAAGTCACTGCAGAGTAAAAGGGAATGTTGTACCCATTTATACTGGATGAAGTAGGTGGATGCAAAACATACATTGATCAGATTATGATATAACTATACATAGGAGTTCAGGGTTCTCTTCCTGGCTCTATGATACACTAGTTCCATGAAACTGGACAAAAATCACTTTATCTCTTTGTACCTCAATTTATTCATGTCTACAAATGGTGGGAAGAGGGCCTAGAATAGGTCCTCTCTCTCCATGATCTTTTTAGTTTTAAAATTCTATGGTCCTGTAAATAACACAATTGATATTTTTGGGACTCCTTGGGTACAATGGCCAGTTATGAATTCCACCAAAATATATATTTGAGGTAAATGGAAAGTATCATTAAAAGAGTAACAAAAATCCTTAAAATAGTATAAAACAACTTACAGAAGATACCTACAGAAGAATATTAAAAGACAAAAACTCAGAGTACAGATTAAAGTACAAAACAAAAATGGAAGAACATTCAAAAGTGACAATGTTCTTTGCACTGTGAAGAGTTATTTTAAAAATATATTGTTAACACTAAGATGTTTAAGCAGAAGAGATTATAGAAACCTTAAGGTTATTCTTCTGCTGCAGTCAAAAAAGAGTGAGCACTCCTAACTATTTCAGTCTTAGACTCTATATTTGATGAGGAAGGTAGCATGTTCAGGAAAAGAAAACACAAAGTAATGGAAGAGCTGACAAAAAATGAGCTAGCATTTACATAATGCTTGAAGGTTTGCAAAACACGTTCTGTGGGTTATTTCCTTTAACCCTCAATATAACATTGGTCAATTAGGTGCAACTGTTATCCAAATATTGCTGATGAGGACACCAGGGCTGAAAGAGGCTAAGCAACTTGACCGGCTAGCTTACACAATGAATAAGTGTCTCAGGGAGGATTTGAACTCAGGTATTCCTGATTCCATGTGCCCATTGTGTTACCTAGGTGCTTAAAAATAAGACTTATTAGGGTAGATATGAAAGTTAGCTTTCCTAATTTGTAGAAAAGATTCCTCAAGTAGTAGAATTAGGGCCCACTCCAAGTCCTACATCTCCTACAAAGCTTTTTCTGGACACGGCAGTCTACATAGGAGGAATGTTTCTAAGAGAACAGAATGGAAGTAAAGAATTGATTGTTCTATATTTGGCAGAAGAGAGGAAAGTTTCTTTAAAGAATTTTATCAACATCAGAAATCCCTAAAGTCAAGACTGAAGAAGTAACACATCCTTGTCTCCAGTCCATTATTGTTGTTGTTTGTCCTTTTCCTTGAAGAAGACCATGACATCAGGAAGGTGATGCCATGACTTGCAGGTGAATTGGATTTAAGTGAGTGAGGGAGGGCTGTGCAAAGTTACCAGCCTCACTTTCTCCTCTGGAGACATCTGAGTCTAGTGGGAAGATATAGATCAGGATGACTGGAGATTACTCCCCCCCCCCCATTAAAGATAAGGGCAGAGGAGTGTCTAAATTCATTCATTAAATTCTAAATTCATAAATAATGTTCATTTGCTTCTGGGCCTTTCACATCTTTACTTCCTTGGAAGTTTTCATGTAGAGGCTTAATGGCCAATTGGTGGTTATGACATAATGGGGTGGATGGACAGGATTAGATGACCACTGAGATCCTTTTTAATGCTCAAATTTTGTGATTCTATGATTTTTTTCTCAGCTTTGGCAGCCCTCAATATTCCATGGGTTAAACCTTCAAATTGGACACCATCCTGCCTTTCACCCAGACTTAGAGATAGTCAGAAAGCAGAGGTGGAAGGCAGGAGAGAAGAGCACAAAAATAAGAAAGAGGACACAAAGAAATGGGTGAATTGGAAGGGAGGGCAATTTTAAATTCACTCCATCAGGATCACGATGAACCTGTGTTAGAAGAAAAGCACACACACAGACTAGAGCATCTAAAGTGTAGACATATTGAGTTCAGTGTAACAACTCCGGGCCACAGACTGAGAGCTTGAAGGCATCTTGGAGATCATCTAGAGCAACCCTCTCATTTAATAATTGAAGAGACTGTTAAATTCAAGAAAAGATAAATAACTTGTCCAATATCATTCAGGGAAAGAGCCAGGGTTTGAATACAGGTCCCTTGATTTCAAATTTACTACATCTTCTCCTGCACCACGCTATCATAAGCTATTGATGACTGCTGGGTAATTTAATGCTGAAAGAGTGGATGAAGTTTACTGTATTGTTCCCTCTCTTTCCATACTCATTTCCTATCTCATGGCTTTCTTGTTCTCCCTTCTTAGCAACTCATTACTCTTTGTCTTTCTTCTACTCCCAAATAGCAAAATTTGCTCTAGGGAACCAGTTCAATATTTGTCATTTGCCCCATAGCATGAATGTGTTTCCTTTCCAAGGTATAAGACTTATAAATGGGTTTTGGAGCCAAGACGGTAAAGTGAAAGCAGAGACTCCCCTGAACTCTCCCCCCAAACCCCTTCAAATAGCTTTAATAAGTGACTCTGAACAAAGTCAGAGTGCCAGAACTTGTAACAAGACAGAGGGAGGCAGATTTTTAGACCAAGACAATCTGGAAGCTCAACAGGAAGGGTCTGTTGCAAGGGGCCTAGAAAGAAGATGAGTCTAGAACAGGCCATACCAGCATAGCATCCCCAGCAAAGTTGCAGCAGACCTGGGTGGGGGTGGGGGGGCTGAATCACTGGCAAAAGCGATGGTTTCCACACTTCTCAGACCACAGATGCCAGAGAAGACTTAGAGGGTCAGCAGGAGGAGTCTGGTGGAACTGGGTGGGAAAGAAGCGCAGTCTAGTGAAGGGTATGCCAACACAGCTCTGGCCTCATCAAACCAGGCGCAGGCCTTGGGAGTGATTGAATCAGTTGCAACAGCAGCTATTGCAGCAGGAGCTATTGTCCCACAGATGGAATGTGTGAAAGTCACCTATTTTGACTTCTAGGAGCCAAGATAGTGAAGTAAGCAGTAAGTCCCCTCCCTTATTGACCTTGAAAAACCCAGAGAATATTGTCCCAGGAAAAATCCTGAAATAGGGGAGTCAGCAGAAAGATGAGGTACAGCAGTGTTTTAGCTTAGGCGGCTACGAGGATTAAGGGAAAGGTCCCTCTTGTTGTGACTGAAGGAGACCAGTACAGGATGGGAGGCATTCCAGAAAGCCAGTGGCAAGCCCCACCTCAGCAAACCAGTAGGAGATCCTGAGCCCCAGAGTGGTGGAGCAGGCAAGCACTAACACCAAGCACACACGGGCCACAGTCACCAGCTCCAGCTCAGCACCAGGTAAACTACCAGCCTGTAGCTGCCAGCACCTGAAGCCCCGGCACATAAAACCAGTAACGAGGCCCCTAATCCCCAATACAAGAAGCCCGGAACAGTTCCTTTTGTGCCCCAGAAGCAGAGATCAGCTTTAAAAGCCAGAAGAAAAGGCAAACAACGTGAGCAAAAAGCAACAGAGAAAAACAATGACCATAGAGAAGTATCTTGGTGATAGGGAAGATCAAAACACAAATTCAGGAGGACAACATTGTCAACATACCCACAAGTGAAACCTCAAAGGGGGATATGAACTGCTCTCAAGCCCAAAAAGCCTTCTTGGAAGAGCTCAAGAAGGATTTTAAAAGTTACACAAGAAAGACAGAAGGAAAATTGAACAATTCCTTTAAAAATACAATTGACAAAATGGAAACAAAGTACACTAAAGACATAAATGATTGTAGAAAAAAATCATTCACCTCATTAAAACAACTTCATATATCAGCAACACTATGAAGGATATTTTAGGGGTCGAGGAAGCTGACATCATTACGTAGGTAGCCTCCCACCTTGGACTGCTACAGCTGGCCCTTCAAGGGGGTTTTGTTGTGGATTTACTTCAGTGTAATACTATCACACACACACACACACACACACACACACACACACACACACTAGACTGTTAGATAAGGATAGGAATAAGGATTGAAACTGTGATTTCATTGGTACAGAGAACCCTTGAGGGAGAAAGCTATTTCTACCAATATGGGGGTGGTACCTTCTCTGCACATTATAACAGAATGATTTCTAGAACATTGAGCACTTCTTTGATTTCCTTAAGATCACAATGACAGTAGATATCAGGGGCAGTACTAGCACCCAGGTTTCTATGAATTTTGCACATTAAAACAAGGCACACTATGGAAATTGAAGGAATATGTATTTTTCCGCTCCCCCCACCCTGGAAAAGTACCACATATGTTACTAGTCTCCATCAGCTGAGAGTGTTATGCCACAAATTCCCTACACCAATGAAATCATCAGGACAGAAAAAACCCTCCCTCCTAATATAAAAATCTTTTGTCCTACCAGCCTAGGCATAAGGAATAGAGGTTGTGTAATTATAATTATAAAACTAGCTTTTGTCTAGCATTTTCAACTCTACAGATCATGATTACTCTTCCCCACTCCAGTTTCCCACTTCCTTTTGTGTGTTATCTCTCTCCTCCAGTTAGATTTTAAGCTCCTTTAGGGCAGACATTGTCTTTCTTTTTATTAATTGTATCATTAGCACTTTGCATTGCAATGGATTGAGAGTTACCTAGGACAGGGCTGTCCAACCTTAGGGTTGGGAATTGCATCGTTGCATGGAAGTGTGTGGGTGTAGTACCAGCTCAGTGTCATCAAATATACATCACTATAAAAAAATGAAGTTTAGTTAGATAAAAGGAATACTTTCATAATGCCATTTTTCTAGCTAGGTTGCATAGAGGATAGAGTGCCAGGCCTGATATTTAAAAAAAAAGACTCATCTTGCTGAAATCAAATCTGGCCTCAGACACTTACTAGCTCTGTGAACCCAGACAGGTCGCTTAAATGTGTGTGCCTCAGTTCCTCATCTGTTAATGAGTTGGAGCAGGAAATGGCAAACCATTCCACAATCTTGGTCAAGAAATCCCCAAATGGGAACATGAGGAGTAGGACACGACTGAAACAACTACACAAGAACAACAATTTTTTTCTAAGTTCATCACTAATGACTGTTCCCACCCCCCACCCCTTTTGGACATGGTTAGCAGCCTGGGGAAGCAACAGGAACCATTCATATGTCCCCAGCTCAATTCAAAAGCCCAATTAATCTCTTGGTCCCTAAATCCCTGAAGCAATTATGGTACAAGGGCAGAAAAGCACCAGAGTTCTGTTTGGCTCACTACCTAACTAGTGATGGAATTGAGGATGGTACAAGGTAGGAAGGAAGGCTGAAGAAAGTGGGACCAATTGAACAGAGCTGCTATTTAGTTACCTGCAACCTATTTTTGTCACAAACAAACTGATTCCCCTGGGGAAAAATTAGAGCATGACATGTGACCTTATGTGATTCTAAATCAATGATTAATTCAAGACAGAAATGGAAAGCATCAAACAGACACCTAAATATTTTTAAGGAAGATAGCCTATATCTGTCTATCTATAGATCAACTATGCTTTAGAGCTAACACTGTGATAATTAATAAAGTCATCTTCTTTCATACTAATTGATAGTTTTAAGTGGTCCAACAGACAATCATCTGAAATCACAGAACAGCGCAAGTTACACCCTATATTTTTTATCCAAAACATTAGGGTACTTTAAAAGCAGAGATTTTTAAGCTTTTGCATGTCAGAGATCTTTCTGGTATCTTAGTAAAGTATATGGCCCTGTCTCAGAATAATGCATAAAATAAAATACAAGGAATTACAAAGGAAATAAATTATAACGCAACATAGTTATGAAAATGTTAAGAAAATAAAGTTCATGGACCTCAAGTTAGGAACACCTTTGTAATACATTTGAAAGATATATTTTAATTGGTCCAGAAACTTTTCTCTTAAAAATTTGACACTGTGTTATAATGAAGCCTCAAAATAAGCAGTTAGTTCACCCATGAAATAATCTAATGAGTGGAAAGAACAACACCTGACCAAGGGAGGTAATCATATGGATGAGCTGTTTTCTCAGATTCTATTCTTGGATCCTTTAAGTGTTTAAAGTAAAATGCTACCTAATTTTCATTGCAACCCCCACTTCTCTCTCCCCAAATAAATAAATAAAATTGCAAATAAAAATATTAACTTGATTCATTCAAGGTTGGAATATTTCCTTAGTGCAGACCAGTGCGTTTGAATGGCAGAGAGTTTAGCATGTATTTTGCCTTCTATCACTTTCAAAGGTGAGATGGCATAATGGACAGAGACCTGGAGTCAAAGCCAGGAAAGCCTAGGTTCAAATCTTGATTTTCACACATACCAGCAATGTGAACATGGGCAACTTTTTTAACCTTAGTGTCTCCAGGCAATCCTCTAAATTTACAACTCTCGGACCAGTTGCCCACCTCAATCTGTGGAGGGAATTAACATACTAGAAATTCCCTCTACCACTAAACTCACAGGTATGGACCAAAGTTCTAAATGGATCTGGTCCTTGAATATCCTCATACACATCTGAAGAGAACAATTCTCCATTTGAAAACTGAGTGTTATTTCAATTCTCTAGCCTGCTGTAGACTTATTCTTTGCTATGCTTTGTATTCTCATTGTTAAGAGAATTAACACATTTGATCCTCCTTTGATTTAAAGCATATGAATGTACCAGAATAACAACCACTAATATAATCATGTGTCTATGTAATTTATATATGTGTGTGTGTGTATGTGCGTGTGTGTATACATGTATGTACACACATACATATAATCACGATAATTTCATTTTCTTTCAAAGTGATTTTATTGGGATTAGTTTAATACTCTTTTGCCATTTTATGAGAGATATCCTGGCTGAAGTGAAAGGGGGTTGAATTTGGAATGAGACAAGCTGAGTTTAGAGTATATTTTGGCCACAACCACTGGGCGACCTTAATCAAATCATTGAACCTTTCTAGGCTTCAATTTCCTCATCTGTATCATAAGAGATTTAGACTAGATGACTTTTGAAGTTCATTTAAGTTCTAAATTTGTGCTTCTGAGTGTGAAATTGAGAAAAAAAGATTAAGAAAATGTATCAAAGATCTCACCTTAATAAACATTAACCAAGTCTATGTAATACCATTGACATATGTGGATTTAATTTTAGCAACAATGATAATATTAAATGAAAAGGTAGCATTTTAAGTAGTTGAAATGACACTTGCATAGGGGTGTGGGAATGGGTGTCTGTGTGGCAAGGTATGAGAGTAGCCTCCATCCATCACCACGACGACCAAGGGTCAGACTAATATAGTAAACATACTCACTCTCCATTCAAATGAAGCCCAAAGCCCTGTCTTTCTAACTCTATCATTTGACCTGTGTTAGAAAAAATAAAGAGACATATATGGAATAATAGAGGTTGTGTGTATAGAGCTCTGGACTTAGAATCAGGAAGAGGTGTTCAAATCTCATCTCTGACATTTGCTAGTTGTTTGTTCCTGGACAAATCACTAAACTTCTTTATAGCTCAAGAAATTCTCTAGAATGAAGTATCTCAGTACAATGGAAAGAGCACTGTTTCTGGAACCAAAAACCAGGTTCAAATCCTGCCAGTGATGTATAATCTTTGATTCTTTAACTTATCTATTAAGTCATAGATGGGTTCTTATCTTAGATACTTAGGAGAAGAGGTGGCAGCCTATGACAAGGCACTTCTCCTAAGGAATTTACTATCCTAGAGAGTATATTGAATTGGGGAAACTTTACACATGGCTTAAAGTCTTTTTCATAGGGCTTTAAAATTATTTAAAATTTATTTTTAATTTATGGACTAAAACAAGCATTTCCATAACACAGTATGATAAAAAACAGATGATTTCACATGAGACACTAAATCTATTATGTACAACTTGCTATTTCTTTTAAATATAACAAAGTTATCACATAAGTTTTTTATTTCTTTTGTTCTTCCCTCCCTCCTTCCTCCTCCTTCGAGATGGCTACCATTAGACACAAATATCCATGTATATATAATATAATCATTCTATACATACTTCTCTTTCTCTAGATGCAGACGTCATCTTTTTCATATTTCCTCTGTAGTTAATTTGGGTATTTATAATAGACAAAATAACTTATTTGTACAGAGTCATTCTTAAAATAATATTGCTGTTACTATATACGATCTACTCTCAGCTCTGCTAATTTTGCTCTTTCATTATTTCATGCTATAGACTTTTTGTAAAACTAAATTTCACTTTTTGGGAGGTTAGCAAAAATATCCTTTCTTCTACCTTCCCCACTCATGTTGGAAAGTTAAAAAAACCAGACTTTATCTGGTTAACATAGTGAAATAATAGTAACCAGACTTAGATGAGTTGTGAAATTGACTTTTTTGCACATTTGCCTTCTCTGGGATCATGAGTCTTTATCTACCACATGGAAACTCTCCTCTCTCCTCTCATCTCTTTTCTTCTCTTCTCTCTTCATCTCTGTCTCTCTCTCTTTCTCTCTCTCACTGTCACTCCCCCACCCCCCTCTCTGCCTCTCTTCCCTCACTCCTCTCATCCTTTTTCTCTCCCTCTCCCATGAAGATCCAGTAAAGGATATTGAGAAAGACACAAGGTACATAGAAAAGAGAAGAAAGAGAGATAAGTCAACAAAACCCAGGGAGGAGAGAGTATTCAGGAGAAGTCATTAATACTTTCCAAGGCTGCAGAAAGTTCAAGGTAAATAGAATATATAATTAATTTCCAGCCAAAAAGCACATATTAAACATATTATACAGTGGGGGAAAAGACAAAAAACGCAGTCCTTACCCTTGAAGAGTTTATGCTCCTCAGGGAAAAGGTAAGGAGGGGAATCAATCTTAATTAATTTTTTCCTCAAGGTGCTGCCTCCTTTAAAAGGTATAACATACCAGATGGAGTGAGCCATTGCTAGACTAAAATGATGTCCTTTCCTATAAGGTATATTTCACAAGACTAATTGTCACTCAGATAATCAGTAAGCAGGAATAATCAAGAAATGCAAGTCTGATATACTAACTCAAAGCGTCACTTACTGCTTTATATATCCTAATTTGCTTCTTTGTAGGTGGTTAGAATCATAAAATCCAGTTAAGGTCACTATTCTGTATATGACTGAGTAAAAGAGAAATGTACTATCTAGCCAATGAGTTTAGCTATAAAATTATTTTTATTTGCTCAATGGTACCATAGGGCATCTAAAATGAACATTTATTATATCTATAATTAAATAATTACCTCATAACTTCCTCTGTTCACTTGTGACACATCTCTATAAAACAAAATTTATTCAAGTTCTAATTTTTTTAGAGAATACTGTCAGGTCACATGGCAAATATCTCTATTTCTCTTATTATGAGATAAATGATGCCAAATGAATTACCAATTTAGAAATGGCGCAATGTTTTTAAATATTTATGGAGGGACATGATTGACCTAAACCTCTGTCTAATTCAATATTCCTGTTGTTTAGCTTTGAGAAACAATGAAATGAGAATCAGATCAGGTGAAAGAGGTTGGTCCTACTTTAGACACCTTAAGAAACCTAAACACACACATGCGCACACATGAATGCAATACACATACACACGCACACCCACACACACATACATACACACTCCCCTTCTTTTTGAGTAAAGCAGCACACTAGAACAGTCAGAAGCAAAAAGAAATTACTTGGTACTGTCGATGCTGATTTATGGGGTAATTTTCTCAGACTCTTTCAATGCAATCTGCAAACACATTAACAAAGGCTATAAAACAAAAACAATCTTCACTACCCATAACGTGGAAAAGCAGGATGCTGAGAAGTTTGAAAACATAATTGATGTCTATATTAGTCCAAATCACCCAAGAACTCAAAGCTATTCTACCCCCATGTAGAACTTAAAAAGTCAAATACATCTTGTTCAGTTCCTTGAAGGAGAGAACAATGTTCATTCACAGAAAATGGGAGAAAGAAAATTCATGTGGTTTTTTTTAAATGTAAAGAGGCTCCTCTGAAATTATACTCTTGGAAAAATAGAGTTGTTCTGTTACTACAACTTGAATAGAGGGGAAACCTGCAAACATTTTCTGTCACTTACTTATTCCACTTTCTATTTCTCTGTTGCTCTATGGTCATGGTCAGCAGTTAAATTCCAGGCCCTTTGATTAAGAAGGAATCAGAAAAATCTTTCCTTGATTACAGAACTTTTGTCTTGTGGTATTTGTTTTATTAATCATGCCATAATAAGTTTGAGGAATTGGGTGAGCTGAAACAGTTAAGGCCTCACTAGCAGCATTTAATCTAGTTCATTTTGTCTACCATAACATGCCCTTCTAAGTAAAACATTTCACACCTAAGAGTAACTGATCTTCACAACAATCCATTGAGACAATAGACACCATCATTATCCCCATTTTATAGCTGTGGAAACTGAGGTTCAGAGAGGATATGTGATTTCTGGTCACTTATCTAGTGAATAATAAAGGGGTAATTCCAACCTGGCTCTTTCTTTACTCTAAATCTAGTGTTCTTTCTACTACATTACATTTATTATTAAGCATGATCAGTGTTTTAAGGCTACAGTTTATTCTGGTCAAGATGAAACTTAAGAGGAAATATGGAAACACCTACGTGTACCTAGAGAAAGTGGTAGAACCAGAACTGTCTATATACTACTATCGATGAGACAGAAATAGGAAGAGAAATGAGAGGAGAAAGGGAAGAGGGGAGAGGAAAGGGGAGGAGAGGAGAAGAAAAGGGAGGGGACCAGAGGAGAGGTGAAGGGAAGAGAGAAGGTGAAGGGAGAGGAAGAGAAGAGAGGAGAGGGAAATAGGAGAATGGAAGTAGGAAAAGGGGAAAAGGAAAATGGAAGGGAGAGAAGTCAAGAAAGAGAAGATCAAAGATGTCATAGTTTTGATACAGCTTGGAAGACAGCATAGAACAAAAGTATTTTATTTGTTTCTTTCATCTGCTTTTGGTTCTGTCAAAGCAAAAGCTAGATGATTTTTTAAGATTTTGCTCCTTGCTTTATACATTTTTATATTTCTGTTTATCGTTATAATAAAATATATTTGAATATTTATTACTTCCTATAATAGGAAACAAATACTTCCCCCCTTCAAGGACAGAAAATGTGAAATATACCCTCCTGGAACTTTCACACCAAAAATGTCTCATCTCTTCTAATTTCCTCTTCAGGACAGCGATTTCTATAGCAGTCAATCCATATCAATCACTACTGACCTAGTTTTCCTGGACCTTGTCACCATTTCTCTAACAGGTAGAATGGATACGTGTGTATTTACAACAGAGAAATACATTATTATGCTCACAAATAATATATATTATGCTGTACAGCAGTCATAAGTAAAAAGTCAAAGAAAGGGTAATACTGAATAAAAAGACATTAAAAATTTTATTCCTTCATTGCAAAGAGAAAATATCTGATAAGGCTTGACAAAAATAGCAGAACATGAATATTAATTTTTGGAAAAAGGAAGTATGAAATAGCTTATAAATAAAACAGTACATGACCTTTCTGAAGTTTTCTGTCACTTTATAATATTCTAAGAACTATCATGGGGATATCTTTAAAAGGATCTAATGAACCATATCGGTAGGTGTCACAATACACAAGCAAGTAAGTGTAGATGCAGTTGTTTTCAGTGAGGTCTTCAAGGTTTCTTCACCTGAATCTGGCATGGAGATGATGTTGGGTTCTCAAAATCTTTGCTAGCAGAGTACAAATTCTACTGAAGTTCCACCAATTTGGAAATGCTTAGATTATTGGTGTGCTGAATACTTATTGACTGAGAGCCAGCTAAGCCAAGTTTGGAGGAGATCATCAGGTCATCAACATGGAGAGCAATTGAAGTAAAGTGGATAGCAAACCCAATTTGATATATCCTGATATATACTTGATATACACTGATTGTGATATTGATACATACTGATTGTGAGACCTGAAAAAGGTACTTCACTTTTCACTGCCCTAGGCAATTCTTTATAATTATATGTTGCAGATCTGCTTCAGTAAAGACAGTAGATTCACAGACAGGCCCTACCCCAATGAAGTCATAGTTATGAACAACAAAAACCCCAACATCAGCACCGGCACTGGCACCAGCCCCAACAAAAAGAATGCATCAGGTTATGGGCAAATGATGGATTTTTTCAGCCAAAGTTGACACCTGAAGGCTGTCTAAGGCAAAGAAGAATTGTACTCTCCATCACAGGAGGTGCATATAAACTGATAAAAAAAAAACCAGATCCATTAAAAGGTTAAAATATGATAAAAACACTAATTCTCATTATTTTTAAGTCATCAAATTTGTCCATCTTATTTAGTTCATATACTTCTAACCTATGAAAAAGAGACAAATCCAAAACATTGTGGGGGTCAGCATTCTCACAATAAGTAGCATCTCACTCATAAGATCAGATGCCAAAGTAAATTTCCTTAAGCACAGGTTGGAACATGTTACTCCATGACTCAACCAACTCCATTGGCTTCTCATGGTTTCTATCATCAATTACAAACTTATGTTTGAAAGTACTACACAAGATGACTCCATTCTATCTTCCCAGCCTCACTGACAATTCTTTTTCATGCCTGGAATATAGTCCCTCCTTACCACTGCCTCACAGAATCCTATATCTCTAAGACTCAGCTCAGGCATCATATTCTGCATGCAGCCTGCCTGATTCGACCCCATTACTTATCTATCAGTGTCCTCCCTCTCAATCTATATTTTCCTTAAGTATTATATATAGGTGCATACATTAATATATGCATATATGTATATGTGCACATATATACACATATATTTATTAACTTCAGATATAAACTCTCTACATTCTTATATGTATCTTTCTCCCCCCCCCACTGGAATACAAGCCCACCATGAGTAAGGATTGTTTTATTTTTGCACTTGTATCCTCAGCACCTAACACAGTGCCTGTCACATAGCACACACTTAATAAATACTTGTCAATTGATCTATTGTTTGCTATAAATTCTAACTTTACAACATTCTCCATTAGTTTAAAAGACATGTTGAATATAACATGCAAAAAAACGCATTTAAGATTTGTTAAGGTAATTGTTGTAAATTATACACTTACAGCTTTCAGACAGAAGCCAGTAAGTGTCTACAATATTTTCCAGTTATTTGAAATTTTCAGACAGGGATCTTAAATCAGCAGAGATCAATACAAAGAGTATGAATCAGATAGGTATTAAGACAGGAATTTAAAATTAAAGCATCTGAGCTGCATCTTAATATTAAAGCAGATTTTCTTAACTACCAATGTGACAGATTTAAGAGTACTTTAGGTAGAGAAAATGTTGTACAGAGGAAAGAACAGTATACATGGGTTCAAATTTTGGTTCTTCCACTTCCTGTATGACCTTGGCCAACTCTAACTCCTCTTGGTTTTAGTTCCCACATTTTTATAAGTATGTTGGGTTAGATGGGCCTCTAAGGCCTACTCCATTTCCAAATTTGTTATTCTATGATATTTTGGAATCAGAAAATCTGCATTTATAAAAGGCTTTCAAAACCAAAAGATATCATAAATACATTTTGCAAAGAAGTATGGAAAAAAATGAAATGACATTTGTCTATAATTGGGGGTAAAGTATTACTTAACCATTTAAATTGACTGCAGACATCTGTGATTGGCAGTAACCTAAAATAGCAAAACATTTATGCCAACTTCATGCAAGGAGGCAACTGTTCAGATAGGTAATCAGCTAATAAGGAAGTAAGATAGAAAAGCTATTGGTAATGCCAAAATAGAGGCATGATATCATCAATGTGGATACTATCCTTCAATAATTGAGATCATAACCCATCATGTCCTCTCATAAATGTACTACAGGTGGTGCAGCTAGGTGGCGCAGTGAGTAGAGCACTGGCCCTGGAGTCAGGAGGACCTGAATTTAAATATGACCTCAGACACTTGACACATGTGCTATCTGTGTGACCTTGGACAAGTCACTTAATCCCAATTGCCCTGCCCCGCCCAAAATGTACTACAGGAATATGAACCAATATGCTTTGATCTAGCTCTGTCTGTGTTATTATTCCTTTTTCTATCAGGGACTGCTCTGACAATCTGGTGAAAAATAGAAATACTTTTTCAATGGATAAAATAAACAGATTAAATAGATAAAATTTTTAAATGGATAAAATAAAATATATAGGATTATAACAGAAACTATTGAAATAGAGTTTTATATATTTGCATGTATAAGTATGGATATACTTTTTAAATGGATAAATTTTAATGGATTTTTATGGATAAAATAAATGGATTTTAAATGGATAAAATAAAATATATAGGATTATAATGAAACTATATCGAAATATAGTTTTATATATGTGTCTATATAAGTATGTGTATATGTGTGTATGTACATATACATACACACATATACATATATATGTTTCATTTGTTTGTTCATTAGTTAGCTCATGAATCTCAGGTTAAGGACTTCTGCTCTAGACCTTTTGATAGTAAGTGGATACCTATGCAAAATACCAACTACCTATCAGTGGTCGCTCACTTGTAACTGGCCTATCTTTCTCCCTCTGTTGCAAAGTTCCCTGAGGAGATCTTTTATACTATTCTTCCTCCATATTTCTTCATTTATAATGCATTGCAAATTGCTTATGCCTGCTGTGGAACCATTCATTGTTCTCTGGGCTATCCTCATTTTTTACCCTTTGGAGACTGTAATAGATATGCATCATTATTAGATGTTTTTTCTAAAGAATAAGGTAAATCATGTGCTTTTCCACCATTAAGACTAGAATGCTAGGTGAATAATTACAAAGGGGAAAGAAAGATTAAAAAGTAAGCATCTGTTTTATGCCATGTGTCAAATTATAGTCTACAAAGGGAGGAACTATGCTTTCTAAATTTTTATGTATTTCTAAAGTAGAATTCAATGAAGTTCATCCAAATAAGCAAAGAAAAAAAATCTCAAAATGGTTTTTACAACCTCTTGATGATTGTTGTACTTACTCACTCTTTTGCTCAGAGGCCATTCCATAACTATATCTGTATTTACTATATTTCACTTTATGGAGGTAACAAACTATAAAGTATTATACTTTACTCCATGGAGGAAAAATTTCTATAGTTTCATCAGAGACATAAATAGTTTGTGTCGACTAGGATCTTGCGTCAAAGATGTTGACATCTTGGAAACCAGGTGGATGCTTCCTTTGCCCAGGATGTTGACCCCTTGGGGTAGGGTAAGAAGAACTGTGGTGAAGTATGACTTGCCCTGCAACCTGCCTATCTTCCAGCAGGATGTAATGACCATTGTGCCCTGCTCCCAAGGTGCTATCTTACTCTCACTGTCAAGCTAACCCAAGAGTTCTCAGACAGGGTAGACAGACTGTACTACCAGGTATGAGATGCCTAGAATCAATCAGCCACTATGGATCCCAGCACTCTTCTATCTATACTCTCCACTCCTTTCTCTCCCCCTTCCCAAATGAATTTTTCTCAGTTTTAATTCTGGGTTTCATCATGAAATGTGATGGTAGACGAATAAAGAAATGAATGAAAAGCATGTATTAAGTACTTAGCAAGTGCCAAACACTATGTGAAGCTCTTAGGATTCAAATATATAAGTGAGACATTCTATTATGTCTAAAAGCTAAGATTCTAAGATGGAATACAATGTGTAGAAGGAAGTCGTAGGGGAAGGGAATTACAATACGGACAGTTACAAAAATAGTAACTAAAATAATAGGGTAATCTATTGACACTTCCTTTTCCAGAGAAAATGATAATGCAGACTCCATTAAAATTTTTGGTCTATACATTTTAGTCATGTGTCTTCTAGATACATTATACCATGTACTAGGTATTAGAAGGCACATGGGAAAAGAAGAGATATTGTCTTTTCTCTCAAAGAATTTGAAGGAGATTCCCCCACCCACTTGTTAGAGAACATTAAAACTAGGTTATATATTTTTATAGGTATAATTTAAAAGAGTACCACAAAAAAGCAATTTAAAAATGCATGGATAGTAAACTTGGATAAACTAAGACCTATGATAATCCCAAGGAAATGATGCATAAAATTAACAAATCAAGCTTTTAAAATTAAATTCTTTATGAAAATATCATGCCAACAGCATTAATTGAAATATCTTTTTATTCTCAATAATTATTTTCCATTTATCTTAACTAGAGCAGAAAGTTTCATTCTGAAATAAAAAGTCAAATATAAAAAAGATATGCAAAGATTTTTTAAACATGAAAATGCTAATATACTTTTAAACTTTTTATTGCGACATTAACTCTTCTCTCTTTTCCCAAGTACCCTCCCAGCCACAAAAAGACCCACTGACAAAATTTTAGTAGGGAAAAAGAAAATTCTAAGGTTCTGTCAATTTTTTGAGTATCATGACCCTAGATTTGCTTTCTCATGTTCAATCCACTTGATGTTGGGTAAAAATAAAGTGGCAGTTTTAGGTGATTGTAGCAGCAGGAAAAAGAAAGAGAGCAGATACAAAGAGATCACTTAATGGCATTCTTGCACATTGTGGCAGCCCTATTAATAGTAGGCAAGCTGAGTAAGGAGAAAAACATTTCTCTCTCTCTCTCTCTCTCTCTCTCTCTCTCTCTCTCTCTCTCTCTCTCTCTCTCCTTCTCCCTCTCCCTCCCTCCCCCTCCTCCTCTTCCTCCTCCTCCTTCTTCTTCTTCTTCTTCTTCTTCTTCTTCTTCTTCTTCTTCTTTTCTCTCTCTCTCTCTCTCTCTCTCTCTCTCTCTCTCTCTCTCTCTCTCTCTCCCTCTCTCTCTCTCCGCCTCCCTTCTCTCTGTCTCTGTCTCTTTCTCTCCCTCTCCTTGTAGTACTGATGGGCTAGATGGTATGTAATGAAGAAATTTGATTGAACTACAATTGCAATTTATAAAAATACTATCTCTAAAATGAGATATTTCATTTATTTCGATATTCTTTTGGTAACTCTAAATTCTTTTACACTGAGGCACTATCAAAACTTCTAAAACTCAAGAATTAAGGGTCACATTCAGTCCATGAAGTGATAAGAGGATTGGGCTTTGGTAAATTTTACAAAGCTCAACAAGCTTAAAAAGTTGGACTAGAAAAAAGAAAGGTGAAGAAAATGAACATGAATAAGGAGGAGAATGAGGAGGAAGAGAAGAAAGAGGAGAAAAAGGAAGAGAAGAAAGAAGGAAGAAGAAAAAGAAGAAAAATTTGAAGAAGATGAAGAGTGACAATGAAACTTTTTTTAATGTACAGAAGAGAAGAGAAAGAAAGTCAAAGAAAGACATAGACAAGGACAGCTTTGAAACAAATACACTGTTTTAATTTAGGGATGAGAATAGGTACTGGACATTTGATTTTATTGATGTGGGGAACTACCAGATTAGAAAATTCCATTTATCACTGTAGGGTGGAAGTTATATAGTTAGAGAGGTACCTAAGGATTTGAGAGGCCTAGAGTTCCACTGTCAATATGCAGGACTTGATCTCAGGACATTCTTGCTTAAGGACTGCTTTCTATCCACAATATCAAACTAAACCTCAGTTATACAATAAATACATGTTCTTGACTTCATACCAGTCTTCTGTTTCTGTTCTTTGTGTATGGCAACATTAATTTTGTTGAAGTTTGTAAGGTTAAAAATAACAAAAAATTAAAATCTTGAAAAAAATTGAAAAAATTCTTGAGTCTGGACTTAGAATTTTACAGTTTGACATGGAATGACAAAAATTGAAACATACCAATGAAACAGATTTCCGTTTTAGAGTTGAAACAATGAGAATAATAAAATCCCTTTGCTCACAATGACTTTGCAGCTTGAATAGGACAATTGATATGGCCTCAGTATATCTCTGGATATGGTTCTCCACTTAAGCCCTACATGAATGTTTGGATTGGCTTCTCAACAATTTATAAATAGTTTTGGCCACAGCTATTCACGAAGACTTACTAGAAAGTCTTCTGTGGAGGGGCTATGATCTACTTTGAGACAGAGTCCTGAAGCTAAAGAAAGGATTGATCCTTTGAAGTATAGACCTGGACATCAAACATTTGTTTCATATGGATTTATTCTTCTTCGTGATATCAAAGGACTGTTAAAAATTCCAAAGGAAAGCAAAAATGAATTGAGGACAATGTTGTACATCAGGTCTTTCCTATAGCCAAGCTCTGGCACTGGCCAAAGTCCACCAAGCACAATTATTGTAAGGTTCAAATGAGATAATGTAAGCAAAGCATTTTGCACACCACAAAATTTTACACACACACACACACATACACACACCCCAACTCTTCTTATTAAAGTGGATTTCTTTTTTTAATTAAACAAGGATACACCAATAGTAGCTATTCGATCAATAGGCATGCAATGCAGACCTATAAATAACTGAAATAGCATTACATTTACCCAGTTATTTCATTTTTAGATGACACAGGATAGAATCGATTGGTACATTGAGTCGTAGGCCTTCATTCAAGTCACACTTCAATGCCTCGTTTTGGTGTGGATGTGACCCTGCATTCTCAAAGGCATTATTAGTGGAAAATAAGTCCTGGCCGGCCCTACTAAGCTGAAAATATTTCTAACAGTAAAGGGATGGAAATAAAAACAAAATAATAGCACACTAAAAATTCTCAAATGGAGATTACAATGAAAGCCATGGATTTTAGAGCAATGTTTTGAAAAGCAACTCAAATTTACCATTCCCAAACCTTCATAAATTGTTTTTCTTTTTACTCTAGTCAAAGTGAATGCTTGTTTTCCTTGCATGCCACTGAAATGGAAAGTATATATTATATTTTCTAACGTTTATATTACTAAAATTGTCAAAGCATAGTGGCTCTTTTATTCAGCTCTAAAAAGAAAAGAAGACACTCCCATTTCAATCAAAAGTGCCATAATTTCTTTCACTGTAAATTAGATTTTGCCCCCTTGAAAACTGATTTTGGATTCAAGTAAACAGGGTATCCTCCTAAAACAATGCTCTGATACCTTATTTTGGTCTGGAGGTGATCCTACATTCCCTAAATCTATTCAAGTGGAGCACAAATTCTGGAGGGTGCTAACAAGGTGGAAAAGCTTCTGAGGAAGGGTGGGAGGAAAAAAGGGAAGAAGGAAGAAAAGATGGGAGGAAAAGAGGGAGGGAAGGAAGGGAAGAAAGGAGGAAAGAAGGGAAGAAAGAAGGAAGGGAGGGAGGGAAAGATGGAAGGAGGAAAGGAAGAAGGTAAGAAAGGAGGGAGGGAAGAAGGAATGATGGGAGGAAGGAAGCAAGGAAGGAAGGAAAGAAGGAAGGAAGGAAGGAAGGAAGAAAGGAAGGAAAGGAGAGTGGGTGGAAAAGAGGGAAAGAGGGAAGAAAGGAGGAAGGGAAGAAGGAGGAAGGAAGAAGGGAGAAAGAGAAGAAGGAAGGAAAGAAAGAAGGAAGGCTTTCCCAGCCTTTTCACCTACCTTCATCTGTAGTACTCTGCATATATCTTGTATGTACTTACTTATCTATATGCTGTCTCTCCTATTAGAATGCATGCTTTTCAAGGTGTAGGACTTTATTTTTTAACTTTCCCTTATAATCCAGCAACTGAAACAGTATCTGGCAAATGGGAAGTGCTTAATAAAGGCTTGTTGACAGACTCCCCAAATTTCTCCTTGATACTTAGAACATTCTATATTCTACCATAATTATTTCTGATTTTCTTATTCCCTCTGTTGGTTTGAAGGTTGATGAGACAGGGATCCTTTATTTCATTTTTCTATTTGGTCAGCAGTTTGTTAATCATTGAAGGATGTTATGAAGGTCTGTTGTAATGAGTTGAGGGCCACTAAATATCTTAAAGAGGAAGATGTCTTGCTAATAACAAAATCTCTTAATCAAAGAAAATAAGGCAACTTTAGCAATGTTTAGCGAATAAAGTTATGTTTCTGTTTTGTGCAGGTAATGATGGAATATCTCCTCTCTGTACTAATTTCCTTCCTTAATAGGCCTAAAACCAATTTGGTACCTCTTTTGTCCCCCACCTAAGTGTGCTGTCTGGTATATAGTCAATTTTATGAAGCTTAACCACATAAAGGAGTGTAACCTTAAAGGAAGCTTATATTTATCATAGAGCTTTTGTGTCCATCTGTTTAAGACCAAAGGGATTCAGTTTTGTTCATTTTTATATTCTTTTCCATTATGGATTTTCTATCCCATCTGTTAATAAAGGAGGAAAAATATATTGAGAGCAAAGCAGAAGGAAATTCATACCAGCTCCAGAATATGTATTTACACAATAAGTTATGTGTCAAGGTCGAGTATGTATAAATGTTGACTGAGTATGAGAACCCATGTGGGCATGTGGACATACGCCCATGAATACATGCATTTGACTCTCACTGAATAGCACCAAAACCCCAAACTGCTTCATCAAAATGTCTAGAGTCCTCTTCGCACCATGTTTTTACTTAGCTGTCCATTAAGCATCCATGTTTCCCACAATAAACACCACAGGTTTCTTCAGGGGGTTCATAGATTAAACAATACTTATACATAGGAATAATTCATTTCCTTTAAAGTGTTTCTCTTCAAGAGCAAATGAAGCAACTATCTATCCCCAAGGACAGGTAACAGCAGGCAATAACAGCAATATAAATTCATGGATATGTCCATCTATTCTGCTACTGGGGTAACAGAGCCAGGAACAGAATGAGAGTCACAAAAAACATAATGTATGAAGAAAAAGAAATCACACTCTGGGCTCTGGAAGATCCCTCCCTACCCTATTATTTATATGTCTCCTGCTGGGACCTTCTTTTCCATGAAAAAAATCCAACTTTATAATAATATCATTTAATGTTTCCTTTTCTTAAACAAAAGAGAAGCAAATCAACACACTGCTTTTTGCCATTCTGAGAGAGGAATGTCCTGGGCCTACTGTTAATTGGAATGGATGGCTTCCTAGGCTCTGAAATCTGTCAGGTATTTCTGGTGGCAGTAACATAATGCGATCCACAGGCACAGATGAAATGACTCATATTCTTCCCTTGTTCCTGGTGAAACTGATTTAGGTGGAGAGAAGTTCCATGTTTGAAAATAAACTGAAGGGCACAGTTACATACATTAAAAATTGCTAATTCATCGCAATGAAAGAAGGAAACAAGCCTTTGTTAAGCACCAGCTGTGTGCTAGGCTCAGTGATAAGCATTTTACAAACATTATCTTAGTTGGTCCATGTAACAACCCTGAAAGGTAGGTACTATTATTATCCTGATTTTAGCATTGAGGAAACTGAGGCAGAGGTTAACTGACTTGGTCAGAGTCTCACAGATATTAAGTGTCTGAAACCACATCTGAACTCACATCTTCTTGACTTCAGGCCCAATGGTCTTTCCACTGCACTATCTAATTGCCTTTCAAAAGCGAGAGGTCTTTGACACTCTGCTCACCTCATCCAGGGGATGAATGTTATTCACAATGAAGATCGAGGAGTAGAGAAAAGGAGTTCCAAATAATTTATATTTTAGTTCTCAAGTTTCAAACCTATATAGTTTAAAAATCGTATATCCATCTGCTTACTACAGAGAGTAGTGATTATTTTGTTTCCCTGAATTTGTTTCTTAATCACCTTCATGGGTGTTAATAGATTGTGGGTGCAATGTATCATACAAAATAAATTCATAAGGATTTGGCAAAGAAAATTATTTTGCTTTATAGGGGAGCACCTACTTGCAAAATGAATCATAAAATAGTTTATACAAATAAAGTAAATTGATGGACACTTGGCTCTATCTTACTAATGACTTTATTGTTGGATCCTTTATCCACAGATATCTTCCCTGACTTTTAAGAAAGATATTCAGAAGAAGAAAAAATTCAGCTTGCTTTTTGTTCATCTGCATAAGCCCAAATTCAATCATAAAACAAAATTTTGGTGTTATTCTATGTTTCCTCTTTGGGACAGATACAAGGCAGGCAGAAATTCTTAGAGATATTTTAACTGGAAGATCAAATGGCTCTGGGATCTATCCTTAAGAATCTGCTGTGTGTGTGTGTGTGTGTGTGTGCGCGCGTGTGTGTGTTTGTGTGTGTTTGTGTGACACAATTGCACTTTTAGGGTTTCTGATAGCAATTCCAATGACTTGTCACTAGATGGCAATGTTTGCTTCCTAGGTAGCTGAGATCTATGACCCAGGACTCTCTTCAATTGACTTGGTCTCCCAAATAAGCAAATCTAAGAAAATACTTTTCTTTCTTAACAGAATGAATATGAATAAAGCATCCTGTATTTGTATGTGTCAAAAATTATGATATAAGGTACATTTTGGAGGGTTTTTTTTAAATAGAGAATTCCATAGAATATAAGTTTCTTAAGTGACTGTCATCTTTATGGCTTTGTTCCTAGCACCTAACATAATACCTGACAGTTGACGCTCATTAAATATTTCTTGAATTTGAATGTGGATCTAGCACATATCTTAGTTAGTGTATATTTTTTCTGCTTTTAATAATTATTTGATTAAAGCATGGATTTTTTATTCTGTGGAAACTACCTTTCAAAAATAGATTTAGACTAAAACAGAAACTTACAACTTTAAAGCTGGAGTTCTCTGGGTATCTAGCTCTGCTTCCTTTCAATTCTGAATAAAATTTAAAATCTTATTACAGCTAAAATAGCTACTTTAATCAGCAGTTCCAGTGCTTGTTTTGCCATAGAGCATCCTATGAATTTCTCACAAAATTACCACCTTCTATCTGAAGGCAATGGTGAAGGAAATGACAAACCACTCCAGTATCTTTGCAAAGAAAATCCCAAATGTGGTCATGAAAAGTTGGACATGACTGAAAAATGACAAACAGTGGTTGGAAGGGAATGCTGTTCCTGCTTTTTCTATGCCTAAGTTCTGCCCCATCAGAGTAGGACCAACATCTTCCTGGGCTTCAGCTTCCTCCTCTTTGAAATGAGAAGGCTGGAGCTATGATCTTATGAGCTTAAGATGCTTCTTGTGATTTCCTCATTAACTATTCTACTTTTCTCATGTGATTTACTCATATTTCTTTGTGCTTTCCCTCCTCCTGTAGTGTTCATCTCTTCTATCTCCCATGGCTGAGCTTTTGCTTAGCTTTTCTCTTATGTCTGGAAAGCAGTCCCTCTTCATCTCTACCTCTCAAAATCCTTAAATTCCCTCAAAGCTTAACTTAAAATTCATCCTCAACATCAATCTTTTGCTGATCTTTCCCAACCACTAAGACCTCACACTGAAAATTTACCTTGTACTTAACTTTGAACATATTTTGTAGATACTTATATGGTAATATAGTTTCCTCCAACCAAATGGAAGCTCCTTGAGGGCAGGAACTATTTCATTTTTGTGAAATATTCCCTATTCTAGTTAAATGCCAGGGACTTACTAGGCACTTAATAAATCCTGATGGACTGACTGATTACCTTCTCCAGCAGTAAAGGCAGCTATTAACTATCAGTAGCTTAATTCTCTAATATCTTAGGCAGGGCAGTTGGGATTAAGTGAGGTGCCCAAGGTCACACAGCTAGTAAGTGTGTCAAGTGTCTGAGGGTGGATTTGAACTCAGGCCCTCCTGACTCCAGGGCCACCTAGCTGCCCCACTAATGGAGATTTTTTTTATGGCTAGAAGCAAGCATTTATACATTGCCATTGTTTCACAAAGATCTTTACGTATGCTATCATCTACATTTTACAGACCAGGACATAGATGATGAAAGAGTTTAAAAGAGAAACTTATGTAGCATAGCCAAAACAATTTTAAAAGATGTAAAAAAAAGTTTTTTAAAAAAGATCACAATAGAGATTTCTTTATAACTAATACAAAAGGATTTGTCTTTAAATGCCCCCAAATTCTTTTAAAAAATTTGCATGCTCTAAAGAGATTTAGTCAACAGATGAACTAATAGCTTTCCATAATTCAGGCAACTTTCAAAATGTGGTTTCAAGATACCTTCACACCCAAGTGTTCTCCAAAGTTCAATAAGAACAGTAATAATAATAATAATAGCATTTATACAGTGCTTTAAGGTTTGCGAAGTACTGTATAAATGTTATTATCACTTTTTTATTCCAACAACCCTGGGAAGTAGGTACTATTATTGTGCCCATTTTACAGATGTGGAAACTAAGGCACAGAGAGGTAAGGTGACTTGCCCAGAGTCACAGGATTAGTAAGTGTCAGAGTCCATATTTATGTTCAGGTCTTCCTGACTGCAACTTAATTCACTAAGCCACCTAGTTGTCCAAAGGCTTTCTTTGATGATAAGAGGAATATGAGGGATAACAGAGAGATGCTGTATTGGTACCCACAACATATGAAAAGAATCAGAAAAAGAACTCCCATAAATTAGATGGATTTTCTATGAATAATTTACAAAAAAGATCTAGACAAGAATACTCATGCTAGGATGGTATAGATGAGTAGTAAATGGCCTTAATGGAGGCTAAATGGAAGCATAAATAACTGTTTCCTTTCTCATTGTCTCTCTTGCTCCATTTCATTAAATGTTTTTCAGACACTATAGCCAAGTAACAAATCAGAATTTTTTTTAGTTGTTTTAAATTAGGAAACGAATAACACTGGTCTAAAAAGCACCCTGCTTGAAACACCTTTCGTTTAAAAAAACATTTTTTCTAGGTATTTAAATTTCTAGTTATCGAGTGCTTTTTCTAGGCCTGTAAGGACCCATGAAAAAAACTCAAGATCCCCTTGCTAGCCTAATCAAGGTACAGGAGATAGAAGACCACCGGACAGTCCGCTTGGATTATTATTGTCTCCCTGTTACAAATGAGGAAACATAACAACAACTGATACGAAGATAAATACCCAAAGTCATAAGGCAAATCAATAGAGAAGAATCTGTAACCTCAACTGAAACCTACTTCTCATATTAACACCTTTTATAATCTCCTTGAGATAGATGAACCAAGGCATTGTACTGCTATCTCTTTTGTTCTTTCTGTCACCACCAGGGATTTTAGCTGGATAGCCAAAGTTTCCCAACTGGTGACTTTGTGGGCAAGAAGTGGATCAAAAAGAGTCACTATGAATGCATTAAACTTTGTCATTGCTGAGAGAAAATCGGTTAGAAAAACCAATGATGTATCTGTTCTTAATTTACCTGAGTATCTGAGGCCAAGGCAGTGAAAATAATCAAGGGCTACATTTGATTTTAGCAGCATGAAACACTGATAGGTTAAATAATACTCAAATCCTGAAAAATGTTATTTCACTATGACATTTCACTATCACATCTAAAAATAATTAAATAAGCAACTGGATAATCAAATAAAAACCCAAACACCCCCACAAAAAACCCAAAACATGATTTATGACATTCAGAGAAAATTCCCCAATTGATGATACAAATACATACCTATACACATATATATGCGTGTATATATTCATATTTATATGTGAATATATGTACATATATGTATATGTGTACACACACATATATGTATACATATATGTATATGCACAGATCTAGAACTAAGACATCATGGACCATTTAATCCAACTTTCTCATTTTATAGCAATGAAACTGAGGTCCAGTGAGGTAACCATCAGAAGCAGAATTTGAATCCAAAGCTGTGAATCCAGAGCTACTTCTCCCTCCATTGCACACCACTTACTTCATGTGGTCGCCTATACAAACCAGATTGTTTTTATCTATGAAAGTGTATTTTTTCCCTTCTATCTTTCTTCAAAATTGCTCAGAGTTTGGACATTATTGACTAAGGGACCACAAATGGAAAACAGTGCCACATTTAAGCTGTGGCTACTGATAGTTAAATCCAAAGCATGTGCTGGGTCATCAGGATGATGAACTAAAGTATTGTTTTTGCACCAAGAAAATGACTTATCATTAAAAAATTGCCCAGTCTATTTGAATTATGCACTCCTAATTCAAAGTTGAATTACACAAAGCAGTTACTCTTCTTAGCTTTTCTCTCTAAGCTCCTCTCTTGCCTTTTTTAGAGCTTTTCTTGCTTGCCTAGAATGCATTTCCACCTCAGTTCTACCTCTTTGATTTCCTAGCTCCTTTCAAGGCTCAACTCAGGTGCTACTTCCTACCCCAAGCAAACTTTTCCTGATTCCTTTACTTTTTAGTTGTTTTTTTCCTCTCATCAAATTACTTGGCAATTACTTATCTATATACTTGTTATAACCATCCAGTGGAATGTAAGTTCTCTAAAGGTAGGAAATACTTCTTATTTTTTCTTTGTATATCTGTTACTTTGCACAGAATACCTTTTTAATGAATGTCTACTGAACTAAACTGAATATATAAGTACATATATACATATATGTGTGTATATACATATATATACACACAAAAATATGGATTTTTATGAAGGATTTTATTTTTTACATCAAATATACAGGAAAATGCTACGGGATACTATTTCTGACTCAACTATTCACATTTCATTATAAGATTTATACTAACTCTAAAAACTCTGTCTCCCTTTCCTTTAAAGTTTTACTT
>CM053623.1:194609866-194650182 GCA_028646595.1 Phalanger gymnotis
CTAAGTTATATACTCCACCAACATCTTAAATACAGCATGTGTCAAACATAACTGATTATCTCCACAAAAAACTCATTTTTGTAACCATCCACGTCATATGTGACTCCTCTCTTCTCTTTTTCCATATCCAAATCTTAGTGGGAATACCCCTGTAATATCTCTTTAATCCATTTCTGCTCTTTTCATTCCCAATGCTGCCATTCTAGGTCTAATGAAGGCATTTATTATTTCTTGTCTGGACAATTCTAAGAGTAAACTATAGAATATTTGTGGAAGTAGAGGAAAACTCAGGTTAAAAGCAATGAGGGATATACCAGCACTGGGGAAAGCCAGGGTTTTTTTTATTAGGTTGAGGCAGAAGAGAGAAGAGTAATAGATAAATATAGGATAAATGTGTTTCCCCACAACAAATTGGGAGATTATACAGGGAGAGAGAAGGATGAAAGACAGAAAGAGAAAGGGAGAGGGAAAGAGAGAGAGGGAGAAGAGGGAGAGAATGCAGAGAAAGATAAGAAATATTCGGAATGGATGAATATGTCATTGTCCACCCCAAATTACTGTAGTTAAGTAGGAAAAAATAAATATAGTACCTGACTTCCTTTGGAAAAACAATACATGCTTGGGTTCTTATCAATTGTTCAGCCTGATTCTCTTTTCCAATGTAATTGTATTGATTTTCCCTACATCTACCTTCATTCTAGGAGGAAAACATTGTGAAGAGAGAATGAGAATATCTGTCTACAGTAGTAAGAATGCCACAGTACGCACTAATAACTCACAAAGCCATTGACCTAGTCTTTAAATTCTACTTTAAAATAGTATATTGGATTTCTAGACATAGAAATTCCAAGTCCAGCAATGGTATCCTGTGGGAAAACAAAGAATTCTGGAAATGTATAGTCGCAGTTCCGTGTTTGCTATTGATGGGAAATTTAAAAAAAATCAAACAGTGATTAAAGGACCTATTGTGTGCATATGAGGAAAAGGGAATCAATATTAGTAAACTAATTATAGCAATCACAGTAAACATGTAGAGCTACAAAGTTTTCAAAGCACTTTTCATATATTGTTTAAGACGAGCCTTATAATAACCCCTGGAGGTAAGCAGGCATTATTATCCCCATTTTATAGATGAGGAATCTGAGCCTCAGGGAGGCTAAATGATTTGCTCATAGTCATATGGATAGCAAATCTCAGAAGTAAGATTGAACTCAGTGCCAAGTCCAGTATTCTTTCCACTATAACATCTCTCTAAGGTAATTAAACTAATCAAAGTAATCACGAGGGACAAAAAAAATAAAGAGTAACTGAGGACGGGTTAAAGGTAAACATTAACAGACCAACAGGCCTTTGGAAAGCATATTACCCTACCCAACACCTTGCAGAGGTAGTTTCTTTAATTGTATACTTTTAAAATTATGTTATAGAGTTAGTCTATCTGCCTTCCTTCTGCAAACACTAAATGTGCAACCAAGTTTGGAGCGTTCTGGATGGTAAGGTAAAGTTAGACCATTATTATCATATGGTGCCAAAGGTATAGATTGGATCTCCTTGAATTTATCCGGATAAGTCAAAGTAGACTCATTCAGGATCTGAGGGAACATTTCATGTACATGGAAAATGGAAGGTTATCTCATCAAATGATTAAAAAAACCCCAATCTTTAGATGTTTAAATTGAAGGCTGAAGCTTTTCCTGATGCAACTGGGGAACAGTCATAGATTGACCCAGAACTGGAAGAGACCTTAGCAGTCATTAAGTCCAATACTCTCCTCCCCATTTTGTAGATGAGGAAACTGAGATCCAGACGGGTAAAACGATTTTACTGAGACCACGTAGGTAATGAAGAGAAAAGTTGAGTTGGCTAGTGCTTTCTAACTTCTTTGAAGATTTGTCCCAAGGAAGATGGATTAGTTTTATTTTTGTTGGCCTCAGAAGGTCAAATTGTAGTGTCCTAAGGAAGAGCACTGGATCTGAATCCCTTCCCTGCCATTCCCAATATGTGGAATACTGAGTAAATCATTTAACCTCTCTGGGACTCAGTTTTCTTTTTTTGTAAAATGATAGAGTTTTGATTAGACAACCTTTGAGATCTTTAAATTTATTCTGATTATCCTCAAATTTGCATGTCTATACTTATGTTCGTGTTGTATACTCCCTCCTCCCACTATGCAATCAGCATATTGAATATATGCTCCTTGAGGGAGGGCGTTAGTTTATCCTTTTGTCTTTGTAGCCCTTTCACCTACCATAGTACTCCCTGCACATACTATGTATTTAATAAATGCTTGTTAAACTGTACTGAAAAGTAATTTTAAATATTATCAATTTATATTAACATCTTTGCAGAATACATATCAATAAGTATTCAGACTTTATTCAGTTTATTTTGCTATCAGAGTTTATTTATATATTTATTACAGTATTATCACTTTTGTTAAAAGGACTAGAAGCTTGGGCAGCTGTTAGAAAGACCTTGCCTTTCATAAACCCTACAACAGATGCTGCCAGAGGGGAACAAAGAGAGCCGTATTCACAACTTCAAACAGCAAGTCAGGAAGCCAATAAAACTGAACAAAATAAGCTTTGACTCACATGCCTGGACCCTACTAGAAAGTTAATAGTCTAAGTCATCTTGAGAACAGTAGATAAACATGTTTGTAGGGAAACTGAATTCTCTACATATACCACTGGAAACGAGAAAACAAAACATTTTGCTTAAGGATAAGCACAGCTAGTGAAAAGTGCTTTCTATTTCAGATAGGAGATAAACAGCAAAGAGGAAAGAATGGCATTCTAGACAAGGGAGGGCTGAAACCAAAAGAGGGAAGGAAGCAGAGGAGTTCAAAAAAGATCTGGAGATAAGGCATACTACCGTTTGGCTGGGGCTTAGAGGGCAGATGGGGAAAAGTAGGAAGCATGTCTAGAAAGGGAATGTAGCATCAGATCTTGAGGGGACTTGAGTAACAGCCAAAGGATTTTGTGTTTTACAAGGTAAGCAAATTATAAATATTTATTGACCACCTACTATAATATTCAAGAGGATCTATGGTAGGTCACCTCAGAACCAGGAAAGCTTAGGTTCAGGAACTATCTCTTACACATACCAGCCAACTGGACTGTATGGTCATTTATTCTCTTGCGGCACAACAGTTCTTGAAGACACAAAGTTACAAATTAGTTGAGAATATTTTCTGTTTCTGGAGGGAGATTCCATTCTAAGAGTTTACTAACCCTAAGTAATCACAGGACCTAAGAAACAAAATCAAAACAATATATTCAGTACTGTGCTCCTCACTGTAAAGGATACAGAATATATGCAATATGTAATTTGTGCCCTGTCCCACCCCCCTGCCCCAGGAGTATATAGTCTAGTATAAAACTCTATTTTGGTGCTAAGCTGGGAGAATCATTTGCCTTTACATGGGCACCACTTGGCCCTAGCCTCTTTGATACTACAGATGCTAGCTGCTCACAAATTATACCATTGCACTGTTAGCTAATGCTAAGAAAGACAGTGAGGTGGTACAGTGGATAGAATGTGTGGAGTCCCCAAGACTCATCTCTGTGAGTTCAAATTTCATCTAAGATATTTAGTTTTTGAAGAGGACTATTGCATCAGGGAAATGATAACATGACTTGCAGTTGACTTTGATTTGAGTGGGAGAGGGCTATGCAAGGTCACTAGCCTCACTGTCTCCTCCACAGACATCTGGATCCAACCTATGAGTAGACTGAGCTGTCTGAATGGGGACCCAGCTAGTTGGGTAACTCAGCTTCCTCTCCCTTTCCCTTTCCCTCTCCTCTCCAAAGGAAGGTAAATTTTGATGGCCAGAAGCTGCCCATTTAAGTTGAGGTTTACTGGATAGATCTCTCTTTCTCTCTCTCTCTCTCTCTCTCTCTCTCTCTCTCTCTCTCTCTCTCTCTCTCTCTCTCTCTCCCCCTTCTTCCCTCCCTTCTTGCCTTCCTCCCTCCCTTTCTTCCTTCCTTCCTTTTTATTTCTTTCTCCCAGTTCATTCTGAAGCTCATAGATTAGTCCACAATAGGTCCCTGCCCAAGCTCCACTTAATGGCTGCATTTTAGGCCCTCCTGGCTTAGCGTGAAAGTCAGTGATAACTATTTTTCTTTGGAATAGCAACCCTGAGGATCTTACCCTTCCAGCTTGACTTTTTTTTCTTTTTTTTCTAATTAAAGGAGCGATCCCTTGAGTCACACTTCTTAAAGAGGCCTATTCACTGAATGAGCCTTACCTTACTCTAGGTTAGTACATGAAAAGACCTTAGCCTACCAAGGCCAGGGTCTCCCATTGCATACTGGGTCATCTCCAGTCATCCCAATGAATATCTGGTCACTGGATCCAGATGGCTCTGGAGGAGAAAGTAAGGTTAGTGACCTGGCACTGTCCTCTCTCACTCAAATCAAAGTCAACTGCAAGTCATGTCATCATTTCCCTGATGGAATAATCCTCTTTGAATACAAAGGAAAAACACAACAACCTGGGTGAATCACTTAATCCTGTCTGCCTCAGTTCCTCATCTACAAAATAAGCTGGAGAAGGAAATGGCAAACCACTCCACTATTTTTTGCCAGGAAAACCAAAAAAAAAATGGGGTTATGAGGAGTCAGACACAACTGAAAAGTAACTGAATGACAACAAAATGCTAAAAGAGCAGTCCACTGCTTCCAAAGCAAAACAGAACAAAAAACCTTAGGTGATAGCCCCTATTCTTTACACAAGGGGTCTTCACAATGTCTCAAGCAGTTCTTATTGTGATAGAAACTCCTGAAGGTTATATGTAGCACAACCTCTCATCTAACCCTTCATGTAAAAGTTTTTAGTCATCATTAGTAGTTAGAGAGTCTGAATGTGAACTAGGTCTATAGCGGTTTTACACAGGGATATACCAAAAAGTATGAAATATTTTGATGAGCTGACAATCATTAAGAAGCTTTGCTGAGTCACATAGTGGGTTGAATAGAAAAGTATAGAATCTGAAGTTGGTAATGCCCCCAAGCAGTTTTCTTGTCTACAGTTTTCCGAATCATCCTTGAATACTACAGTTTCTTGGAATATTTTCCAAGTTAACTATTAATAACAATTAAATTCCAAGTAGAGTTAACTATTATTAACCAATGAACATGTTATTTCTAAACCTCGTTCCTTCTTATTCCTTCCCTCTCCAAATTACGCTTGTGTTCCTAATTGTAAATCTCATTTAAAAGAGATTGTATGCCACTTGACCTCACAGTTTTCTAGACAACTCTAAGAATGAAAGTGGCAGAGAAGATGCCAACCTACACTGGTAAAGGAAGGAACTCACTTAGGTGTTCCCTGTACCAATGAAATTACAAGACCATCCCCTAACCTTTTCATTTCCTTTGTTTCCTTTTATTGTTTGGCCAATATTCTGGATTAAAAATTCGCATTTATGGGTTATGTGACTTCAGAAATTTCAATATCTTTCACCTCACCCATCTTCCAACAATGAAATGTGCCCACTCACAACAAACACAATGACAGAATAAGTAATTATTATTAAGATGATTTGAATTCCTAAATTTTATACAGACTACAGTGGCTGCAGTTGGTTGGTAGATTAGAAAGGCTATTCCTTATTCAAGTGCAGAGTACAAAGAGTCTAATGCTATTAGCTTTTTGAAAGATGGAGACCATAACGGCTAAAGGGATTCATTGATATTCTAAAATTCAAGGTTAACTATCTTAACATGATTTCTTGTCATGTCACTATTTTAGAGAACCAATGCCTTAAAAGACAGTAATAATTGTTACTTTAAAAGAGGAAGGTGAAAAAAATTAATCCTTTTAATCATAATTAAAACCTGCCAGATAAAAATATAGTACTCACATGACTTCAAAACACTTAACTTTTTTGTGAAGGTAAAAAAGAATGTAGTTACGGAGTAGCATATAATGAAACAGGACTGTTCAACACAAATGCATATATAACATGCACAGAGGGTGTATCATACAAACATGCTTTATGAGAAGACAAATCTTTTGTGACTCATAAACAACTGTGAAAATCTATAATGCTACTTCATAAGACCAATAAAATGAAATGAATTAAGAATTTTTTCCACTACAAATTCATCTGAAGAATGATTACTTCCCCTCAGGAGGTGGCAAAGCTTTGTAATGCAGTACAAATTGAAGGAAGTCCTACTATAATCAGAAAGAATGAAAAAAAAAATCTCTCATTGACACATTTCAAATCTATTTTATTAACAAATCATTTGCCTGTTTACATATAGTCTTTCTAATACTGAAGTTATGCCATAAACAGGCATATTTTCACATTCTCCCTAAATTCCATCTTACAGTCTGTGGTTCAGATGCCTGAATTTCTGAAACAGGCTGGACAATGGAAACTTTACATTGCATTGGTAATGGACAAAGGGGCCCCTAAGGAAGGATCTGAGTGGTTGACAACTTAGGCTTCTGGCAATCTAATAGGTGGAATTCTCCTCCCTGGGTTAGTCTTGAAACGGTAATTAACATGGGGTTGGATCCCAGATGTGTCTTGTGTCTGGCACAGAAAATTAAAGGCCAGAACTGTGATCCTGAGTGTTGATATCATGAAAGCTCTTACTGTTCTTAAAAAAAAAGAGGGGAGGGAGAGAGGGAGAGGGAGAGGGAGAGGGAGAGGGAGAGAGAGAGAGAGAGAGAGAGAGAGAGAGAGAGAGAGCAAGCGCGTGCACACACACAGGAGGACTAGGAAGGGGGTGGGGTGGGTGAGAAATGAATGGTTGGATGTTTGGCCTTGAACAGTCTGGACAAATTCCAAGTTGAGGGATTACATTCTGCTTTCCTTAGCTTCCCCCCTGTAGTTCTTTTTGGATGCAGTCCCCTCATTCAATTCCTTTCTAAATGATTTTGCAGTATTGTTGTATGCTGTTAAACAGCTGCTGTGTTCCACTCCAGTGGTGGGCAAAGTGATTTCCATATTATCTATAGTTTGTACCACACTCTGCAGGGGGTGAAAGGTGCTAGATAAATGCATACTCCTGCTATTCCTTCAAACAGGGAGCTACATACTGATGTGAATATCACAGAGGCATTTCTGCAAACATAGTCACACTGGCACCAGGAGAACAGTTTTCCTAGCAAAGTGAATATAGGTCCAGATTGCATGACTTTACCTAGATTTCCCATTCTGCTTTGTCTCACCCCCCATTCCTACTTTAATAATAATAGAGGAATTTCAAAAGAATGACTCAGAGAAATTTAAATGCAAGAACCACATAGTCATTAAGCAAATGCAATGTGTTTAGTAATGCTAAACTAGATACACAGTCAGAATAGATGTGGAATATAAATTGAATAAAGCTAGAGGCAAGAGTTCAGGGCATCTCAATAAATACAGCACCAGAGCATTTACTGTATAACCACCTGGATTTTGAACTTGACAGTTCAGAAGTCAAATTATTTCAGTAGAGAAAAACTGTGGAGGATGGGGGAGAGAAATAGTCTGGAAATATCATTCTAAACACATTTTTTTTTCCTTCCAAATAAGAAACATTTGGTAGGAAAGGATTAACCCAAACATGCTGAATCTTTCAACCTGAGATTGGAAATGTATTGTTACTCCTCCTGCCAAAAAATCACAGCTACAAGACAGAATAACTTATTCATGAATGTAAATTATAATGAATGAGCAGAAAGCATATGCCATGAGGACTTTTAATTTACTACTCTCTCCAATCCTGCAGCAGACGGCACTGATAGACTTCATCCTCCATTAAACTTCCTTTATCCACACAATTTCTTGCTACTGTTCTCTTCTAGGGGTGAGAATCTTGATTGTGAAATTATTTTAATCATTTTGGAGGGTAAGCTGAAAGATCAAGAAGCACATTTAGATGCCTTGAGACAGCAGTTTGGTCACATTACAGTGTACACTGCTGCAATCTGTCTTTGGCACTTGAATTGTTCTACCATGCAAATGATTAAAGTTGAGCATATGCTTAAAACAGAATTACAAAACCCAGAAATTTACTAAAAGCAAAGACCTTCTTGATTAATTCAACCTCTGAAATTAATCCATGCATTAAGTTCTACTTTTCCTTTTAAATGTGAAATGAGTTCTAAATTGAAAGAAAGGCACAGAAGAAAGAATGAAAGAAGGGAAGGAAGAAAGAGAGTGAAAGAAGAAAGAAAAAAAGCAAACAAGCAAGAAAGAAAATTTAGGAAGACAATTCAAATGCAAGTAAACTTATAGATGATGAATTTGATATTAGGAGTAATAGATTATCATTTTCCACCTTCCAGCCAACGAACAACATTCTCAACTTGCGTCACTATGCCAAAAATACTGTCTTTTTCACAAACAGAGCTTACAATCCATTGCTCTTCTAGGCATCACTGAAGCCTAAGAATAGACTGCAAATTGGTAGTATAGAGTGCCTTTCAGACCCAATTTTTCTGAAAGCACTTCAGAAAGCAATTAGTTGGATAATGGTAGTGCGCTGACTACCAAGGCTATCTTGTAGCCATTATGTAGCCACTAATAGCTCAGGCAACAGTCTAACAAATAAAAGAGGTAGTAGGAATCCTGTTCTTCTAAGAACTTGGTACATTTTTTCTGTAAAACCTGTTTAGACTTGCTTCATATATATATATATGACAAATTAAAAATGACATCTTCACTCATAGAAATAAATATAAAGCTTTGGTCTCGAATTGAGTTTCTCTTAAATTTTCAAGTAAAAGTTTCCTGGTCGAACTCCAGAATGATCTCTCAATTCTGTCCATGACCAGTTAGTACAATTTTTCTCTTGTTGATATAAACCTTTCAGTACTGAATGAAGATCTATTACATATTGCTATCATTGAGTTCTTTCAGTCATGTCTGACTCTGTGACCCCTTTTTTGGCAGAGATACTGTAATAGTTTACAGTTTCCTTCAACTAATATTACACATAAGGAACTGAGGCAAAGAGGATTAAGTGATTTGCCCAGGGTCATGCAACTAGAAATATCTGAGGCTGGATTTGAATTCAGGTTCCCCTCAGTCCAGGCCTGGTGCTCTATCTACTGCACCACCTAACTGTCCCTTTGGTACAGTTTGGTACAACCAAATCAGATTTAGTTACCCCAGATGGTACATGGAAATCTGTTCATGTCCTGAGTGGTGGATAATATACTTTTTGCTCTTGGGAAGTGGGTACATGTTGGGTGAACAATGGTGGTTCACTGCTTCTCAAACTTCTTTCCCATTGTAGTACAGTAAAAAGAATATAGGATTTGAATAATAACACCTGGGTGTAAACCCAATGTCTGACACTGACTACTTATGTGACCTTGGGCAAGTCACTTAATGTCTTGCAGTATCAGTTTTTTTCATTTGTAGCATGAGGGGGTTGGGTTAGATAGCCCCTAAGATCCATTCTACCGCTAGATCCTATGATCCAGGATCAAGGAATATGCTTGCATTGCTTGTTGAAATGGCCTACTAGATGGGAATACAGAATGGACCTATAATTTCATTGGTATAGAGAATTTCCAACTAAGGAAATTCACTATTCTAATGCAGGCTAGCACTTTTTTTCTGTTTTAGCACTGTTTTTAGCACTTTTTTTTAGTTTTAGAGGGTTGCTTTGAGAATGGAGAGATTTAGAAGTTATCTAAGCTTGAAAAATATAATGTTTCATTGAATTAGCAACATTTTGAACCACTCAATGGCAAACTGGCCTAATTTTAACTACAACTACTTCTGTTCAGTTGACAATGTTGTTGACATACTTTCTTTTAGAGGGTTTCTTAAAGGGTGCACTTCAGATTATCATGTCATTTGGGCAACACGTTTGGGTCAGAATCATTGCTGATGAAGATTAAAGAGGGTGAGCTACATACTATGATGTTAGAATTTGGAGTTGGTTTGTGTGCTCTGACATACAGACTTAGAGGCAAAGTCATCTTGCCATCTCTAAGAAAAATTACAACCCCAGAGAGCTCTTAAAATTCTGTACCTCCACCCTCATAAAGTGAGCTGGATTCATGAAAAGTAAAGTAGTAAAACCAATTCATCTGGGAAACAAATGATGAAGTCGCCCAGGACCACAAGTTAGATTAATGTGCAATTAGGATATTAAGCCACCTTTACTCAGTTGGTCCAATGGAGTTTTTTGGCTAAGGGCCACTGTGTGTCACTGTGCTACTGTTATAAATACAAACCGCAGCCATTACAGTATCATATCTGAATGCACATTCTGATTCCCGTTTTTGGACTAAGGATTTTTGTCCTTAGTTCAGATTAAATGGAGAATCTAAGTAGCTTTGAAAAGCACATGTTTGTGGAAACTAAGGAGTAGAAGTATACCATCATTTTTCCAGGAAAGAGAATAAATATAACGAACCCCAAACCTTTGTTTACTTAAGGTTTTTCCATTTTGCCTGAGCTAGAATCAAAATGTAGTAACATTAAATTTGTTTTGAAATTTTGACTTGCATCATGCAACCTCAACATGCCTTAATACTATTTTATATAATTTAATCTTACATTACTGACATTTATTGAATATTCTAAAAAATGTATAAATTCTGACTGGCTTTATAGATGAGCATGCAAGATTTTAAACACACACATATTCTTTCCATTGTATCAATTAAAAAAGTTAAATGTCTGATACATAATAGGCACGTCCAAAGATGAGGAACAAACATCTACACTTCCCAGTGAGGCCAATTCACTACTGAAACTTTGCTGTCATTTACCACCCTTTGAAAAGCTGGAATTGAGTGCCCCATCAGGTCATAATATATTCCTTATTAGGAATAGGCTGAATTTGGGTTAGACATCAGTAATATAGATACATACGTACATACCTCCTCCTGTCCCAGTATTTCCAAGTAGAAGATATTCAATTAAATAAAAGAAACCCCTATTTCTCCTATGCCTGGCACCTGTTAAGTGATATTGCTTATTTAAAACATGTGGTGATTACAACCCTTTGCCTCAAATCACCTCTTGCTGAAGTTAATGACTACTTTGCAGGAATATTAACAAGCCTCCTTACTTCAACTCCTCTTCCCAACACTGAGTTCATTAGCTGCTGACAGTGACTGATTCCTTAAGAGCTACTTGCACACTAGAAAAGAGAATCATATTGGATACTATAGTCAATACACCAGCCTTCCCTTCTCAGAAGCAGCCAGGTTAACATTTTGACTGTGAGAGAGCTGCTTCATTTTAGCTTATCATGGGCAGAGGTTCCCATAAGAAGACAAGACGAGCCAAAGATTGACTGTTTCTCCTCAAGAGAGACAGGGAGGGACCAAAATAGCAAGGGTAAGGTAACACAAATTAGACTTGAACTCCCATTTGGAAGGGCTGTCAGATGCAGTTTGTACAGCAGTTAGCCTAGTCCTCATCAACACCATTAGTCTCTCACTTTCAGGAAAACAAATATGAAAAGTGTCAAAGCTCCAGACACTACCTTTTTGTTAGACCTCCAAAAGTAATGCTGTAAAAACAGTGTCCTACCTTTAATGATCCCACAATCATGTTGTCTTAAAATCATGCATTGTCTTTCTTCCCAGGATTTGCAAATGAGATTAAATCAATCTTGAGTAATGACAAACCACAAGCAGGTGAAAGTTATCAACTGCAGCTAATAGTAAAAGGCCAGTGTCACTGGCCACGGTTCTGAAGTTATAATCAGGCCTCCTAGATTCACCTGCTCTTACAGCTCAGAGAAACAGAGTAAAGCACAATGTATCATTAATATACCACAATGTGGCAATGTTCCAGGATACAAATGTTTTATTCATGAACAAGCAGATGTTCCATCCACCCTTTTTTCTCATTACCAAAACTCGTTTCCCCTATCCCTTAGTAAGTAATGAATTTCCATCAATTCTCTCCTTTCCCTATGGTTTATTATTCCTACCATTACCAAAACTCATGCCTATCAATGAAATTTAACAATTCATAAGATCATAGATTTAGACATGACAAAATCTCAGAGGTTATGAAATTCAAAGTCCTCAATTCAGGGAGGATAAGGTACTGACTCAAGATAATACAAGTTTTAAGCATCAGAGGTTGAATTTGAACCCGTCTTCTTAATCTGGGGCAAGTGTTCTTTCCACTCTATCATGTTTTAAAAATTAAGCATCTCTTATGTAATAGACACTAAGGATCCAACGATAGGGTGAAAACACCTACACTTCCCAGTGAAGTCAGTTCATTACTGACACTTAGCTGCCATATACCACCCTTCGAAAAGCTACAACTGAACACTCCATTAGGGCACAATATATTCTTTACCAGGAATATACTAAATTTGGATTTAGAGGTTAGTAAAATAACCTTTGAACTGGTGGGAAGGGCTTCTAAGAGCCTTAAATCCACAATTAGGGATAAGGTTTTGGTGTTGGGAACCTCATGTTTAACTGAGGTCCATCCAAGCACATCTTCCTTGGTAGTATCTGAGGGGGGAGTAGTCTAGGGATCTGGTTTGTGGGTCATTAGCAATAGTAAGGAATGTGCTGCCAGTTCCCAGTTACTGTGAATTCTCCTTCTGTCTCTATAAACTGGGGAACATGAAGGAAGGAGCTACCCCCAAGGGAAGAGATTATAAGATGTGTTATCTTCAGTTAGTTAGAAAGGAGTTAGAAAGACTGAAAGAAGAGATCAAGGAAGAAGGCTGGGGTTTAAACAAAGAGTTTTAAAGGGAACAGACAAAGGGAAGTACAGAGAAGAATATACAATGGTGGGGAGAAGGGGCTCAGCTGCATAAAACTGAGATCAAGTGGAGAAATGGAAACAGATTTTCTCTTGGGCAGATAACATTAATGCAACTCAAAAGTCATTTCCTACAAAAAGTCTTTCCTGATTCACTTGAACACCACTCTCCTTACCTCTTTTGTCTTTGATAGAACTCCCTTATGCCCTCAACCAATAATACTGAACTATACTGAAATAAACAACTGTTCTAAATATTAATATTTCTTAGGACAAACCTATGGCAGAAACTAATATTTGTTTCTACCTTTATTTGGTTTCATCTAATTTGTTTAGCACCCTACTGCTTTCCCTCCAGGTGGGTGCATCTGATCTCATGTATCTATACCTTAATGATTTTAAGCCAATGTGTTATTGATTCCAGTATTTTTCGAATTTTCTCAAAACTCTGAATGGAATGTGTTTTACACCAGTGACTCAGTAGAGTTATTTGGGGGTAGCAAGAGAGATCTTTCTTAGGTGTCTGAAATTTTGGGGGGACGACATTGCCTGTGATTTCATTGGTATGTGGAACTCCTGGTGAGGAAATTCCTTCCATCATTGCAGATCTGTATCTGCTCTAGAACTTAGAGCCTTAGAGTTATTGAGGGCATTAAGAAGTTAAGTGACTTGCCCAGGGTCACACAATCAGTACGTGTCAGAAGTGGGAACTGAACCCAGGGCTTTCTAACTCTGAGATCAGCACTCTGTCTGCTATGCCATAGCAGATTCTGAGATAACATGGAGATATTTCACCTACTGAATGGTTGGCTAGGACTTTTACACCTGTTCTATTCTTCCCCAGTCTTCTCTCTCCTATTGTTTTCTACCTCTATTTTTCTTCTCATTTAAAAATCTCCTGTTCTTTGTTTCCCTAGCTTCGTTTCCACTTGCTGTTTTAAAGGCAGAAAAAGAAGATTGGTTCAATGAAAAGACATCCCTTCCATTTTACAAAGTCATAAACTCTTAAGCTTTTTGGTTACCAAATCTCATACAATTTTTCTGAATTCCTAGACTTTCCTCCTTTATCCTATGTACTCTTTTTTTTGGAGGGGGGAAGGAAGGGCAATTGGGGTTAAGTGACTTGCCCAAGGTCATACAGTTAGTAAGTATGTCAAGTGTCTGAGGCCAGATTTGAACTCAGGTCTTCCTGACTCCAAGGCTGGGGCTCTACTCATTGTGTCATCTAGATGCCCCCTATCCTATGTCCTCTTGTCACATTATTAGAGCAAAGGATACAGAGGGCGAGAAAGCAGAAAATAAGCAAAAAGTTGAGGCCTTTGAGAAAACAGCTTTAGATATATCTGTTTCCAAATTTGTAGGCCATTTTTCTTTCTATTGCATAAATTAATAAACACTTCTGTCTTTATTCTATATATTCTTTGATACCTGTCTCACTGGGTATTTGTTTTTATTTTAAAAACTGAGCTACTTCAAAGCCAAGGCAACAAATTCCATTTGTAAATAGTTATTTTTAACTTCTTATTTTATAAATCTAGAGATGGTAAGATCGAGTCTGAAGGTATGTGAGGCAATTTTGCATTAACAGGGTTATTCTTTAAAGGAGGTGGGACCTTGACATAGCTTTCAAATAAGACTACACAGATGGATACCTGCATTACCAAAGAGGCAGACTAGTTCTACACATACACAAGAATGTGTTTTGCTTAAAATCACTGATTCATTATATGATATGTAAATATGTTATTCTCTCCTTTTCAGTTATTTGTTTAAGAGATATTTATGGATATTTTTAAAGGAACAGTGAAAAGACCCTGATTTCCACCCCAGTGTTGAGAAGCAAGTTATTATAATCCATCTATAGTTTTTCAAAATGGAGGATCATGATGGCAGCCACCTTACTTTCCCCTTATATGAATCAATCAATAATAAAGGACAATTTCATGGATAGGATGGTAGAAATAAAGCTCTTGAAAGACTATTTTTTAAAAAGTTTTTGTCTCTTTATTCCTGGGAAGCATGGAATAACATCTCAGTGCCCCCTGGCCCTGAATAATTCTGAGACCATATGTAACAGAATAGTTGATAATCTGCATCAGTAGATGAAGTTTCCATATTGGGAAGACTGTGATGAAGTCACAGTCCATACCCTACATCTATCCTCGCCCAATAAAATAAAATAAGATAAAATGAATCTAAGCTTAAAATTATGCCTTGAATATAATAGCCTTTTATTCATAAGATCAGACTTAAACTTGAAAGGGTCTTTAGAAGCCATAAAGTTCAAACCCAGTATATTACAGCTGAGGAAGCTGAGAACTAGAGGGGTTAAGTTTCTTGTGTAAGGTCACACAAGTAGTGCCAAAGGTAGGATTTATCCCCAGCTCATCTGATCTGAAAGCAATGACTCTTTTTAACATTGGGTTATTTTCTGTATGCAATCTGTGAATTCTTTCAATTGGAATTTCATTTTTACATTCATAAGTTCTGGACCATTCTCTTCTTTTATTTTTTCATTATAGTGTTAAAGTTTTCTTGTCCTGACATGTTCCTCCAGGAGACTTAAGATACTTAAATTGCTCCTCACATTCTGTCTTAGAGATGAGTATGTTTCGCTTGCATAGTGAGTATATTTTCTTTAAATGTTGTTTTCTGCTACCCTTTTTCTAGGTTGTTCTTTACTCCTGTGTATTTGCATTCCCAATAAATTGGTCTTTCTTTTGTTTCTTTGATGAGGCTTATCATTGGAGATTCAAGGGTTTTTCCCCCCTATTCTGCTCATCATTTTAGCTGTGAAGAACATAAATTCTCATGCTATAATCCTCATTTCTCTTCTAAATTACTCAGGAACAGGGTGATGTGGTTCCATTTTCTCCTCAAATTCCACAGGGTCTTCTGGCTCATCTACTTTGGGATCATTCTACTTTATTTTCAGCATTTATTCCTGGATGTCCAAACTCACTAGATCTTTCCTTCAATTACTATTTTTCCTACTGATTTATCTATTTATGTTTTGATAGTTCTTCTTCCCGAAATATTTGGTACATTCAGTCTTTTTTTCTCCCTTATTTTCCTTATCACTCACTTCATGACTCTCTCCTGTTTGATTGTACTGTCATTGAAGGCTGGATCTGAAAGCATCTCTGCTTCCTTTCACACTGGGCAATTCATGATTCACCAATCTAGATCTCTGTCTCAATTGACTATCCATGGTCAGAACTGATGAAGCTGGGTGCTGTGCTCTTTTCTTAGGCTTGGGAGAGGGCTGCACAGCCTCCTACAAACATGATGTCTTATCCCAGTGATCTGCCCCACTCCTTCTGTTCCTCAGTTCTCTGCAGTTTGACATTTGCAGTTCAGAGTTTGTTTTCTCTGGCACTGGTAGTTCAGCACTTTTCCTTACTGGTACTTACAGGTGTAATGGCAAGCGAAGTGGAACTTTTTATTTTGCTCTTTTTTCTTTTGGAGTTCTAGTTCTTCTCAGGTCTAAGGTAATCAAGTGCCTTTGATTGAGATTTGCCTTTGTTAGAATCAAGAGTCTTTGATTATAATCAAGAGTCTTTGATGACTTGCTTAGGTCACAAGAAAGCCTGTCACATGATTTCCAGTCACATGGTTGTGATGTCCTCTGTGGACTGACCCTGAAGAAGTGTATATATACTCTGAGGTTAGCATTTTGCTTTGGAGGCTTACTCATTGGAAGAGCATTACTGTGATTTTGCCAGACGAGACTCTCAGTAGCCATTAGGGAGCCTCTCCCCGGCTTTGAAAACCCAGATATTGGTGCTTCTCTCTCTGGTAACTATGTAAGTATTGCTATGGACAGATGGTTAGAAACCCTGTCTACTGATTTGTGTTATTTGCTCTGTTTATATAATTTCTGCTTGTAATTTCTGTTTGTGTTTTTGCTGAAGTTCAAGGTGCTGACTTTTTCCCCTGAACTAAATGAATGATATATGTATGTTTACTTAAAGTGAGATTGCAAATCCAATTAAAATTGCTTTCCTTAGGAAAGCAGATCAAAGAACCTGTGCTAGCAGCCCTCCTGTGTGCTGGTGTTGTTTGTTTTACACATCCATAGTAGCTGCTAGTAGCACTGTTGTTGCAACAGAATGTAGCCTTGGCAGACTTTTGCTCTTGAAGGGTTGTGGCCAAGCTGGCTGTTGAGCTCTGAGTATACTTCTGTGACCTGGAGCTAGTAGGAGAAAGAGGAAGAAGGGAATAGGGTGTAGGAACAGATTTGATATAAGCCTGTGTCATGTTCTTGGGCCTGCTACTGCAGCTTCGTTGGGGATAGCATGGCACCTGGGTAAAAGCTACTGGGTAAACCAAGGGTCAGTGAGTATTGCTTTCTCAGTTTAGGTGATTGTTTTTAACCTTCTTTTGGATTCTAAATGGCCTAGACCATGGAAACCCCTGAATTTGATATATCTTTGATGCATAATTTTTATTTTGGAGAGGTCTGAGAGGTTGTGAGGATCAGAGAAAATGTGGTCTGCTATCTTGTTGCTCATGTGACCCAGAAGTCCAACAGCTGTCTTTAATTTTACTATATTGACTCTTAATAAATGTTGATTGAATTCAATAGAAGAGACACCTATGAAATGGAAAGACTCCTGGCAAGGAAGTCCTGGGACCTGGTTTCTAGTCCCATATACCATGTCCTTCATGACCTTCTACAAGTCACTTATCCTTTTTTGCTTTTGTTTTCTCAACTATAAAACAAAAGGTTTGGACTAAATAGTTTCTAAGGCTTCTTCTATCCTAAGTTATGATCCCAAGAAAAACTGGAATTTATAATTTTACTCATTGCAAATCAGTGTTTGACAATAGTTTTTATGAAGTGGCCACTGAGTGTTGTGGTAGGAGTCAAATAATTTTCTTACGGGCAATTGAATTTATGGAGAAGCTTGGTGCAGTAGATAGAAAACCTTTCTTGAAGCTAGAAAGATTCAATTCCCAATTTTGACACATACTGTCTATCAGACTCTTAGCAAGACACTTAACCTTGCAATGTTCTAGGTCAGATTCATAGCTGTCAAACATACAGCTTGGATGTGGGTATGCATCCCATAATATTCCTGAGTTCAGGGTGAACTATATTAAAATGTAATTGGGAATTGTTTAACAAGATAAATAAAAATGCAATAAAGCACAGATAATATCTTATTTTCTAAGTCAAAACACATGTGGATGCATTGTTCAGTGGCCACATTTCTACTTGAGATTGACACCACTGTTCTAAGTTACTCTTTGAGACTAGTGAAGGTTCTGATCTGCTTTGATAGAGGGCACAGAGTTCACTATTCCAATGAAATCAAATCATAGCTCTAACCCTTATTACTAGCCTTTGAGGGCAAGTCACTCAATGCATTGAAAACTATTTAAAATTCTCACTTTTATCATCTCTGCTGTCCACTCAATCACTGGACCAAAAATTCAGAAAGATGACAGATCTTTCTATCATCTTAAAGTAAATGAGAGCCAAGAAACTAAAAGACATTTAAAGTGATAACACAAGTAAAGTAATGTCATCAACTCTATGTATTTCAATCATAATCATAGATGCAAATAGTTCTGGATGAAGTGAGGCTGAAAAAGTCAACCAGAGTCAACTTACAGTCAATTTTACTTCAATGGCATTCTAAGATTTTGAGGTAGTATGTATAATGGAAGGAACACTCAACTCATCATCAGAAGACTTAATATGACTCAAAGGTCTTTCTTCCCCTTGGAAAAGTCAAATCTAAATCAAGTCACTCCTGATATTAGCTCATTATCTATGAGATTCAATTCAATAAATATTTTTTAGGCACCGATTGTATGCCAGAAACTGTACTAAGTGTTGGAGATACAAAAAGCAGGCACAAGATAGTCCTTGCTCTCCAGAAACTTACAATCTAATTGAAGAAGTGTTTAGAGCAGATCATCCCTAAGATACCTTCCAGTTCTAGATAGATGATCCTAAGGGGAAAGAAAATCTATTACTGCTTCTCAATGAAATATTATGATTTGTCATTTACATTAAAAATCAATACCAAATAACCAATAGCCCAGTCAATTCACATGGAACTAGTTTTTTTTTTTAATATACACAATGGTCACAGTGACATCTCCCTTTTTTATGCTTTCTTATGGCTGAATATTAGTTAAGGCATCAGTAAAAAAAACAAAAACCCCAAAACAAAAAAAAAACCTTTGATGAACAGATAAGGTAAACCTAGCATTAGTTTGTCCTTGCTAATCTTCTTTAGAGAGCCAACAGATGTAGATATTTAAGAGAAATTAATCTTTCTGTATTTAGTCCCTCAATGCCTCATTCTCCTAATACTGATTATAGCGATGCCCTGGAACAGATATGGAAATGAAATACTACTGTAATACAATTTCTTTGCCATTAGGAAAACTCTTGAGATTCCTTTTGCTTATACAGCTCCTTCAGGTGATTACATCTTCACACACTTGTTAATTATTCTCTTGTGTAAGAATGCCCAAATCAGCAGGCCAGTAAAATAATGTTTCATTCATTCCCAAATAATGATTTAATGATGGCATTTAGGACAATGAAGATTTATTTATGATTTAGATATCACCAGATGTTCCTCACCTCTACTGAGAACAGAGGATATTATTCTCTGTTGAGAATATTACTGCATGATTCTAAATTTGGTTTGGCTATGAAGAATATGTTGGGTAAAGAGGACAGTTAAATATTGAAATAAGTTGCTAAGAAGGATTCTGGGATAAGTAATTGGGTTCTTGGTGCCGCTGGTTTGAAGGCTCCTAAAGTCCAGATCCTTTTCATTCCAAGGACTCATATCATGTTTTGATGAGAGTATGGGTACACTGCTGTCCAAGTGATTCCTGTCCCTCAACACTCCACTTTTTAAAGCACTTGGCCAACTCCTTTGATGTATGGTGAGCTAGTGCAAACAGAAACAGATCCTATACGGTATTAATCGACCAAGAGTTTTTATGAAGTGCTACTAACATTGGGAACACAATGACAAAAAAGTCTCTACCCTCAAGTAGTTGATATTCCATCCTGGAAAATTAAACATACCTACATAAACAAATATAAATACAAACAAGGTAAATGCATATTAATTTTGGCCAGGGGAGAAAGGCACTAATTTCCTGGTGGTATGTCTGTGTGTGGGGTAAATCAGAAAAGTATTCCTGGGTGAAGTGACACTTGAGTCAGACTTTGAAAGAAAATAAGGAGTGAGGGATGGAAGTGAGGAGGGAGTACATTTTACACACAGTCAGACTTTGTAAAAAGCAGGAGATGGACTGTAACTATGACAGGAACTCAGGATTACATAATAATAATTAACATTTGCATAGCTTTTTGAACTTTTCATAGCATCCCATTTCATCTTTATAACAACTTTGTGTGAAAGCTATTACAGATATGGAAACTGAGGCTCTAAGAACTTGGCCCATAATCACTAAGGTAATGGGTCAAATGTAAGATTCATACTCGGATCTCTCTTGACTGTAAGTTCAATACTCTTTCCTTTCCCCATGTGCTTCTCTCTACATGCTTCTCATTATGGCTTGTCTTTTACAACCTGTTCTACACTCAGTATATTCATCTCCCAACAGTTATAACAATAAATTATTTCACTTGCTTCATCATAGTAGAGATCTTAATTGTTCACTTCAATGGTCAAATTTCATTCAAGACAAGAATTCTTAACTTGTGCTCCAGAGATGTTCAAAGGTCTCTCTCTCTCTCTCTCTCTCTCTCTCTCTCTCTCTCTCTCTCTCTCTCTCTCTCACACACACACACACACACACACACACACACACACACACATCTTTATTTTTAGTAACCTTTTCTTTTCTTTTTGATCCTATGTATTTTACTTTATGCATTTATAAACATTATTCTGAGAAAGGTGTGACTTCACCACAGGATAAAAGAACTCCTTGATGCACAAAAAATATTAAATCCTGATCTAAGGATTTTATCTTCTGTACTTCATGGCCAATCAATGAGAGAGTCTTGCTTGGGTGGGTTAACTAAAGCACAAAGAAGAAAAGGAATGTGAATAAAGGTAAGTACAGGCAATCATCTGCAACTTGCAGAACTCTTTATAAAGTGATTCTGTTTAGGAAGAAAAGTATTTGAAAGTAATAAGAAATCTTATGACCATAATGCCGAAGACTACTGATTAAAGTGTTATTAGCAATTATCTACGCATTCAATTTTGAAAGCCATAGGAACAAATAAGCTTTTAGAAACATTCATAATAACACGTGAATGAAGTTTATGGGCACTGTAAGTACAGAGCAGACAGGTTTTCCTGGAAAACTTCCAGAAGGCTTCATCAACCAGAAAAATAAACTAGGACCTTTCTCTTTCAGATGTATCTAAGAACATATTGGACAAACTAAGAGGAGTCTTTGGACTTGTGACACTGTCTTACCTTAACAAATGGACTGAATATATCTGTTTTTTATCTGTTCAGAATAGCACAAACTAGGAAGTTTGATTCTGAAAGCTTCTTCCAGAAGGCTGGAAAAAATGCACATGCCCCCAAGATGCAAAAACAAATGGGCCACATCCCAGTGGAACTGCTGAGTTTTTCACTGGGCACCCACAGACAGGAAGCAAAATGTCAAACAGGGTGAAGAGCAAATAAATAGAGAAAAATAGAGAAAAAATAAAAAAAAATTCACACAAAGGAATTTAACATCTGAACCTGTTTTCACCCTGAATGTTTAAAGTGAAAGTTCTTGAAGGGAAAACAGCCAACTCAGAGAATATTAAGGAGCCATAAATAAACACATAAATAAATTCCTTCATGACTACTTAGAAACTAGAGCTCAGGACACTAAGTTTGAACATTTCACATGATACTTTATAAACCGAAAGCATCCTACAGGTTGGAAATCAATAGACATCGAGTAATCAGAATGGTGGCGTTCTAGCTGTGCACATGGTGATTTTTTAAGCATCAAAGTAGTTGCTTCTTTTCAGAAGTAAGGGCTAATAGATGTGAAATATTCTCTATATTTTTAGATCCATTTGATATGTTGTCTGGGTTTCCTGAACTCTTCCCTTCACTATTCCATCTTTTTTTCAGGATTTTTGCAAATTATAATACATTGTACACCAAAAGTTTTCTTAAATTATGCCATTCAAACAATGTTATATGCAGTAGATTGGTTTCTGGATGATTCACAAACCCATAATGTACCCAAAGGTTATCACACTGAAGGCAAATTACAATCCAACTGTTTTGTTCCACTGGGAAAATATATCAAAAGTTCTGACTTGGGATGCTAAAAGTCATATTCCATGTACCTTTACATTTGTAGTGTGAACATGGAGTCCTCTTGCTCTAGTCCATTATTTATGGACATTTCTCGGGCCTAAGGAGGGCAGGATGGAGAGGAGAGATAAACATAGGGATTCTGGAGTGAAGATTTATAAGGGTATTGGACAGGGAAAAAGGGAAAGGGTGAGAGAGAGAGGCAGAGAGAGAGAGAGGGAGAGAGAGATTGAGAGAGAGAGAGAGAGAGAGACAGAGAGAGAGAGATTGAGAGAGATTGAGAGAGAGAGAGATTGAGAGAAAGAGAGAGAGAGAGAGAGAGAGAGAGAGAGAGAGAGAGAGAGAGAGAAAGAGAGAGAGAGAGAGAGAGAGATATTGAGAGAGAAAAAGAATGAGCCTGTGGGGTTCACCCAGGACTAGGAGGCAGCTAGGTAGATGACATGGTAGATCAAGTGTCCAGACTGGAGTCAGGAAGACTTGAGTTTGAATCTGGCCTCATACACTTACTAGCTTTGTGCCCCTGGGCAAGTCATTTAACTGGTGTTTGCCTTAATGCACTGGAAAGATAATAGCAAACTACTCTATTAGCTTTGCCAATAAAACCTCATGGACAGTGTGGTTCATGGGGTCATTAAGAGTTGCACATGACTGAAGAACTAAACAACAACACTAAGGACTAATGTGGGGCAGAGGCTCCAGAAGGCAAGTAGTGACAAAGATGTGGTTTCTGTTCAGTATAACTTGCCCAGGGATACTTCTGTCCTGGACTGGTATAATGGTAATCAGGGCAGGACTTTTTTTTTTTTTTTGCTGTTTTCTCATTTGGAGCTCTTAGGTAATCAAGTGCCTTTGATGAGTGTGGCCTTTGTTTCTTTGATTAAATCAGGAGTCTTTGATGGCCTGCTTACATCTTACATCAAGGGAAAACCTAATTCACATAGGTTTGAGTTGCAAGGCTGTGACCCCTGAAGAAGCATCACATGGTTTTGAATAGTATGGTTGTGATGTCGTTTGACCCTGAACAGGGTATATAAACTCAGAGGTTAGTGTTTTTTGGGGGAGCTCTCACTCACTGGAAGAGTGTTGTGTGATTTGACCAGACAAGACTTTGGGTGGCCATTGTTAAGAGCCCCCTGGTTCTGCAAAACCCAGATACTGGTGCTTCTCTGGTAACTATGTATATGGTGAATTGGTTAGACAGAAATGTTGATCTGTTTATATTGTCTGTGCTTGTAATTTCTGTTTGTATTCTCTCTGAAGTTTAGGGTGCTGGCTTTCCCTCCTGAACTAAGTGAATGGCATATATATATATATATATATATATATATATATATGTTTAATTAAAGTAAGATTGTTAACCCCTTAAAGTTGTTTGCCTTAGAAAAGCAGATCAAAGTACCTATGTTGTCAGCCCTTCTGTGTGCTGGTGTTATTGGCCTTACACAGCCACAGCAGCTGCTAGCAACATTGTTGTTACAACTAGTTCACCAGTTATGTCTTTATTTTTTTTCTCACGTCCCAGGGATTGGCCAATCACCCACTTGCCTTTTTAATTTAACAAATGGTGGGATGCAGGCGGAGGGGTACAAGACAGATCAAAGGCCCACCTTTTTAGTCCTCTAGACCTGATTAAGTTTCATTTAGATACTTCTGTAACTTTTGTAAGGATTTAAATATTTTTAGTAATTTAAGTATATTTCATCCACATTTCTACTGGGAAATGTTCAAGATATTTAAATTATCAGGGACATGGTGGTGGCACAAGGATTTGGATGTGAAGAATGCAACTGAGTCTAGAGCAGAGAGCAGGGATTAGGAAATTGTTATAGAATTGGTTGAGGAAATCGAGATAACACCAGGGCTGGAGATGGGACAGTGAAAATGAAACCCGAGGAAGAGAGGAAGCAATAACTTTGGCATTTATCTTCTTCTTTCCCCACCATGAGCCCAGGTATAATCCCAAAAGATTGTGAATTAAGAGATGAGAAGGGAAATAATCATAGGATCATAAATCAAAAACTAAAATAGGCCCTGGAAACAATCAAATGTCCTCATTTTAAAGATGAGGGAATTGGGGCCCCAGAAGATTAAGAAATTAAAGCAGCAGGTGGAACAGTAGCCAAAGGCTTTGATTTGGGGTATAGAAGACCTTAATTTGAATCCTATCTCATACATTTATTAGTTATGTAACTCTCTACAAATCATGTAACCTCAATGGCCCTCAATTTTTTAATCTGTAAAATGAAGAGGTGGTAGTTTATGGAATCTAAGGTTCCTTATAGCTTTGAGTGTCTGGGCCTAGGTCACATAGGTAGTAATCATCTGAGATTGATCTGAACCAGACTTCTGACTCCAGAAGCAGTATTCTTTCCACTGTCCCAGGTGGGGAAAAAAGGGAATTACCTTTTGCTACAAGGAATGCCAGATGTCTGGGGTGGCTGTCCGTTTGTGGTGATTAACAACACTGGAGTCAGGAAGACTGGAGTTCAAACACAGCCTTAGATATGTGACCTTAGGCAAGTCACTTAACCTCTTTTTGCCTCAGCTTCCTCACCTGTAAAGTGAGGATAATAATAGCATCTGCCTCCCAGGGTTGTGTAAGGATCAAATGAGATAATAATTGTGAAGCTGTTAGTAGAGTGCCTGGCATACGTAGGTGTTACAGAAATGTTAAGTTATTGCTAATATTATTATCAAATGCTGTTATTATTCATATCTAGAGAATAATTATTATATGATGTTATATGTAAGAATAATAATTACATATAACATATTATATATAATCATATTATAATTATCTAGATAAGTCAAAGAAATATAATTCAGAGGCTGGCTAATGCTTGAACGAAACATACTTAGATGCCTTTTTCAAAAGTGTAGTATAGAAACAACCTATAAATCATATTCAGTTTCACTATAGTCTAGCACAGTGTCCTTTACATTTACTGAAAGGCAATTTGCCCATTACACTTATCTATCTCCTTTCAATGTGTATGCATCTACATAGATATGGATGAGCTTCCAGCTGTCATATATAAATGCTAACTGCAACTACCTCACAGAACATACAATAATATGAATGGCAATGGAGCTGTCAAAAATGATCATGTACATCCAAGATGTCAGTGCTGTTTTCATTCCTTCATCTTTTCATGAAGTTCTCTATCTGTATGACTGAGGGTCAAGTTCACTTTAAAAGCAACAACAACAAAAACCTTGTCCTTGGCGGTCAAGTTTCTCAGCAAATATGGTCCATTTTATTAAAGCTTTGTGTCACTGAAAAAAAAAACAACTTAAATAATGTCAGAAGACTAGGTTGCCAATCATATCTCCACTTCTCACTTTTCTAGGGATTTTGGAAGGCATTTCCTAAATGCTTGTGTTCCAGAACCAATATCATAGTTAAGCTCTGAGGTTCACCTGTAAATTAGATTTCTAATATCAAATAGAATTTTCTCTTCCTTTTCTTCCTCCTTCTTCTGGCTTTCTCTACCTCATTCTCACTTCTTTTCACTCAGTGATTTCAGAGACAGACATAAATCAATAAAACAACACTCATGCCATGGGGGAAAATGCATGATATATTATAGATGAAGTACCACAAATAGGGAATATAAACAGAGAAATTATTTGGGGTCATTATCCTTCTTTATTAATTCTTAGCTAATTGAATCATAGACTTACAGACTCATAGCTGGAAAGGAGTTCAGAAGCCATCCATTCAAAACCTCTACCAAATTCATAAACCTCAGTATTATCCATGATAGTTTCTTTCTTTTTTTTTTAAAGCATTTCAGGTGGCAAGGTACTCACCACCTAAGGGACTAACCCAATGACTTCATTTCTGGTCAGATTTAATTGTTAAATTTCTCTTTTTTATATTGAGCCTGCCTCTCTGTAACAAGCATCCATTGCTTCTGGATATACTCTGCTGGGTAACCAAGAATAAGCATAAGTTCTCCAAATTACTATTTGACATGCAAGACATAATCTCTCTTCTTTTCAATTTCTTTTTCTGGAAAGTGAAGGAACTGGAATAGATTATTTCTAAAGTTCCTTTCAGCTCTAATCTAGGCCCCCATGATAAAATGCATTCCTTTCAGAAACAGTCCTTCAAATATTTGAAGGCTGCTGTTCCCAAGTCTTCGCTATTATAGATTTAACACCCCCATTTCTTTGATCAGTTTCTCATATGATAGTGTTTTCTACATAAATACCTTCCTGACTCTCCCTTCTCCACAACCTCGATAGTTTGTCAATATTCCCTTTTAAATTTTGCCAACTTGATTCTAAATCAGAATTTAACTATATAAATATCAGAATCAGAATATTTGAACTGATTCTTTCTAACCAGCCGATGCTAGATGGGGTACAAGTTCTTTCCCAGAAATTCACAAAACATTATAATTCACTGAGTGTATCATACCTCTTCCCAATATCTACATCTGGGTGCAGGGTCCTCCTGGCTTTAGACTAAAACCTTCCTCAGATTTTCCTGGAACACCTGCACAATAAAGACAGGCTCCCACATGATTATGCTGGGTTCATTAAATGTTCTATACCAATCTGGTACATTTCCAGGAGTATTTCCTGATTAGCTTTTTAATGTGATGAACACTTCTAGATTTCAAATGTTGATGAAATGATGGTATACAATTTTATATCTTATTTCATTGACTTTTAAAAATGCAAATGGTTCTTATTGAATTTTGAAGGCTTTTAAAATTAGCACTCAGGTTTATCATCTTCAGACCTCATTTATTTTTGAAAAATAAATGAATGTTGTTTTCATTAGAAAAGTAGCAAAAAGGCTTGGCTGCAAAAGGCAATAATGGCATTGGACTGATTTCTTTGCATTTTAGTTGTCATTTCATAGTATTAAAACTAGGGCCACTTAATCAATTAAAATCGCAACTGGAAGCAGTTGCATTATATATCTTTGTCAGATTGCTAACTATAAAGATCCTCTTTCAACCTCTATCTGTATGTTACCACAATTTAAACATCTCTATGCTCTGCCTTGTACACAATATTTACCTAAACTATTCATTGCTTCCCCATCATAAAAATGTCACCTTGGCTTATCAGTTTCATGCCAAAAATTCCCCTGTATTTGTAGATACATAACTTTACGAATGCCTATATTAGTGATCAAGATGTTTTATTTCTAGGGTATTTCCCCCGCAAGGAAGTGATTATGCCTAATATTACTTATCCTTATCAAGGACAAAAACATAACTGAGTTTATGATGATGTTTAAGTGATTTCAATCAAATATAGTAAAAAATTTCACTAGAGTAAATGTAAGGAAAACATGACATCTTTTTTGAGCATCTTTAAAACATTTATAACTATACCTAAACATAAGGATGAACCAGATAATTTCTTTAGATAATTTTCTTCCAGTCTCCCTCCCCAGTAATTCCTTTTCACCTTATTGGTCACTTGAATTAATTTCTAATGGGATGCAACATGTACAGCACTTTGTGGTTCAGTCATTTTTAGTTGTGTCTGACTCTTTGTTGCCCCATTTGGGATTTTCTGCACAAAGATGCTTGAGTAGTTTGCCATTTCCTTCTCTAGCTTATTTTATAGATGAGCAACTGAGGCAAACAGGATTAAGTGACTTGCCAAGGGTCATACAGTACTAAGAGTCTGAGGCCAGATTTGAATTCAGAAAGATGAATCCACCTGACACCAGGCCTGGCATTCTATCCACTGTACCACCCAGCTGCCCATGTATAACATAGCATTTTCCTATTTGTCATCATTCTGGAGAATTTTCATTCACAAAGTTCAGGTATGAATAAAACACTATAGTAAGGAGAGAAAATAGATATTATAATCCAGAATACAGGGTAATCTTGCAAATTCATCATCATGGGAAACTTCTGGGGTAGAGGACACCCTCCACTTACACAAAACTACCTGTCTATGCCTTAGTAGGATTCATAGCGTCAGAGTTCTAGAATGAAAAGGAGCTCAGGAGAGATAGTTGAGCTAAAGTTCTAGTCCAATTGCCTCATTCTACAGGTAAGGAAACTGAGGCCCAGGGATGTTATATGACTTGCCCAAGGTCACACAATTAGTAGCTTCTGAGGCAGAATTTCAACCTAGGTCCTTTGACTCCAAAGCCAGTGCTCTTCTCACTGTATGCTGCTTCCATTGCACATAAATGCTAAGGAGTTGCCTGAGATCCAGAGAGGTTACATGATTTTTTTTCAGGGTCTCACAACTGTTAAATGTTAGAGGCAGGATGTGAAACCAGGGCTTCCTTACTCTAAGGCTACAGCTCCATCCAGTATGTCATTATGATGAAGAATATGATGAAGAAAATGATATATGATATGAAAATGATAATATGATGAAGAAAAATCTCTGAAAAAGAAAATGCAGACTCTCCTGAGACCACCTTAGCTTGCTTTGTTTTCCTAATTTATTCTTTCTTATATTTGTAAGGGAAGAGGTGAAACACCCGTTACCTTTTGATCAGAGCAGCCAAGTTGCAACATGCATACCACATCTCCCCCAATGTTAGCTTGATACCAAAATTTGATGGATGTTTGAATAAACTGGTACATGCAATGGTGACTTTGTATTTCCTTGCTTTATTACATTTCCAGAATCAAAAGGAGATAAGCTCTAACAGGAGCTGCTGTTATCAATATCAAGGAGACACACACAAAAAGATATTTGAACAAAATGAAATTCTGCATGTCAATAGTAGACAGCCTGCTGGTGGAAAGTGCTTAGATAATTAAATCTAAGAAGGGATGGCAAATTTTGGACCTCTCACAATACAGTGTGATATGTCAGACACAGATAAGAATATGTACTTTTAAAAAGTACACAGATTTCAACTCATATTGTCTTTTCTATAATAGAACAAACAGAAAAAAGAATCAGATTTTCTGGGAGGACCTGTGTAAGTCCATTTATCATGACAAAAAGTCAATGAATTACTTGGGTTATCATTTATTAAAAAAATGAAAGCACATATAAAATGATCGATTTGTATATTTATTAACCCTCTATATAGGTTTAAAATCTCACTGTAATCTATCAGGTCTATTAAAGTTTCAGAACTCTGTCCTCCTGATTAACTCTGTTCTCAAAGTCCACTATCATCCAATCTCATACATCCTCAATCAGGTTTTCTTCTTTAAGCTCTTTTAGACAAGTTAGTGTTCAAGTGGCTCATATATACTTATTACCACACACAGGCCAACTTTCAGCTACCACTGATAGTGTAGTCACACAGCCCCAGACTCTTACTCAAGGATAAACCATTGATTTCTCAGTGGTGAGATTTGCAAAGTTCCTCCAGTCTCTTCCTTCCTTCTTCACTCCTCAGTCCCAAATGATTCTCATTCTTTAATCTCATTCTTGTGCAAGTATCTTTAACCTAACTTGTTTATTTCAGATTTATATCCCGATTTCTTTCAACAAGCATATTAATAAACATCTCTCGAGCACCTAATATGAATGATAAGAGAGGTAGCTGGGCATCATAGATAAAGAACCATCCTTGGATTCAAGGAAACAGGTTCAAATGTTGTCTCTGCTACATATTAGCTGTGTAACCATGGGCATCAATCTCTCAGGTCTCCCTAAACACAATAACAGACAAATTGATGAGATTTCTGGAGGGATTTTCCACATGTGGATTCATAGAACTGGGTTATCATTCCTTAAAATGTGCTATACATTTTATTTGGTGATGAGACAAAAATAAAAAATGACAGCCTCTACCCTTAAGGAGTTTATCATTTAATAAGAGGTAGATGAGAGAGATACATAGATGACTCTAACTCCCAGGAGGGGGACAAGTAGAACCATATGGAAGGTGAAAGGAAGGAGACATCACTGATACTTGGAAGAGAGGTAAATCAGCGAAGGCTTATTGGATCCCCCAAATAGGAATTGGTACCTCAACTGGGCCTGGAGGAAAGAAGACAGATATTAAAATGTCATTGCGATATTATAGGGGATAATGCATGCCAAGATGAAGAAGTGAGAGAGGGCAGAAGGTAATATATGATTTTTCTCACACCAGAGCATAGATTATTCCAATAAGAATAGAACCAGATGTTAGAAGGCTTTATACATACATGGGCTTCTCACAAGAGAGCCAATGAAGGATTTTGAGGAAGATAATGTCAGGATAATAACAGTTCAAGGCACAGTGGAAGGAGTAATGGCTTCAGAGTCAAAGGACAGGGGTTCAAATGACTATCCTGCCATTTTCTATCTGAATGATCTTGGACAAATCACTTACCCTCTCTAATCTTCCTTTTCCTCACCTGTAAAATGAGAGGGTTGATCTCTGTGTCCTCTAGGATTCAGCTCTAAGTCTAAAATTCAACACAAGACCAGACAGTTTATAAAATGTTTTCCATTTGTCAGATTATTTGAGCCTCACAGTAACATCTGAAAGTTGGTAATACAAGTGTTAGCATTGTTCTCCTTTGATAGATGAGGAAACCTTGCAAGTGGCAAGATAGGGGTTGAATTCAGAATGCCTAGTTCTAAATTTGGGGCTCTTTCCATTATACCACACCAGCATGCCCCAAATCATAAGTTAGGAAGCATTCTATTAGTGTTCTCTAGGATGGTTTGGAGAGAAGGAAATCATTACAACTCTGAGATTCCTATGGAGGGCCTCCATGGGGAAACTAGACAATGACATTCACTGCTGCCACTTAGCTATAATAATGACTGACATTTTATATATCCTGTTCAAGCTAGCAAAGCAGTCTACTTGACATTATCTCCTTTCTGCCTCACAATAATCCAGTGAGTTAGGAACTATGGTTATGATTATCCTAAATTTATGGAAAAGTCTGGTTTGCCCTTGTGTTCCACATGGATTAATTCCATTCAATACAACAAGCATCTATTAAGTTCCTATGCTGTGCCTGGCAGTCTTCTAGATGCTGGAAATACAAAGAAAAACATAACAAGAGTCTGTGTGATTAATTCTGCTAAGGAAAAAATAAAGTATAAACAACTAAGGAAATAGGTATATCTCCTTTGCTCTTTCCTCTTCCCTTCCTCCCCCTTCCCCTTTTCCCCCCATTCTCTTCCCTCCTCTTCTTGTATTTTCTCCTTCTCCTTTTGTCTCTCTGTATCTTTGTCTCTCTCTGCCTCTCTCTTAGTGTCCCTGTCTCTGTGTCTCTTTCTGTACCTTTGTCTCTCTCTTAGTGTCACTGTCTTTCTGTCTCTCTCTCTCTCTCTGTATTTTTGTCTCTCTCTTAGTGTCACTGTCTTTCTGCCTCTGTCTCTTTCTGTATCATTGTCTCTCTCTGACTCTCTTAGTGTCTCTTTCTTAGTGTCTCTCTGTCTCTGTCTCTCCCTCTCTCCCCCTACTTCCATATCTATTAGTGCATATAGAAATAGCCATACCCTAACGTATTTGAAGTAATTAGGGAAGGGAGGTAACAACCCCAGGCATTATTATAAGTAGGGTGTGGTACTTTACCTGAGCATTGAATTTGTAAAGGCAAACAGGGAGAACATTATAAGCATAGAGGAAAAACAGCCTTGCAAAGGCATGGAGGTAGAAAAGGGAACAGTTTGCCTGGGATATACAGTGTATGATGGGGAGTGGTATGACATCAGTCCAGAAAGAGAGGATGGATAGAGTCTTTGAAAGGCTTGAAATACCAAACCGAGTAGTTTGTATTTTATTCTAGAAGCAACAGGAAGCCATTGAGGCTGTTAGAGAAGTAGATAGGCCTAATGAATATCGTTTTTTTGAAAGACGCTTTATAAAACCAACACTTATAAATGTTATCTGATAAATTTGAATTTTTTATTAGATAATCAGAAATACATTTTATAAGTTTACTAGACTGACTCCTCAAGGTAGATTTTTTAAAATCTTTGCATCTCCAGTGCCTAATAATTTATCATACATAGTAGGTACAATGTTGAATTGAAATGTATGTTATGTTAGAGTAACATTCTGAATTCATTAGGATCTATGAAATAATTTTTAAAAGCTAGTCATTAAATTCCTGGTTTCATATATAATACTCTTTTTCTACTCTTTTATTCATGTAAAATTTAAAAAATAGAAATTAAATTTAAAAAGTTGTTAGACTCCTGGAGCACATCAAATCTATCAAATTTTATTCATTGCAAAATTCTAAACTGGTATACTGTTATATACAATGCATTTCGTAGTCACAGAAGTACAAAATTAATTAACAAAATTCCACTAGCTATTCACTCAAAAATTATCAATTAGCTAAAAATATAACACTATTTTAGAACCAAAAGCTGGAATACAAAGACATAAAAATCCCATTACATTTTTCCTCTTTTGGAAAATACATCACCCAGTAGTAATTAAAGTAATTCATAGTTATATAGGGCTTCATTGTTGCAAAATGCCTCACATAGATTATCTCATTGGTTCTTCATAACAACTCTATAAGTTAGGTAAAATTATTACTAATAATAACTAATCACATTTACACAGGCCTTGACAGCTGATAAAGTGCTTTTCTCAGAATCTGGTCATATAGATAGTACAAGTATTATTATATTTATTTTAATTTTTTTGTCCACATCTGTGATTTTATCCACATAGGGAATTCCTTCCATCTATGGAGATCAATGTGCAGCTAGGTGCTGCAGTGAATAGAGTGACAGGTCTGAAGTCAAGAAGACTCATTCTCAGACACTTAGCTGTGTGACCCTGGGCAAGTTACTTAACCCTCTTTGCCTCAGTTTCTTTTTCTTATAAAATGAACTGGAGAAGGAAATGGAAAACCATTCCAGTATCTTTGCCAAGGAAACCCCAAATGAGATCACGAAGAATCATACGGGATTGAAAAACAACTAAACTGATGCTGATCGATAAGTTGTCTAGAGTTTTAGCTATCCATGTATCTGGGTTCCCAAAAAGGATAAGTACTTCCATGGTTGTAAACAATGTCAGAAGCAGAGCTTTAAAGCTGGTGTTTCTACTTCTAAAGCTGGCCTGCTTATACCATCCTTCTACTCAAGTTGCTATCAATTTTGCAGTAGAATAAACTGAGGTTCAAAAAAGGCAAGTAGGGGCAGCTGAGTGACGCAGTGAGTAGAGTACCAGCCTTGGAGTCAGGAGGACCTGAGTTCAAACCCGGCCTCAGACCCTTGACACATTTACTAGTTGTGTGACCTTGGGGCAAGTCACTTAACCCTAGTTGCCCTGCCTTCTCCCCTCCAAAAAAAACCAAACAAACCAAAAAACAAAAAAGGCAAGTAACTTGGTCAAGGTCATATAGTCTGAGGAAACTACAGGGTAATAGAAAGAATAGATCTGAAGTCAAGGGAATGAGTTCAAATCCTGACTCTACCCATCTATGTGATCCTGGGTGAGTTATCAAATGAGAGAATAGACTGGGCTATTTCTTTTTTTTAACTTTCTGTATTTTATTTTTTAAATAGCATTTATTTTCCCCAAAATACACATAAAATCAATTTTTAACATTCTTTTTCTTTTAAGTTTTGACTTCCAAATTCTATCCCTCCCTCCTCCTTACCTCTCTGAGACAGTAAGCAATCTGATGTAGGTTATGTATGTGCCATTGTGTAAAATATATACCCATATTGCTCATTTTGTGGAAGAAAACAGAAAGAAAAGATAGAAAGGAAGAAAGAAAAAGAAAGGAGGAGAGGAAGGAATAAAGAGAGAAAAAAAGAGGGAGGAAGAAAGGGAGGAAAAAGGAGGGGAGGAAGGAAGGAAGGAAAAAGAAGAAAGAATGGAAGAAGAAGAAAGAAGAGAAGAAAAAGAAAGAAAGAAAGAAAGAAAGAAAGAAAGAAAGAAAGAAAGAAAGAAAGAAAGAAAGAAAGAAAGAAAGAAAGAAAGGAGGGAGGGGGAGGGAAGGAAGGAAGGAAGGAAGGAAGGAAGGAAGGAAGGAAGGAAGGAAGGAAGGAAGGAAGGAAAGTGAAAAATAGTATTTTTGGTCTATATTCAATGCCATCAGTTCTTTCTCTGGAGGTAGATAGCATTTTTCATCATGAGTCCTTTGGGATTTAGACTGGGTTATTTCTAAGGCAATTTATGTCCAGATCATCTAGTAACAGTGAGCTATTATGAGAACAAACATTAAAACTTGGAAAGGGCCCAAGCGGTCCTTGACCCTTGGTCTTCCAATCGTAAGTCCAAGTCTCTTTCCGCTTAATGCTATGCTACACTAACGTTTGATTTTATGAGCCCCAGTTGGTAAAAGAAAGACAATAATACTGTACCAGGTCTCTAAGAGAATATACTTTGCTGTTAATCCTTCACAAATCAAAGGAGTTTGTATTTTATCCTACAGACAATAGAAAGCCTCTGAAGTTCCTTATCACATCCACACAAAAAGAACTAAATGAAATGATACCTTTCTCTTCTCAGCCTGCCTTTGGTGAGCCCTGTCCTCCTGTTTCAATGTAGCTTCAGGCCCTTCTCATTGCCTTTCATCATAGTCTTATTCAATAACTGTCCCTTCAATTCCTTTCCAACTTCAAGGTTTTATGAGATTGAGTCATATTCAAATTTCCCCCAAAGATAGTTGCCTATACTCTTCTAAAGAAAAAAAAATATCCCTAGAGAAGATTATATATTCTCTTTTGTGAAACTTTCCATCATCTGACAATTTGCTCTTAATAGGATTGAAAAGTCATAGCTGGAAAGGAATGAGGAAGTCATCTCCCTCCCTCTTTTTTAGATGAGATCATTGAGGACCAAAGAGAAGTAAAGTAGTTTTGCCAAGGTCACATAGATAGTAACAATGCTAGAATTTGAACCCAGGTCCTCTGATTTCCAAACCAATTCTTTCCACTGCTCATTTGCAATTTATGTACATTCCTTTCTTGTTCCTCACTAGGAAAAAGAAGTATCACTCATCACCTTCACACTATTATTGACCTCCCATTTCTGGCTTCTGTTGTTTAGTCTGAACAAACTCAAATTCTTTTATGGTTCTTGCAGATCAGGTTCTATAAGGTTTTAAACACTTTTTTTTTACTCTCTCCTGTACTTTATATGAATGATGCCAGTCTTGGGAAACAAAATTGAATATAACACTTTAAAACAAAATTCTAGCCAACTCCAGGTTGAAGAGAAAATAATTGCCAGCTTATTTCATGCTAAAATTCTTCCTTTACATCATAATACCATGTTTGTTTTTTAATCCAGAATACTACATAAAGCTTATGGTTGACCATGAAGGCCTATGATGACTTTATGGATGACTAGGTGCCATAAGTCATGGTGGATTGAGCATGAGATAGAGTCAGGAAGACTTGAATTCAAATATTGTCTCAGACACTAAATAGCCATGTGACCCTGGCCAAGTCATCTGATCTTTCTCAGTTTCTTCTTCTGTTTTGTTTAGTTGTTGTTTAGTCATCTTTTAGTCATGTCTGGCTCTTCATGATTCCTTTTTGGGTTTTTTTTTTTACAAAGATACTAGCGTAGTTTCCCATTTCCTTTTCCAGCTCATTTTACAAATGAGAAACTGAGGTCAACAGGGTTAAGTGATTTGCCCAGGGTCTCATTGCTAGTAAGCATCTGAGGACAGATTTGAACTCAGGAAGATGAATCTTTCTGATTCCCAGCCCATGGGCTTGGAATATGTATATGGCATAATATGGACATATTATATATGGGGATAATAATAGCACCTACCTCACAGGGTTGTAGAGAGGATCAAAGGAGATAACACGTAGAATGAAATTTTCAAATTTTAATGTTCTATATGATTTCTGGCTATTATTAATATTCTGATTTTTAAAAATTCCAGTCATTCTTAATATAGTAATCCTTTGCTCTTCCCAAAAAACACTACAGTGGAACAATGAAAGAGAATGATAAAAAAAAAAAAACAAGTGAAACAGGATCTGATGGTATATGCAGCATTCAGCACCTGGAGGCCACTCTTGACGTGTTTCATCTGGTAACTGTTCCAACCAAAAACATGAGGACGGCATTTAATCTGAGTCTCACTGTTTGTCAGTGTCACTCTCAATTATATTACTGCACTTATTGTATATATTGATCACATTTTTCTGCTTCCTTTGCCCAGCATCAGCTCATACAAATATCCCCATATTTTTCTGAATTAACTTCTATTTGCCATGTTTTATGTAACGAAAATATTCTCTCACATCCATCAAAGAACATTTTACGTGCATCTGCTAGCTCATAGACATTGTTAAAGTTACTCAGCATACAAAGGCAAAAAGGAAAAAAAAATCTGCCTTCAAGGTTCTTACGTGGCTCCATAAAAGCAACAGCACATACACATTTAAGAACTGTGTATACAAGACAATAGAGAAAAGCACTGGCACCTGGTGAGATCATAGTGGGCTTCATGTATACAAAATGTGGCATAAAGAAATCAGGGATTCGAGGATACAGATACGAGAACAGAATACGTTTGAGGGATGAGGGACAGTCTGTACCAAGACATGATACATTTATAATGAAGTTTGTTCAGCCATACCCAAATGAATAGGAACAACTCTGTTTTCAGGTTTTTCCTTTGTTTTGCTATTGAAAAAAGAGGATGCTTGAATATTTTGATGCATATGGGGAGATCCATATAACTTTCTGCACTATACTGTGATTAATGTCATCTTATCTTCTTTATGGGCCATTTGCTTTTCCCCACAACTAGTTTTCCTCTAAATTTCTATTGAATGGTATCTTCCAAACTCTCCCAGATCATAATCACTTTAGTATACAAATACTTTGGTTCTGACAGTGCTATCTGGATATGAGTAAGGTACCCAGATGTTCTGGGGTTTTTTTTTTTGATGTTTTTTGTTTCTTTTCAACTGGGATAGACCTTTTTATTTTAACCACTGAACAGTTGTATCTGCTTTGTATAATACACAGTTCTAGGCCCTGGGGATGTTACATGTTATATATTTATGTAAAAGTAGTAAGACATGGTTGCTGTCTCAAGCAGATTACATAGTTTCCCTCTACACATTTCAAGCATGTTATGCCTAAGGATTAAGAAGCTCCCTTGAATAGCTGCAGATGAACTATGACGTGCATCAATTTCCCTTGAGAATTACCGTGTTGTGGCTAAGTTATGTGGTGATATGCTTCTTCACAAAAGAATTTATAGGGTTTAGGGAGTTAGAAAGTTGGATAGAGTCCAGGACTTGGAATCAGGAAGGCCTGAGTTCAAATCGTACCTCAAATATTCATTATGTGTGTGTCCCAAGACAAGTCACTTAACATCTGTCTATCTCAGTTTCCTCATGACCAAAATGGAAAGATTGTACCAGATGGCCTCTGAGATCCTTTCCATCTCCAATTCAAGAATAGTATGATCTTGGACCTGTTTATGACCCTATGAAAACTGGGTACCAAAACAGAGTCAATATACAAAAGATACACTATGAAAAGGCTTCCTTTCCTCATCAGTCTCAGCAGACAACATAAAGGAATAGCCCCATCACGCACCCTCCACTCCAATCAAATTGGACTATTTGCTCTTGGATCTCACTCTTCCTGTCCCATCACCATGTATTTAAGACATTACTGATAGCTTTAATACAATATATCTCTGCCTATTGAAATCTTTCTCTTCTTTCAAGGCCCAGCTTAAGTACCATGAAGCTGTTCCATGATATCCCCAAATCTCCCTCCTAAATTTTTGATAGCATTTTGTTTGGATACCTGCTTTTTATAATCTGCTTTGTAGCATACGTATTTGTCTATCATATTTATTTCATATTTCCCGTCCCCCAATTAGCTGAAAAGGGCAGGTAGGTGGTACAGTGGATAGAACATAAGACCTGGAGTCAAGAAGACTCATCTTCCTGAGTTCAAATCTGGCCCCAGATAATTACTAGCTGTGTGACCTTGGGCAAGTCATTTAACCCTGTTTGCCTCAGTTACCTCATCTGTAACATGGGCTGGAGGAGGAAACAGCAAGCCAATCTGGGATCTTTGCCAAGAAAACTCCAAATGGGGTCATGAAGAGTCAGACACAACTGCAAGTACTGAAAAACAACAATAATTAACTGAAAACTTTTTGAACACAAAGACTGTGTCCATTTTTAGCTTCATAATCCCAGTGTGTAGCGCAATACTTCGTGCATAATAAGCACTTAATGAATGTTTGCTGAGTTGGTTATTTAATACAGCAAATAAGTTTCATCAGATCACAGATGTAGGACTAGAAAGGACCTCTTCTGCCATCCAGTCTAATCTCCTCATTTTACAGGTAAGTCTTATCTCATCTTCCATCCAGTCTAATTCCTTCCTTTTACTAAACAAAAGGGAGGCCCAGAGATGTTAAGTGACTTGCCCAAGGTCAAACAGGTAGGAAGCAGCAGAGATAGGACTTGAACTGTCTTCTCACTACAAATCCAGGATTCCCCACTGCACCATACTTCTCCCAGCAAAGTTAGTTTGGTTGTCACTGACTGTTCACAGAACAAGCTGTGCTTTATAGATACACTGCCTCCTAACAGACTGGATATGCAATTCAAAATCTAATGAGTGGGATCTAAGGAATCTGATCAAGAATAAAGAGGAAGGCCTCTGAAGAAAGCTATACTTTAACTTCCAAAGCTACTTTCCAGACTCATGGCAATGTCATAGTTTAGAGAGGCAAAGAATTAAATGACGAGGACAGTTTAAGGAGACTCGCCTCTACTGTTCAAACCATTTAATCAGCTGTCTCTGGGCATCAACTTGATATCATAAACATTTCAGCTCAATGATATATAAAGCTATGCTGGCAATAAATTTGGTCTTTAACTCAACTCAGTTGCGGATAAAGTCTTCTTAGCCGAGCAGATGGGATTTTTCTTTTAAATCTAGCTTACTGGTAGCTAGATACAAAGTTCTCATGCCATGAACATTTTTAAGATAAGGAATGCATAATGCCTCAATAAAAATAATCCCCACAATAGCAAAAATTCTAAAAACCACCTTGTTGATGTAAAATGAATTACTGAACCATGATTAATTCAAATACCTATCACAAAATTAGAAATGGCATCATTACAAGTAAATTGATGTGAATTATATGATGTTTGGAAACTGGCAACTATCCAGAGTTCAGTATTCTAGCACCTGAAATATATTTCTGTCATTCAATCCATCTCTGCATTGTCTCACATACTCATTTGCCCCTCACAAGTTTTATGAAAATATCGCCACACTATTTTATGTACTTTTTTTGGACTGCTTTCCATTTTCTGTTTCCCTTATAGGCAACCTTGATCTCTTCTTTGCTTAAATGACCTTTACGGTAGCTCCTGGGCACATGTGCACAGTTTGCTCAGTTGTAATTTACCTGGGGTTCAGGGTGGGATAAGATGTGCATACAATGTCTGATGCAACGGCTTAGACCTCAACATTCAAACACAAGTGTCTGTAAAATCATACTTAAGTTTTTTGGAAAAGCACAATCCACAATATATAAAACAGCTTTTTAAGTGATGACATTTTTGTTTTCCTCAATATAATCAGAAGTATTTTACATCCCCATTTAACAAAAATCATATGTAATGGAGACAACTATCAATACCACTACATGTGAAAATTGTTTTAATTATTCAAGGTGGATTTATTCTACTGTAATTATCATTTACTATAACCACTCGACATTGTTTTCTGAACAGTGAGGTAGCACAGTAGACAGAGTGCCAGGCTTGAAGTCAAGAAGACTCTTTCTGAATTTAAATCTGGCCTCAAACACTTACTAGCAGTCACTTAATCCTGTTTGCCTCAGTTTCCTCATCTATAAAATGAGCTAGAGAAGGAAATGGCAGACAACTTCACTATCTGTGCCTAGTAAACCCCAAATGGGGTCATGAAGAGTTGGACACAACTGAAGAAATGACTGAAAAAGAAAAACAAGGCAGAACCCACAAAGTGGCAGAGGGAAGCAGGGCCCCAGCCCAGGACACCCTGGATGGTCTCTGAGTAAGGTCTGTTCCACACGGACCTCCCAGCCCCCAGCCGAGGGGAGCGGAGCTGAGCCCAGCGCGCACGGCGCGAACAGACCAGACGCAGACCTACCAGACCAGGAGACGAGGGGAAAGTGCCCAGGCATCCTGAAATACTGAGCTGTGGCATGTACCAAACCTCTCTACCCACAAAGAGCAAAGACATCAGAGAAGGTTAGTGGGAAAAGCTGCGTGACTGGGTTTGCGGTTCCGGCCACTTGCCCCTGGGGCAGCGGAGGTGGGGCAGCTTTAGAACTAGGCTGCAGTTGCTTCTGGCCCCAGGCCCACCTGGTGGGAGGAATTAAGTGGCTGATCAGAGCAGGAGTGAAGAGTCTGCTGAAGATTCAAGCAGTCTGGGTAGGGGCTTT
>CM053623.1:194650682-194700486 GCA_028646595.1 Phalanger gymnotis
GGACTTCATAACAACCTGGAAGAACCTACACGACATAATGCTGAGTGAGCGGAACAGAGCCAGAAGAACATTGTACACAACCACAGATACATTGATTCTGTGATGATTAACCCTGACAGATTTTGCTCTTCTCAGTAACACAATATGCAGAGACAGCTCCAAAGGACTCATGATGGAGAGTGCTGTCTACATCCAGAGAAAGAAGTATGAAGTATAAATGCAAATAGAGGCACACTTCATGCTCGCCTTTTTTCCCCTCCACTTGTTTTTTCTTCTCTTTTGTATTTGTTGTTGGGTTGTGTTTTTTTTTTTTGGTTCTGTTTCTTCTTTCTCATGAGTCATGGGAAAAGGTATAAATTAATTCAAAAAAAAAAAAAAGAACATTTGTTTAAAAAAAAATTACTGGAGACTATGGATGCTTCCAAATTCAATTGATTCATTGTGGATCAAATCAAATTATAGAAGCTTGATAAATAAAAAGCTAGAGTTTAACCTCTATAAATTAATAATTATACAAAATAATAATTACACATTCAAAAAGCTAATTTATTTCCATTTTAATAGTTACTTACATCAAAACTCAACCATATGTACTATTTAAATGCATATTGAATATTCTCTAAGTGCTGCAGCTGGCAAAAAAGTCCTTTAATCATTCATTTAAAATTCATTAAAGTGCTATCTCCTAAACTAAACCTTTACTCATTCTTCTCAGTTGTTGCATTCCCCACTCCTCCAGCAAAATTGCATTTTATTTCCTTTGCACATATTTAAAATTTTTTTCATCTGTGTTGTATCCCCACACAAAAGCATAAGTTTCTTGAGGTCGGTCGGTCACAAAATTTTTGACTCTTTCCCCAATTAGAACCTAGTCAAGTACCTAACATATGGCAGGCATTTAGTAAATGGTTATTAAACTGAACTAATTTGGATTGAATAGCTTAATTATGACTTCACAGAAATTTGATTTTAATAATTCTGTTAATAAAAATATTTTACTGGTATAACTTTAATAAGTGAAATTAAATGACAAATTTTATATGTATGTTATTTTACGTGTGGGAAAAGCAAGGCACAAAAGGAACAAGACATTTATATAAATATATAACAAAAACATATTGAAGGGAAGAAAATTCCACTCCTGAGTGTTTGAATCATATGTCTGTTTAGACAGCAAGCCTAGGCTGAATACCACCTAAGCAGGTGCTATTTGTCAATATGTTTTTATTTGGGCTTCTCTGACACAATGGATGTGACAGAAATGTTTGACATCTTTTGAAAAGCTCACAGTGTTCTGGAGGAAGAAACTATTCTCCTTGGATTGTCAAGTAAAAGACAAAGGGCCAGTGGAACTCCAACTGTATGCTTCTTATAGCAGTGATGGGATGTTGTTGTTTGTTGTCTAGTCATTTTGAAAGTCATGTCTGATCCTCTGTGACCCTATTTGGGGTTTTCTTGGCAGATACAGATTTGCCATTTCCTTCTCCATCTCATTTTACATATGAGAAAATGGAGGCAAACAGGGTTATGTGACTTGCTCAGGGTCACACAACTACTAAGTGTCTGAAACTAGATTTGAACTTAGGAAGATAAGTTTTCCTCACTTCAGGCCTGGAACTCTGTCCATTGTGCCACCTAGCTGCCCTGTGATGGTATGGTGATGGCCAAATAACTTCTACTCTGAAATATTTTAGAGACCTCTGTTCCTTTCACTCCAATATAGTGTTGTACATGTCTTGGCCAATTAATAAACATCATTAGTATGAAAGTTTTGTATGCTTGTTTGTGAAAGGAAAAAGACCTTTGGTAAAACATCTCTACAAGTCATTCTTAGTTTCTCTACCTGTTGAATGAAGGATTCAGGCTAGATAATCCCTAAGATCATTTACTAGCCTAAATTATAGATTTGATTCTTGGATATAAGTAGCAGGAGTTAGACTTAGGAAGACCTTAGTTCAAACCCTGCCTCCAATGCTAGAGTGACCATGGCAACGCACTTAATGTCTGTAAATCTCACTTTCCACGTCTGTAAAATGGGGATACTAACAACCTGGTCCTCAAAGGATTTTTGTGAAGACCAAATGAGATAACTTGTGCAAAGCACTTTGCAGATGTTGAAGTATTTTTATAAATGTTGTTGTTTTTTAAAGCATATTCTGGTTCAATTCATTCATTTTACAGATAAAGAAACTTATGCCCATGGAAATATAGGGTCTAACCAAGATCACATATTATAAGTGGTACAGCTAGGGTATAGACTAATGATAATATTAATAATTATAGGATTAATTTTGTCTAAAGTTATGCCAACTACTGGGTCACTGGGTAAAACTCACATGTAAGCACCAATTAGGTTAGCATTTAGAGAGAGTCTAAAACTTATGTCAATTTTAGCACTCCCTTCCCCTTTCCTACTAGCCTATCATCCTTACTGGAAGAAGTAGAAAGGGGTCACAAATATAAGTTCCATTTTTGGTTGTTATTTTCAAGGTTGCCCAGACCAAGGAATTCATCAGCTAAGATTCAGTTTCTTGGTATTAAGTCACTCCATGTTTAGCTAGACTGTTCCAAAATTAGACACAGTCTGTTGTAACTACCATACTCAAGTCTTTCAATGTGGTAGAACCTGCCAGTTAGGGGTTTACTGGCATAAAGTTTGACTCTCATCCTAAACATCTGTTTTTGACAATAAAGTTCATAAGAATAGTTTCAATTTTTTTTAACATTCAGGGAGGAATCTATTTAAAAGTATGCCTTCTGTATTATCCATTTTGGGATAAGAGTCACCAGATATCTCATTTTTTTATGGAGCTAATTTTTGGTTATTAGTTCCACAGCCTACAAAATCCTTTCAGATAAGGAACTGTGACCTTTTCCCATTTGGTTTATCTATTAACTACATGTGTGAAAACCAAATCTGTAAGAGGCAACTTACTCATTCTTTCCCTTAAATTCCTAACAGAGGCCATCTCCAGTCATCTTGATCTATCTGGCCACTGGACCCAGATGGCTCCAGAGGAGAAAGTGAGGCTGGTGACCTTGCACAGCCCTCCCTCAATTAAATCCAATTCACTTGCAAGTCATGGCATCATTTTCCTAATGCCATGGTCTCCTTCGAGAATGAAGAACAAACAACAACAACAAATTCCTAATAATCATCTTTTAATTTAGCTACATATATATTAAAATACAAAAAGGATGCTAAATTAGACTTGGACAAATAGGAAATTTTTCCAACTGAAAGCTAAAGAGAGGAACAAAGTATTGAGAGAGATTGCACCTTTTCCTTCACTAAGGAGATGTAGAAATAGAAAAGACATATGATACTGTCTGGTATATTTAAATAATTGTTGCTCCTGACTCCTGATGGATTGGCCTCATAGTTCCTTCTAGCCATATATTTTGTTATGGGAAACACTAGCTTTAAATAGAATTTGGTTATTTTTTTTGAAGATTCTATTCAGACTAGGCCTGACAAAATACGTATTTGCTCTGCATTTGCAAAGATGACACTATTGATGAAGAGCCAGTTACGCATGCAGTTCAAGCCAATTTTCCAATGAGGGTAATTGGTTTCTTCGACTAAAGTTCTACTCTGATGGATGTCTGAATATGGCATGGTAATGACCCCAAATTCTCTGTTGGTTAAGCCAACAGAGCACAAATTCCAGCAGGCTCTATCAAAATATAAAGACTTTGAATGTAGGTTCGATGATGGACTATATATTTATCATCTCAAAACCAATCAGGCTAAGTTCTTTTTTTTCCTCTCTTTTTTCCAGGTTTTTTTCAATTAGCAAGGATTTATTTTTTCTCTCTCACCTCCCACTGAGTGAGGAGGGAAGGAAATGATAAACAAAACCCTTATGACAAATGTGCGTAGTCTAGCAAAATAAATTCATGTCCTGACCATAGGCAAACAACATATGTCTCAGTTTGAACCCTTAGTCCATCATCTCTACAGTAAAATCTATCAGGAGTCATCATTGGTCCTCTAGAATCATGGTTTGTAAATGCATTAATCTGAATTTTTAAGACTTTCAAAGTGGTTGTTTACAATGTTGCTCTTAATTGTCTATGTATGTATGTGTGTGCATGTATGTATGTATAGACATGTATATGCATGTATAGGCCCTCTCCTACCTTTCCAGTCTCAATACACCCTATTCTCTGCCACATATTCAGCCTCTTTGCTGTTTCACAAAGGAGACTCTGCATTTCCTGGCTCCTGGCATTTTCTCCAGCTGTCTCCTATGGCTGGAATGCCCTCCTTCCTCATTTCTTCTTACTTCTTCCCTGGATTCCTTTATGTTTCTTCTTTAGGAAGACTTTTCCAAATCCTCTTAATTCTAGTGCCTTCCCTTGTTTTGATTATGCCATATTTATCATGTATATATTGTAGCTGGTTCATACATATTTGTTGTTTGTTGTTTCTCCTACAAGATTTTAAGCTCCTTGAGGGCAGAGACTTTTGCTCCTTTTTGTATCCCCAGTGCTTATTATAGTGCCTGGTACATAGTAGTAAGCCCTTAATAAATGATTACTGGGACTTGTGCTTAAATCTAGTCTCTAACCTACAGTTACTGTGTTTGACTAATCCTCAGTTTTCTCATCTATAGAGATCAAAATGTTTGCAGTATCCCCTTTCCAGGGTTATTATGAGTTTTGTTGTTTTTAGTCATGTCTAACTCTTCGTGGGGTCATTCGGCAAAGACACTAGAGTGGTGTTGTGAGGAGGGCACTTTTAAATGTGAAAGTATTAGGTAAATATGAGATTGTTTATTAACAAAGCTTGCTAACCTACTGGGGTTCCAATAAAGCATTCTTACCTCACAGATTATATTATATTTAAAATTGGGGAAATAACAGGCTAATTTAGGAAAAAATAATACAGACTTCTTGGTCTGGAAAGGCAAAAAGAAAGGAGGGAAGATGATTAAAAATGTTTGTAACTTCATGAAGTTTATAAATAGGACAAGCAAGGATTTGCTCATGGAAACCTAGAATGCTAAACATTTTCTGAAGAAAAAATTAGGACAAATAAAGAAGTACACCTTACTTTATAAAGGATTATCAACATATAAGGAATGTGTTAACCCCCAGAAGTGGTATTCATGACAATATAAGTAGCTTTAAAAAGCGGGGGAGACAAACAAACACACGATTGTCTCTACCCTTGCTTCTACTGTTAGAGATAGGCTCTTGCAACTGGGTGGAACTTGAGTATGACTCAAAAAGACAATTCTCCCCCAAGAGAATTTAGCTGATTGTTTCATTTTCAAAGAGAATAGGCTGACAAATATGTAGCTAGATTTAGTGCATGCTAATGCTAATAATTAGTCAGCACGCTCTATCTTTACTCCTATTTGTTCTCTAGCATGAACAATGACAAAAAAAAATGTGTTAAAATTTAAACCATTCAGCTTGGTGTGAAGAGCAACTAGGTGGTGGTGGATAGAGCACTAGGCCAGGAGTCAGGAAGATTTATCTATGCAAGCAAAAACTGGCTTTAGACACTTGATAGATGTATGATCTTGGGCAAGTCATTTCACCCTGTTTGCCTCAGTTTCTTCATTTGTAAAATGAGCTGGAGAAGGAAATGGCAAACCATTCTAGTACCTTTGCCAAGAAAACCCCATATGGGGTCATGAAGAGTCAGACATGACTGAAAAATGACTGGACAACAACAAAGCTTGGTGTGAAAATAACAATAGCAAGCCTTTACAAGTGATCTCCATATATTATCTCTTTTAATTCTTACAAGAACCCTCTAATGTAGGTATTATCATTACTCCCATTTTACAGATAGGTAAAATAAGGTAGAGAAAGGTTAAAGAACGTGTAGAAAGTTATACAACTTCTATATGAAGCACGACATATGAACTCAGGTCTTCTGACTCCCGAGTACAGCACTTTATCCACTACACAATCTAGCTGCCTCAGTGCTCTGAATGAGTTAAATTTTAATGCTTTACTATGAAATGTTAAGCCATCAGAGATAAAAGGAAAAAATGATGCAATAACTAACTAGGAAACAGAGTTTAGAGCTGATATTTTTCATATTCTAAAATCCATTCATTCAACAAACAGTGATCATTTACCATGTTACTATGTCATAAAATTCATATGAACAATGGGAAGTGATTAGCATAATTTTTCAAAAGACGTTCAGATTAAAGCATTATATAAAATGACTTTTAAAGAATCTTCTGGGTCTAGACCTTTAACAGTTAGGTACCTGAATAGTTAAGAATTCACAATCTAAAGGCAAAAAGATAAAAGTTGTCTGCAAAATGTTCAAAAAGAATAAATTTGAGCAAAGTTGAATTTCAGTCAATTACAAAGGTTTTGTTAAGTGCTTACCATGTGCCAGGCACTGTGCCAAGCACTGGGAATGTAATAAGAGGCAAAAAATGAAGAACTAATAATTTATTACTTTCTTACCATCTCATTCATTTCGGTTTTGGTCTTATATAATTCTCACCAAAACATCTAGAAATCTCAGCCTTTGAACTAGAAATTTCCATTAAGGCAATGAACATTCTCTCAAAGTTATCTGGTCAAGGTAAAATAGTGAGATGGTCCCTAAGATCCTTGACTCTACTTGAAATGTATCAAACATTAAAAATCATTTTTAGCTTGCCATCCTTTCCCAAGCTAGGTTTTGTTTTCATTTCTAGAATCATGAGTTCCACTCTTTTGTCTCCTGACTGCAGTTTGAAATCTTTAGAAGCACATTCCTTAGAAACGGAATCATTTAATGCTGCTCAGCTGATTAAGGACCAACATTCAAATACATGTCCAGCTTTTCTAGTAGTCTGAATTTAGGGTATAACTGCATCATTCTGCAAAGGAAGAAAGTCTTTGAATCTAGTTCTGGAAATCTGTTGGTATGTCCTAAAATCTAGCTTTAACCATCTTCATTAGGTGATGGGTGGAAATGTGTTGGGTTACTTTTCAGGTATCTTTCACAAAATGCTGTCACATCCACCCAGCCCTTTGTGTATTGGTATTGAGAAATCCGGGCCTAACAATATGGCTGCTTCCCCCACCATTATCATAGCAGAATTGCCTCAAAGCAGATGGTAATGAATTTTATAGGATAATGCTGACAGAACAGGCCAAGAAAGGTTAAAGAACATTCAACCACACTAGGATATAAAATTGAATTCTCTTATTATCGTTCATTTTAGTAAGATTATTATCTTAAAAACACCTGATTAAATATGCTAAAGTATTTTAATGCCATTGCTTACAAAATGAAAATTACAGAACATATGAAACTTCTACATATTTATTCAGAGAGAAAAAGAATATTCTTGCCAGGTGACTTAGTATTTTGGACATTTGCCCAGGTTTAAACAAAAAGCTAGCCACTTCTCTTCTTCACAGGTTTGATGCATGCAGTTGTAAATTAACATATTGAGAACATAAACGTTTATATGTCACATAACTTGCAAAGACTACCCTTTATACTTGGGCCTTTTTCCCTTCGATAGGCTTTGGAATGAACTTTGCAGTGTCTCAATAGAATTTTTGGCATTAACATACAAAATTTTTAAAAGGCAAGTTAAAACATTTGTCACTTTAGTTAAAAATCTTAAAAGTCTGCTACTAACATGAGCAGGGCCAAGAAAATAATATGCACAATGACTACAACAATGGAAAAAGAAAAATCAACAACCATAAAACAATCGAAATAATGAATGATGTAAAAATTATAAAGAATGAGTTTGGCTTCCAAAAAAAAGGAATGAGAAACAGCTCTTTCTATCTATACCTTTGCAGATATAAGGATTATACAGGTGTGGAAAATTGCAGATAAGGTCAGATTTTTTTTTGGATGTATTGATTATTTTTGATGATTCCTGCCCCCATCCTCTACTTTTTACTCTTTTTCTTTAAAAAAAATATTGCTATTTAAAAGATATGGCTTTCTAGAAGGAGATTAGGAAAAACACAAAAGATGTCAATAATTAAAGAGGTTTATCTTTTTGTAATACACATTAGACGTATAGGGTAAAATATATTTTTAGTATATACATTTATATATGTATACGTACACATTGCACATATGTGCATTGTATTTATATATATATGCATATGTGTATGTGCATTTGTGTTTGTATATATATACATATATCTGTGTATATATGTGTATATGTATTGTGTTTATACAGGGTGTTCCTAAAGTCTAGACACATAGGCAAAAATGCTTATTTTCAAGAAATGAAATGAATGAAATTTTCAACATTTTATTTAATTGGAATATTAACAAATAACATCTGCAACATGATTTCCATCATTTGTGATGCAAAAATTGACGCACTTTGCAAGATTCACGTGAACTTGATGCAATAACTCCACATTGCTGTCAGTTTTAGCACATTCACTCTTTATGCATTCAATCAAGTGTGTTGCATCTGTGATTTTCATTGAGTATACCTTCTCCTTTAGCATATCCCAGAAAAAAGAAGTCAAAGGGGCTAAGGTGTGTTAATATTCCAAATATTTCAAAATATGCATTTTTTCCTATATGTCCAGACTTTAGAGACACCCTGTATATGCATGTATACTTAATATACATACATATATAGAGAGATATACATATACATGTATCCATATACACAATATGTCCTAGAATAGCCCATTGCAAATGAGACTAAGCAAGGGTGAAAATTCCAAGAACTCTCAAGATATCCAATCCTAGTAAAACATGAAAGTAGGCAATCCCTTTAAAAGGCATATAAGGCAACTGTCAAGAATTTATCAGATGAGTGATTTGCTGAAGGAAGAAACAAATGGATAAATGCAGAACCATAATGAACAATTTTTTTTCAAGTACAGAGCAAGTTTCACAAAATGCTCTTAGGGAATTTTCCATGAAATCTGTCATTAAATCAATTTTTAAAGACAAATTCCATTAAAGAATGGGTTAGGGTAGGAATGGGGCAGAGATCCAGGTGCACCATGAACGCTGCTAAAGCAGCAGAGAGAGAAGAAAGGGTGAAGGCTCATGTCAGGTAGAGTGGGTGTTTCCTCTGGTAGCTTTTTAAAAGTATTTGGACAAACTGGTGCAGCCCTTTAATCTCAGCACCTTGTGATAAAATGCTCTGATTGTCTCCAAGACTTTGAAAGCTGCCTACAGCACTAAGAGGGATTAACTTGCTCAGAGTCACATGAGCATTAGCTGTGAAAAGATGAACTAGAACTCACCTCTTCATAGCTTCAAGGCCACCTCTCTCTCTGCTTTATGTTCTCTAGGCTTCATAGAGGTATGATTTGGAAGTAACTCCCAAACTCATTAAGAATGTAGATCCATTTGAATATTGAGGTTATGAGATTTTTAAGGCAATATAAGAATGTATTCCTTGATTACTCTTTTTTTTGGTACGTCTTCTATGACATTAATTTGTGTGATAAATAAAATATATGTTAAAATTTACCTTTACTACACTTTTGAGTGGTAAAGCAGCAGAGTGGTTTGAGGGCTGGCTGTGAACATCAGGAAGATCTAAGGTCAAGCTCTGACCACTTGTATTTCAAACGCAAGTTACAAGTTCAAGAGCAAGTTCTTTCACTTAACCTCTTAGTGTCCCAGGTAAATCTTGATGACTGTCAAGTATAGAAAAATAACCCATCTGCATTGGTAAAGAGTGTTTCAACATTGGAAGGTCCCTATACCATTGAAATCATAGGTTTTGGGAAAAATTAATTTTATATGCAGGTATGTTTATACATACATTTTTACCTACTATATATGTAATATACTCTATAGACATCACTCATATATCAATATCAATATTGATGTAGAATTAGATAGTCATGGAAACAGGTCATCTCTGATTCAGCAGACCCAATTTCAGGGTATGATGGTTTGTGTCTCCTTGGAGATTTTATACTTTCAGAGAAGACTAACAAAACTCAATTGCTGTAGGATTTTTTTGGAATTATATTTCAACACACAAAAAAGAAAAAAAATGTCCTTCAGGTATTCTGGCTCCTCTCCATGTATATGTATTCATAAACCAATATACCATAAGATCAAAAGACAGAACCGTCTTCCTTCCCATATACCAAGCAGAAAAGGGGTTGCCCATCTATTCTCAACCCTTGTTCAATTTTCACTAAAGAGCATTTTCTAGAGCAGGCTCCTCAATCCTCTGCTGCAATAACCAGAGGGCATACTCAAAGATTACAGTGTTCACTCTGTTGTATTTTTACCCATAAATCATAGATCTGGGGCTAATATTATTTTTTTTTAGTTGGAAAAGGCTTTAGGGACAGAATAGGTTTTCACTTGTGCTTTGAATGATGGACCAATTGTAATTTGGAACAAGGTATGCCAGACTAGTATGAGAGAGGACAAGAGATTATTTACAAAGGCCCTTTTCCAAAAAGACAGCAAAGTCTGGAGGAAGAAGTATCATTGGATGATATAGCTCAAAGTAGAAGTGATCACATTGGCCATAGGGTCAATATGAGTCAGTATCTGATGTGGCAGCCAGATAAGCTACTGCCATCTTGATTTGCCTTAGGTAATACATAACTTCCACAGATAGGGATGTAATAGTATGTGTATCTCTTGATCTTGTTAGACCTCATTGCAAGTACTGTGTACAGATCTTGGAGATACACTTTAACAAAGCCAATGGTAAGATGGAGAATGTCTAGAGGAAAGTAACAAGGATAGTGAATGGTCTTGAGTTCGTGTCACATACACACACATATGAAATGGACATGCTTATTTTGGAGAAAAGAAGAGTAAGGAATGGCATGACAGCTGTCTTTGAGAATTTGAAGGGCTGTTGGTTGAATGAGGAATTAGATTCATTCTGTATGGCCCCAGGGAGAAGAAGCAGGGGCAATAGTTAGAAGGTGCAAAGAAACCAAATTAAACTTGTCAAGAAAAAGATGTTCAGAATTAGATCCCTCCCAAATCAGAGGGAGTTGCCTTAAGAGACAGAGCCTCCTTAAAGATCTTCAACCATAGACTAAAAAATAGCCAATTCTCAGTATGTTACAGTGGGGATTCCTTTAGGATATGAGTTGAACTAGATGGCCACTGAGGTCCTTTCCAACTTTCAAACTAAGTTGCACTATTCTCTGAGAACGAGAGAAGGATAATCTCCTCTTTTTACAGAAGAAACTAAGAGCCAGGGTGTGGGATTTGCCCAAAGACACAAAGGTGGCTGAGCCCAGATCTTTTGAATCCATAGCCAGGGCTCCCTCTACTGTTTGAACAAGAAGTCCATCTGATCCTCATTCAATATATATTAATTAATGCCCTAATATGGCAAAGCACAGAGGTCTATGTAGAAAATAGAAAGTGTCAAGTAAATCTATAAAGTCCTGGAATTCTTCAACCCATTTACTGAAGTCTTATAGAAGACTTATATTTAGGTCTCCATCAATGTTGGCAGACATTTTGATCTTATTTAAGAATACAAGGTTATATAAAATACTGATAGCAATTTGTGGTTAATGGGACTCCAAATCCAACCAGTTGTGCCTGCCTTGGGAAATGAAAAGATAGATTTAGTTTTATCCTCATTTATGCTTTTACCTTTCAGAAGTGATTGCTGATGAGGCTGTCAGTCATCAGTCGTTCTAGCAAGTTAGATGCTTGGATCACTAGAAATTTGAAGCTTTATTTGAAATGTGTCACAGAATGTCAATATTATATTGTTATGTGCAATAGCTTTCAATCACCACAGATCTGAGATATGCTTAACTGGAAGTCTTTTCTGAATGGTCTTGTAGCCCTCTACCTATGCAAACTACTGGATTGCTTGCCAACAATATCTTAGTTTTTTTAAATAACATTTTATTTTTCCCCATTATATGTAAAAACAATTTTAGCATATTTTTTTAAAATGAGTTCCAAATTTTTCTCTCCTTCCCTCACCCTTCCCTTCCCTAAGATGGTAAGCAATTTGATATAGGTTGTATATGTGCAATCATGTAAAACATATTTCCATATCAGTCACACCAATATCTTTATTGAACTTAATGTTCTCAACACATCTTTGAATGGAGGCAGCTAGTCCCCGAAATGAGTATATATAGAAACTTACTAGGGGCTTCACATGGGATTTATGCTGTTGTATGAATGAGGTACTCTGATAGCAGTATCTTTTAAAAATCCAGGTTAATGTCATATACAATTAGGCTTGAAAATTAAAAAAAAAGGTTTCTTTTTTACTTGAGTAATTAAAAAAATAAAAAGAGGGGCATCTAGGTAGTGTGGTGGATAGAACACTGGGCCTGGAGTTAATAAAACCTGAATTCAATTCCAGACTCACACACTTACTAACTATGTGACTCTGGGAAAGTCACTTAACCTCTATTTGTCTCAATTTCCTAAGCTGTAAAATGGGGATAATGAGATAATGATTGTAAAGTGCTTAGCATAGTGGCTGAAACAGGGTGAGTACTATACATGTCAACTATAATTATTTTTAAAAAGTGTTAATCATGGTGGGGGGACAGCTAACCATAATGTTCACAAAATTTATTCCTTTCATATATTATTCTATTTAATTTTATCACTAAAATCATAAAGGAAAGCTTCTACAAAACACTCGATTAACTGATATATATATACATACATACATACATATATATGTATATAGCATACACATATGGTATTTTATAAAGACATTGTGATATAATGGATAGTTCAATGTTTTTCTAGATCGAAGGTATGGGTTCAAATACTCTCTTTGTTATGTACTCAACTCATCTAAGTTCAGGTAAATCACCTAAGTACTCTGGGCTTCCATCACCCCATTTATAAAATGGGGTGGCTGGAATCAATGACATTGGTGGTCCCTTCTATTTCTAATTCTATAATCTTATGGAATTAGTATGCTATAAATCTGGGAAATAATATTTGCCCTAAATTCATCTGTTGACCTCCAGTGAGTATTAATGAAGACACCAAGCCCATTCTCACTTGATTTTGGAAGTCATTCCTTTGTTAAAATATCCTTTTCTCCTTCAAATATGTACTTTAAAGTAATTTTTATCATCTAGATAATAGTTGTAAGATTTCCTTTTAAGAAATGCATTTGGAAGATAAAGGAAAATATTCCACATATAAAAAGATGGTAGACAAGCAAAATTCTATTGTGTCTCAAAATTGCTCTATATTACAATTAAAAGAGTTTTATTACCCCAGTAAAAAGAAGAAATCAGAAGAGGAACTTCCTTTCCTAGATATCCCATTAATGTTAGAGCTCTACAAAGGATACAAAAAGCAGTAAGACTCACCCACACAAAGCAAAACAGTGGTTTACTACAGTCATGAATTCATTTTTCCATATTTCCTGATATCATAGCAAGTTCTGTCCATAAGCATGAACTCTGACATCTCTCACAACCCAATTCCACAGCGATCAACTCATTTATTTGCTGTCAAAGGAAAGTCTCAAGCTTAAACTATAAGTTTGACCTTGGATTTATGAGAGGCTTCAGGAGATATGATCAATCTGCTAGCAAAATACTCTAGTGCAGAAAGAAACAAAACACAAAGGGTTTGGGATTGTTGCTTTTGTTTTTTTGCTGGGGGCGGGGAGGTGTTGGATCAGGAAATACATATACAGCTAATAAACTGTGAGGGAGAAGTCAGCTTACAATGGTTTTCTTGTCTTAATCACTATGGATATTTGACTAGAAATACTAAAATAAACCAAAAAGACCAGTCAGTATTTTATAGTGCCAGCATAAATATTTGTTTCCTTTTTATGTTCAATTGCTGTACTGCCACCTTACATTTATTGTGGAACCACATAAATTTGTGTTCCATAATTGATAAGTAAATTCTTTTCTCGGTCTCTGAACAATGATCCTGATGTTAATTCATATTCCACAGTAGATATATTGATACATTGCACACTATGCTAGGCAATATTTAAGATAATCACTCAATTACCAGCAAAGCTATCAAAGATGCGATTTTCCCATCTTATCTTACATGATGTATATAATTAAAATTTCTTAGTATCTCTATTGCATTTTCCCTGGTAAAATCTTCAGTGTTTGATGTCAGCAAGAAGGAAAAAAAACATGAAATTGTACATTGAAAAGTAAACCCCAAAGGGGAAAAATTATCATACACATTCACTGGGTTTTCTCCTAGCTAAGGTTCAGATAAAGATTTTAATTAGCTCCCTTGAAAACTGCAGTTCATGCTAAAATAAAATTTCCATCATCACTTCCTTTTCACACAATGCTGGGGATGATAATATAGCCAAAAATAGAATGTAGAATCTTGATAAATAGTTGCCATTCCTTCACTAGTTTAGCAGCATTTTCTATTAAAAGTGAACTTCAATCTTTAATGTTTGTATTGTCCAGGTATAGACAATTAATTACTTGGTATTCATTTACTGTTAGAGAATTCATTTCCTAAAATAACATACAAAAAACAACCCAAGCAATGAAAATTGGTGAAAAGCAGTTTTCAATGATCAATATAGTAGTGTCATCAAGCTAAGGAAAATAATCAAAAGTGGTATAATCATAAAGTAAAGAATGTGATTAGATTATTATACGACTAGAAAACAAAAGATGAGCCAGTCTTATAGTCAGAGGGATGAATAAAGTGATGGGCGGCCCATGTGACTGATTCTTCTCTTTTGCAATATTAGGAGAATGTGAAGGGCTCTAACACATTAAGTAGACCTCCTATGGCCAGCTTCTGGGAAGACATAGATAAGAATATCCCAGCATGGATGTTTTGCAATCTAAATCACTAGAAGTAGTGCTCACACCAATGAGGCCACAGGAGCTCTACAAGAATATTGGAAGGTAATTGAAATCGTAAAATACACATAAAATGTTATTCAAACTGGATTAGAAATAAAACCTTAAAAAATCTAATCATCAGAGAACATCAATGTTTTCTACCTACATCTCTGAAGTTCTTCATTAGACAAGGTATCTCCCACATGTATACTATAATATAAAGCTCTCATAGATATAACAATGTAGGTAATTTTTAATAATCTGCTGAGAAATCACATCAAGCAAGGCCTTAAATAAGTAATTAAGGTTAATAACTTGCTCTTACTTATGCTAGTTATCAGTGTCATGGAAGATATCCTATATGAAAACTGAACAACTCCACAAAGTATCTTGTAGTAATTGTGCAAAGCCTGAGAAATTCCTAAAGCCATACCAATGAAATCCCTAATAATACAGAGAAGATTATTCCAACCATAGAAAATAAAATGGATGAAAAAACATGTAATGCCTTTTATATGTTATTCATTTGGAAAGGTACCTCCATTACTATGTATATTCTGAAACGCATTACTGATGGATAAGAATTGAGGAAAAAAGAAGAGGGGTTATTAGTGATATTACATATTTGTGGTTCTGAGAATAATGAAAAGAAAAGCATTTTTTACTCTTTTTAAAAAAAGAGAAATATAAAAAGATACATGGTAAGTATGACTGTGCATTTTTACCAACAGTGGCTTGTAAAGGGCATGATGAACAAAACTATAACTGGAAAAAGTGATGTGATGGTCCTGCAGTGGGAAAGGAACAACAGATGGATGGTCCATGTGACACATGGACTCCCTGAGGTGCTAAAAGAACAAAAGGAAGGGTTCCAGTATGCTGATGGGGAGATGCTTACTGGAGGATTTTCAAGGGGAAAAACATGCCCAAGATATGATGACAATACAAATAGGGACCAGAGAAAAGTTTTTTTGAGAACAAAATTTATCATTTGCATACTAAAGGAATATGGTTATACATCACAAGAAATTATCTGAATGAAGGCTCAAGCTATAATTTCTGGCAAGCTTACCTTTGTGGATCTAATGACTTCCGGTAATATTGAATGAATTCTTACACAGCACTGTACCAAGGGGGGAAAAAACCACAGCATATGTCAACACTGTGGGTGCAGATGACATGCAATTTAAAATGTCTAATTACACATTTCACCTTTGCTAAACATCCTGAAAGCTGATGTGATTTAATTGTAGATTAATGCATTTCTCTAAGGCCTCAAATTGAGGTAGCTCAAATAACTACATTTTCAGGCCTGTTTTATTGTCTATAAGTAACCCGAGAATTGAAATCTCTCGAGTATTTTAATCTGCCAAGTAGCTGAGGAGTTCATCTGCATATAATTATGCATGAAATACAATTCGTTCTCAAAAATGAATGGCTTTTGGAACACAGGTACACAGTTCCATGGAGTTCAAATCAGTCAATAAGTCAACAAGCATTTATTAAGTATCTATTACATGCCAGACACTGTTTGAAGCACTAAGAGTACAAAGAAAGTAAAAAAAAAAAAAACAGTACCTGCTCTCAAGGAACTCATAGTCTAATGTACCACTATGAAAATAACCTCTATCAGAGAACTTAAAAGAACCTTCATTTGGTTGTGTCTGACTCTTCATAATGCCATATGAGGTTTTCTTGGCAAAGACACTGGAGTGATCTGACACTTACTTCCTTCTCCATTTCCTTTTACAGATAAGGAAACTGAGGCAAATAGAGTTAAATGACTTGACTAAGATCACACAATTAGTTAAGTGTCAGAGGCCGGATTTGAACTCAGGAAGATGAGTCTTGCTGATTCTGGGCCCAGCACTCTGGGCACTGTGGCACTACATAGCTGCCCAAAAGAAAGTATGGTAGGCCTAATGAGAGCTAGACTCAGGGTCTAGTAAACATTTAATAACCTATGTGATGCCTTCTTCCACCCTCACTCTCCTACCATCAACTGCCTAAGCCTTAATTACTTTTTTTCCTAAGATTCTGATCATGGGGTAATTCTAAATATTTAACTCAGTATTGTGGCTTGTGTGCCCAAATTTTGTTAAAATCATTGTTTAGTGCCTGCTTCCTTTCAGATATTGAACCCATGGACATATCATTATTCAAGGTAGTTCATTTCTTTTCTTAAAAAAATCATTACAGCATTAGCATAGGGTCTATTGATAATGTATATTATATACACATATGTATATACATACACATACACATATATACACATATGTATCTACATACACATACATATATGCATGTGCATATATGTATATATATACACACATACATATCATTAATCTTCTAGTGCCTTCTAGCTGTTATTTCCAACTTATCATGTATATTGCTTGTTTGTACGTTGTTATTTTTATCTCCCTCATAACACTGTGAGCTCCTTAAGAATGAGGACTAATTGTTTTCTCTCTTTGTATCCCCAGCACTTAGCACAGTGCCTGGCACATAGTAAGCACTTAACAAATAGATGTTTAATTACTAAGCCATCTACATGCCATTTTAATGAAATCTCAAGATCATGTCTCACAGTAAGGACCACTGATTCCCTATCTGCTTCCTCTATTCCTCATACAATGAACATTCTTCAACATGAAAAATAACCCAGAGGCTCTGCTTATTAAGAATCATCAATCCTACATAGATTAAAAATTACACCGTGGATACACTAAATCTTGGTACTGTCCCATGCTGAGGGCAAATGAGATAGTTTGACAAAGGCAGGCTTTGAAGCAAAGAAAGGCCTGGGTTCAAGTCCCACCCCTGGCAAAAGACTAGCTCTGAGACCCTGGACAAGCCATGTAGGTTCCGAGTGTTCTAAGCAATTTTCTAAGACTTTCAAGTGACAGAGAAAGTACTGATCTCCACTGATCGAGGGAATTTCCTTACCCAGGAACTCCCTAGATGCATGATGTCACAAGTTCACTTCCTCTACCCTATACCTTCTCCTGTATATAACTATTCAGATGCTACTTTATCTTCATACTAATTCTCTCCCCTCCAAAATGACTTTGTATTTATTTTGTCCTTGGCTGCTTTTAAAACTTGGCTTAAATCCACTTCCTCAAAAAGCTCTTCCCAATATCTACCCCTCGCCTTCCAAGACTAATGCATTCCTTCAGAGGTTACCTTTCATTTACTCAGTATAAAACTATATACTACTAGATCGCGATTAATATGAATGATAAATCCCCCGAAATGGTCACATTCATTTAAATTCACGCTCTTCAGTTATAACTATGTAAAATACAGTTATTGGTTGCACCCCAATGGAAATACGCAGTTTGAATTTCAATCATCAGACCACTGTAGGGCATTTATTATTTGTGCTAAACTTGACCTAGGTATACACTGTGTATATGAACTGCATGTAGTACAGTTATTTGTGTATTTGTATATTGTCTTCCCCAGCTGAATATGAATTCTTTAAAGTCAGGGAATATGTTCTTACCTCTGTTGGTAACCCCAACATGGCACATAGTGCTTAGTAAATGTCTGACTGATTGCCTATACACACCATAAATATATATGTGTGTATATATATATACATATGTATGCATAATATATATATACATACATGTCTATATGCATGTGTATATTAATATTCATACATATGTGTGTGGGGAGAGGGGGGGGAGAGAGTCTTTCTGATAGGCTATAAACTTCTTAATGGCAAAGGGCAGTCCTGTTTTTGTTTTTGAATCTCCAACCCATAGGACAGTGTCTGGCCCATAGCAGGTATTTAATTGATGTTCACTGAAGCATCTCTCTTGTGTTTATGGTCATTCATTCAGTCCTGAGAGGAATTTGCCACTTTTCTCTTGTCCTTATTGCTCTTTCTTTCCTCAGATTATGTTGTATTTACTAACCATACCTATTATAAACTCCTAATAAATGGAGTGTAAGAGCCTTGTAGTAAGGAACTTTCTCTTTTTATTCTTTTTATCCCAGCGTCTGGCACAGAGTAGGCAACTGATAACTGTTTAAGTAAGCATGTACAGTTTGATAAGTTTTGTTTAGAAGACAAGAATCATCCCTTTTAGGTGGAGCAAAAAGACAAGAAGCAGGGAAAGAAGGGGTTTTTTTTCCTTCTTTCTTTTTCCTTCCTTTCCCTTTTCCTTCTTTCCTTTTTTTTTTTCCTTCTTTCTGTTGTATATTGGGAGTAATGACAAAGCTCATAAATTGCAGTCTAGGAACATTCTAGAATTACCAATAAATTAATGGGGGCAAGCCTGCTTTCCAGTATAGCAGCAATGGAATATTCATCTCAACCCATAGATGAGTCACTGGAGTCCTGACAATCCCTGCCGAACCTGAAACAAATTGGAGCTGTAATTTACAGCACAATAGAACTCAAGACAGTAGCACATGTAGTCCAGGCTCTTTAAATATTCTATAAATAATAGCCCTGAGGGGTACAATTGACAATAAGCAAGGGCTGAATGATGAATCATCAGGTAGTTTAAGAAAAACCCTGCCTGATTAAATGTTTTGTTTTTAAACCACCTGCATCAGTGTCTGCAGAAGCAGGATGGATCAAATTGTTCTTGGTCTTTCTTTTTCTTTTAAAAATCAGACAAGCATACAGATGATAAGTTTTATTATATTATGAAATGGAGGCCAAACCAAAGTGCTGAGGATTGTGTAATTCCAATTATCTATCTTTCTGGCTAAGGATTTAGGGACCAGACACCACTAATCTAGGTTTATCAAGCTCCTAATGGCTTTAAGTCACATGGAAGTAATTTCGTTTGGTCCTCCTGGCCTGGAGAATACATTTCTCTGTATTTTCCTTGAAGAGGGTTTTGTTTGTTGTTGTTGATGTTGTTGGGCCCACCAAGCAGTTACCAAATGCTCAATGGGCAAAGCTAATTAGCAGAGTCTCCTTTCCAAAGTTGGGCTTGCTGAGCATAATCATTAAAGTAGACAGTAAGGCAGAGTCCAGAGACTCCAGATCTGCACGTAAGCTGCAGCAGGTGATCCCTTAGCCAAAAAGGAAAGATTGCATTGAGGTCATGATGCACCCAGTTGGTTGTGCCTCCCTCCCCAACCACAATAACACGACCAACAATAAAATCACAAGTCATTCATCTGAATGTGATATATATAAGATATCAAATATTGAGATTCACTAACTTTGTCATTAAATCAGTTGTTTGACAAGAACCCCCCTCCAAAGCACTTTTGTTTATATGAGTTACATCTATTCATGGTTACCACATGAGAAATTAAAAAGTCACTATTATTGTGAGAATAGTTTTAATCACATAGACTCCTTGGGAATCCTTGGCCATGTCTGGAAAACTGCAGCAACAAACTGATTACTCACATAGCACACTGGGTAAAGTGATGGACTTAGAACCAAGAAAACCTGGGTGTGATTCATTTCTCAGATTTTTGAACTAAATTTAGTTTTTTCAATAAACAAAAATCTATTTTCTCTCCCTGCCCCCTCTTCCCTATTGAAAACTTTTAAAAAGATAAGAAAACAAAACCCTTAGAACAACAATGAATAGTTAAGGAAAAGAATAAACTCCTGAATTGGTCATGCTACAAAAATATGCCTTGGATATTTGAATCAACAAATCATTCAATCAAAAAGCAAGCATCATGAAATATTGGATAGAAAGGTGACTTTGAAATCAGAAAAACCTGGGTTCAATTTCTGTTTTGATACAGAATGGTTATTTAATGCTGGAAAAGTTGAGTTACGTCTTTGTACCCCCAGCCATCTCTCTAAGACTCCACTAAGTTATGGAGCAGGTGCTGATCTTTACTGGTGAAGGGAATTTTCTCAATAGGAGTTCCCTATACGGGTGAATTCATAAGATTCCTTTGAGACAATAAAAACAAAATCAAACAAAGTATCAAGAACTGTGCTGGTTTCTGGGAATGCAAAGACAAAAGTGAAACGAACGCTGTCTTTAAGGAGCTCACATTCTGTGTTCCCTTGTGCAAGTCACTTGACCTTTGTTTCGGTCTCAGTTTACTTATCTGTAAAACAGAGATAACAAGGGCACCTACTTCACAGGGCTGCTGTGACAATCACATGAAATACCAGATATAAAGCACTTTTCAAACCTTAACATGTTGTATTATTGTCAGATATAATTATCATTACATTATATATTAAATTCTGGGTGAACCTAGGTTAGTCGAGAAGTCACCTTTAAGTGCCCCAGTCAATTGCAAAGCAGGGCCTATCTACATTAGAAAAAAGTGCATGATAATTTTGTTGTATATTTGAAAAGAAAAGCAAGTTGTGCATAATAGATTTGCAGTTTCATGTGCAATCATCTTTTTTATTGTATCACGTTACATGAATGCTTGTTTTATTCCATAAATTAGAAAGAAAAGGAAAAAAACAGAAAAATGGAGTTTGCTCACCAGGAGCTCCATACACCAATGAAATCATAAATGAATAAACTGACCAAATTCAAGGCTCTTCACTTTTCCACCCAAAACAACCCCTTAACACCAGCGAAGCCTTGAGAAATACATCGACTTTAAGCTGGAACAAATGTTAGAATGTAATTCAACTCTCATTTTATAGATCGGTAAAAATGGGGGGAGGCGGTAAAGAGTTTAAGTGACTTGCCCAGGTCACAGAGGTAGTAAGTGAAAAAACCTGGTCATAGGGTTATAAATTTCAAGCTAGGTGGAACCTTTCAAGACCATCTAGCCCAACATCCTGAAAACTGAGATACTGAAAAGTGATGTGACTCGCCCAAAGTCTCAAAGGGAATAAGTGAGAGATGAAGAATTTGAACTCGTGTCTTCTGAATCCAAATTCAGCATCTTTTCTGCCAGGCACACAACCTCCCCAATGGCATAGTGTGAAGCTTTCCAGGAGCTAGTAGTGTGGTGGTGACTTTCAGGTGAGAAGAAGCTATCAGCCCCACAATTCATACATATGCATAAAACTAGATGTTAGCTGTACATCTTTGGCTATCACTATGTCACATTAATCAAAAACATTTATTGAGCTACTGCCATATAGCAGGCAGCATGCTAGTTGCTTGGGTTGCAAATACAAAAGTGAGATAGCCCCTGCCCTTAAGAAGCTTGTGTTCTACGGGAATACAGAATATATTCACGAATATAGGATATACACAACATAAATGTGCAGCGATTGGGATGGTAAGACTAGTAATGTGGGAAACAAGGGAAGACGTGAAATGAGCTTTGAACATTTCAAGGGGTTCCAAGATGTGGAGGCGAGGATTCCAGACTCAGAGGCCAGGCTGTGCAAAAACACAGAGACAGAGGATGAAATGATATCTATGGGGAACTGTAAGTGAGACAGTTTGGCTAGAGTACAGAGTACATGAGGAGGAGTAATAAATAATCAGCCTGGCAGACTGGAGCCAGATTGTGAAGGACTTTAAACGCCAAACAGAGGAGTTTGTTTTTATCCTAAAGCCAGTGGGAAGTCACTGAAGTTTCTTGAGAAGGGATGTGGCACGATCATTCTTGTGCCTTAGGAATATTATTTTCACAACTGTGTGGAGGATGGATTGGTGTGGGAATTAGACTGGATGCTGTGGCCTACTGCAATAGTTAAGGTGAGAGATAAGATTCTAGTGGTTGTGGTGTGAGTAAAGAAAAGGGACAGATAATGCAGAGGTAGAATCAACAATTAACAGCTGATTGGATATAGAGGGGGTAGGTGAGGGCAAAATGCCAACTCAGGTTGTGAACACAGCTGACTAGAAAAATGGTGGTGCATTCAATAGAAATTTTGGGTTGAAATTGAAGGGAAAAACTTGGGGTCCACTTCAGGTGGAAAATCAATGGGAAAATGAAGTCTTTCTGTGTGGACAAATAAAGCTCTCATTGGAACCCAGATTTACTAATAATTGTGAGAACCTATTAAAAGTAGATCAGTGGCTGATTTCTGATATCATAATGATTTTCCTAGAAGGTGAGACTATATCAAACTTCAGGTTTGTGGATTATCCCCAAAAGCTGGAACGAAATTCAAATGAAAAACAAAGCAAATAGATAAAATATGAAGCTTTCTAAGCCCATAAAAGTCAATTCTATTCAGTTCAAATCAAGAATTCTTTGGCAGTTCCCATTATTCAACCTAGTGCCGAAGGCACAGAATCCTTTACCTTTAATATTCCCATTTATGGTTACAAAGTGCTTCACGTGAATATTGTCATTAGAAACTGATAACAATTCTACTGGTTAGGAAGAGTAAGTTCCATACTTTCTCTCTCTCTCTCTCTCTCTCTCTCTCTCTCTCCATATATATATATATGTGTGTATGTACATATATATTTATATATTCAAATATATATATGTATAATCTCAAGATATAATTATTGTAATTATTATTATTAATAATAACAGTAATAACATGTTTATCTAACATTTTAAATTTATAATATTCTTTACATAATTGCCCTATTTAAACTTTATAACAATTCTGTGATATGGATAATAAAGGTATTATTCCCCCTCCCCATTTTTTTTTTACAAATTAGGGGACTGAAAGGTTAACATTCACAAACAACTAGTATCAGAAGGAAGGTTTGAAACTGCATCTTCCTGATGCTAAGTCCAGGATATGACAGAGAAAAGTAAGGCCCAGGGGAGTTAAGTAAATGAGTTCAATGTCATGAAACTAATAGACAGAGGTACCAAGACTTGAACTCTGGCTTTTTAAGTATAATACAAAGCTCTTCCTTCTCTAGCACAGTTAGATGTGGAATGCAGGGCCACCTCCAGTCATCCAGATCTATATCTTGCTACTGGACCCAGGTTGCTGCAGAGGCAAAAGTGAGACTGGTGACTTCGCACTGCCCTCCCTCACTTAAATCAAATTCACTTGCATGTCATGGCATCACCTCCCTGACTGAGGTCATGGTCCTCTTTGAGAATGAAGGCCAAGCAACAACAAGACATGGAATGCCACTACCTCTGAAGAACTAAAGATGAACATCACAATGGGCAATCAAAAGCAGTATGGTGGGTGAGACCAAGCTGTAACAGAAGTTCTGATATTCCTTTGGGAAATTTACAGGAATATCTGAGATACTGAGATTGTCCTATAAACTACCTGATTCAAGAGTTTACCCAAATGAGACTCATCACAAACCCATCATACATGGCCACCTTATTTGACTTTTGTCTATGTTCTCCTGAAAATTAACCAGAGAAGTTCTGCCCAACAAGGTAAAGGCCTTCCTCAATTTCTCCTGACATGGTGAGAGTACCAGTAGAGCACCTGGCATCCATATGTCATGGAGAATACTGGCTTATTCTTTTCATATCACTGATGCATCTTCTCTTTCTGTCATAAAATCCTTGGTGACATCTTTCTCCTCCAATTCCTTTCTTTTTTCTCCTTTTCTTTTTTCTTTGCCTTCTACAAGGAATTATACAAATACTGGTAGTACAAAAAAAAGGCAAAAAAGGATGCTACCCCCAAGAATTTCATATTATAATGGATCAATCAATAATGAAAAAGGACATACAAGATATGTTCAACATATTGTTAACAAAGACTGGTATGGGTTTCCTGACGATCAGTATGAGATTGGAAGACTGATGCCAGATAGAGCAAGACTTTGAAGGCTGGGCAAAAGAGTTTAGACTTCAATATTGGGAACCTATTAAAATCAGGAGATATGCTCAAAGTGGTTTTTGAAAAAGGTTGACTGGATAATCTCCATAAGATGGATTAGAAAGAGAAGAAACTGGGGGCAAGAAGATTTCTAGCTTATGTTTTCTTTTGTTTCTTTCAACAAGCTAGGTGTGGTAGTCGTAAAACCCTAGACTTGGCCAAGGATGGTACTTTAGAATGGGATTGCAATCTCCTGAGAAACAAAAATGTCATCTAATTTCATTTTTCCTATAGTTGTTTGTTGATTTACAAAGGAAGTAATGTACAGTAAGTCAGAAAACTTGGATTCAAATCACAGGCTTTGCTATTTACTATCTTTGCTGTCTTGAGACAGTCACCTTCACCTCTTAAGCCTTTCATTTCCTCACCTATAAAATGAAGAGGTTGGACAAGATGCCCTCTAAGGTCCCCTTTCCAGCTCTGAATCCTATCATCTCAGTCTTATGCAAAAATACTGACTAGCATGTTTCTTTGTATTTCACTGACAAATCTGTTAACTTGAGAGTCAAAAATCACTTCCCAGTTTACTCAGAATTTTGGTGCTTCATGACTGCTTTGGGTTTGTTTCCCCTCTGCCTCAGCTCTGCCTTCTCTTTTCAAAGTTTTCACTCTGTTTAGCTGTTATTGTTAATTAAAGTGAAAGGAAGGCAGGGAGGGAGCACTGGCCAAGAAGTTCTGGTTAGTCTCAAGTGACTGGCATGACCTATCTCAGCACTTGCAGACCCATCCCAGCAGATGTGCTGACACATCCATCCATTGACCATGCCACATTTGCAAATGAACTTTTTGGGGCTTTGTAGAAACTGCATTAAGTCTGAATCCACTTATCTCAGGAAGCAATGTGGTATAGGGAAGAGGGTGGCCCAAGTCCTAGGGGGGAATGTCTATACTTTTGTTTTTCTACATCATTGGAGTAAATACTCCCATTATAAAAGTTACTTGATATTAATTGATAAAATGAAACTGAGATGCTAACTGGTGGCAGTTAACAGGTGAGGAAACATACTGTATTTAAAGCTTGAGGCAATATCATTAGAGAAATCACTCCAGAGACCTTTGGCTTACACCCTGAAGGAGGGCCATTGAGGCTTGCTCTGGAGGGTGGGACTTGGGATAAGAATACTCGGAATTTTAAACTGCTATAAAAGCATTCTTTCATCAGTTTACATTTTCCTCTCCCATATTTTTCCCTAAAACAGCATAAGGCAACCCTACTCCCCAATGACAACAACAACAACAAAAACCCAGATTAATCACATAGCTTGCTTCTGTCTTTGACACTTACAGTGGGGAGGTTGTATGATTGATCCCCTGAGTTTCAATTGCCTTGTCCAGAAAATGAGATACTATTAATCTGTACCATCTACCCCACAAGATTGTTCTGAGGATCAAAGGGACTCATGTATACAAAAGTGGGTTGTTTTATATAAATAAACTTTAAAGTTCTATATAAATGTCAGATATTATTTATAGCTATACAGAATTTCTCCTTAGAAGCAGAAAATATTCCTGGCAGAGATCTGGACAAGTGGGATACACAATTCTGGAAGCTGGATTGTCAGAAGTGATTTTCAAGAGAAACATTTGACCTGCTCTGTCAGACAGTTGCACTTAGGACAATGTTCTCAAACAGAAACCTTAACAAAGTTTTTTAAAACAGAGGTATAAAACAGTTTCTCAACAGTACTGGAATGCTTTTCTGTAAGTTGAAGAAAGGTCAGGACTGGTGGACACATTTTATCAGGGCCCTGTCAAAAGCTCTGTTTTGGAAACCTTTGTGTCAGCTGTTATGGGAGAATTCAGGAGGGAGATCATAGGAATTCAGAAGCTCTGCTGAGAGTTCATGGATAGAGGAAGATGCAATTGTGAACCAGAAGGAAGAGCTACCCTGACAGGCATGACCTTTTGAAGTACTTCTGAGTTAAAAGGCCGTGCTTGGCCCAAATTCTCTGTCAGTGTAGCAAATGATTCTGGGAGTAATCCTGGCTGGTTCCTCAGACCCTTCACCTTAGTCAGTTAGTCAATAAACATTTATTAAGAATATAGCATCTGCAAGGTACTATACTGAACACCGGTGATGATAAGAAAAGGCAAAAAAAGGCTAGGGGGCTGGCCTGAGGGAGTCCATACTATAATGGTGGAACCAAGAACAACAGTGAAGTACTCATTGAAGTACACCCCTACTCCATGCAATTAGGAGGTAGCTGCAGGAGGAAGGCATTAGCAGTAGTGGGATGGGGCTGAGACCTCCTGCAGAAGGTGAGATTTGAGTTGAATCTGCAAGTAAGTCAGAGAAGCCATTTGGCAGAAATGAGGAGAGAAAATATTCCGTGTTTGAGGGACAATCAATATAAAAGCATAGTCAGGAGAAAGAATGTCATGTGTGAGGAAGAGCAAGAAGGCTGGTGTTTCATATACATATTTGTTATGTGGATTTTTAAAGTGAGGAGGGGGGAGAAAATAAGTGTTTATGACATAAAATGTTAACTTAATTTAAAAAGCAGGCTGCTGTTCCTAGATCATAGAGTATGTGGAAGAGACTAAAGAATAAGAAGACAAATGAATTAATTCAGAGGAATATTATATTTGATCCCAAACGTAATAGGGAGTCACTGGAGTTTACTGAGTAGGAGAGGGATGTGATGAGATCTGCACATTAGTAATGTTACTTTTGCAGCTCAGTGGAAGGTGGATTGGAGCAGGGAGAGACTTGAGGTGAGGTGAACAAGATTGATTTTGTAGAAGCCCAGGTGAGAGGACACAGTTGGATGGTAGTCGAGTGAATGAAGAGAATTTGAAAAATGTCAAGGTGGAAATAAGAAGACTTGATTTACATTGATATTGGATACCATCTGCCACCGTGGTTTTGATTTTGCTAAGTCAGACGTGCACTAGCTTTTAGTATTCAACTTAAAGGCTTGCTTTTCTGTCCATGCCACTCTCATCATCTGCCCACTATAGCAGTGTGGGCAGATCCAATTTGTGCAGTTCAATCCAATTCAATCCAAGAAGCATTTAAATCCAATTCACTTGCAAGTCAAGATGTCATCCTCCAGATGTCGTTGGTCTTCTTCAAGAACCAAGGATGAACAATAACAACCATACCTCTAGGGGGCAGCTAGGTGGTGCAGGGGATAGAGTTCTGGACCTGAAGTCAGGAAGACATCTTTCTGAGTTCAAATCCAGCCTCGGACACTTACTAGCTGTGTAACCCTTGGCAAATGACTTAACCCTATTTGCCTCAGTTTCTTTATCCATAAAACAAACTGGAGAAGGAAATGGCAAACCACACCTGGTATCTTTGCCAAGAAAACCCCAAAGGGGGTTACAAAGAGTTGAACACAACAGAAACAACTGAACAACAAAATAACACCTATGCCTCTGCCGTCAAAGGGGCTTATAGCATATTGGAAGAATAGGAAAGGCATAGGAAGTGGACCTGTGATTTCATTACTACAGAGAACTCCTGGATGAGGGAGCTCTACCAATTCAGCTTGGACCTCCTCTGTAATTTAGAGTTTTACAGAACTGGTTAACTAGACCACTGAGAGGTTAAGTGACTTGCCCACTTGTACTGTTTATAATAGTGTATGTCAGAGGCAGAGCTTGAGTCCAGGTCATTCTGACTCTGAGGCCATATACCACACTGACTTTCTATAATGTAAATACCATAAAGATCAAACTTATCCCCCTTTTCTTGATACTGAAGATAAAGCCTACAACATTTCATTGGACATAACTCTAACTCTATTTTTCATTATCCTCCTTGCCCTCCACAGCTATAACTCACTATAATATGGCTTCATTTTAAGCTTTTAATGACTTATATCTCTACTAAACTACTAAATTTTGGACAATGCTCTCAAGCCAAAAACTTAGCAAGATTTGAAAACTCAAGAAATAAATTCACTTTCCAGCAGTATAACTCCTATCTTGATGTTTTCTTGTTAGTTGGAAACTATATCTGGCCAAATCAACCATGTTCCAATGCTCAGAGTTATTCTTGAAAAGATAAGGGGACTATAGTGGAAAGGTCACTGGACTTAATGGCAGAGTTGGGAGTTGAGAACATGTATCCTCATCCCAACTGAGTGATACTGACCAGATCCTTTTCTGAGCATGAGTTTCATCGAACTCACAGGGATATTAGTAAGGAAAGGTTTTTGTTAAATCTTAAAGCATGGCATAAATATGAGCTTACAAAATTCCCCCTCGGTCTTCATATAGCACTTTCTTTTAAAATTTTCGCGTTGTTGTCCCATAACACTTTATACTTTGGGAGTTTTAACTCTTCCAGTTCTCGAATCTTGCTTTCCTGATTGGTGAGCACCTCACATGGCGCAACATTTCTAGCTAGGCACAGTCATACTTTGTTTTATGTCCTTACTATATTTTTTTCCCTGCCATCATGCACAAAACCTTCCTCCCTTCCCCATTACCCACTTCTGGAGCTATAATCTTCCTTCCAGTGCTTCTGGATATCAGCTTAATCACTTTTAGCTCCATTACCACCAAAATGATTTCCCATAACATTCCAGTATACATGTTGTCTTCCTCTATTAGAATGTAAGCTCCTCAAGGGCAGGGACTGTCTTACTTTCATATATGTATTCTCAGGACTTAACACAGTGCTTGCCAAGTAGCAAATGTTTAATAAATGTCTTTATTCACTCTTTCAGTAAGAATGGGGTTGAGCGATTTGTTCAATACCTATTTAAACTTAATTATAAGATGCCCAATTAATCAACCTCAATGATAAGCTTTAGGTTAAGTTAAAAAACATTATTGGATGTGTAGGATTCTGCATAGGAATTATGTACAAATAGTCTGAGGAAAACTTGGCACACCACAGGGGTCATCTATAAATTTTAAGCTTAATAGAACCAGTGTTATTTGAGAGTTTGGAACAGATATTGCATTCCAGTAATGCAGCTGGCGGCACAGTAGATAGAGCACTGGACGGGGCCTGGAGTCAGGGATACCTGAGTTCGTATATGGCCTCAGACACTTAGTAGCTTTGTGATAATGGGCAAATAATTTAATCTCTTTTTGCTTCAGTTTTATCACCTATGAAATGAGGATGATAACATCCATTTCCCAGTGTTGTCGTGAGGATCAAATGAGATATTGGTAATATAATATTTTTGTAATATATATGGTACACAGCACATGCCTGATGAATGTTTCCTAACTTCCTTCCCTTTCTCTCTCCATCCTTCCTTTGCTCCCTTTCTTTTTCCTTCCTTCCCTCCCTTTCTCTTCCTTCTTGCCTTCCTTCCTTCCTTCCTTCCTTCCTTCCTTCCTTCCTTCCTTCCTTCCTTCCTTCCTTCCTTCCTTCCTTCCTTCCTTCTTTGCTGTAAACTCTCTGAAGAAGGAAGCATTTGGTACAAAAGGGGAGATGTGGTCTCCAGTCTCAGCATCTATGAACATTCCGTGTCTTTCCTAAAATACTGGTATTTCCAATGCTGGACATTTTGACAAACTGACTACTTAAATGTCCTCAATAAGGTCTAAGGAAGGAGTGGGGGGCCCTCTTATCATCTGCACACTTCGCAGTTATCAAGGCCTAAAAAGTCTCATATTTTTCTTAGGGGACCAGAATGCTTCACCCTGGAGCAGTTTTTAGCCCTGAAAGACCAGAGATCAGGCATCTAAGTATCGGTGCACATTAAAAAAAATACCTTCACTGACACTGCAAGAATCTATCTGGTTTTTGGCATAGTGCATACAAAAGGATATAGCCTTTTGCAAGGATGCTACTTAAAATGCTAAAATGTTCAGTCTAATTTAAGATGCTCATATTGCTCTGATAAGAGGAAAGGAAAATGAATTAGTTGACCAGATCAGAATCCAGAAGCACTGTCAGTCATCCCTCTGTCATGCATTTTTAAGGTATTTTGTTGATTAAATTCACATAACCCTGTATACACATGCATAGGCTGAATGCAAATTACTTTCCTTGGTAAAGGCTGAAATATGAAGCCTGCCTGTGGCTACATTGACAAAGTAATGTAGAGCAAAAACAGAACAATCAGCAATAAATTGCATAAACCTTCTTATAGCATAAGCATCATTCATAAGAGTATCTTCTCAGAAAAAAGTCTCAGTTATAGATCAAAGTAAATACTCTTATCAGCATTAACTTTCTACCAAAGCAGAGGATTTAAATGATGGACAGTATTTGATTCAACTTAATTGTTTCGTGCACAGCCATTGCTAATCTCTGGATTGAATAATATATTCCCTAAATTACATATTGATTATGAGTAAAGATAGCAAAATACTTCAATAAGAACATTTAACAAGGTAGTAATAGTAAAGAAGAAAAAGGCTAATCTGAAAAAAAACAAAAAATAACTATATGATCAGATCTTTCTTTATTGTACAGTTAAAATTTAACTAAAATAATAAAATGTCTTTTCAAAAATAAGTTAATTGAATAAAATTTTGTGCAAAGTATGTCTTTTTAAAAAAAACTTAAATGATAAAGTTATCTATTTTATATATAGTTTTTTATAAGCTTTCAGGTTTTCCTCTTTTTAATCCATCATCTACACAGCTATGAAATTGAAATTCCAAATGCACAGGACCTACTATGCCACTCCCCAGTCAAAAATACCTCAGTGGCTCCCTATTGCTTCTAAGATAAATTAAAAACTCCTCTGTTTGGCATTTATGGCCCTTCACCGTTTGGCTCCAGTGAGTTTTCAGATTTATTTCATATTACTCTCTCTCATTTTATGGCAGGCAAACTGCCTGACCTGCAACTCTGGGCACCCAGCATTTTATTTTCTTGTCTCCTTTGCAAAGGGATCTCTCCTCACCCTCCAAATCGCTTTGCCTAAAATGCTTTCTTTCTCACCTCTGCTTTTTGGAATCTTTAGCTCCATGTAAGTTTCAGTTTAAGTGACACCATATATCAGTTACATATGGAGAGATGTAGAAAACACAAGGTTCTTTTCTATCTATTTCAAAAGCAATTCATTTAATTTGGTAGGAATATATATATATATACATATTATATGTATACATACACACACACATGTATACATATATATATATGCATATATATATATGCAGATTGGAGTACATAAAAATGCCTTGGGCCAGTGGATAAACTGAATGCTATACTAGTACATGAGAAGTATTAAAAAAGAACCAGAGAAAAGCTTCTAGGGTGTTGGATGGACTCTTCATTGAGGATTACATAAAGGGATATAGAAGTTCTTATTTGCACCATTGGATAATTCATCTCTGCTATGTCTATGTCTTTGAATAAGATAGCTCTAGAGTGTTGAATGCTCCCTTGTTTCACCCTTACCTCTTGGAATCTCTACCTCTCTTCAAGGCTCAACTCAAGTTCATCTCTTAGACAAGACCTATCGTGATTTCTCCAGTTTTTAGTTTCTTCCCCCAACTGCTGTGTCTTTGTTTTGAATATGATCTCATATTTCATTATCTTGCATTTCCCATGCCCCCTCTAAAACAGAAACTCCTGGAGAGTGAAGCTGGGTTTCTGTACCCCCAGGGCCTACCAAATATCTGGCATAGAGTTGGCATTTAATAAATATTTGTTTAAAATATTTATAGCAGCTTTTTGTAGTGGCTAAGAATTGGAACTATAGAGGATGCCCATCAATTGGAGAATGGCTAAATAAGCTGTGGTATATGACTATGATGGAATATTATTGCACTGTAAGAAATGACGAGCAAGATGATTTCAGAAAAATTTGGGAAGCCTTATATGAACTGATAGAAAGTGAAGTGAGCAGAACCAGGAGAACATTGTACATGGACAGCAACATTATATGATAAAGAACTATGTATTACTTAATTATTCTCAGCAATACAACAATCCAAGACAATCCCAAAGGACTCATGATGATGCTTGCTATACTACTCCATAGAAAGAACTGACACTGTCTAAATACAGACTGAAGCACGCTATTTTCTTTCCTTTCCTTTTCTTTTCTCTTCTTTTCTTTCTTTCCTTCCTTTCTTCTTTCCTTCCTTAGTCTTCTTGTACAAAATGACTAATACAAAAATGCTTTACATGATTGCACATGTATAATATATATTGGATTGCTTGCCATCTGAGAGAGGGTGGAGGAGAGGGAGTGAGAGATAGAATTTGGAACTCAAAACAAAAATAATATTAAAATTTTCTGAACATGTAATTGGGAAAAATTTAAATATTATAAAAATAAATATTTGTTTAATTGAAGTGATTTGAAGGGAATACCCCCACTAAAGAGCTAATGGATCAAAGACACACAAAGACCTTAAACTTTGCTGTTTAGGAACAAAGAGATTCAGTCTGATACATTTTCTCATTAAATAACAACAACAAATCTTCAGTGAGAAACTTGAGTCTTTTCCAAAGCAACTCAAATAACATATGTGATTCTAAGGAGTAGTATAATGCCATTTGGAAAATGACAGATTCTAAGGAATCTCTTGAATAGGAAAAAATTTGTTCATCATTTCCGACCTTTCCGAAGATTTGCTTGATGGAAGAGACCACTTATAGGCTGAACAAGTACAATGCCAATAAATGCATTTAAAAAAATCTTAGAACTTTGTTTCTTGCAAATTTAGTTCAAATTCTGGCAGACTCTGCTCTGGCCCCCTTGATGGGCTGCATAAAATCTCTATTATTTTAACTGAAATCACTTGACTTGGCTTTCTTCAGCCCCTATTCAGCAGACACTAGGTATCCAATTCTAGTCCAGGCTGGCAAATCTGTCCATTAATACAAGTAATGTCCCTTTCATAAGATGGCTTTTACCAATGAAAAATTTCAGCTTTTCAAAAAAAATCCCTCTTTCCTTTTCACTCTATTCACTCTTTTCACTCTAAGGGGAATTAAGGCTGTTTTCACTTTGCTATGCTCTGCCAAGTAAAAAATGGGCATGGGGTTGGTCATGTCACAGGTCAAAGAAGTATATGAAATGCCTCTTTGGAAGCTATTTCCCAGCCTCCTGTTTCATACACCTGTAACTTTAGTGGAAATAGAAGATAGCAGATGAGATACATGAGGTATCACAGGGAGTGAAGGAAAGTAGCATCAAACTAAGTGACACCTGTCACTTAGTGTCCTGTCTGTCAACCTCATCTTCCAAGTTTGAAGAGAACACTTTTTAATTTCTTAACAGAGAGATAGTTGAGTAATCCATTGTAATGGACTATGCTCAAAAATTATATTATTTGTCAATGGACAAAATATTGTATTATTCTGACTTAGCAACGATTTAGGGGTTTGTGTTTTGTGGATCTGGACATTAGCTATAATGGGGGGGGGGTAGGATCCGAGTGTAGATGTTTCAGAGCTGATTGGAATTAGTCCATAACTTGGAGTCTCAGAGAGTTTCTAGGGGTGCTGAGTTATTTGTCCATGGATACAAAGGATTATCAGTATGTACCAAAGGCAGGACATGAACCCAGGACTTTGTGACTCCAAAGCCAATCTTCTATATACTATATCATACTGCATCTAATGTTTTAAGTGACAAAAAAGGCAAGCACATTTTTTATGATTAATTTTGACTATAGGATAGCAATCCTTCATATTTTAATAAACATAGAATGATTATTCCAGGATTATTTAGTAATATGCAGAATGTCTGAAATTTGCCTATAATAAAAATCAACTTTTGTTAACACTCCTTGATGATAAATCTGACTCTGTGGGTGAGAAGAGCCACAAATAAAGCTGTTTTAGCTAAACCACAGGAGTATATTTTCATTATGGATCAGATTTTTTAAAAAATAATGACATCAGTAGGAAGCAGCACTCAATGGGTATCTGGCATAATGTCTTCTGGGGCATAACTGCATTGAGATCAATAATTTTTTTTGTCCTGTGAAGGAACGCTCAATTTGGAAGTTGATGCCACCCTTTTAGATGGTGGACTTGGATCAACGACCTAAAACATAGGTGAAGAATTGCTTATGATAGTCTCACTTCAGTAGGTCTTAGAGCTTTTACAGAGAGACCAAACATAATAAGCAGAGTGATTCTGTCTTGCAGTCTCACACATATATTTGCATTCACTCTGAGCCATCAGGGACCCAAAAAATAACCATTAAGTGATTCTTGGCAGGGACCTATTGTTGTCCAATCAATGAAAACCAGAGTGGATTGGCTTTAAGGCATGGTATTTAAGAAGGAAATAGCTGGTAAACCCCAAGATATCAAAGTAGATTTTGGCCAACAAAATTTACTGTCCTTCGGGCTGAGCACCCTCAGTTATGGGCATGATAACCAAACGAGGAGAGAGGACAGGACAGCACAAGACAGAAATGGGCATTGCCTCAGTCAAAGAGAGAACTTGGAAAGACCTTAACTTAAAAAAAGGCCAACGTCTCCCACTGTATCCTGGGTAATCTTCAGTTTTCCTGATCTACATCTGGCCACTGGACCCTGATGGTGCCAGAGGAGAAAATGAGGCTGATGACCTTGCACAGTGCCCCCTCACTTAAATACAGTTCACTTGTAAATCATGAAATCATCTTCCTGATGTCATGGTTCTCTTTGAGAATGAAGGACAAAGGACAAACCACACAACCACACACACACCAACACATATATAGATAGATGTTTAGGCTACATCTTATGATTTTATCAATCTAAGGAATCCCTGGGGGTTGAAACTCTAAATAGAAACTTCATCTGAGTTTTCAGCTGAATCAAAATATCAACTCATGTGTAACTTAATCTTAAGAAAGCTTCCTGGGGAACTGAAAGGCTAAATTATTTTCTCAAAGAGCTGGGTTTTGTAATTATTTAATCATTTTTGTTACACATACATCACAGCATTAGTTCAAAGATGTTGGGAGTTAGGGATTTTTGGAAGATACGGGGAGAAAGAAAATGATGAGGTGCCTTGATCTTCTCACCAAGCCCCAGTCTCTTCCCATGTCTTTCAACTAGAGATATTTTTTTTCTTAGTTAGTCCTAAAGTCCATCCTTATGACAGGGTCAAACATGCCATTTTCAAAATGAGTTGGTTATATATCCTAAATAAACTGGCAACCAAGGTGAACGTAGTGTTAAATTTTCAGGTGTTTTTCAGAACTTTGAACTACAGAAAAAGAGAATGTTTCCCTTGTCTAGAGGGAGGATAAGTGATGATTTTTATTCCATTTTTGTAGCTCTTAGAGTTCTCTCTCCCCCTTCCATAGCTTTTCTGTATTCCATAATGCTAGGAGGGTGGAGTGGGGTGTTGGATGCCAAAATAGCTAATGTAGGAATACTTTCAGCTTGGAGTATGAGTAGCTATAGGTGTTTGTACGGAATCTCTCCTGTGCCTCTCCCTGTCTTCTTCCTCTCTCTCCCTTCTCTCCTCCCCACCCCACTCCCTCTCTCTCCCCCTCCCTCCCTCCTTCTCTCTCTCTCCCTCCTCCCTCCCCTTCTCCCTCTCCTCCCTCCCTCTCTTCCTGTAATATCAATTAAGTTGGGGCTTTCTTACTGTTTTAAAATGATTAATTATCTTTGAGTCTTACTAAGTGCTAAGGCCCAGGCCCAAACCCCTATTAGGTGCTAAACCTATGTGGGTGTGAATTGGTAACTAAGGTGGGGCCCCAGATGGGGCTAACTAAGGGAGGCCTGATTAGATCTTTGCTCCTAAGTTTGCCCCAAACCCCTAATTACCAGGTGCTAAGCCTACCAGGATGTGAAGCTCCCAGGGTACTAAGGGGAGGTGCTAACTCCAGAGGCAATCATAAGAGCCTAACTTATGGTTGCTCAGATGATGTTTGATAATGTCTGAAACTGTATAAAAAAGAGAAGACAGAACCATTTGCTCGGGGCTCTTAACTCTTGGTGGTGCACTGAAGTGGAGACTCTGGGCAGCTGTAGTTAAGAGCCCTCCAGCTTGCCCCGATGTTCGGACTTGGTTTTCTTGGTAACTATGAATTGTATTTGGTCTGTTTGTAATTTGTTTGTATTTGCTCCAAAGTTCAGGGTGCTGGCTTTTCCCCCTGAACTAAGTGAGTGATATTTGTATGCTGCATTAAAGTAAACTTGTCAACCCCTTAACATTGCTTTCCTTAGTAAAGCAGATCAAAAGAACCTGTGCTGGTAGCCTTCTTGTTGTTGGGCTTGTGTTAGTTTTTCATCCCCACAGCAGCTGCTAGACAGATTGTTGAAACACTTCTCCCTCTCCCCTTGTTGAGGAAAAAAAATTCCCCCTCTAATATTTTTCAATTTGGATCTTTCGTTTGCAGAGGGCCAAAGCCTACAGTATTAGAGAAGTCTAGTACTTATGCAAATGGATTAGCACCAAGAAAAGATGCTTTCAGGAGTGGTTCACATTAGTCCAACTAATCCTGTTGTGGGAATGAAGGCTGTTCTGGCTGATATTTGCATAAGTCCTAACTGCTTAACCTCCAAAATTCATTCCTAAGGAAAAAAAAAAACTATTCAAAAAGGAGAAAAGAAAAGATAAAATAGTTTCAAGTTAAGGAAACTCGCAGCTAGAAAATAATTGTCAGTCATAAAATGCAAAATATTTGAATGTTAATCTCAGAAAAGAAAGTTCAGTCAAGTTGGATTGGCTTTCTTAAAAGTAGAAGTAGTCTGGAAAAGTTAAATATTAAGTGTTATGATTGAAACCAGACCACTGAATTGAGTAGTTGAGTTTATTTCAATCAACTGAATTTTCATCCTTACGACTAAAATAATTTTGTAACATCAGCTTCAATAGCTTCTCCCACAGACTTTAGATATTGTTAATAATGTTGCAAGTTTAGCTCTCATTTTTTGAGGAATCTGAAGGGACTGAGAATTTAACTGTGGATTTCGAAGAAATGTAAACTCATTACTGAAGAGAGAACAGAGGTTTCATCAGGACTAAGAGAAATTACGTGCTGAGAGAAAAGGATTTAAACTTTATCTTTCCAGGAAACATAAAGGGAATATTCTAGAGAAAAGATATTATTAGTTGGCATCCTGAGAAATCTGAATGGTGGGATTGTGTTTCCAGAACTGAAACGTCAGTAGTTGTAGTAATAGCAAAAGGTGACTTAGGCTATGATCTTTCTCACAGGTGACATGTAAATAATTCTCTATGTATTTCTTTTTCTAATACTATTAATAAAAACCAATAACTTGATATTTTTTTATGCTTAAGAGGTCTGAGGGTTAACATGTCTATATCTATGTACGTCTACATTTATATAGAATTTTTTTCTTGTTACTCAGTCATTATTTTCAGTTGTGTCCAACTCTTTGTCACCCCATTTAGAGTTTTCTTGGCAAAGATACTGGAGCGGTTTGCCATTTTCTTCTCCAGCTCATTTTACAGATGAGGAAACTGAGGCAAACAGTTAAGTGACCTGCCCAGGGTCACATAGCTAGTAAATGTCTGAGGCCGGATTTGAGCTTACAAAGATGAGTTTTCCTGATTCCAGATCTGCCACTCTATCCACTGAGCCACTTAACTGCCCTATGTAGAATATATACATACACACATGTGTGAATGTATGTACAGATATATATGTATATGTATATATAAAGAGAGGGAGAGAGGGAGTGAGGGAAAGAGAGAGAAAATAAGAGTGAGAATAATGAACAAATACTTCCGGGGGAAAATTTTTCTCTATTTTATTAAATAAACGACAATGAATTGGTATGAGAGTTCAGAGCTAATTATTTAATCAATGAGAAAAATGTTGCAATTGTAGTAATTAATATGAAAATATCAGAAAACGCCCCTTTAATTACCTGGGGAGTGGGATGAAAATGATTTAAAAAAGTTTCTATAAGCCAGCAGAGATGGGTAATAACCCTAAAGTAGGCTATACATGTAATGGTTGACCTTAGACCCACTGCTAGAATTGTTCTAAATATCAGTGCTACTATTTTGTGCTTAGAAAATCTTATAGGAAATCAGAATGTGAATATAATTTTCCTAAGTGCTCACAAATTTCATCTAAGTAATAATATCTTGAAGTTAATCAGAAATAATTGTCCAACAAAAATGACCTATTGTCAACCAATACCACACTTATTCAATGAATCTGTGACCTCATTGATATGAATACACATTCCTACAATTCAGATCACAACTCAACCATGATCATTCATCCTGAGTGACTTATCCATGACCTGTTGTAAACTCTCCAAAGAAAGTCCAATCAACATAGTGGGGCCATTTTGTTATGTCTTCTGACATGACACTGATACCAGTGAGACTTGCGAGTTGTTCCTCTCACGGTTATTCCTCATTTCTGCCATAGCTTTTCAGCCGTTTCTTTCTCATGACATCTTTTATGCTACTTTTCTAGTATAATTTTTGTTTGTGATGTAAACATTACATGCAGCCTAAGCATTCCCACCATGTCCCTTTATAGCATTTTTTAGGTAATCTCCAACTTTCATTCTTCATTTGATGACTTTTTAATCATTATAGACATATATGATAAGAATATTAATCTAGTGGTATTACTATCATGATAAAGGAAAGTCACAGAACATACTACTCATATAAAATTTTTGCAATGGTTTGTAAATAAATATGTAAGTACAGGTTTTCTACCAGTACCAAGAAAAAGGCAACAACTTATAAAGTAAATAAGATTATATAAGTGTCTATATTTATCACATAAGTAAAAATATATATGGTTATATGCTTATATATGTATAAATGGTGTCTTTATGTAAATATTTAGCAAAGATAGATGAAATTCTTCATGATTTGCCAATCTGCTCCATAATCATCACAAATTATATAACTACATTTCTCTCTGTCATTACATAGAAATACAAGCTGTTTTAATTTAGTTTAAAAATACGAATGTAAAGATTGGAGCCGGTTTGGGCCAATTCTTTCCAAGGACCAGCTATTTTTAACTTTCTACTTCAATAAGATTCCCCAAAGAACATGTTTCTAAATGTTCTATTGATAGACAATATCTTCTACCTCTAACGAGAAGCCACGGCTGAACAACACAAAGGCCCAAACACAGTGGAATGGATTTCAAGTCAGAGGATTTGTGTCAGTCTCAACTCTCACATTTAGTACTTGTGTTACCTGGCCAATTCCTTAAATCTCTCTGGGCCATAGTTTCTTCTTCTATTAAATTAGATGGCTGGATTAGATGATTTCTAAAGTCTTTTCCAGCTATAAATCCAAGATCCATCTAAACACACCATGCTATGATGGCCAATAATATTGAAAACCTAAGGCTGAATTTGTACCTTTCTCCTACATTTAAAAAGAAAATGGTTTTGTTAGTTGTAGCATTCATTAAAAATATTGCCACCTTTTAGTCAGATTCAATCTGTAGGGCATCATCAAATTGAATTCATCTCTTTAATAGCTGTAAAATCAGTCCCATACTAATCATAAACCCAAGAGTGTATTTGTCTAAATTATTTGAAAAACAATATATTTTCGTTAAGAGCAGCTAGGTGGTGCAGTGGATAAAGTGTTAGACCTTCCAATCAGGAAGAGTCATCACTCCAAGTTCAAATCTGGTCTCAGACACCTACCAGCTATGTGACCCCGGGCAACTCACTTGAAAGTGTTTGCCTCAGTATTTATAAAATGATCTGAAGAAAGAAACGGCAAATCACTCCAGTATCTTTGCCAAGAAAGCCCTAAGTGGGGTCATGAAGAATCGAGCATGACTGAAATGAATGACCAACAAAAACAAATTTTTGTTAGCATATGAATGTTAATTTGTATGTGTGTGTGTCCATACATGTATATGAGGACATGCAATTTTTTCAAGACTGGAGTTTGGGAGACCAGACTAATGATTTCATTGGTAAGACTGAGACTCTTATTTTATGTTTTGTTTGATTTTTAGGATATTCAAGATTGTGTGTCTGTCTGTGATATAAGTACAGTACATGGACATATACATGCAGATATACTCATCCAGAGTCAAGACATGTGATTTCATCAGTGTAAGGGACTTGCTCATGGTGAAGAAACTCCCCCTACCAATACATAGCAGCAACTATTTTGCTATCCATAGTCATACAGACTGGCCTGGAGTGGGAGGTTGTTACTTATCCAGAGTCACAGAGTTAATGTGTCAGAATCAGGACATTAGCCCAGGTATGCTTCCTCTGACATAAGAACAGGAAAACACAAACACACATGCAGAAGCAACATGATAGAATGACCAGAGTCAGGATAACGAGTACACCATATCCTAAAGCAACTCTCTAAGAATGTATCAGTTGCAGAACAGCTACCAATTTGCATACATAGAAGTTTCCTTACCAAAAGTTCTTTTATTGGTGAAATTACACATTTATTCTACGTATATGGGGGTGTTTACACATGTATATCTTCTCTCTTACACTTCTCTATCTCTCTGTTTGTCTCTTTCTGGTGCCATGAAATCTTTTTCTACAAATTTTGTAGTTAGGCCCTGAGTAATTGAAAGGACATTGCCTGAAAGAGATGTAGTGAGGGCTGAGAGGGTAAGAGTTTATTGATATGATGTATCAGGACTGTCCAATCTTAGGTTTTTATTGAAACAATAGACAATATATTTTGATTTGCCATTTTAGTGGGAGCTCTGTGGTAGCTCGGCTTCCTTTACTAAAGCATTTATGTAAATTTCTATGCTTGTAGGTGGGCCACATAAATTGCATTGTGGACCATGCAGCCCTCAGGCTGCATTTTGGACAGCCCTGTGATATATGATAATATTACTAGCAAAGTCCTTAGGAGGAAAAAAAAATTAATAGAATGTTGCTGAAACAATGAGTACTGCAGTTTGGCCAGAACAAAAAGCTCATATTAAGGAAAAGCAGAAGATAGGATTGAAAAGAATGGTTGGAGTGGGATTGTGGAGAACTTTGAATGTCAGGATGTGAAGATGGGACTGTATTCAATTAGCAATGACAACCAATTGGAAATCGCCAAGCAAAGGAGAAAGTAACAGGACCAAGTTGATGATTTAGGAAGACTAGTCTAGTGGTGATAAGTAGGATGTATAGAAGAAAAATGAGAATAGAAACAGGGAGACCAATTAGGAGTTAATTGGGATAACTCAGTCATAAAATAATAAAGTTCTGAACTAGGGAGGTAGCATCAGGATGGACAAAAAAGAGATGAATATGAATAACATCATGAAAAAAGCCTTGACAAGACTTGGCAATTATTGCAGATGGGGACTAAGGCTGAGGGAAAGAGGGGAGCTGAAGCAATGAATGTGACCTGAACAAAAATTAAAATGCAATTGGGAAATATTTAACAAAATAAATAAAAATACAATAGAACTTAGATAACATTAATATATGGTTTTCTAAATCAATATAGAGCCCACAGGGATCCTGACATATGATTTAATGGCCCCAGTTTCACTGAGAGGCACCTGATTTGAGCCTTCAGGGAAGAAAGGTTTTAGAAAGGTAGAAGAGAGTGAATCATATTTTAAAGTAGAATTTCCTGCTGGGTAAAGTTTTATAGGAATTTGGATAAGTAACTGAATAGGGTTGAAGGCTCATTAGACTTCCAAGAATTTAAGATTAAAAATCATTAAAATATCCCACCTAGGATGGTAAGCCCTTTTAGTGGTAGGAGACTAAATGAAATGTCTCTAGATTCTTCTGGCCTCAGTATTACTGTGTATTGACCATAATTAATAATAATGATGAATATTTTATTGGTCTTATACTTAATTATACACTAAGATTGAAACTGTCAAAAGCTCAGATCCCAGAACCATAACCTGACATGAACTAGATTTTTGATGACCTCCCATCAATTTAGTTACTCCAGTCTTCAATGGGAAATTAATACTGGAAACCAAGTAATAGATAGCTTTTGTTTTCCAAGTACAAATGAAAGAGCTCCAATTTTGGGGAAAAAAAGGATTCAAATTGGGGATATTTACTTTTCAAGTTCCAAAAAAAGTGTCTTTGATCCCAAACCTCTAGGAAAAAAAAAGGATTTTGAAAAAGTCTTATTTCTTTTGATAATTCGTAGTTCCCATTTACATCTAAATGAAATCTTCTTTGAAATACACCCATTACATGTTACTTGAAACTATTAAAATGTTCTAAGGGGAGCTAGACTTATTTTCCAAAACCCTGATTGCTGGCTTTGATCAGAGATAAGAGCCAATGCCATACATCTTTAGAGCATTTTCAGATGTATAATGTACCCTATACCTATTTAATTTGGATACTGCATTAAGCATAAGTAAGAGCCAGCTGTTTGTGAAGCATGGTGAAGCATGAGACATTCCTTCTCTGCCGTCCTTAGATTGGCATCAGATACCCACATAAGCAAAAAACACCATTCATTTTTACTGTTACTCTAGCTGAGTATCTCTGATTTCTGGCAATTTCTAATCTGCTAATTGGTTTTGTCCTCGTTAGGGTCTACAAAAGCAGCCTGTGTAGTGAGCTACACAAAGACAGCAGCTGTTCCCATAACGTTATTATGCACAGTTACACTTCCTGGATAGATAGCCTAGATTTATGCCTCTGGTCCAATCTGTCATCTTATTTCAAAATTACTTTTTAATTTGTGATATGAGTAAATCATGAATGATGAGTCAAGCAGGGAACTTCATAACATTTACTTTAGAGATGAAATATTCTATTCTATAATTTAGATTGTGTGTGTGTATATGTGCATGCGTGAATGGATTTTTAAAAGCTAGTTTCTTTCTTGCACCTGTTCAAATAGATGGAGGGTCATTATCTCAGGTGATATGTCTGCAGAGAGCTAAAGTGTAAAAGAGACACTATAATAGTAATGAAACACTCCAGAAGCTAATCTGGTGCACAGCAGCTAATTCACACTTTATGGTGGGTTTCCCTTATCAGTAGAACCACATTTCTCAATTTCTTTTTCACTACTAGCTTTATCCTATTAAGCCTAGAAGAAGGAGTGAGTCTTCAGACATGGCTTAGTGAGGACGGGTGTGATTAGTACTTACTCCCTGATGGCTGTCTGAAGTTAGATGTTCTGTCCGTGTCCTGTTTTCCAAGTGAAGGAAAGCTTTAAAAGAAAAAAAGAAAGAGAGAAAGAGAATGAGTGAAAAGGGTGAAAAAATGTAAGAGGCCACCAAGGAGATGAGCCATGATAGGAGGAGTGAAAAGAACTAAGGAGAAAGAAATATAGAGGGAGGTAAAAATAAATCTGTCTTTAGCCCTAGCTTTCTGTGGTTCAGATGCGGCTTAAAGAAATTCCCTAGTGTATTGCTTTATATCTACTGGAAGCAGTACCAGCTTGACCTTTCTTCACATGACCAGTACCACACTACCAGTGCCCAATTAGGAGTAAGAGGCAAAGCTACTTATTCTACAAGTCATAGGGAAATAAGAGAAAATCACCAAAGCTAGATTTCCCAGATGGAAAATCATAGAACTGGATTTTTCAGAGGACTGAAAGACTTCTGGTTAACTACGAATATTTTTTTTCTTTGAATGTGTGCCTTCTTAGGAAGAATTTTTTGGGTCATTGCAAAATTTTCCAGAAAGGATCTCATCTTTTTTTTAATTTAGAAATTCCAAAAACAGACTAAGAAAATAAAAACATGTCTATATATTTTCTTTTGAGAAGAGACTGTGTTGAATACAATTTTTTTTCTGTTTGGGAGATGAACTTGGTTTAGTTTTATGTAAGAATCTTTTCAGCATGTTTTCCCTTTTCATCCACACTTCATTCAATATCCACATTCTCTTTCTTTGCATAGGTACTAAATGGAGGTTGTTACCAACATTGTAATTCAACAATACTACTAAAATGGCATCCACTTTTCACTGTGCTTAGGACTCTGAGCTGGAAGGGCTCTGAAGCTAATGCTAAGATCTAAAGAGAATCCAAGGATAATAGTACTCTTCTGAACAATACTATGAACTTAAAATAAACTTTCCTTATTATATGATATTCAGTTGAAATTCTTACTTAGTTTCTATCCACTATTTTTTAACCTGTGATTTCATCAGTATATAACACTTTCAATGTGAAAATTACCTTCCACTGATGTAGATTGCCAACTTATCTAAAACTTAGAATCTTAAAGAATTGTTTGGGGTCATTTATTTAAAGGTTAAAGAATTTGCACATAATGACAAAACTAATCTATATAAGAAGCATTTCTTGAATTCAGGTCTTCCTGACTCTAAGACCAATCCTTAATCTATAACACTCTACTATTACAGAAAGTGATTTCTCCATGGTCATATCTCTGTGTCTTAGAACTTGAAATCAGCTCATGCTGACTCCAAGACTAGCCCTCTTGCCATCACACCATAATGCTTCTTGGCTAATTAATGTCTTGCTATTTATGTGAAAAAGGAAGCATATCAGCATGAAATGAGAAACAATGTGTTCCACTGTTTCTGGAAAAATCTATAAATTGGCACTTTGTAAATCAATCAATCAACCAATAAGCATTAATTACCCACAACATGTCAGACATTATGTTAGGTGCTGGATACAATAATTTCACAAATAATCCATATTTGAAACACACGACAAAATGGAGAAGACAGCAAGTATATTCATGAGCATGTGGAGGAAAAAATGTAAGGATTTATGGAATGAAAATATGCAAGATAATTACAAACTGGTAGTTGTTCTGCAACTGATACATTCTTAGAGAGTTGCTTTAGGATATGGTGTACTCGTTATCCTGACTCTGGTCATTCTACCATGTTGCTTCTGCGTGTGTGTGTGTGTTTTCCTGTTCTTATGTCAGAGGAAGCATACCTGGGCTAATGTCCTGATTCTGACACATTAACTTTGTGACTCTGGATAAGTAACAACCTCCCACTCCAGGCCAGTCTGTATGACTATTGATAGCAAAATAGTTGCTGTTATGTATTGGTAGAAGGATGTTTCTTCACCATGAGCAAGTTCCTTACACTGATGAAATCACATGTCTTGACTCTGGATGAGTATGTCTGTATGTATATGTCTGTGTATTGTACTTATATCACAGACAGACACACAATCCTGAATATCCTAAAAATCAAGCAAAACATAAAATAAGAGTCTCAGTCTTACCAATGAAATCATTAGTCTGGTTTCCCAAACTCCAGTCTTGAAAAAATTGCATGTCCTCATATATATATGTATGGACACATACAAATTAACATTCATATGCTAAAAAAAAAAGTTTGTTTTTGTTGTTCAGTCATTTCAGTCATGCTCGATTCTTCATGACCCCATTTAGGTTTTTCTTCGAAAAGATACTAGAGTGACTCATACTTTGAGTAAGTGGCCACAACTGACTGACTTGGACTTTTCAGTAAGAGGGTGATGTGTTACCAGGCTGTTAGCAGAAGGATGGCTAGACACCATTGATTCTTTGTGATTAAAGACTAGAGACAATGACTATCTAGTTTCAGCTCTGTCTATTCCTGGGCTCTGATTTACTCTTTGTTGCCCTCTGGAGAATCCTAACATCTTAGGTTTTATGTATTTATTAATTAAATACAAATTCTATTCTTAGTACCACCTCTCTGACATGGGGAAATTACACACAGGAGTTAGTGTTCTACTGGCCAGAACAGAATTCTTTAGTTTGTACTGAAGTGGAACTGATTCACCAAAAACGTCCTAGTTTAGAGCCGGAATGAACTTTAGAGGCCATGGGGTCTAACCCTCTTATTTTGCAGATGAGGAAACTGAGGCTGAGATAGGTTAAATAATTTGCCAACAGTCACATAGCTAATAAGTGTCTGAAGTAGAATTTGAATCCAAGTCTTGCTGAATCCAGGTTCCATATCCCTGTCTACTGGACCATACTGTCTCGAAGAGTCAGTTTGTTTTCCTCTTGCACTGGAGGTTAAATTTGGTGAATGAGAGAACTGAAAAAAGCTTTGAATTCAGAGGTTTTTAACTGAGTGCCTCTGCTTCAAATCAGTTTCACTTTTATTTAGCACAGTTCAGGAAAAGGGAAGAAAACCAGCATTTATTAAGCACCTAGTATGTGCTAAGGCAGTGTGCTAAGTGCAAACATCTCATTTAATCATTACAACCACGCTGTAAGTAGGCACTATTAATATCTGCTTTTTACAGTTGAGAAAGCTGAGGCAGGCAAAGGTTACATGACTTGCCCAGGGTCTCTGTTAGTAAATCTCCAAAGCTAGATTTAAATTTAGATGATCCTGATTCGAGGCCCCTCATCACCTAACTGCTAGGTTATTTAAATATTCTGCTGGTGGATCTGCCTAAGTCAAGTTTCTTCCCAATCCAATCCATCCTCCACTCAGCTGCTAAAGAGATTTTTCTAAAACGTATATTCAACCAAGGCACACCGCCCCGCCCCACCCCCCACTCAATAGATTTCTGGGGCTCCCAATTGCCTCCAAGAGCAAATGCAAAATGCTCTATTTGTCATTCAAAGTCCCACATAACCTAGCCTCTGCCTACATTTTTAGTTTTCTTACAATTTATTCCCTGACATGTACTCTTTGATCCAGTAACACTATCCTCTTGATTGTTCCACAAACAACACACCCCATCTCTGGGCTCTGGCCATTTTCTCTGGCTCTCCCCCATGCCTGGGTGCTCACCTTCCTTCACTCTGACTCCTCAACTTGTCTCCTTTAAATTTCAATTAAAATTCTACCTTCTCTACAAGAAGCCCTTCCTAACCCCTCTCAATTCCATTACCTTCTCTAGGTGAATTATCTCCTATTTATCATTGCTTTGTATACACTTATTCATATTTATATATTTATAACTTGCTTTGTATCTATTTATTTGTATGTTGTCCCATTAATTAGGTTGTAAGTTCCTTCAGGGTGGAGGACTTTCTTTTTGCCTTTTATTTATCCCTAGCACTTACATTCTGAGCTCCTAATGGTCTGATAAGCCACAGTGGGACATACTAGCATAGTGATGTAATTCTGGTCCTCTTCAAGAAGGAAGGACAACAACCAATCCCTAGCACTTAGCGTAGTACCTGGAACACAATAAATGCTTAATATGTGTTTATTGACTGACTGATTGATTTCTATTATGCCAACTCAAGTAATAACAGACCGAAAGACTGGGCCCCAGAGAGCCACCTCTGACCTATAGGTTTAGATGAGACCTGCTTGTGGACCAAGTAGAAAGGCAGATCTTATTATGGTGAATTTCCCTTCTTGATCCTCCCTCTCATGTGAGCAGTGAAGGACGTGTCTTGCCTTCGCTTCTCTCTGTCTGAGAGTCAGATGTCAATTTTAAAGATTGCCAGGCCTTTACAGTTAGTTTATATGTTCTGTTTAAACTAATGCAGTTAATGGCCTAAAAAATTGATCATTCATACCTGCTTTGGTTTGTTGCTTCATTACTGTAAATGGGGAGTTTCAAAGAGGAAGAGTGGCTATTTTATGTTTATCCATGTATACATGTGTATGCTTATATATGTATATATACACACATACACACATGTATATATACACATATAGAGAGGTGGAAGGAGAAGAAAGGAGAGAGAGGAGGGAGGAAGGGAGGGACAGAGAGGGGAAGAAGAAAAGAGAAGAGGAAGAGAAGAGAAAAGGAAAGAAGAGAAGAGAAAGAGAAGAGACAGAGATAGAGGGAGGGAGAGCATGATGGAGAGACAGTACAGATTTTGAGATTCTGATTTGTTTGAATTCCTGGCATAGCAAGCTCTCTGTACAACCTCCTCCTGGCTTCCCCTTTAAGCATCAAGAACTATAAAAGAGAATCTCACTGATTGATATTTTTGCCTAAGCTTCCCAGAGGGGAGTAAAGAAGAAACAGATCCTGTCCTTTTTCTCCCCAAAGTTGAAGGAAATACATGCAAATAAATACAAAATAAAATATAAAAATAAATAAATAAAAACCCTCAGCAGCATAATTATTTGTTAAGGCTGGGTTACCACTTCTGTCAGGCTGCCTTTGGCCAATGTCCCCTTCAAAATGGGTTAAAAAAACTCCCAAAAAACAAAACTCTTTGGAGAGAGAGGCAGAGGAGAAAGTGAATTGAACAGGGGGAAAGACTGGAAGCAGAAAGACCAATAGGAAGCTTTCACCCTCATCCAAGAGGGCCTGACCTGGGGTAGAGACTGTGACTACAGAAAAGATGATAGATGTGGACAGGTGTTTTTTGTTGTTCAATCATTCAGTTTGTCTGGCTTTTCATGTCTTCATATGGAATTTTCTTGGCAAAGATAGTGAAATAGTTTGCCATTTTCTCCTCCACTGTATTAAAGCAAACAGAAGTTTAGTGACTTGCCTAGGTCGCACAACTACTGAGTGTCTGAGGCCAGATTTGACTCAGGTCTTCCTAGCTCCCAGCATAGCTCTCTATCCACTGAGCCACCTAAATGCTTCCTAAGATTTTTTAGTAAGTCTGAGTTGACAAGAATTGACAATTGATTTGACAGAAGTGAGGACTAAAGGAAAGGAAAGGGTCAAGGATGATTCCTTGTCAAGGATGGTAACAAACCTAAGTGATGAGAAGGATGGTGGTACCGTCAACAGACATAGGGACATTTGAAGGCAGGGAGGATTTGTGGGGAAATATAATGAATTCTATTTGGGACATGTCAAGTTAGAGATGCCTATGGGACATGCTTATGGTTCAGCTGTCTAGAAAACAGTTGGCAATGTAGGACTGGGAATCATGAAAGGCTCTTCAGAAACAAAGCAATCATTTCTAAGAGTATCAGGAGATCTGCCTGACAACCTCTATATTTTAGATATTTTAATAAAACAATGGAAGAGGCTGCCATGGCATAGTGGATAGAGTTGTTGTTATTCAGTCACATCCAACTCTTTGGGACCTTCCCCCTTTTTGGGGCTTTCTTGGCAAAGATACAGGAGTGGTTTGCCATTCTTTCTCCAGTTCATTTGACAGATGGGTAAATGGAGGCAAACAGAGTTTAGTGACTTGCCCAGGGTCCAACAGCTAGTAGGTGCTTAAGGCCAGATTTTAACTCAGGAAGATGAGTTGTCCTGACTCCAGTCCTGGCACTTTATCCACTGTGCCACTTAGTAGATAGCTTTCTAGCTGTCTTCAAAACCAGGAAGACCTGAATTCAAGTTTCACCTCTGATAGATAATGAGTTGTGTAGTCATGGAAAAACCATTTAACTTCTCAATGCTCTAGGAAACTAAGACATTTATTTGCAGATAAGGTTCTGACTTGCATTGGGAAGGAGAATATCCTCACCTAGGAGGTCCCTAAATTAAAGGAGTAATACATTCCATCCTTAACCTCTAATTAATTCTTCAACTAGATTCCATGGATCCCTAAGTGATCAGTGGATAGATTTCAGAAACTCTGTGAATATGGAGTGGAGTTGGGGAGAGAGGAGGAATTGCATCTTTATTTTCATTTCCTCTACTTAAAATGTAGAATTTCCTTCCATAATGAATTTAGGCAACTAATATTTGAAGAAAGGTTCTGTAGGCTTCA
>CM053623.1:194707025-194739200 GCA_028646595.1 Phalanger gymnotis
CTCCTATTCTACAGATGAGAAAATGTGGACCAAGAAGAGCTAAGTGAATTATCCAAGGTAACAAAGTGAGTATGTAGCAAAACTAGAATCTAAACTCAGTAAATCCAAGCTCTATACCAACATAGTAACAACTTTAACTGATCCACAATCATATTGGCTGTAACTTAGGAAGGAATGGAGAGATAAGGAAATGTTTTCTATCCTTTCAGTCATTTTTCAGTTGTGTCCAACTCTTTGTGACCCCATTTGGGGGTTTTCTTTGCAAAAATAATGGAGCAGTTCACCATTTCCTTCTCCAGCTCATTTTACAGATCAGGAAACTGAGGCACTCAGAGGTTAATGTGTTATATCTTCTCTATGGCTATATATTATAAGACCATATGACTTTTGCATTAGAAAGCCAGTTAAGATATTAAATAAAAACAGGATTCTGGTATTTGCATGGAACTCCCACAAATAAACGAATCTTTAAAACTCAATAAGCAGCAAAATTAGCATTAACGTTGCCCTATCCCATTTTTCTATAAACTCCTCCCAATCCTATCTATTAGCTTCTCTTTTCTTCTTCATGCCCTCCCACCATGATGTGACTAGGGTTCTCTTCTATCATATCTGTTAAGTTGAGCCTTGGTAGACTCAGAGGCCTAGCTCAAAAGTGAGGCTTATTCCTCCATCATCACTGAGAAAGATTCTGCCAGCTGCAGCCATGGACACACACACACACACACACACACACACACACACACACACACAAAACCACACCACACCAAATGTGTGCAACACAAAATGAAAATAACAATTCAGTCTATGCTAGCAATTGAGTCGTGCCCAGCCACAAAGCTCATAATCATGATGCCAATGGTATCATCTTCAATAATAGGCCAAATTGCAATAGCAGAAGAAGAAGGCTCTTGATTTGCTCATCTTAGAACAATGGGGGTGTGCATTTGGGGGTGGGGAGGAGGTAGAGAAGACAGAAGGATCTGCCAACCTTTTCCTTTTGATGTTGATCAGTTGTCTACCTGCATCAGGTCATTTGGCAAAGGGAAAACCATACTCTTGGCAGGCACACCTGAATCTGAAGACCTTTTCTCTTCGCCAGTGGCAGTTAGCAAATAAATTGGGCCATTATAGGTTGGCAGAAAAGAGTTGCCAGCAGAGGGAGCAGACTATTAGAAGTTGGCAAAGATGAAGGAATTGGCTAATAGAATCATACAAGTAACCCTATTGATGTTTAAGAAAACTGGTTCAAAATCTAAAAATTCCCCCAAAATGAAACACCAGAAGAGCCTAAAGATAAAACCTTAAGAAGAAATTATTTTCACAAGAGGAAATCATTTAAATCCACAGCAGGCACACACTTTCATAATAGCTAGCACTGATATAGAGTTGTGAGGCTTGTAAAGAGCTCATGAATATGATTTCATTTTATCCTCACAAAAATTCTGGGGAATAGATCATGTTACTATCCTCATTTGATATGCAAGGAAGTTGATTCTTTGAGGTTAACTAACATGCCCAGGGATCACACAGTTAGTAAGGGTATAAGGCTGGATTTGAACTCAAGTCTTTCTGACTTCAGGTCTAGAGCTTTATTCACTGTGCCACTTTCACATATTCAGCCTGATTTCATATGTCCAATAGCCCATATATAGGAGGATGATAAGACTGTAGATTCAAAGCTAAAAGAGACTCCAAAGGTCATAGAGTCCAACTCCCTCATTTTATTTATTTATTTTTTACTTCATAAACTTGTATTCTTTTTCTCCACTTAAAAAACATCGCCACAACAAACACTAAACACATCTAACAACCCCATGTACCTTATAAAACAAGAAAGAATTGTACATGAAACTATGAAATTTCTCTTACGTAGAAGTTGTTTTCCTTTTAAAGTACATAATGAATTAATGTAATTTTCAAAGCTGTCCTTGTCAGTGATTCCTTTTGGCTTTTTTTATTTTTGGTCTTCCTTCTTTTCACATTTTGGAGAGACCTATCCTGGTCTTTCTTTCCCTTCAACTTCTTAACCTCATTGGGGGAAAAAAAAAACAAAACAAAAACAAAGACAACCCCCCCCAAGAAAATACAAATAACCACCCTGCCCCAACATACCCTTGTTAACCAATACACTTAATTAAACAAAATGAATTTATAATGCAATATTATCCCACTACAGTGTTATCATAATTTCTTTGGCTATTCCTCAATTGATGAGCAATCTCTTAGTTATCAGCTAGCATGTGTTCTCTTTGTTTATTCTGTGTATGGCCCCTGTGGCTTCCTCACCTCTATTTACCTTCACACCAGCAGATCTAGGGTTTCCAGAGAAAAGTCAGAACTATACAACTTGGACTTATTCCAAGTCCTAATGTAGCCTTTTTGCGGAGAAGATACATTATTCTCCAAGGGCCATCTCCAATCATCCTGATTTAGGTCTTGCCACTGGATCCAGTTGGCTCCGGAGAAGAAAGTGAAGCTGTGCCCTCCCTCACTTAAATCTGATTCACTTGCAAGTCATGACATCATCTTCCTGATTTCTTGTTCCTCTTTCAGGACAAGGACAAACAACAACTATGCAAAAAGTTGTTAGAGCCCTTCTTTCTTTGCTTTTTTGCTGGTATGGTCCTAATAATGGTAATCAGGGGGTCAGAAGATATCTACACAACTTAGTGACTATGTACGTATGTGATGAATAGAATGCAAATGAAAGGCTTTCTCGGAGGGAAGGCACTACAATTGTGTGTTTTGGAGAAGGGCATCCAGGAAAGGTCCTGCAGAATATGAGATTTGGGCTGTGTATTGATGGAAGCTAGGGAAGCTAAGAGCCAGAGGTAAAGAGGAACTCTGAGAGTATCTTGTGTGACAACAGCAAGTAATTCAGTGTAGCTGAATTGTTGGGTGTGTACAAGGAAATGAAGCGTATGAAGACTGGAGAGGTAAGGAGTCAGGTTGTTGAGAACCTTGAAATGTTGAACAAGCCACTTTATATTTGATCCTAAAGGTAAAAGAACCAGAAGATTTGATTAAGTAGGGGCTGACATGGCCAAACCTATACTTCAGGAAATCAGTATGGTAGCTGCATAGAGGATGAATTCACATGAGAAGATATTTGGGGCAAGACTACCAATTACAAAGCTATTGTTGTGATTCAGGCAAAAGGTAATGGATGGCCTGAACTAGGGTGAGAGCCATGAGAGTGGAAAAAAAAAACAAACAGATGGTCATATACCAACTATTCTTACTTTACCTCCTTGGTAAATACCTTTGCCAATAAAACAAAACGAAATCTGATTGATATGTGGTTAATGTGAAGCACACTAGTGGGGGCTCCTCAGCAGCAATGCTAAAGATCCCATGCCCTCAGGCTTACTTTTAGAACTGTGAGGAATACAAGACTTGGTCACTTGTTCAAAGCTTCAATTTCTGTCTGTGTGAGTGAGTGCAAGCTGGGGGAGGGTGAAAGGTCACAGAAGAAGTGCTAAATTTGAAAATTCTAGAATATGGATAAATACGTTCTAAATTTTTATTTGAAAAGTGTTTCATGTTAAAATCAAGGCTATCACCATACTAGGAGATACATCGAGTGGAACCAATCACTCAATAAACACTTATTAAGCATCTAACATGTGCCAGGCACTGTGCTAAGGCCTGGGGATATAAAAAGAGGCAAAAGACAGTCTTTGCCCTCAGCTCACAATCTAATAAGGGAGACAACATGAAACAAATATATACAGAGCAAGCAATGTATGGGATAGATAGGAAATAATAAAGAGAAAGAAGGTGATAGAATTAAGAGGGGTTAGGGAAAGCTTCCAGTAGATAGTGAAATTTTACTTATGACTTAAAGCAAGTCATTGGAGAAAAAGAGAGAGAACATTCTAGGCAATACTTATGAGATGCAGAAGACCAAAAACAACAAGGAAAAAACAAAACAAAAGAAACACCAAAACAAAAAACAGTAAAGCCATTTAATAGTGCCTGATGTTGCAGTGACATTTCCAAAGCAAAAGGTGACTTTTCCCATTCTCATATTCTGCTCTAAAACATCCTTTTAGGTTAAATCAGTCTAAGTAAAGTCCAGCATCTATAAGCATTCCTCAATCCCCTTTTAATACTTGTTTGTACTATAAATCAGAATCAAATACTTGACAGTCAAATACTTTGCTATTACAATTGTTCAGTTGTTTTGAGTTAGGTGAGACTCTTTATGACTCCTTTTGGTGTTTTCTTGGCAAGAAGTGGTTTGCCGTTTCCTTCTCCAGCTCATTTTACAGATGAGGAAACTGAGGCAAATGGGGTTAAGTGACTTGCCCAGGGTCACACAGCTAATAAGTGTTTGAGGTGAGATTTTTAACTGGGGAAGATGAGTCTTCTTGATTCCAAGCCTAATGCTTTATCCACTATGCCACCTAGCTACCCAGTCAAATGCTTAACACTAACCAATTAACAAATAATCATGGTGCCAACCATACAGACTGATGCCACAAAAGTATTTACCGCCGTCCCTACTCCTAGGGCTACACTAATTACCTATATTATCATCCAGGAGGGAAAAAATAGGGACTTCTTAGAACAATGAACACATTAGTCCTTCCCAGGCTATTATAATACATTGATATTGAATATTTAGGGTTTATAAAATATGAGTATTTATTATTGCTGTTTGTTTTGAACTGTCTGTTTTGCTTTTTAGTTCTTGTATATGTGGGGTTATTGTGAAATTGTGATTTAAAATTCAATAATGAATTTTCCTATGTAGTAATAAAAGAAATTCTTAGAATATTTGGCTGAGTATATACTGGATCCAGGCAGCTACATGGCACAGTAGATAGAGCACCAGGCTGGGAGTTAAGAAGACTCATCTTCCTAAATTCAAATCTGGCCTCACTAGCTTTGTGACCCTGGGCAAATCACTTAACCCTGTTAGCCTCCATTTACCCATCTGTCAAATGAGCTGGAGAAGGAAATGGCAAACCACTTTTTTATCTTTGCCAAGAAACCCCCAAAATGGGGTCAGGAAAAGTCAGACATAACTGAAACAACTAAAGAACAATAAAAATATACTAGATCTATCTGAGAAAAAATGGGGATTTTGATGATACAGATATCTTGTTGGGGAAAAATGTGTGCATGAGTGCATGGCTTTCTGTGTATTTATACCCTAAAGAGCCAGCTTGTTCTCTGGAACATTTACATAATGCCACTAGTGACATAATTGGATACAATAAGAATTCATACAGATAAGGAAGCAATTTTAGAGGGTTCTTGAAACAGTGAACTGCCTTAAAAAACGAATAAATTCTGATCAGACTTGATTCAAATGATGTAATGTTTCCTATTTTGTCTTAAGCTACTGGAGTCTGACTTGATAGGGGGGCTGCATCTTCTAAAATTATTTAAGCATGAAATTCACTCTTTTTTTTCTGACATGCCTCAGGTCTCCTCATTTCTTTAACTCCAAATCTAATGATCAGAAAGCCTTCACAGAGAATTACAGCTGTTTCTTAAGTGGCACCAAAATATTATCTGACCATAGCCAGTTTCCTAACACTCAGAATCAGGAAAATTTATACTCTACTCTCCATAATGGGCCAATTGCTACATTTGCTTGCCACCCATGATTATTAACTATGTGAATTTAGACAAGTCACCTTAAATCTTTGATTGGGAAACTGGGAGGAGGCCCAGATGATGCTTAAGGTTCCCTTAAGAAGAGCTCTAACTTTTCTCTGTGAAGAGAAAGATATCAAAAACAAGGAGATCTCTTCTCCCCAAAGCAGGAAGGGAAAGAAGAAAGAAAGGGCAAATTGACAAAGGGCTTACTTGACCACAGAACAAAGAAGACACAGCCACCAATTTCCTGGGCTCGAAAAGCCAAACAACAACAAAAAGACAAAAACAAACAAACAAAACAAGCCAAGTACTTCAATGTGTTTCACAAGCTTCAAAATACCTTTCAAATAGAGTGTACATGAAATTGATGAAATTTGCACCTGGATGGTTTTGTGCAATCCCAGTGGGACTTTTTGTGAAGAATTGTATAGAAAGAACTTTGAGAAACACACAATATTATGAAGTAACCACAAAGAGTTAAAGACATTTTCACTGGAAAACATCATAATTTTCTCTGAGCCCTAACTGTACTCTTGTTCTATCATTGCTTAAGAGGGGCAGCAGCAAGTACACTGCTATTCTGCTTAGTTCCAGCTCCCATGCTTAATTTACTTAAAGTTTGCATCTCATTCTCACCATCTTTCATCTTCTCATAACCCATATGTTCTTCTTACATTCACTATCAAGAGAGGCTAGTTCAGAGACTCAAGCTGCAGCTGCAGTAACAAGTAAAATAAGTAAACAGACTTTAAATCCAGCAACTGTCTTAAATGGTCTCCCTGGTGCCATAAGAATATGGAATGCTTAGACTTAGGATTTACCAGTGAGCCAAGATTGAAATAACAACAACAATGCTATTAATAATAATAAGTAAGCTTACAGGAGCAAATAGACTGCCATAGTTTGTATAACTCCAGCTTCCAATTCCTCTTCTTTTCCCTGAATGGATTACTAGTTTATTTCTTCATAAAAAACCATGTCAATCTTAAGCTTCCTATCTCTTCTCCAGCCAACTCATCTTTGAACTCTTATCAGTATTTCTAACATCCCTTAACAGTTATATCCAGGTACCATGTTGTATGGGGGCTCAAAGAGAGCAATCTTCTTTGGATGGCATGAGTGATTCCATCTTTAAGCTACCTCCATTCCAGTCTAAAATGATCAAGTGACTTCAACGTTTTAAAAGGTTTTCCCAAAAATCTCAGGGAAGGCATAAGCTTTAACAGCTTAAAATGGAACTAAAACTTTTGGGACACATACCTGGGTTCACTTTTATCCTAGTTCTCTTAAGAGGACAACCACAGAGCCATGTTACACTATTTCTTCCCTCTCTTGGGGCCCATCATAAAAAAACCAGTTGCCTAGCTCTACTTGCAAGGACAACAGCAAACAACTTCATTGATAAGTTGTTGGCCTCAAAAATCTGCTATTTCCTTAGTTCAGGGGAATTCACCATTTTGAATTCTCTCATAGGAACATATTCCTGAGTAAAATTTCTTCTGACTTATACCCTAATTGTTAACTGTTTTTCCCCATAAAACAATGTGTATGTATATGTGTGTATATGTATATATATATATCCATATATACGCACATAAGTATACACATATGCTTACTTATACACAGATTTATAATACGTATATACATATATTTGTACATACATGTATAAATATATATATATGTGTGTGTATACACATATGTTTATATTATGGTGTGGTGTCTATTTTCACCTCCATTCTACACTTCCTATTAGATCATAAAAAAATTTTAGGTGAGGTTCCATGTATTAATCTATTTTATTAGCTTATAATAAATAATAGCTGATATTTATACATTTTAAGGTTCATAAAACATTTGGAATCATTACCTTATTTCATCCTCAAAATAACCTTGTGAAGATGTTATTCCCTAATTTTATAGATAAGAAAACTGAGTCTCAAAATGTTATTTGTCCTGATCACACTAATAATGAATAATGAATAAGTGGAATGTGAAATGAGAAAAAAAGAGCCTAGAAAAGAAAAGACTCATGAGAGATATAAGAAGAGGAAAGGAAAGTAACAAAGTGGTTATCACGTGCCAGGCAATGTGCTAAGCACTTAACAAATACCTTATTTGTTTTTCACAATGCCACTTGGAGGTAGATGCTATCTGTATTTTACAATTGAGGAAACTAAAGTAAACTGAGGAAACAGATTAAGTGACCTGCCCCAAGATCTCATAGCTAGTAGGCAATTAAAGCCAATTTTGAAATCAGATCTTCCTTACTCCAGACCTAGTTTGCCAAAAGTGGATGAGGAATCAGTTTTCTTTCCTTTGGTCCCAAGGAGCAGAACCCAAGAGCAAAAGTTGAAAGCTGCAAAAGGGAGGAAATCCTGATTTCAAAGAAAATTTCTTAATGTTAAAAAGAATCCATAAGTGGAAGGGTCTGATCCAGAGGCTGAATGATTCCTATTTAGATATTTTTTGGTAGAGGGTGTTTTTAGGGTATGAGTCAGTTTCAATTATCACAGAGATTCCTTCCCACTTTTAAATTTAGTAATTCAGGGATTTAAAGCAAGGACTCTTTCCACATTACTTTGATTCTTATAAAAGATCATGTTATCTTAGATTTATAGGTGTAGATGACCTTAGAGTTTATCCACACTGACATCCTCATTTTACAGATTAAGAACTGAGGCCCAGACAGCTGAAGTGATTTGTTCAAGGTCACATGTGTAGTAAGTGAGAGATTCAGATTAACCTCAGGTTTTCTGTATCCAAATCAAAAACTCATTACACTGCAAAGCATAGAACATCCTTAATAAATACTGTTTAATTGACTAATATCTAAATATTCTGATAAACAGTCACTACACTATTAACCTAATTATGATTTTCTGTGACTTTAATTTCAGTCTAATTCTCTTCTCTTTCATGTTTATTAATAAACTAAATAGGGCTTTTCAGCATTATATCCTAGAAATGAAATCTAAATTTATTTCATTTGGTGTTATTTCATTGGGCACTTCAAAACTGATCAGCAGTGTAACTCTTGCAATAAAACACAGGCTTTTCAAATCCTTGGAAATGCTGTACTGTATATTAACACCAATATATAATGCCAGAGCCAAAGCAGTACAACTATACGTCATCTAATTCATGCCTTCTTAGTACAGTACATTTCTACTCTGTCTAAAGTATCTAATCAAAAAATCAGAGAGTTGGCAGGGGACGATGAGGTTATTTCATCCACCTTCTTTTGCTGACTGTCTCTAAGAGTTTGAAAGTCAATCCTTATATTATGTTAATATTTGTCTGTCTGTAATGTTTACTCATTGGTACTAGTTTTTTCTTAATGTATACATGCCAAATAAGTTTAATTTCCAAGTGTAATAACTTTTAAAAAATTTAAAACAACTACCATGTACCACTCCTGAACCTTTCATATTTCTTTCAGATTTACCAATCCTCATTTCCTTCATTCATTAATCATCCTTGTTGCTGTCTTCTTCTTAGTAGCCAAGTGCCTCTGGACTCCAAGTTATTAATGTCCCTCTTTAAACATGGTGCCCACAACAGAAAATGAAACTGCAGACTTGTAGAGTGTAACAAGGCCAATATGTTCAGTATTCTGGACACTATTTTTCTATTAGTACGATTTTAAAATTATATTAGCTTTTTGGCAATGTAGGTGCCCATGTAGATGATTTCAGATGATTTTTCAGCGGAAATGCTAATAAGTTAGGTCTCTTCCAACCCGAATTTTAGCAACTCTCTCTTCTTTTTAAACTTAAGAGTAGGTCTATCTAGCCATCCATATTAAATATGACCCTGATATTTTGGGCAGCTTTCAATACTGCCAAAATCTGTTTGGATTCCAACTGTAATCTTATTTGTCAGCTATGTAACTGTACTATTTATCGAAATGATGTAGAATCTTATATACATAGAAACTTTCCCAGAATGGGATAGGCTTTTGGAAGTTACCGAGACCAAATCTAGTTAAACAATTTTGCTTATATATCCAAACAACAGGTCATCCAACCTACACTTAATTACATCTAATGAAAGAAAATCCACACACTCAAACTCTATTTACTTCCCATTCCACCCCAACCTGTGCCATAAACCAGACCATTCCTATTTTAGCAAGCTCTTACTGTAAGGATTTTTTCTCCTAATATTGCGCTAAAATCTACTTTCCTGCATCCTTTACCCATTGGCACTAGTTTTATTCACCAGGGCTTAGAAATACAACTAAAATCTCTCTTCCACAAGGCAGTCCTTCAGATATTTGAATACCACTCTCGTATTTTCCCAAAGTCTTTTTTCCCCTAGGCTACATATTCCTAGTTCCTCCACTGATCGTGCCAAAGTATGGTTCCTAGATCTGCATGAGGACTATCTTGTCAATGTCTCTTCCGAATGTGGAACTTAGACCTGAGCACAATGTTATAGTACTCCCTCAGAGTAAAAGCACTTTGAGAGAACAAAGAATATCAATCTATATCTGCAAATGTAGCATAGATTAAGACAGACAGAGATAGATATTAGAAGGCAGCTAGTGGCTTGGTGGATAGAACATTGGGTCTTAAATTAGGAAGACCCAAGTTTAAATCTGGCCTCAGTCATTTACTAGCTGTATGATCCTGGGCAAGTTTGCCTTAATCCATCTGAGAAGGAAATGGCAAAGCACTCCACACTATCTTTTCCAAGAAAATACTAAAGACAGTATTGGCCTAAGATGGTCCACAAAGGGTGACAAAATATCACACTCAACTGAACAACTGAACAACAACAAACATAGATAGATATATGTTTTTGTATCCCTAGGGCCAAGCAAAGTGCCTAGTAAACAGTAGGTGCAGAATAAATTCTAGTTGAATGATGAGGGTTGACCAGGAGAGTCCTCACCTCCCTCCAGACATTCTTTTAAATTTTTTTCCTAATGAAGCCAAATTTTACATTGACTCTCTTGACTGCTACATCATGCCTTTGACTCATATTAAGTTCACCTTGCACTTGTTCTCCCTAAGGACTTTTTCACATAAACTACTCCTGAGCCATAATTGAATCTGAGTATGGAACTTTACATTTATTCCTATTAAATTTCATCTTGTTAAGTTTCAGCTCATGATTCTAGTCTGACAAAAATCTCTTTTCTCCAATCTAAATTTTGTCATTTGACATACTATCTTGCCTTTCTAACTTCATTTTACCTTCATATATACACATCTCCATAGATCTATCAACAGACACACATCAATATCTATCTATATCTATCTATCTATCATCTATTTATCTATCAAGAAAAACAATTCAAACCAAGTTACCGATAAAAATATTGAATAGAACAAGTCCACAGACTGATCCCTAGAATATTACCCCAAAAATCTTCAGGTCAACAATAATCCATTATTCTCCACCAAGGTACACCACTATACTGTATGTCATAATAATAACAGTAACAATAATAATTCATTAATATAATAATGATGAATATAATAATACCTGGAAACAAGAGCCCTTAAACATACCCAGAGTTGTAGTTTTCTAAAGACCTTGGCCTAGACAGGAGCCTATATGCCTATCTGGACATTCTTCTATCGAGGGCCATGACTTTCTATCAATCAGTGCTCTATCAGCTCCACCTGTAACTGCTGCTCCAGAAAGCTTTGCTCCACACACTTGAATAATTCAATAATGGGCTTGCTTTGGCAGCTCTGTGCAGCAGGATACTGGTAGCAGGGAAGCTTTTGGTAGCTCTGAAATGGGAAGATTTGAAATTAGAGAAGCTTTTCCTTCTCAGGGCCCTCCTGGCCTCCAAGAGAAAAGCTGCTATGCCAAATGATATTAAAAGACTGAATATCAACAGAAAAATCCAGAAAACAGGAAATTACTACATTTAATGGCCATCTAAGCTAAAGAATGATTCACCTCTGACTTGGATAATTGCTTCAGGGTCAGGATTTCAGAGGCTGGCAAGCCCCAGGGATATGATTATGCCAGGAACAGAAGAATTCCCAGACCTGAGATTGTTCGTGTAATTATTTCTTGGCATGGGTTAAATTCAAGAGATTCTGTTCCCGAATCATCTCCTCCTTAAAGATACCCCTGTTCACTCTAGGTGAAAGGCAGTTCTCTTCTCAAATTTTCTCCCTGTACTTTGAGTTTTTGCCTGAATGTTACTCATCCCAATTTCACATTCTTCATTTCTACATTGTCTTCTAACGTAATAGATTGCAAATTCCTCTAGGTTAGTGATTCTGTTGTTTTCTTCATCTCTAGTGCTCTGCTTAGTGCCTTTCACAAAGGACGCTTAACTGCTTAAGTCAATGGGTCAATTGAATATAGCTATGTATGAGCAGGTCATATATTCATATTCATAATAAATGAGAAAAACATTAAGTTCCCATTCTGGTATATTTTGATTTTCCTAAAGAACAAGACAGATTCTTTTGCCCCCCTGTGCAATGAACTCAAGTGATTGCCTATAACCTACAGGATCAAATATAAACTTCTTTGTTAAGCATTTAAAGGCTTCAGAACCATGTGCTCACTTATCTCTCCAAATTCATTACATATCATTCCCATATACACACAATGGTCCAGCCAAACTGGTCTTAGTATTTCTTGTGGAAAACACTCAGTCTTCCAAATTTCCTGCCTTTGTACTAGCTCTACACCATGTCTCTTCTCACTTGCCTTAAAATTCTGGTTTCCTTCCAGATTTACCAGTGACACCTTCTGTAAGAGGCCTTTCCTGGTCCCCCAGGTGCAAATTCATTCCCCAGAGGGTGTTTTGTATGTTTTGTATATGCCTATGTAAGTGCCTGTTGGTTTATCAGCTAGAAAATAAGCTCCTGGACAGACTGGCTTTTTTCTTTATGTTCTCGGCAAAGTACCTAGTAGATATAGAGGGCATTTAATAAATGCTTGGTGATTGATTTCAAAACAGGACATGACTTTGTAAAGCAAAAATAGGTCTTGAAGCCTCTCAACTAACAAGGTGACTCCCAATCAAGCCTGCAAGATTCTGTGAAAATACAGAAAGAACAGAGATAGCAGTTCAGAAATCCGTTGAGTTTTGCTTTTGTTTAGGTGCTTTTAGTTGTGTCTGACTCTTCATGACCTAATTTAAGGTTTTCTTGGCAAAGACACTGGCGTGGCTTTGCCATTTCCTTCTCCATCTTATTTTACAGATAAGGAAACTGGGGTAGACAGGGTTAAACGACTTTCCCAGGATCACACAGCCTAGTAAGTGTCTGAGAACAGATTTGATCTCATAAAGATGAATCTTCTTGACTTCAGGCCCATGACTCTATCTGCTGTGACACCTAGCTCTCAATCTGTTGAGTACCAACATCAATTGAAGCACAAAATTCACCTAAGGTGTTATCCTGACTCATGGAGGGCATTCTGTGCAGAAGATTATTCAATATCAATGACGAGAGTCCCCAAATGCTCCAATTCACAGAAGACATTATAGTAATCAAATAAGCAAATTCATTAAAAATAGATGAGTGTGATCACCCATATTGGGGGAGAAAAGGTGCATAAAAACATATTTTGCCCCTAGATTATGATATATAGCTGGAAAGTAAGTCAATTCATTTAATCCATCAGTACAAAAGACTGGTACAGGCACAGTGAGGCTCAGAATGAATAGGAAATCAGGCTGAACCACATTTGGGAAACTCCACAGAAATTTCAATTATCCAAAGCAGCCCAGTGCTACCAAAGTCCATCCTTTTGACATTAATATCCTCCCCATCCCTAGTGATGTCATGTGACTATAATCTCCACAGGAATCAAAATTATAATTAATCCATGGGAAATGATGGGTATGCAGGTAGGTTGCAGTATATTACCAATGATGATTTGCATATGAGAAATAGTAGAAAAAATAGCAGGCATAGGAGTGACTTGGAAAAGAGGTGGCCTCTAATGTAGCAAAGGGAGGCATAGACTGGTAGGGCTGCACTGGTATCCCAGAAATACTAAAAGAACAAGAAAATGACTGCCAATGTTATTCATGGAACCTCTCACCTGATTTTATGGAAAGACAGTGAAAAGAATCACACATGATTAAGTATGATGGGGTTTGGGGTATCCTTGTAGAGAGAGTTCCTACAACTGAAAAGATTGCAGGTACACCTCAGTATTTAATGGAGACAGGATTATATCAATAAAATGAATATTAGAAGTTCAGGTTCAGTGTTGTCCAAAGGAAAAGACCACTGGATTTGAAGTCAGAGAACCTGAATTTGAATCCCATCTTTGTCAACCACTGCCCTTAAACAATGAATTCCAGAGGTTGGTTGCTTGGTGTGCAGTGTGGAACAATGAGAAGGACCTAAGTTTGAAACCTGACTCTGTCATTTACTATTTGTGTGACTTTAGGCAAGTCACTGGATGCTGCAATTTCCTCATTTACAAAATGGTGATATTGGACCAGATGGTCTCTGGGGTCCCTTTAAGCTCTAAATATATGATTCTCTATACAGATCAAAGGTGTGTTATTTGGTGGATGCTATATTTTTCCTCCTTTCTCTTAAGGTAACGAACTTCCCCTAAAAATGAAGCAACCAGAGCACTGATACTATACTATGACACAAAAACATGAGTTCAAATCCTAATGTAAAATAAAATGCAAATTTGTTAATATCTGAATTGCCATTTCCATTGTAATCATTGAAGTTCAAAGCCTAAAGAAGTTTGAGTTGTTTTTAAATTTCCTGGGATTGATCTTTACACACACACAGAGGTAAAGCAATGATGACATTTGTACTAGAAGTCCTAGAAAATGATATAGTTGAAGCCAAAAAGCTAAGAACACTTTTCAACAGAATTCAAGACATTTATTAGAAGAAAGACTCTAATGTTTTAAAAACCCTGCCACAGAGTGGAAGCTGTTTATTAATGTACAGACCAAAAACCTCCTAAGACCAAAGCTGGAGGTTGAGATATGACTTCTAGCTTTAATTCAAGAATTTCTATAGAAAATTACTTATTTTTACCTAGATGCCAGCTCAGTCCTACTGCATCCAGCAACCATGTATTAAGTTACTACTCTGTGCAGAGAGGGACGAAGCATAAGTGATAGAGTAGGCTTCAAAATCATGAAGACCTGGGTTTAAATTCTGCTTCTGAAACATACTAGCTATGTGCATCGGACAAGTAACTTAATCTCTCAGTGCTCTAGGAAACTTGTTTTGGCCTAAACATAAACTCCAAAAGAGCATTCCTATACACACACCAGAACAACAACAAAAGTGCAAAAAAAGATAACTGCATTTCATATCAATAGTTTTAAAAATCATTTAATGGTCCCCTAAATTATCCTCAAAACCTGTCCTGTCTGCCTGCAGCTGCTTCTCTATTTCCTTCTGTTTTCTTCTATGCTTTTTTTAAATGTTTCATCGCTCTAAGCAATTTTTAAGACCATTAGTTACATTAGTGGTCCTGATCTACATTGGTAGAGGAAGATTATACATTCCAGAGTCCTGAGAACTAATAAAATCACAAATATGTTATGTGCAAAGCACTGCCTTACCTAACATGCCTCCTAGAATCCCTAGCTTCAAGGTTCAACTCACATGCCTTCTCAGATTCCTCCTGGTTGTTAGCATGATCCTTCCTCAAATTATCAGGTAGGTACTTCTATTTTTACATGCAGTAACCTCTTGCTAAAAGGCACATCCTTGACAAGAGGGTCTACTTCTTTTGTCTTGGCATCCTTGATGCCTAACACATGGTAAATGAATGCTTATCAGATTGGAATGGGCACACACACAAATATGTCATCAGAGAAAATATGAAAAGGATAATGTAAATATCCAAAAGGGGAGGTGGGAAAGAGAGGCAATCAATTTCAATTAATTAAAAAGAAAATAAAAATTCTAAATAAAGTTCAATCAAGTTAAAGGGTTAAAAAAGTAGAGAACCTGTACTTCCAGGCAGATCAAGGAAGGTTTCATGGAGGAAGTGTTACCGAAATTGGTTCTGGAAGGAAGAGAAAGACTTCAAAAGGGAAACATGGATTGATGATGTTTCAAGAATAGGGGCCTATGAGTATGAACTGACACAGTAGAGAAGAGAACGAATCAGGAAATAGTCATCCACTTTGGCTGGAGTGTAACATGAATGTACAAAGGGAACCAGAGCTGAAATTGTACACTAGAGATGAACTGTGAAGGACTTTACATACTAAGCCTTACTATTTAGCTTGTATTGTATTCTCGTAGATAACAGAAGCACTTTAGTGATTGTGAGGGAGAGAACAACATGGCCATTACTGCAGTGGCCCAAGTGAGAAGAAATTGTAGCCTAAGCTAGAGTGGCAACAGTTTAAGTGAAGAGAAGGGGATGGATAGGAGAGATTGCGGAATCACAGATTTAGAGCTAGAAGGGACCCTGGAGGCCATAGAGCCTCTCCCCTTCATTTTACAGATGAGGAAACTGAGGCCCTGAAAGGTTAATGATTTGCCAGGAAAACATACCTAGTAAATATTTGGAACAAGACATAAACCTAGGTCTGCCTGACTCCAAGCTCAGTGACCTATTCAACATGTCCTGCTGTGTCTCTCCCTTTAAGACAGAGTTTTTTAACTTGGGGTCTTTTGTTAGATTTGAGAGGGTTGGAGAAAAACAAATAATAACTTTATTTTCAGCCAGTGTCTTTGTAATCCTAGTATGTTATCTATGCATTTAACAACATTATTCTGAGGAGTCTATAGGCTTTATCCAAATACCAAAGGATTCCACAACAAAAATATCAACAGTCCTTGCTTTAAGGTAACAAATGTCCTCTAAGAAAATTAAGGGGAAAAAAGCACTTACAGTGTATTACAGCATAGATACTTTGATCAAAAACTCAATGTAAAATACAATATGAGGTTATTAGCATGATGATGGAAGGATTAAAGCTGAGTGCCCATTAGTCATGGAAAAGCCATAATATATTACCAACACAGAGTGATGCAGAAGAAGTGGCATAAATGAAGTCATTAAATACATGTATAATGGAAAAAGAAAACGGACTGGTCATATAATAATAACAAGAGAACTAGATAGATACCTCCCCCCATACTCCACTGGCATCTTTGAGATGTCAAATGTTAGAAGTCCCCATCATGATTGTTAGGTCCTGTAGGGTGAACTTGGGTGAGGCTATAGATGAGAGTGGCACATAATGGGCAGATATGGAAAGGCTAACATCTGCATAGTTCAAAGAAGTCTCTATATCAATGAGATACTACTGGATCATTGAAGAATCAAGAAATCCTGACAACTAAATCTTATAGGGGTTGAGGGAGACAGAACAGTCAAAGATGACTGAGATTTCCAGATCTGGAAATAGGAAATTTGGGAGAAAAGGGACCAGTTTTTCTGGGAAGACAATGAGTTCAATTTTGGACATGTTCAGTTAGAAGTATTGGCAGAACATCCACATGGAGATATCCAGCAGGCATTTGGAAATGTGGGACTTCATCTCAAATAAAATTAGTCAAAATTTTGATGGATCATTATATTTTTGAGCAAGTAATACAATTAATTAAATTCAATTAAACTCAACATCAATTAAGCACCCACTAAATGTAAGGCAACATGCCATGTCCTGGTAAACAGTTAAGTATCTTCCTATCTAATCCACAAATAAAAAAGTATTCTTATGCAGCTTTTTCTAGTCAAATCTTTGATAATTACATGATCACATTGTGGCAAATGATCATTATGATATTTGTGGAGATAAACCGACCAAATGACACCTTGTGATTTCATACAATCTCACCTGTAGAGGGAGGCCTTTAGCTCAAGCCATTCATTTTAGAGATGAGTAATCTGAGGTTCAAAGAAAATAAATGGTGTGTCCAAGGTCACACAGGTAGTGTTAGAAGTTGGATTTGAACCCAGATCCTTCCATCCAGAGACAATGATTTGATATCTTCTAATACTAGCTTCCGGAAGATAAGAATTGCTTATGTAGGCTAACAGTGTTGATGAATGTTTTCCCTTCCACCTTTATCTTATCCCTATACTAACATCAGATAGTATTTTTTTTGGCTCATTTCATTTCAACCCTTAAGAGAAAGGTCTTTCCTAAGGGACCTGTATATTTGAGGAGGAAAATAAGTGCTAAGATTACATAGAACTAAAAGTATTATGCCCCCAAAACGCCATATTGTTTGAGTTTCTGTTCCAGAAATAATGATGGTCCCATACAACTGGAAGTCTCTCCCTCCTCATTTCTGACATTTACAAGCCTTAGTTAAATTCTACCCTCTACAAGAAGCCTTTTCTCCACCCTCCAAGGCTAGTATATTCCTGCTGAGATTAGCTCCACATTCTCCTGTATATTTGTACAGCCACATAGATGTAATCTTCCCCATGTGAGACCATGAATTGGTTGCTGACAGGGACCATCTTTTACCACTCTCTGTATCGTTAGGACTTAGCACAATGCCTGATAGTGGATAGGTACTTAATAAATGCTTGTTGACTGACTGATTGGCTCAAGCACACATATGTCTGTATGAGTAGTTAAAGAATAGAGGTAATTTCAGGGTTAGCACTGAGAAAAAGTATCACTAGGGTCACATTGAAAACTGGACAGAGGTAAGAAAAAAAAGAATTTTTTTTTGTATTTTCAAGTTCCAAAAGTAAACTGTGAAAGGTTAGATCTTCAAGTGAGTGGCATTCCTCAAAACAGACCAATTAAAAACTCCCCTCAAGCTGCGATTAAACAAACAAACATACAGACTTCCTCAAAGACTACTGCTTTCAAAGTAATTAAAGGGAGTTTTGATTGCTTCATTAGGGCACAATTAATCAAGGTTACATCTAATCAAAGCACATCCTGTTCATTTTTGCATGTAAATAAAGACAAAAATAAAGGAAACTGGAGTATTCAAGAGAAAAGGTCAATAAATGAGTAATCATCTAAAAATATATGGTTAATAGAAAGACAGGAAGGCAAATGAATCAAAAGTGAGCAAATGGAAGAAGGAAGGAATGGAGGGAGGGAGGAAGGGGAACAAGGGAAGGAAGGACAAAAGGAGGGAGGAAGGGAAGGAACAAGGAGAGAAGAAAAAAAGGAAAGAGGGAAGGAAAGAAGAAAGGAATAAAGGAGGGAGGGGAGGAGGGGAGGTTGAAAGAAGAGAAGGAAAGAAGAAAAGGAGAAAGATGAAGAAAGAAAAAAGAAGTGAAAGAGAATTTTCCTTTCATTGCAGCAGTATATTACTCAAATATGCTTCCGAACAATATTTGAAAATGTCTGTAGACATGACCTTATGTCAAATGATTTTCCTGTGTGTGTGTATGTGTACATATGTGTGTGTATGTATGTATTTATGTATCTATTAAGTTTCTGTTGCTAGGACTCAAAATGTTTACACCAGAGGACCTTCCGCAACCCAATGAAATGAACTGAGAAGACAAATGAACCCTATAATCATATTCTATCATCTAAACTTAATGTTAAACTATCCATGCTTATGCAACACTTTACATTTTACAGTGTTTTCATTATAGCTCCATGAAGCTTAAGTAACCTAAGTACTATTTCCTTCACTATACAGATAAGGAAAACAAATCTTGGAAGGATTAAATTACTTTTTCCCTATGGTTATACAGCTAATAGGCCAACTTTGTATTCAAACCCAGACTTTCTGTCTCTCAATGCAAAGGTCTTGCTACTAAAACCATTCTACCTTTCTTAGGTGAGGTCAGCTCACTAGGCAGCTGATTGTGAAGTTCCTCAAAGTCACATATGTAGTTTTCATCACCAAGCGTTTTCCTCCTTTTATGTCTCTTTCACCATCTATGTATTCTTTATCTTCTAACTGATATTATCATTATTTTAAGATAAAAAGAATAAGTCACGGACCAAAAACAAGGACAAAATAATGGTTAATTCATAGAAAAGGCATGATGTTACATTTAAAAGTGTAACACTTTTCACATAGTGTAACAAATGTAACAGTGTAATAAGTGTAATGCTTTTCATACAACATAACAAGTGTAACACTTCATACAGTGTAATTCAGAGTGTAATTCAAAGACAATGTAATGGATAGAGCGCCAGGCCTGGAGTCAGGAAGACATCTTCCTGAGTTCAAATCTGGCCTCGGACACTTATTAACTGTGTTACCCTGGGCGAATCACTTAACCCTATTTTCCTCAGCTTCCTCATCTGTAAAATGAGCTGGAAAAGGAAATGGCAAATTACTCCACCATCTTTGCCAAGAAAACCCCAAATGGGGTCAAAAACAGTCAGACACAACTGAACAAATTGATACAGTGGTAGGTTTTTAAATTCCTAAATAATTGTTGAATGGATAGATAAAAAATAACATGAAAACAGAAAAGCAAATATAGTCTTTGCTAAAATTTAAATCAAGAAAACTTAAAGGTAGGAGATATTTCTAAGTAGAGAATTTTAGTTGAATTTGTACAAAGGGAAAGTTTTCTTTAAATACATATTAGAAAGTATAAGGACCCAAGAATGACTTCTTGTCATTCTTGTCAGCTTCAAAGCAGTAATTTGAAAACCTATTTAAACTTATGCAAATTCAGACAGTAGAGTTGAGACACATAGATGCTCACATATATCAATAAAAGAAAACAAATCACTATATAATTTGTAGTTGTCACAGTAATCTTAATCCACTCTACATGGTGGTTAGGTTCAGCAAAATGTTGGATGTTTAAGGCTCCCTGACAGACTCAAAATCCAGGCTAATCCTCCATATACACACATACATACATACACACACACACACACACACACTCTAAAAAGGAAAAATTCTCTCTGGTGTTTTTCAGCTTCTCATGTTTTGCTACCCTGCCCTTAAATTTTGTCACAGGCCTTCTCCCTTACAGTGCTCCCTGGATATCCAGGACCCACATCCCTGTCTTATTGTGTTGGCCTATCCAGGATTTTTCTTCCCTGCTGTCTTTTCCTTAATATTTTCCTCAAAACTTCATTGTTTTTCTCTTATTTCCACAAAGCCTTATTAGATAACTAGTTTGATAACATTAAATGAATTCATTCACTTCATTCTTTCTAAGATCGGGGATTTCATTCATGTGGGTATTTTATTCACTGACAATATTTTAGCTCATAGTCCCTCTATGACTAAATAGCTGGTCTTCAAGATCCAGATTTAGTTGTCTCATCATTAAACAAAAGACCCATAGTCTTTCAACAGTCCAAACTCAAAACCACACTTGTGAATTTGGGTTTCTTTGTGTTATCCTCATGTTGATAACTGCCCTGAATGGCCACTTTAGCCACAAGAGTATATGTAATCTTCAGGTCTTAGCCATCCCTGGTCCAGCCTAGTTACTATTAAGAAGTTACTGATATAAAATTTATTGATACCTGGTTATCTCTTTCAGCTCTTAAGAAATACTAAGAGTAATGAGACCTTTCATATTTAAAATCTTTGCCTTCTGTCTCCATGTATTAGCAAGAAACCCTCCCCCATCCCAAGCATATACCAATTCTTCTTTCATGTAAAGGTCTCAATTTACACTGACACTATCTTTATCTAGGAAATACGCAATAAGCCTGTAGTTTTTCTCTCTGCCTCTATTCCTTACTTATAATAACTAAATCTGTAAACAGCTAACAAGATAATTTTTTTTTCATATCCTTTCCCTCATGTCATTCCTTTATTATTTCATCATGTCACTCCTTTGCTGTGGTGGAAAGAAAAGTGGACTGAGAGTCAGAGGACTCAGGTTCAAATCTCAGCTCGGCTGTATGTCAGTCAGTGGGCAAGTCTTTCAACCTCTCTGGTCTTTAGTTTCCTCACACCAGAAAGGAGGAGGCTGACCTAAAGGTCCCTTCCAACTTTTAAAATCTATTATATCTTGTTCATGAATCCATACTTTTCTTCTATTGACTAATGAATCTAATCTAAACGTCTTGATTTAGCATTTAAAGGTATCTAACCTCATCTCTTTTGAAAAACACAGTCTTTCTGCTGCAGCCTGTTCATTCTGTTTGTGGTTATTTGAATATTTCTTTCCCTGCTCTGTATTTTTACTTATCCTGTTTTCCCTATCTGGAAGATCTTCATGCCTTTTCTCTATCAATTTGTGTTCATCATTTCTTCCAAGCCAGATTCTGTTGATTAATTTCACCCTTCTCTAATTAGTCCCAAGGGTTCCTGTTGGGAACTTTGTACACAGTGATCACACCACATTAGTGCATGCTTGCTTTTCTATCTCATTTTAAACACGTAGTCTTTTTTAAAGTAGAAGACTAATTCTACTTCTTATGTATCTCTTAGTGTACAGTGCAGTGCCCTCAGTAGGCATTCAGTGAATTCTTGTTGAATGAATAAGGAAATGAATATGAATCAGCAGGACTGTAAGAACAGTGGTGACCTCATGGTCCAGAACTATAACTAGAGAAGGGCCCCTCGGGCTTTTGCTGAGAGAGTGGATAATTTAGAGGGCACTGTTATTTGTCCTTCATTTTCAAAGATGATCAATGACATCATAGGTTACACATGAATGGATTAAGAGAGGCAGAGTTGCACAAAGTCCTTAGCATTACTCTTTTTCAGAGTCATCAAAGTCCAGTGGCAAGACAAAAGGCAAGATGACTGGCGATGGGCCTGGATGCAGTGGATGACCTTGGAATCTTTGGACCAAGCTCTAGGCATTCCACAGTGTCTGTGTCAGCTGCCTACGTGGCCTCTGGAACAAATTGTTCTCATCCACCCCTTAAATCGCTGATAGGTTTGAGGCCTGTCAGTTACCCTCAAGCTGGTTGAGCCCATCTGCCCAGATAGTTTTACCAGGGTTAGACCTTTTTGGAGCCACAGGTGAGAGAGTTGGGTGATAGGTAGACACCAACTATGGATGAGCAGCTTTCACACTGGAGGTGCTACTCCTCTCTGCATAACAGGACCGTGTAGGGGCATGTGTTGTTTCATTGTCTCCTTATTCCTCCCCTGTATTTCCTTATGCCCCCACATGCTTTTTCCCCCAACTTGGCCAGGAAATTTTGATGATAGCTATACCATCATCATCATAGGTCTCCCTCCCCTCCTTGCTATTTTACAATAGCTCTGCACCATCTTGTAGAAGGCTTATTCCAAATTCCCCTACTCTAATCTCTGGCCATAGCCCAGATGAGGCTCTCTCCTCTCGTCTCTAGAAAACTCTATTTCTCAACAGTTGCTTTGCCTGGTTTTGATTCTATGAAGATCATGCCCTAGGGCCAATATTTAGCCTCATTTTGTTTAATGTCTCCCTATTAGATTTTAAACTTTTTGAGGGCAAGGATTGTCTTTCTTTTTCTTATTTGTATCCCCAGTGCTTAACTCAGTGCCTGACATACAGTAGTTGCTTAAAATAAATATTTATTGACTATAAGGTAGGATAATTTCTAGTCATAGCTCTGTCACTGACCTCCACTTTTTTGTGAGACGTCAACAATCATCAAAAGCCCTACACATTCAGCTTGCAATCCTCTTTTCCTTCTACTCAACAATGGCTACAAACCCCAAGGCTCTATCCCATAAACAGAGCATCACACAAACTTGCCCAAGACATACTGGGCACAGTGCTTCAGCCCTATTTATCTGGTACAAATATTTGAATGTATGTGATTTCTGGAAGAATGTACTTTTTGTGCCTCTTACTGTGGACAAAGCAATACCTTTTAATATAAAGAAATCCACACCTACTCCCTGCAAAGGGGTTATTACTGGGATGCTATCTACCTGGATTTGTTTATGGAGAAGTCCAAGGTGGGTAGAAAGGGATGTGAAGCAAAGCAAATCATGTTCTGGAGGAGGAAGTACTGAGATAGAAGCCTTATTATTTACTGTTTTTAGTGAAAATTGAATAAAAAAACTGGTTTATCAGACTTAAAATAACAGATTAGGTATGAAAGCTCCCACCTCAGGAGAGAGGAACTGAAATGAAAATTATTAGAAAATTGGAGAATGGATCAAAATCAAAATGAGTCAAAGGTTCAAGGAACTGAAGAGCAGAGTTATAGGGACAAGTAATTTCAGGAATGAAAGTGGTTATTATGTAGATGATGGTCATTATCTGTATTTGAGTTTCACTGGGGACAGAAGAAGCAAAAATAGGCTTTCACTGGGACAGGGTAAGAAGTTATATATAAGGAAATCCTTGCTCCAAAAAAAAAAAAAATGGATGGCCTCCATATCTTTGTGGAAAGTACTCTTTATCTTACCTGTTTTTCTTTTGATTATCCAAAATGACTGAGACCCTCAAGGCTTACAAATTTCTTTAGGCAAAATCTGATAAGATTGCATGGCAATCAGGACCTAGCCATTGCCTGAAGAATACAGATACCAGTGAAATCTGGGGGGACTGAAAGGACAGGGAATAAGGAATACCTGAGTTCAGATTCTGCTTTAAACCCTTACTAGCTCTTTGAACCAGTAGCAAGTCAGAGGCTCAGATATCTTGTCAATTCAAGGGGGCATCTAGTCCAATCCCCTCACTTTACAGATGAGAAAACTGTGGCTCAGGAAATTTAAGCAACCTTCTAAAGTCACACAGGCAATAATCATCAGAGGTCGGATTTGAAAGCAGGTCCTATAATTAAAGTCCATTCTCTTTCCATGCTATCAAGGGGCCTTCCTCATTCACTCATTGAGTCTCAATTTCTGTATCTATAAAATGAAGAAAAAAAGTAACTTACAGGGTTGTTGTGAAAATCAACAAGAAATAACAGATGTAAAGAATTTTGTAAATCTTAAAGTTTCTTATAAAAGTTATCAGTATTGCAATTATTAGTATTTTTATTAATAGTTGTCTTTTGATATTAAATCCAGCAAGAATCAACACATCATGAATGGGAACATCTCTCTGCAGAAAGTAATCCAACCCAAAGGAGGTTTCATAAATGTACTGCTGAGAAGAAAATAGTTTCAGATTTCATCACAGAGCCAGCACCAACTACTATAAGATGAAATGAAATCTCCAAATCAAAGAAGTTATTACAGGTAAAGCACTTTGTAAATCATAAAATTCTGCATAAATATTGGATATTAGTACTATTATCTTGGAAACTATACCGTAATAATGACACACACAAATGAAGATAGTGGTCTGCTAGGAATCTAAATAAATAAATGGGAGTTTAAGTGTTTGCCATATTTTATCCATCAGTGACCTAAGAAGAGATGGAAATCCCTCCACTATCCAAAAGATTTGAGTAGGATTACTAGATCACAGATTTAGAGTCAGAAGGGACCATTAAAGCCATATTTAGGTGTCTAGAAAGCACAATATTATTGACCAGGGATCATAGTTCAGCCTAGAAGAAGCATCTCCCAGCACTATTCAACTCCTTTTATTTTAATTCCACTTTCATCAGGAAATCTTCTGATTTCCAATTCCCAAGGATATGATATCAAAGAGTGGCTAAACTGGATTGTTGAAGAGAATATACTCACCACTGCAAAGGTTTTTAAGATAATAGGAGTTGAGAGTTGGAAGGGGCCTTAGCTACAATCTTGTCATTTTACTGATAAGGAAACAGTGGCTTAACAAGGTTAAGTCCCTTGCCCAAGGTAATGAGGGAGAGAGAGCTAGGACTCAAACTGAAATCTTCAGACTCCACATTCATCGACACAAAATTGGCCTAAAAACACTTTTATTAAGTCCCTACCATATGCAAGGCACTATAGTAGGTACCGAGTGTACAAAGATAAAAATGAAGCATTTTCTGCCCTCAAGGCACATGTTATACCCTATTCTTCCCATCAGAGATTAATATATGGTCACTATGATTTATAAATTGTTCTTTTTATTCTAGCTATGGTGATCGAATTTCTGGGGCCTGATCATTTCTAAGATCTGATTCAACTAAGATCCTGAAATTGCCATGCCTTTAATCACACCCTGGACCTTGGTGATGGCAAGAAAATCTGGCTGAGAGAGACAGACAGATGGGCTTCCTGAGTACATATCAATGCATCTGCAAACTCAATAATGTAGACATTTCCTCTATCGGTACAAAATTAAATCCATCCAGGCTTTCTTATCTTTTGTGATTCTTATCCATTCTTCCAGTAGATCTTCTAGAGAGTGTCCATCCACAATGCTAGAGGGGATCCCTCTAACCTTTCTATATTCTGGAAGTACCAGTCTGGATGTCTATACCATTCCATGTATCTGTCTGTACATTTCCTCAATATCCTATATGTCAATTCTTGAGTAGTGGTAATAATTAGAGAACCTCTTTTTTCTTCTTCCAATCTCTTTGGTACCCCCTCCTCAACTGATTTCTACAGTATATGCCAAATCCAGCAATAATTTACTAAGTGCTTACTATGTGCCAGACATTATGCTAAGGATACAAAGAAAGGCAAAAAAAAGTCTGCTCACTTGGTGTATGTGCTCTCTCTCTCTCTCTCTCTCTCTCTCTCACACACACACACACACACACACACAGAGTAACGTCAAGATAGAGAAATAAATATAAACTGTACTTAGATGCTTGGTAGTTATGAATTTCTCATCATCATGGTCTTGTTTGGAAAAGGGGAGGAAAAAATAGGCAAATATATATACACAAATATATAATGTTTATGGATACACACTCATATAAAAGGAGAGAGAGACAAAGAGAGAGAGAGATAAGGGAATAGAGAGAACGAGAACTTCAATTTTTGTCTAAGGTGTCCATTAATTCTTCAAGGCTTGCCCTTCATAATCTGTCTTGATTACAGTCATATCCATGTGCCTAAATATGTCTGTATACATATATTTGTATGTCTACATACATCTAAGTATAACTATGTATTTCCTTTCATGTGTATATGTTATTTTTTCCAAACAGAATGTGAGACCCTCGTTGGCAGAGACAGTCTTTTTTTTTTTTGTCTTTGTACTCATAGAGCTTTGTACTCATATTGCCTTGGTGTATTACAAGTTTGCTGAATTTAATTCAATTGAAAGCTCCTTAAGGGGAGGGACTTAGCTCTGTTTCACTTCTGTAGCCCTAACACAGTACACTGGTTACAGCAGGCACTTAAAGTTGTAGTCACAGAAAATAAAATTAAGTCAATCTTAATGACTTTAACATAGGCAAGACTACACTAGGATAAGGACAATTAGTGCTCCCTTTGTTAATAAGAAACAATTTATTTTTGATACAAATTCAGGACAGCTACAGCTGGCTGAAAAAGTCTAGAGGAGAGAAAGATTTTCTCCCTTCTGTGCTGCCTTCAATAGCTGGACATAATTTGTTATTTTTTTACATAAAACATAACAAATGTAATGATGTCTTATTTAGTAACAATAAAATGGATAGTCAAAAGGATTTTCCTACCCCCATGGCAACTGGGAAACTGAATTTCTTATTCCATTTGACAATATAAGCAATAGCTTCATGACAGTAATAACTAGGACACACATCAGAGTGTTTGACCTAACTATGTATGACCTAATGTATATCAGATTTAGATAACTTATCCTTTGTGATTTCCATCATTCCATTTAAAAAAATAGCAGTTGATAGTCTAACAAATTCTGGTAAAGATGACCATTCAGTGGATATGAATTTCTAAGTATCACCAAAATTATTTTGAAAGGTGATTTATTTGTTTGTCCTCAATACAGATTTAAAAAGAAACAGTGTGTGCATGTGTATTTTGTTTTGCTTTAGTTTAATTTTGTTTGTTTGAATTTTTCAGGGGGGTAGGAGAGAAAGATTTGAAATAAAATTGATGAGGAACTCTCATTTAGGAAACGGCCTTAACCAACTGTAATCTGCAACTCTTCTGTCTTGGAGAGTTTCCTGGATTAGAGAGAGGTTAAATTACTTGCTCAGAAAAACAAACTCAATTGGTATCTGTCAAAGGCAGAATTTGAACCCAGGTCTTCTAAACTCCAAAACCAGAAATTCTCACTTGGCTCAGATACAGAAAGATCTATGTTTTTATTATTCCAAAATACACTGGATTGTAAAATAATGACACAGTATATGTGATAATGATAAATTACCTACCTAAGCAATGAATTCATTTTATCTCTTTATATGGTAAGAAGGTATCCTGATATTCACTTTCTTTTTAATCATTTGTTGTAATCAGTCCCACTGATTGTGATTATGAGGAAAATGTTTTGAAAACATTAAATAATTAGACAAAACAGGAGGGATATCATGCCATTGGTCAAATCTGGATTTATCAAAGAAATTATATTAAGGTGGTTCATTATTTACATTATGATAATTTTTCCTACCTCTTGTTAATTTTGAAAAATCAGGCAACAGCTTCTTCTACAAAGATTTCATTTAACTTCCCATTTGATTTTCTATATATTTAAAACTTTATGCATACTATTGATGTTAATTCAATCTATCTCCTACTGCCTTTTTTTTATTACAAGACCCATTTTCTGCACATTCTAACCACAAATTTCTAGATTTGTTCCACATGTTCATTTACTAGCTTAAGACTGTGCTAAAAATATTGCTTTGATGGCTTTACATTCATTGAAATACAAAAAAAAAAAAACCGAGTACAGCTAAATCACAAATATTGTTTCTATCTTATTTCTAGGAAGGAAAATTCATCAACGTTTATGGAATTCTGATAAGTACTTCTTTAGAAAAAAAATATAGTCCCTTAATGTGCCATCCTACTGGGTAATTACAACATTTCATGTCATACTTTAATAAACATAAATTTTTCAAAGTTGAAACATTAGGTCAAGAAAAAATTCTCCCCTCGTCTTCTAAGCTGTTTCTTACAAAGATAACCATTTTACCTGGCGGATATTTATTTTTTTTACATAGAAGAAATGTAAAAACAAACAGAAAGTGGAGCAATAATTGCAACACATTGGAATATGTGACAATCAAAGGAAACACCTTCAATTTATCACACTGTGGATTGCTTTGATTTTTTCCTTTTTTTTTTTTTTTTGCTTTGACTTTTCTGTCCAAATATTTGATACAATGAAGATTTGTCACCTTCCCAAAATGAACTGCATGGTTACAATAGTTAGGAATACAGTGTGGGGTCAGAAAAAGTCATTAGGAAACAGAAGAGATTGGCTTTAGTTATGGCTTGACCACTAACTAGCTATGACCTTGGGCAAATCCTTAGCCTCTTGGAAGCTCAGTTTTCTCATTTATAGAATGGTTATTTAAAATTCTCATTTCCTTATCTGTAGAGAGGACTGTCATAATTTCTCAGATTCCTTCCAACTCTGACACTACTGAACTAGTCAACTAAATTTATTGTTTCATACTTCGAACAATATCTACATAGTATTTGGCATTTGAAAAAAGTCCTACTGCTGGAATGTTGCCATGACATCTTGGTGGAGATACACTCATTCATTCATAGGTGTACATTTACTCAGAGTTCCTCAGTTTTTCTATTTGAGGTGCCACTTCTTCCTGCTAAGAGATGCCATGCAGGTGAGATGGAAGAGAAGGAAGACTAAGTGCTACCTCTGGTACAGAGAGTAGGGAAAGCCAGCAGAACTGATGCTTCATTAGATTTTAAAATCCTTGAGGGTAGAGACTCTTCGTAAACCCAGCATTTAGCATAGGTGGTTGTTTTAGCTTCTGATGGATGGGGGAGGGGAGAGGAGAACTTAATTCCCCACTTTTAGCTTTTGTGGTCTGCAACTAGAGATCTCTTATTTTAAATGAATATGTAAATTTATATGCTATTTGAAATTGGTATTAAAATGTGCAGCTATTTAAAATTATTTTGTCTCAATCTATGTATACATAGTTTGGGATGTAGAGAAGGAAAATTAACTCCAAAAGGAAAGGAAATTTTTCTCATCATGAACAGAGGAGAAATGGAGTATAGATTCAAGAACCCCTTTAATGTTAGTAACCACCAAATGCTTTGTACCCCCTTGATTGTTTATGAACCCAGAAAAAAATTAATAAGGAAACGAGCCAGTAGAAGTAAAAAGGAAAAGTTGATGTATTTATTCAGTTATTCATCCTGTCCACAGCATTAGCTACTTTATCACCACCAAACTACATGATTATTTGTTGCACAGAGTCACAAAATAACAGCTCTAGAACTTGAAAGAATTTCAGAAGCCAGTTAGTCCAAACTCTTCATTTTACAGATGAGAGAACTGAAAAGCAGGAAAGGTAAATGACTTGTCCAAGATCACGCAGGTAGTATTCATCATAGGCATGATTTGAATTCTGGTTTTCTTACTTCTGTATAAGTGTTCTTCCCACCATATATTATTGAATTTCTGTTATCTCTTTCAATGTCTTACTGTTACTCAATTGGCCACAGGATTTATATGAAAACATTTAAGTAATTATAAAAATAAAACCATATACAGGAACTGATTTTTCGTATTCACTCTTCTGAGAAAGCCCAACAATGAATTATGTGTAACTCATGTCTTATTGGGCATGTTAATAATTGACTTATGACCAATATGAAACAATCTTTTCAATCACATGCTAAATTTGACCAACCTGATGGTTCTTTGTATTAGCTGAATGTATATCTTGTCTATGACCAAGCAAGACAGCAAAGAAGAAAAGAACTTTCTAGTGTGTGCTCATTTGCCTTCATAGGTCCTGGGTAATTTTTTTTTTAATTCAAGAAGGCTGGACTGTGGAAACCCTGGCATTTGACAAAATGTAGTCTGAGAAACAGCAGCTGAAATTATTTGCTTCTACTGTCAGGAGCCATGGATGATTCCATCACCATTTTTCAGAAATTATCTTTGTTAGAATCTACCTAAAAATACTTTGAAAGGCCATAGAAAGGACTGCAGTGCTTTTCAACTAATATGAATTCTCTTGTTTCACTAAGATCAGAGAAGCTGGCAGTATGTCCATATCTGGTACTTACATATTCTACAAAATTCTCTAGTATTATGGTTTTCCTTTTGATGTTCAATGAGAAAGACTGTGGCAACTTTGTACAATGGATCTAGTGGCAGAAACAGCAGCCATTTTCAAATTCTCCTTTCCCTGCATCATATTCAGAATCCATTTGCTAAGAATCCCCTTTATTGTACCTGGGTAGATATGTGCCTAGGAATGCTTTTCCGTAGATTGTGCATAAACCAAAAGAAATATGCCAAATGAACATTGCCATCAGGCAGAGTAGTAAATAACCCTCCATTTAGAATCTTAATCCAGGCAAAAACTCTCATGACATTCCAGAGTTAGACATAGCACAATTTGCTTCAGCTTGTGTTCCTCTGGAGGGAAGTGTGGTCATGAGGAAAAAAGATAGTAGTGAACCCAAATGAAAAAAAGAAATAGAAAAATTCAACAAGACCTGTAACGCTTAAGAGCAGGTCAGTGGTCTTTTAATATAGCATTCTATCTATGATAATGGTGCTGAGTGACATTTTACTGGCAAGTCTGGTTATCTTCTATGGTAGGGGTTAACCTCTTTTTGATAGTCTGGCAAAACCCATGGACTGCCACGGCCACCAATGAGAATAAAGCCTTTAAATGCATAAAAGAAAATACATGAGACTACAACGGATACCAACTATATTATCTTTTAAAAAAATAAACAAATAAATTCATGGACTCTAGATAAAGATCTCCTACTCTATAGGAGCCATTATACGATTTTTTTGAACTTCATCTTTCCAGACCAGAAACCTAATTTCTTGAGACAGGGCTCATAAAGGAACCTTTGTCCTTGTTCAAATTAAAGCTTAGTGTCAGTAAGTCAACAATCATTTATCAAGGATTTACTATATGTTAGGCATGCTGCAAAGAGCTTTTCACAGAATGAAAAGAAGGAAAAGAAGGGCCCTGCCCTCAAGGATCTTACATTCTAATGAAGGCAACAACTTGTAAATAGCTGGTATATATAAGATATATACAAAATGAATAGGAGGTAATAGCATTAGTAGCTAAGAGGGAGGGGTGAGTAGAAGAAAGGCTTCCTGTATAAGGTGGGATTGGAACATCTGAATCTTTAAGGAAATCACTGAAATTAAGAGGTGGAGATGAGAAGGAAGAGAATTCCAAGAGTGAAGTACTTCCAGAGCAAAAAAAAAAAAACAAAACATGAAGATGGGGGAAGAAGGGTTCTGTGAAAGGGATGGCAAGAAGGCCAGTGTAGCTGCATGCTGGAGTGTATGAAGGGGGTAAAGTGTAAGAAGACTGGAAAAGTACGAAAAGGACAGGTTATTAACAAAATCTTGATGCCTTTATTTGTGAAGAGATTCAAACACCAAACATGATTTCATATTTGATCATGTTGGCAGTAAGTAACCACTGAATTTTATTTTGTAGAGGGTTCAGACACACATATACTCTGTACCTGAGGAAAATTCACTCTACCGATTGAGTAGAAGATGAATTAGAGTAGGGAGGGAGAATTGAGGCATTCATGCAGAATAGACTAGAAATAGTCTAAGCTTCAAGATGGCGGCTGGGAAGCAGTGACTGGCGTGAGCTCCCCACCAAGTCCCTCCAAAAACCTATAAAACAATGGCTCTGAACCAATTCTAGAGCTGCAGAACCCACAAAGTGGCAGAGGGAAGCAGGGCCCCACCCCAGGACAGCCTGGATGGTCTCTGGGTAAGGTCGGTCCCACA
>CM053623.1:194739700-194781159 GCA_028646595.1 Phalanger gymnotis
GTCTTTGCTGTTTGTGGGTTGTGAGGTCTGGTACATGCCACAGCTCATTAATTCAGCATGCTAGGGCACTCTCCGCTCCACTCCTGGTCTCGTCAGTCCGAGGTCTGCCGCGCCGCGAGCGCTGGGCTCTGCTTGGCTCAGCTCCGCTCCCCTCAGCTGGGGGCTGGGAGTTCCGTTCGGAACAGACCTTACCCCAAGACCATCCAGGCTGTCCCCGGGCTGGAGCCCTGCTTCCCTCTGCCACTTTGTGGGTTCTGCAGTTCTAGAATTGGTTCAGAGCCATTTTTTTATAGGTTTTTGGAGGGACTTGGTGGGGAGCTCACGCCAGTTACTGCTTTCCGGTCGCCATCTTGGCTCCGCCCCCCCATTCCCTTTTGAACATCTCAGGGTGTTTAAATATAGAGTTTGCTTGGCAGATCATGGCTTTTATGATATTTTTAAATGGTGGTAATGGGTGGCAGTGGAAAGGGATGGGGGCAGAGAATCATCTATCTCACTAAAATATCAAAACTTATTATTCATGTTGCTTAATGTTTCAAACAGAAAAAAGCACATTTTTGTAAAAAGGGAAGCAAATAAACAAATTTTCTGTTTCTAATAAAATGAGTAGTCTCAGACATAACTGTCTAATGAAAAGGGTATAATGGGTTATTGAGATTAGATTATGCTTCCTTCTTACTGAAGCAAGGGATACAAAATATATGCTTAAGCATATCAACTCCTATAGATTGTGGTTTTAAGAAAGAGATATTTCTATTAATGGATTTAAGATCACGGTCTCATGGATCTAGGACTAGAAGGAAAGTAGGAGTCATGTAGTCCAGTCCTCTTAGTTTACAGGTTACATTGAGATCAAGATCATACCAGTAACCAGCATTTGAACAGCAGGATCTGAATGCAAATCAGTAACTGAAAGAGCCAACTCCATTTTGCTGATGAGAAAAATAAGATCTAGGGGGTTATAGGACTTGCTTAAGGTAGTATTAGTGTGCATTAAATGTAACCTTTAAACCGGTAGTATGTATCAGTCTGGGGGGACGAGGTGAGAGAGTGCTGGGCCTGGATTCAGGAAGAACTAAGTTCAAATCTGATCTCATGCTATTACTAGCCGTGTGACCCTTAACAAGTCACTTAACCTCTGTTTGCCTCAGTTTCCTTAATGGTAAAATGGGGACAACTGGAGAAGGAAATGGCAAACCATTCCAATATCTGTGCCAAGAAAACCACGAATGGGGTCATAAAAGGTCAGACATGATTGAAAGTTACTGAACAACACAAACCAAGAAAAATGCATCAGTCAAGATTTGAAATCAGTCTTCTGTCCAGAACCAGCAGTCTTTCCATCGTGCTCTCTTGCTTCCTTTGGACAATGAATTGATAAATATTAGATGAAAAAATAATAAAAAATATCCATTCAAAAGGTAGAAAGTAGTAAAATGCTAAGTTTGGTGGTCTTAAATGAATATCAAATTTATACTAATGACAGGCATTTAACTTGTTTTTATTCTTGATAGACAATTGAATATTTACCCTGAAATGGAGGAGAGGGAGCTGGATGGGATGACTTCTACGTTCCCCTCAGCCTCTAAATCTATCATGCTATGACTCTAGGAATATATCCTCTCTTACTATTTGCGCAACATATGTATGATCTGAGTTAACATAATCAATAAGGGAGATATTTAGTCTTTGATGGACAAGAATTTGAGTTATTTAATTTTCTGCAGTAGATTTCAATGCACCAGATTTTTTCTGCACATATATCTCTTTTAACTTACCTTTGTATGTATTAGGAAGTCAGTTCTTTCAACAACTATAGATTTTATGGTAGAGGGAAAGCATTCTAGTCAGTTTGTGCTTAATTTCAATATAATAAAAACAATTAGATATTTATTATCATCGTCTTGGGATTTAGTCTGTGAATTCAGGTTTCTTGGTCAGCCCTTCACAGAGGATACAATATAAGGGAGGAAGTAGAAGAGTCACGTTCGATCACACACCAAAAATACAAGTATTCCAGGCAAATGGTTTGCATATTAGAAGGATGTTTTATGAATCCTACTTATATTACAAATACAACTTTACAAGTCTTTTAGAGTTTTCACCAAAATTGGTTATATAAAAATTAAATATTTTGGACTGATCTAGTGATTTCATTGCTATAGGATATTTGAGGTAAGAAAGTCCTTTTAACCACTGGAAATCAGTATCTACTTTGCCATTTATAGTCTCAGAGAGTTGCCTGGGACATTGAGAAGATTAAACGTCTTCATGAGGGTAATTTGTGTGAGAGATGAGACTCAAACTCAAATCTTCCTCACTTATGGACCCTCTGTCTCTATTATTCCACAGCTGCAACTCAATAGTCAATTTACCTAATAATTTTATATGATACATATAAACAATATTTGTTAAGTATCACTTATAGAAAACAGGTCAGAGGTAAAAGTGAATAGTTTTCTTATCGCATTTTAAAAGCCAGATTGTGAGATTCCTATTAAATAGAATTTTCAAAGAGCACACTTTTTTTAAAGTACCACTACACATTTGAAAGATCATTAGCTTTGTGCCTTCTTAAATCATTTTTGAATTAGCAAACAAAAATGATTAAGTATACCATTTCTCATATTACATAACTGACAACTCATTTTACATGTAGCTTTTTACTTTTTAAACTAATCTTGTCCATATTTGCTAAGAAAAAAAAATTATGAGAACAAATGGGCCTTGTAGTTAAATGCATATTTATCCTTCTTTTTCCTATTGGTCCAAATTTGCAGTTTTATCATTACAAAACTAGCCCCCTGATTTGGATCAGCAACTCTAACTTATAATCTTAGAGAGTGCCCTGTGGCAGGAGGAGGTAAAGAGACTTGGCTTGTGGTCACACAGGTAGTGTGTTTCCCTAAAGGATGATTTTTATTAGCGTCTCATTTGACAGTGCTCTTCTCCTAGTGATAGAAGTATATATATATATATATATATATATATATAGAGATAGATAGATAGATAGATAGATAGATAGATAGATAGATAGATATATAGATATCGATATATCTATATCTATATATAGATATAGATATATATAGATATAGATATATATCTATATCTATCTATCTATATATATATAGATAGATAGATATAGATATGTGTGTGTGTGTGTGTGTGTGTGTGTGTGTGTGTGTGTGTGTGTGTGTGTGTAAATCCTCAGAGATCTGAGGCCTGGGCTCAGCTAGAGGCATTTTAGAATCACTGAATCAACAGAATGCCAACACAAATGCAGCAGCACTTATCAAATCAAAGCTGTTGGTCAGTTAACTCGGCAGAATTTTAAAATGTCATCTTTCTCTTCTTAAAATACCTTTACCACACCTCAAAAACCCATACCAACCTGCACTACAAAATTGTTTCTCAATTTATCCTCAACTGTTGAGTGGCAACTTGATATACTGAAGAAAGGAGTCATGTTTGGAGTTAGGAAGACTAAGGATTCCATTTCTACTTTGGATGCCTTCTGGTGGTTTGACCACTGTGATTTAAACTCTTGGTGCCATAAGGCATTCTTGAAAATTACAAATTGCAGGTGAATTCTTGAAAAAGTATTTCCTTTTTTCATAAACTCTCAGCTTTGTAGTCTATTTAGTCAAGATTACTATAATTATTGTGGACACTGGTACCATGGAAAAACATAATTTAAAAAATATTGAAGAGATTATTACAAGCAAACAAACTTTTGCCAGCTCTCTTTTTGCCTGGAAAATGTACTTGAAAGTGGCCTATAACATCAAAAGCATCCATGCTTCTGTTCTCCCAAACCCAGAGTACAGAAGGAAGCCAGCTGGCAGAATACACTGGCTGGCTGCCATTCTCATCTGGGGTTGTAGTTCAATCCTGGGGGAAACAACAATCATGAATTCTGTTTAACACAAGCCACAGAATGGCATTTGCTTCTTGATGGACTTGTGGCTCTATTACTGAGACAGAAAATGGAACAAAGCCTTTGAAATTCTACTTTCTGTTCCTCTAAGAAGATCATTGTGCTTAGAAGTTTGAAAGGATTATGTGGCTTGTCATTCTTTAATATAATGAAAAAATACCACTAAATTACATTTAAATAGTCAGCTGACCAACCACTTGTTTTGTCTATCCAAGAGCTTCTTAATTTTTTTCTCTAATGGATCAGATGAAATAATATTTATAAACTGCTTAGAATAATGCCTAGCACATAGTAGGCAATTAATAAATGCTTTTTCCCTTCCCTCTTTCATGGATCTCTTTGGCAGTCTGGTAAAGCCTATTTAGAGTCTTCAGAATAATGACCTTTAAATACATAATATAAAATACACATTGAAATATTTACATGTATGTATATATGTGTGTATGTCTGCATGTATATTTAAAACAAATTAATGAACCCCAGATGAAAAAGCCTGGTCTACACTATTAAACTATCAATTTGAGCAATTCTCTTCAACGAAATAACTAATATATTTTGGTGTGTTCTAGAAATCAACTATGTGTGATTGTTTAAATGGTTTATAAAATTGTGATTATTGAAAATCAATCATGCAGGACCATGTGACTGCCAAAGTAGGAGTGTAGCTTTTTTTCCCAATTCCAGAACTTTAGAAAAAGAAATAATGAGCCACATATGGAGTAACTAAAACTCAATTCATATGACAGGAAGGCAGAAAAATCACAAAGGTAAACATCTCAAGAAGTAATATTGGACAACAATATTTATAATGCTTGCTTAGCATTCCAAACCCCCCAGTACACACCACAGACTATGTACAGCCAAGGCAGGTAACCTGGCACTTTTTGCTTTAGCGTTCATTTACTAGGGTCTCTGTTTAGTATACCCCATGGTAATGATTCAAAATTAAATCTTCCACACCCCAGAAGATGTGGTACATTTTTCCATATAATGAAAAGTGAGCTACAGGAAAAAGTCATTGACAGAAGCACCATAATGACAACTGGGAGTGGTCATGTTGGAATGCTATGTCTAAGAAAAGGGGGACTAAAAACCTTGCTGCTGTGAGTTCTCTACTGGAACCTGAAAAGTATCACAAACCAAAGAGAAAATAAAAATTCAGTGATTAGAACACGACAAAAAAGTATTACATAAAGTAAAAAAAAATGAACTAAAAGTCCCTAAAAAGAAAGGTAATTCTATGGACTCCACTAACTACAAAGTAATACAAACTCCAAAATGGCTTAGGAGAAATAAAAAAAAATTAAAAATTAGAAATTAAATTAGGAATTAGAACTTTTGAAACACAATTAAAGGAAACAACAGGATAGAAAAGTAAGACAATGAAGAATGTATTTTAAAAAGTAGGATATCTGAAAGAAAGGACAAAAAATGTAGAACATAATACATACTGAAGTGGAAGAAAATTCAGCAGAAGAGATTTAAATGCAATAATGTATCAAAAGCAAATGAATTCTATATAAACCAAAGTGGCTGATCTCAAAGATAGGATTACAAGAGATAGTTTAAAAATAATTAGTTTCCCAAAGGAATATGAAAACTTAAAAATACTTAATTCTATGACAGGAAACAATAAGAAAAATACACAGAATATTTGAATACTAACAAAAATAGTGATTGAATTCACAGATTTTTGTATGAGAAAAAACAGGTTTAAGCAAAAAAAGAATATAATAATTACACTTTACAATTTCAGTAATAAACAGTTTGGGCAGTCAGTCAGAAAAAAAATCCTTCACTTATGGAAGAACTCTAATTTCAATAATTTAAGATTTCTCTGGAGTCATAATCAACTGGAAGAAAGAATGGAATATATTAAGGAATGAAGCAAATGAAGAGATAGAAAGAGCAATTTCACAAAGTTATACTGACATCAACATTTTAAATAAAATTCTAGCAAAAATACTATAGCAACATGTCCAAAATATTAAGCATTACAATCTAATTGGATGCATGTGAATTATAAGATACAAAGGAAGATAAGTGTACTAATACATTGTTTGAAAAATTATGAACTGATACAACTCTTCTGGAGAGCAATTTGGAATTATAGTTAACCAAAAAAGTACTTGAAATGGCCATAAACTTTGAGATCCCACATCCAAGCACATAACACAAGACTATGCAGGACAAAAAGAAAGGTCCCATATACACTAAATACCTGAAGTACAAATTTCAATCACTTATTCACAAATATAGGTCAACCAGGCTATGTTATGTGTATGGTAGGCCTCTGAGTAGAACAAATTGAGAGCTTTCTGTAAAGTCCATAAATTTTTTTGTTCTTGTAATTTTTTAATGTCATTATTAATCACTTTCTAAATCTTGAACAAAATTTGCATTTCAAGTTTAAATCTAAATTTATCCTAGTGAATTAATTTGGACATATTGCTGTAGGCTTTTTCTTAGGATTAGTAGGAAATACTACTAGAAACCTATGCTATGAAAAACTGCTAATAAGAAGAATTCAGAGAAGCATGGGAAGAGTTCCATGAGTAGATATAGAGTAAAATAAATAAAATCAGGAAAATAATATGAGCAGTAACTACATCAATTTGAATGGAAAGAACACTAATTTAAAACTGGAAGCTATGCAAATTAATTGTCAAGTTTGGATCCGGAGAAAAAATGAGAAAATGTTATCTCCCTTCTTCAGAGTTGAAGAACTAAAATGATAATTATAATTTCTCTCATTCCATTTCTTTCTCTCTATATGTACGCACATGCACACACACACACATGCACAAATATGTATATACACACAGTGAGACAGAGATATAGACATAGATAGTAAGATTAAGTTAATGTGCTGGTTGACTTTTCAGAACTGTTTCTCTGTATTTTTCAATCTCTGCTGCAAGGGAAGGCTCACTGGATAGAAGAAGAGGTCAGGATATATTAAGACATAGAGAAATAATGAATTTAAAAGAGAGGTGATAGACTCAAGATGCAGAATAAGCCATTCATTTTTCTTGACGAAGCAAGTTTTACTTGACAATATTTATTAAAGAGGTTTTGTTTTAATTTTTTTGTTTTCCCTGAGGATGGAGAAAGAAAATAAATGTTAATTTTCCAAAAAAAACCTAAAAATTAAATATAGGATGCAAAAACAAAAGGCATCTTTTATAAAAGAAAAAAAATCAAGCTGAACTTCAAGCATTAAACTTAAAACATAAAACTCCAAGCATAAAAGCAGTTCTATTTTTCAAGATTTCTCTAGTGTGGATGCACTGCCCTTCCACCCACCTCACTCCCCAGGGCCTTTGAGGATAGAAGAAAGCTGATGGGAGTGACAAATGCGTCTCTGTGTGCTAGCCCTTATGTTTAGTTCTAGTCCACTTGATAACAAAAATAGTCCATGCCAATATGTAGTGCGGCATCCAAGTAGGGAAAATTAAGGACATTCTGATATACAGAAAGCCTTGTAAGACCTTTTGTTCAATCCCCCTCTTCCAAAGAACATCAGGGGTTCCTCCTGAAAGGCTAGGGGTAAGCTCCAGTGAGTACTTGATCTTGGGTACTCACCAGCAGGCAGAAGGAGGAATAGTTGGTGGATAGGATAAAAGCTGTGAGTCACTCACAAAAGGCACCCCACCCACCCCCTGTCAGAAGAAGCAGAACACATATTAGAATCTAGACCCTCCCCAACTATCTTATGTTTTCCTAATTACAGAGCTCAAAGCATATACAAAGGCATTTCATCTTCAGAATCACCTCATTATGTCTCTCTGTTCATCACCTAGAAATTAATGATGTCAGAATCATATAATCTCAGAGTTGGAAAGGGTCACCGTGACCATCTAGTTCAACCCAAATCTGAAAGTAATTCCCCATCAAAAGTACACCCAACACATGGTCATACCATCTTTACTTAAAGACCTCAGGTGAGGAGGAGTCCATAATCCTTCTGAGAAAATCTTCCACTTTTGAACTGGTCAAGTCAAATCAGTAACCAGTTCTTAAGTGCTTACTATGTGCTAGGCACTGTGTTGCATGCTAGGAATAGAAATACAACAGAAAGAAATACAATTTCTACCCTCAAGGAGCTTACATTCTCATGGGGAAAGGGAACACATGAAAGAGAAAGAATAGCAACCAGGAAGAGAAGGAACATGTCAGGATTTGGTAGAGAAAGTCCAAAAAGTCAGGAGTACAGCCCAGAGAGATATGAAGAGGTTGGCCTAACTTCTTTCCTCAAAAATGGAAGTTCTTGGAGAAATCTCCAAGTCAGAGGAAATGCCAAAGGGTAGAAGATAAGTCCAAGAAAAAGACCAAACTCTTCAAGTGAGAAGGCTCCCATGGCATTATACAGAATGGCAGGGGCAGAGCATAGAAAGGACCTGGTAAGAAGGTTTTATTTTTTCTTTTCCTGACAGAAAGTCTAATTTTGCCTCTTTGTAGCTTTCACCCACAGCTCCTAATTTTGCCCTCTCACTCCAAACAAAATAAGTCTAATCCTTTTTCTGTGTGAATGCCCTTTAACTACTTAAAGACAGCTCTCGTGCCTCAACACCCCCAATCCTAAATGTGATACTCAGCAGTAATCTGAATAGAGATAATTTCTAGCGCAGAAAGTAGATTGAATACACCCATCCTGCCCAATATACATATAACTTATTTTTAATTAATCATTTTATTTTGTTATATATGTATGTGTATAAACATGTGTGTATATATACATGTATATATGTATGTGTGTATATACATACATGTATATACATATATAATTTTATACTTGCATCATGTTCCAAGTGCTTTTCCCTTCCCAAGAAAGATCCATAACTTCTTCCTAAAACTCTAGTTCTCTTCTAGTCATCAGGGTCTAATTACCCTTTATAACATATGTAACATGGAAGAAATATGATGCAGTGGAAAGATGACTGACTCTGGAGTCTAAAGGCCTTGGGTTCAAATTACCCTAATTATACAAATGACACTAATTACCTATTTGTCCTTGGACATGTCATTTAATCTCCATGAGCCTCAGTCTCCCCATTTGTAAAAATGAGGTGATTAGACGAGATTGTCTCTGGCCTTCCCATACAATTCTACATTTGTGATCCTATACAATTTTTCACAATGAAAGTCTCAGTGAGCCATTCATTACCAAAAAAAGACCTCAAAAGCCAACTCTTAAGCAATTCTGAGGTTTATGGGGGAAAGTTTTTGAATCCATGAATTTTTTTTTTCAAGACAGGATACAGTTTTGTAGGAAAAGAGAAAAAAAGTTTTATCTGATTTTTAAAATGTAACAATTTAAAATCCATTGTTAGTCACTTTATATGAAATGAATTCATGACATCAGACCAATTCCAATAAGTAATAGAACTATTCGTTTTTTCCTGTTCTGTATTCACCCACGCATACAAAAATATATCTGATTTATTCTTCAAATAAATTGTATAATAAAAACTTTTAGTAAACCCAAATGTTACAACAGTCATTTCCCCCTTTCCTAAATGTCCTTAATTCGATCTTTCTTAAGATAATCATGTCTCAAGTAAAATTTTCAACAAAGCAAGAGAATCAAATCACAGAAGAGAGAGTTTTTAGAAGTTGGGATCAGGGAGAATAACGTTAAAATTTCTCCATCACTCTCGATTTACACAGGATAGTTGATGATTGTAGAGGGCAAGTGACTTGTTTTTGGTCAATATACTCTAATTCAAAACCCAGAACTAGAACCCAAGGCTCTGGATTCTCAATCTAGTTTTTTTTGCTAGATTGCATTTGATTTATAAAATCTGAATCAAGAATAAACCTTTGCTTTCACATTGACTTTCCATAACAGGGCAACATATGAAATCATACGCCATCTATTTTACTTTTAAAAAATTCACATAAAAAACCCTTCCATATGGCAAACATCTATATTTTTTCTTCATAATAGATTCTGTGCTTTATCACTGCCTATAAAATGTTTTAAATCCTAGAACTTTCAAACCTAAAAGAGAGTATATTATTTGGAAATGTAATCCCAGAAAATTGGCTAGATGGCACAGTGGATAGAGTGCCAACTGCAGACTCAGGAGAACTCTTCTTCCTGAGTTCATATCTGGCTTCAGACATTCATTAGCTGTGTGACCCTGGGCAAGTCACTTAACCCTGTTTGTCTCAATTTCCTCATCTCTTGGACTGTTTCCCCATCTGTAGAATATGTATGTATGCACATATATACATACATATATATGTTATATTTTATATATTTAAAATTTTAAAGTGATTTGAGGTATGCCTTCTGGAATTTTGAGACTGTCTCAGATCAGACTGGGGAACAGCTAAAACTTGGGGTGGTATGAAGATGATCTGAGTCAAATCAGAAAGGGACAAAGCTGTCCTGAGGGGAATCATGAGTAAGATTGGTAGGGAAAGTGGGCTGTGATGAAAAAGGGGAGTTGTGACATAATTTAATTAAGTAATGGAAATGACTTAGGAGAGATGACAAAGGAAAGCAATATTTACAACAATTTCCTGGCTGGAAAATAGTTTTGTTCTGTTTTGTTTTTACCTTTGTAGCTTTTCCCATAGTCATCGGGGGGGGGGGTTATAAGACTGGAAATAGGGATAACAATAACTCCTATTGTACAGGATTAACAATGAGCAACATTTATATAGTACTTTAATGTTTGTAAAGTGTTTTCCAAATATTAACTCATTTTATTCTCTCAACAATCCTTGGATGTAGGTGCTATTATTATCCCCATTTTGCAGATAAGGAAACTGAGGCAGAGAACAGTCAAATGACCTCCCCATGGTCACACAGTTTAATAAGTGAAAGAGGCAGGATTTGAACTCTGGTTTTCCTGACTTGAGGTCCAGTGTCCTATTCATCCAGGTGCTACAACAGGACTAAACAAAAGAGGATGTAAAGTGTAAATGAACTGTAAGTGAAAAACCTTAAAAAGCCATATAAAAGTTATCATTGTCATCAGTTTTATCATTATTTATATGTTGTTATACTCCTCAATGATGAAAAGAGAATGACAACTTCATGCCAGGCAATACAATGGCATCTATAGCTCTGAAATTCTACGTAGTCAGTCAATTAACATTTGTTAAGCATAGTATCTGGCACTGGGGATCCAAAGAAAGGCAAAAGATAGTCACTCTCTTAAGGGTCTTGTGATCTAACAGAAAAGACAAGATGTAAACAAGTAAATATCAACAAATTACAGACAGAAATTTATTTCAATTACAGAGATTCTGACTTGTTTGACTTGTCTTCTCAGAGGAAGAAGGTTCAGGAAAAGAACGAAATACTATTATTGACACTCTGCTTGTCCCAGATAAGCAGAGATAATTTTAAATGAATTGTATTGCTGTTTCTTACATCTTTCAGCATTTTTGCCCTACGGCTTCAGAAATAGACCCATTTAAAATATTTTCAACTGTGGCACAAAACAATAATCAACAAAAAGGAGAAGGAGGGAAACACCTTAAAACATTATAGAATAAGCCTTTATGACAGAGAGAAAAAAGAAATTTTTCTCTGTTACAACATATTTTATTTTTCAAATGTAAATGCTAGAGTTCAACCCACCAAATGTGATTTTCTGAAGTCTGTTCATTATGTGGGAGGCAGCATGAATGCCAGGCATTCAATAATTTCCAAAACAAATATTATTTTGCATTTAGTGATTAACAGTATAAACATTGTAGTTGAAGAATTTCTGATCTTTCTGTTTAATATGTTCTTGATTACTTTATCTTGTAATCCTGAATGTCACGCATTAATTTTGAGGGGATTCTTTTTTTCATTATACATTCTCTAATTTCGAAATGATCTCATTGCTAGACATAGTCTTACAAGGTTGAAACAAAAAATAAAAGTCTTATGAGAAAAATCATACGATTTTGTTTTACACGTGGCCTATTTATATTTCTGAAAAAAGCACAAATAACATATTTTGTACACACACACAGAGATTTGACTTGTCAGCTACCTTTCCTCTATGATGACTTCACTCACTTGTTGTACTATGTAGGTAAACCTTGGAAAATGACTCTTATGGGGGGTAATCTAATGTCATGCTTTAAGATGTACTAAGGTGATCTTTTTTAAAAGCTCCCCTTATCCCTAGGTTTCATTTACATTTATCAATCACATGAATTTGAAGTCAATACCAAAGTATCAACATACCCTTAGGATAAGCTCACATGCCCAAGCTTAAGAGAAATAAGGCAGGAAGCCAAATGAAATTTAATATACTCAATTTCTCCATTCTATTCCTTTTTAAGCTGAGATTTTGTAGAAAGTCTACAAGCCCTCTTGAGATTTTTCTTCTTTATTTTTAACCTATAAAGCAAGGTGTAAATGTGAGCTATTATTTGGCAAACACAGGAACTTAAATTTTCTTAGCCCTCTTCAAAGGTCAGGATACACAGGACGGGTTGGCTTTGGTAGGAATGATTCAAATATTGCATACTAAATAAAATTTTAGAAGGAAATCAATCCCATACATATTACCGAAACTATTAATATAGTACATGAAAACAAAATGGCAAGCCTGGTCTCTTAGAAGGCAGCTTTCTTTTATTCTTATTTTTTACTTTTATGAGTTTGACAACTATCAGTAAAAATAACATTTCCATATACAAATAACAGTAAAAAAAGATTGTATATTAAATTGTAAATCTCTATAACATACAAATTAAACAGATAGATTGAGCATGCCATTCTCAAAACCATCCTCCATGTTTATCTCTCCCTTTTAACTTTCTTTTCTTAGGTATATTTAAAAATGCTTTGTGAAAACTTTTTATTATTTTCTTCTTTTTTTGGTGAGAGTTGACTATCACTACCCTTCCAATATGCCACCCACAAGCCTGCTTTCATAATGATAAAGCATATTGAAAAACAATAAATGTATAGAATGATCATATCAAAAAAATGCTTATCTCCTTTAGTAGGTCTAGAATAGCACCTCTCCATCAATAAGTGGGAACCATGCCACATCATCAGTCTTCATTGTCCATTGCATTTGTAGAGCTCTTAAGTCTGCCAAATTTGTTTTTCTTCATAATATTTCAGTCATTCTATAAATGATTCTTTGCGTTCTGTTCATGTCTCTCTGCATTTGTTCATACAACTCTTACCAGGTTTTTCTCAATGCATCCTTTTCAACATTTTGAAAAGGTTGAATTAGAGATATCTATTGTAACACTCAGTTGGAAATGATCAATAGATACCTGATGGTGTGGCATTACAATTCAGGATAGAGGTTAGGGAAGAAGGCCAAGATCTTGGAATCATCTATACAGAAATGATCATCAAACTCTTATGAACCCCAGAGCTTACTGAAAGGATATATAAAGAAAAAGGAAAGAGGACCAGAGATAGAGCCTAGGGATAGACTTGAAGATACAGGTTAGGGTACAGAATCAGGGCTGAGGAACCTGCAGCCTCTAGGTCCTCAAGTGTGGCCCTTTGACTGAACCCAAACTTCATACATACACACACACACATATATGTACAATAATACATACACACATGTATTGTGTATATATATATATGTACACACATATACGTAGATGTGTATGTGTGTACATATGTGCACATACACACATACACACACACATACACATACCTGCCCAGAAGTCTCTGAAGATCAGAATATGCAATGCAGTTACCAGTGAGTTCAAACAATAAGAAATACAGTATGTGGTATTAACTGAACAATTCTTTTGTTCCAAGTCATTGATTTCATGATGACTCTCCTGAATTTTCAAACCTAGGACTCTTTCCAATCCTGGTTTTCCATGTCAGAGGATGGCTCCCATTACGTCAATGGATACTGTGAGATTCTGCTGCAGAAACTTGGCCTCAAAGAAGTGATGAGAAAAATGTACTCCCCTTCTTTCCTTGTAGAGGTTGGGAGACTATGGGTGGGAAACATTGCATATATAGTGGTGCTTGATTTATGGTAGGTTGGCTAGTTTTGCTGAACTGCTTATTTTTCTATTACTCCTTAAATTGTGTGTTATAAGAGATAGCTCTTGCAGCAGGGGAAGGAGAAGAGGATATATCTGGAAATGAAGGTGATTTGGAAATAAAATGTATCAATCAATACACATTTACAAGAAATATTGCTGCTAAAATAAAACAGGTGATTAGAGTGTTGCAACTCTCAAATTACTAAGCATCATTGCTGAGAAGTATTATCTGAATTTTTCAGAGAAAATCTACGTCCTAAAAGTGGTCGATGGCTTCAGCCTACTGAAAAATGTACAACAGAGAGCTGAATTTGTATAGTGCATGGTAAAATACTGATGATGATATGCACAGGATCCCAGAGAGAGCCTAGAAAGGACTATAAATATCATCAGGTACAACCTCATAACTTTACAAGTGAGGAAACTGAGAACCAAGAAAGCAAAGGTAACATTCTCAAGGTTCAGTATTTATATGGTAAGGGTACAGAGTCTGGATTCAAAATCAGGTTTCCTGACTCAAAATTCAGCACCCTTTCCACTGCAATACAACTATTAAAAACAGCTAAACTGAGATAGATAATTTTATGTATTCTTAAAATAATGCATAATATAAAACATTTTATTCATATAATAAAGTTTTAATTGTTATTGAATTTTTAGTAAGCTACTTCTAGTCTTATGGCTTACTTAGATAAATTGAATTCAGTTCATATAAAAGAACTGATGGAGTTTTTAAAAAAAAATTTTAATCATGTCTTTTGTTTTGATGTCAGTTCTTTCTAAATATTGTCCTCTCCCTCTCCTACTCAGCTTTCTCTTATAAAACAGATCAGAAAGCAAAAGCAAGACCAAACAATGGTTAAGTATATCTAACTATATCTGATTCAACACTCCACAGCTATAGCCCCCCTCACTTCTCCCATGAAAGGATGGAAGTGCATTTCCTCCTGTTTCCTGGAAGCCAAGATCAATCATATAATTATAATTTATAATATGTAATTATAACATAATATTACTAAAATGCATAATGATCTATAATAGGACATAATTATTTATAACATATAGCTATTTACAACATAGCATAAATATATATAATAATTTACAATATATAAACATTTATCATTCTAAAGCATTCAGGTTTGCCTTGTAGATGTTTGGTTTACATTTTTGTAGTCACTGTGTATGTTGTTTTCCTGCTTTTGCTTCCTTTGCTCTGCTTCAATTAATATAAATCCTCACATACTTCTCCAGATTTCTCACATTTACCATTTTTATAAGTGTAATAACATTCCATTACTTTCATGTAGCCATTCCTCAATCGATCAGTTCTCACTGTTTCTAGTTTTTTTCTACCAGAAAAAGGACTGTGATGACTATTTAGATATTGATGGTATCTTTCTTTTTGTCTTTTACCTCTCTGGATTATAAGCCTAGCAGTGAGATCTCTGAGTCAAAGGGTCTGGAAATTTTAGTTACCTTCCCCCTCCTTATATATGAGTCCAAATTGATAACCAGAACAGATGGACCAATTTTCAATGCTACCAATAATACAATGGTGCACCTATCTTCCCATAGCCCCCTTCAATTCTATTTCCATCTTTTTGTCATCTTTTTTTCCATATGGAAAGCTCAGTTTTTAAAAGCAATGGTAGATAGCTTATTTTTATTTCACTGAACTGGTGTACCATCATTTTTAATCTAGTGTACTCAGAAGAGGTTAAACTGAAAAGGCATGACCCAGTTTTATCATATCACATAAAGTTATATCCCATTTAAAAGGCTTATCCTAGTTCAAGCTCCATAGGGATTCGCTAAATCTGCAGAGTTCATGTGGCTCATAAGTGATGTGAGAGGAAATTCAGACACCTCAGTTTTCAACTCACGGGCATCAGGACAAGAAACAACAAACGTCAAAAGAACTCTAGAGATGCTAAGGCATAGAACGATGACGCAATAATTATCTTATTTTTCTGTTGAACTTTCCCCTCCCTTTTAAAAAGACTTCATCGCTTCCTTTTGCTTTTTATACCACAGTCACATCCCATTATACCTCCGCCACGGAACCCTCCCCTCGTTATGGAGAAAAAGTTACACAAACTCAAACAATACGATGACTTTGTCTGATACCTTATGAACCATTCCTCACTTTTGTTCCTCACATTTCTAAGGAGAGAAAACTGGTATGTTTCATACTTATCATCTGGAACCAAGACTGTATATTTAATCTGTATTCCTTTGCATTCAATCCAATTTCAAATACCTTTTAATGTTTGTGTGTGTGTGTGTGTGTGTGTGTGTTTGCTAATGTTGTCATAGCTATATGGTTCTCTGGGCTCTGCTTTCTCTGCCCTGAATTAGCTCATACACACATTCCTTGTTTCTCTGAATTTATGTCATCCATTATTTCTTACAGTGCAAGAGTATTCCCATTTCCTTTGTCCTATATACGTGATGAGAATATATATCACATGTAGGAGACTCAGTTCTTCAGCTTTAAAGCTAGTGTGCCGGTTTGGTGAACTTCATCAGTTACGCATGAGGTGATGCACATCTCATTCTGGTTTATTTTAGTACCCATTACATAGTTTTTTAAAAGAAGATACTGCAGAAAAACTCTTTACAGTAGCTCATTTAATATGGTGATTCGTGAACTTCCTCCTGAACACCATTCAAATGTATGTGGTTTTCAGGACACGTTTCTAGCAATGTTTTCCCTCTTCCCACATGCTGAGACTGTACATTTAAAAATTAAAAAGATTTATGGGAATGAGAGGATAAGGGAGGGATCCCTGGAGAGGGGTAGGCAAATAATAGGAGGATAAGGTAGTGGGTAGAAGTAGAGGAGGCAGGAGGGATAGGAAACAAAAGATATGCACAAACATAAAAACAAAGATTAGAAGTAGAATTTGTTTGGAGACGTATATGTGTATATGTGTACGTATATATCTATAGGTATAGAGAAACATATCTGTACCTAATTGTAGTCTTCTGGGAGGGGGGGAGGAAAAAAAACAAAGTAAAAAAGTGCACAGCAAAGAACAAAAGAAAACTTACAAGGAAGCAAAGATGGACAGCTCTAAACACAATGTGTAGTATTCACATAAAGGCTTTCTTGAAATCAAAATTTATTGTTACATATTTTGAATCCTCTCACATTCTGCTATGCACATGACATACTCTTTTTTCTTTCTTACTTTGCATTTAAGTTCCAATATTTAAGTTTATGATATGTTTTTGTTTCTTTTCTCTATTCTGTATTTGTGTTCTGGTATTTGAGTCTAAAAGAAAAAAAGAAAAAATATCGAAAAGTCACCAAAAATGTTTCTTTTCTATTTGCAATATATACTGATTACTTATAGTCTCATGCCCAATTAATTTTAAGATCAGTGTTAAGATAAGCAAATGATGTGCAAACCTTATGTTTATTATCCAATCGTTTCTTGGGGAAACTTTTCATAAATAAGTTTAAGTCTGTTGAATGTATAGGAAAATGTATTTGTGTACTGCCTGAGGCTATTAATTAGCTCTGTGAAAACAAGGCTTTAGATGATGCAACGTTCCAAGGGGCAGTTATTCCATAAGAGCTCTATTACAGAATGGAAAATAGATTCTAGAATGAGTAGCCAAGATTTAGATGACATAAGCTTAAAATATATGAACATATGAAAAAAACAAAAGGGAGAGAGGAAGAATGATCTTCTACAAGGGTGTAATTAGCAAAAAGAGTAATAGAGAAAGGAACGCTTCAAAGCACTGGCTCGGAATAGTTCTGGATCTCTCTCTTAATTTGAAAAAAAGTGTCTGCTAAAAGATTATCTTCCCAGGAATCTCATCATTGTGTATACAATATAAAATACAGACATTTTAAACATTTCAAATATTTAATAAATATTACCAAATAAAAAAAATCTCCTCTTAAGGCAAATAGATCTTCATATCTTCTTCCCTCCATCCAGGGTCCCAGATTTGAGTAAAATTCATAGCTTCATGTATTTGCTTCTTATTCTAGAGCCTAGAGTAAATATTTTCTTCATCAATCCAGCTCTTAATTAATCATCAAACTAAGTTCAAGAGACAACTCCTCCATGATTTCCCATTGTTAGTAACATTTTTCCTTCCTGAATTCCTACCCTAATTTTTGCTGAAGGACTTAACCTTTGACAAAGTACTGCTAATTTATGGCTCTCTCTCTTTTTTCAATTCAATTATAAGATCCTTGAGGTGAGGGATTCTGATTTATATTTTTTTTTATTTGCCCAGTTCGTGTCACCAAAAGCCTTTATTATTGCTTGATTCACTCTGCATCATTAATACTTTATAAGGTTCACAATTTCATTAATGCAGGTATTCCATCCACTGATGAAGTTTACAATTCCTACATACATCGCTACAGCCAAAGAAATCCATCCCCTGCCGGCCAGCCTTCCCTGATGATCTTTGTTATCAGCCCCGAAGTACTCAAACAAGGCAAAAATCCAGTGTGTCACCAGGCCTGTATTTGATACCATTCCGCTCTTGAAATAACATACTAGATCTTTTCCTTTGCTCTTATAGCCATCGTGAACCAGGCCTTTTCACTGCCATGATGAGATGCAGGGGCACAGGCTTAGTGGGGTGATTGTAGTTCAGTATATACCAGGATGGGGAAAACTGTGGAAATTTCATCATATGTGGAATGCCTGAAGGAGCTGGTGTGATTAGCCTGGAAAATAGGCTGCTTAGGAGGATCATTAGAACTATCTTTGGGTATCTGAAGGTCTGTTTTGTGGAATGGGGATTAGGCTTAGTTGATGTACCTCCGGAGGTCAGAACTAAGACCGTCAGCATGCTGGTCAAATCACTTCATGGAATAGCTAGCAATATACCTAGGAAGCAGTCAGGTGGTATGTCATATAGAATGTTTGAGATGAGCAGAAGACCTGAGTTCAAATCCTAAGATACTTACTAGCTATGCGAACCAAGGCAAGTCATTTAACTGTGGCTGGACTCAGTTTTCTCATATGGAAGATGAGTATAATATCAGCACTTACCTCCTAGAATTAAGATAACGTGAGGCAATTTTTGTAAATAATTTTATAAAGGATTATGTAAATGCTAGCTATTCACAGGATTGTGATACAAGATTTGAAAAGGGATCACAAAGGCTAACTAAACCAGGTATATTTAAGCATTGTCTGTGAACTGAGAGACAGATGCAGATACAGAGATAGAAAGATAGAGAGATAGATAGATAGACAGACAGACACAGAGAGAGAAACAGAGACAGAGAAAGAACTGTTTTCACTATAATTGATTTCCTTCATGATTCAACGTATTTTATTTATGCACTTAAAAAAATTACCCTGAGCAGGGATCCATAGGCTTAAGCAGATTTCCCAAAGGACCCATAACACACAAAAAATGGTAAGAACCTCCACAATATGCAATACTGCCTCCATGCAACAGTATTTGGGGAAAAAAGGGAAGTGAATAAATATTAATATCACGCTCTCTATGCAGGAATTATGCTAAGAACTTTTTACAAATATTATCTAATGTGATCCTTACAACAACCCTGGGAAGTAGGTGCTACTATTATCTCCACTTTACAGTTGAAAAAACTGAGGCGGATGGATGTTAAGTCATTTGCTCAGGGTCACACAGATAGTTAGTGTCTGAGGTCTTCCTGACCCAAGGCCCGGTGCTCTATCTACTGTGCTACCACTACCTCTAAGCTAACTTTTTAATATGACTAATTTTCATTAAGATGAGGAAAGTAACCGAGAGCTCCTTGTTGTAATGGTATTTTGAAATCCTATACAGTTGGAATAAAAGACCTCCATCTCTGTTTAGGTGGGTCTGGGTAGAAGGCTTGGTCCTATAGGGATGAATTCTCTGCCTTCCCTGTTCTAACCTGGAAGCAAGGAAACTAGGCCACTCATTATCTGAAAGAAAGGAGAGTTCTAGATTGGCTATATAATAGTTATCAGTTGAACAAGCTGTAGTCTCCTTACATACACTCTATTTTGGATGTCATAATAACTAAGATCTTGGAGAGTGTTCCTCCTATCTGGGGACCATCAAAGCCCAATATCATTTATTATACTTTTGGCCTCAATGGATGCATTTTGAAAATTTGAATAAAAGATGGGCCTCAATGGTGGGCAGACATGAGTGTTCCTGCCCTCCTGGGTGACCTACTCTAAAACGAGGAAAAGATAAAAGCCTTCCTCTAAGTGGAAGTTATTATTTGGGGCATTAAACACGGGGTTTATAAGAGAAACATCAATAGTATCCCAATTATGAAGTACCAGAAGGTGTAAGAAAGAGGGAGTAAGGCCTTCAGTCCAATACTTTCTCAGATTGCACCAACTCCTTTGTACCTTAACCTTAGAGAACTTAAAAATTGCCACAAGTGGTACCAAGTTCCCCAAACTCATTCAATTCTTGCCATCTGATCAAAAGAAGATGAAAGATCACACTTCTGTATTAGGTGAAAAGCAAGGATAAGACCTCTAGGGATCTGCTGGACATAGGAATTCATATGACCATCATCTCTAGAGGTTTTGCTTGATTTAGATATGAAATTGTTGTGGAGGTATAAGGGATTGGGGGAGGTATTACCTTATGGAAGGAAAAGACCACTGTCTAGAAAAGACCACTGTGTGGAAAATCAGGAGTATGTGCCTCTTTATAGTAACAAATCAGCCTGAATGTATAGTGGGAATAGATTTGTTGGGTTTATAGGAGTTGGTCCTAGGTTTGAGCCCATTACAGTGCGAAAAGTTGTTCTGATATCTGTGATCTACTCAAATCATCCTGCACTATTAATACTCAGCAATTCTATATTCCTTGGAGGTATTGCTAAAATTTATACCTTCTCAACATTCATGACATTTATAAAGACAGATAGGGCCCAGGAATATCCTAAGCTTGGGCCCACTGATGCCAAAACCTACTATGATATGTCTGATGAAAAGTATGAGGACCATAAAATAATGATTTTCATACTTAAAAACAGTAATCTGGTAGAGAAATTCTTCTGTATGGATGTGTGCTCTGAAGAAAAATAAAATACCTTCCTATCCTCTACTAAAGTCTTATTCCAGGAAAACTTAGTAGCCTTTAAATGTAATATTCATTTCTAATGGTTATCTTGACTAGACTGGCATAAGTCCTGTTGTGTGGACACAATCACATATTCTGGAAGGCTACTCCCACAAAATTCTAGCAAAGCTAAGTTCAAAGAGACTGGCCATAAGAATTCCTGAAGATTATCTATTAAGGCATGGAGGACCTATCTTCAGTGGTTGCACCCCATTTCTCAGTAGATGAAATAACAGATGCTTTAGTTTGCATTCAGGAAATATCAGTCTAACTTTAGGGCACTTGATAGTAAAGTAGAGCTTATTTCTTTAATCTGCAAAGAAGTCAGCGTCTAGGGTTTGCAAAGTCACTGTGCTAGGTACTATATGGGAAGGAAAATCATAGTCTTGCCCTCTAGGATCTTACTTGCCAGGTTAAGTCAGGTCACAAGTTCTGGCCATGGCAGCCATAAAAGGTTCTTTTACCTTCCCCACTGAGATTACTTGAGGAGGTCGGAAAATATTTGCCTTAACCTAGGGAATAATTGCTCAATTAACAGTGGAAATACACAGTCATAGGGAAAAGTCCCATGGATACTCTGAAAAATCTATATTGACAATCTAGTTTTAAGTTTTATTGAGGCACCTGGGTTTTGCCATGGCCAAACTGCAATGGTTCTTTACCCTCCTTCTACCCTGATTGCCTCCAGTACCATATTTATATCCTCTCCACCCAAACCAAACTCACTACTGTTTTGCTCTACCCCAGACTGTGTAGGACAGACTAGGAAACACTGGTGGAAGGAAGGAAGAACAGGAATAGCTTGTCATTGTCCCTGAATAGATCAAGTCAGCCTCAGCCAGGGACAGCCTTGATAACATTCTATTTTCATTCTTGTAGTAGAAGGGAAGGAAAAAGTATGGCATTGAAAATGATAAGGTTAAATACAGAAATACATTATATCATGTATATACTATAATAAGTAGTCACAGCCATGTCAATAATTTCTCTAACTTGTCAAAGTATTTTAGTCTTACAAAAATTATAGATTGCTCTTCCAACTCTCCAATTCCTTCCCATGAGCCTTGTTTGTAAAACACTTGCCCTAAAAGCTTAAGAAGCTCATATTAAATTATAACTGGATTTATTCCTCTAACCTTTGGAAGGCATGTGCATTTTTCATCAGCCCATAATGAGGCTAAAGTGACTTTCATGGAGGGGAAGGGGAGAGAAAGAGGGGATGAAGAGGGGAAAGAGAAGGGAAGAAAGGAAGAAGAGAGCAAGAAGATAGAACTAGCATCTATGCCCTTTTTAGTGGAAGAAGCATGGTGTGTATAAGAAGCCAGTTTTATAATCAAGAATCAGGCTCTGCCTCTGATACATACTAGCTGTCCAGCTATGGGCAAGTCAGTTCTCTTTTAAAATAATTGTTGCCTTTTTCTTTTTGTTTTTCTCATTTCAAAACTCTTCCTTTAAACAAGTAAGCACAATCAAATTTTAAAAAATTCTCATATTTACCATATTTAAACCCATCATCATGTTTAAAAACATATTTCTCATACCACACCCAGAGTCCACCACCTCTCTGCCAAGAGAAGCTTTAACTTCAGTCCCCTAAGTCACAGTTGGTTGCTGCACTCATCAGAATTCTGGGATCTTTCATTATTGTTTTCATACAAGTCAACTGACCTCTCAGTTCCATTAGAGAACTCACTAAGATTATAAGTTATAAGTTACTTTTCTTTTTAATATGACCAGCTCTTTGCAGGAGAGGTAATATTGCATAGTGTATAAGGGATTGATGGAGTCAAGATCTGGGTTTAAATATATTAAGCAAAATAAGTCAACACATTGGCTGTGTCTGAATTGGTGGAAGGAATTTTTATATCATGAATTTCTTTTGCTGAAATCAGTATTCTTTCCATCATACCAGGTAACCAGTGTAATCAACTGGCAAGACTTCTTGTCTCTACTCTCATATAGCTCTAGAGTCTAGTCCCTCCTTCTGAACTGTAATCACCTTAGCTCAGGCCCTCCTCATCTCTTTTTGCCTAGTCTAGTATAACAGCCTCCTTGATGGTCTTCGTACTTTCAGTCCAATCCCTCTGCAATCCTTGTTCCATATTAATGCCTGAGGAATATTTTGTAAAATTATTTTTTAAAATTAATAAGCATTTCTCTTCCTCCTTATTCCTTCTTCCCATTGAAAAATTAATCCTTTCATAACAAATATACATATTCGAGCTAAACAAATGCCCATATTGTCCATGCCAAAAAACAGTCCCTCATCTTCCATCGTGAGTTTTTTATCCCCTCTCTGCCAGGTGGGCAGTATTCTTCCTCACTAGTGCTTTGGGATTTTGGTTGATCATTGGGTGCTGAGCAGTTCTTAAAATTTACAAACCGTTTATTGGCAAATAGGTGAACAAACTATGGTCTATAAATAAAATACAATATTATTGTATTGTAAGAAATAATGAAAGGGATTGGTTCAAAGAAACCACCATGACTAATACAAATAGTTGTACTTTGCTGTTAGAATGAAATAAGTCAAAGCAGAAGAATACTGTATTCAATAATAATATGGACCGAGTAATTTTCCAAATGTTCTGCTATGATCATACCACATCTTCACTAAAAAACATTCAATGGTTCTCCAGGGCCTAGTTAGCTTAAATTCTAGGCCACACCACTCTAGGGTTTGTCTCCCTCCTACCTGTGTATTCATCTCATTGTTTCTCTTCATTCCAGCCAAAGCAGGGGACTTTCTAAGTAACCTGGTCTCCTTCTGTCTTCTCCTGCATATGTACTTTTATACAACTTACATTGTGGCCCAAGTTTGGAATCAGTCCCTCCCTACTGTAACAAAGATGCACCTGCCTCTGGAGACTCCTAGGTGCTAGTGATGTCTTTCTTGCTCCTCAAATTTATTATAGTAAGTTGCCCACCTCTCATTTGCCCTTTGTATCATGTTTATTTGTCTAAAGACATAGCCCTCCACCACCACCCCAATTGCACTGGTGACTTTTTCAAGACAGAAACTGCATTTTTAAAATCTTTTAGTCACAACTCCTAAATGCTTGTAGAATTGAATTAGGCCATTATTTATGTCAACTTCCCTGAATTTCCATTTTATTATTCTATACAAAGCATTGTCTGCCATTTAAATGTCAACTCAACTCAAGCAATACTTATATGTACCTACCATGTGCTATACCTAGAAAACAAAGTCAGTTAAAGGATTGGTTTGAATATGACAAATAAACTCTCTGATTGACCATCATAAAAATTAATTCAAGTAGTCCATCTTGATCATTTAAGAAAAAATATAGGAAGGTTAGGCAGCAAACAATGACTGGTTTTTCACAGACTTATTTTACAATGTTGTTATAGCTCGAGTATATTATATGGGTCTAGATTTAATAAGAAGCATCATGGAGAACTCAAAATACACATGACTGTCAAGTTATTTGGGTTTTTTTGTTTGTTTAAATGTAAATTAAGTTCTGAATTAAAATGTAAACATGATACTGAAGAGAGATTTGAGATTATATAGTGCAGTAGCAGAGAGAACTATAAATTACTTTCAGGTTAGGCGACCTCAGCCTTCTCCTCAGTTTCTCTTGGCCTTTTAATATTAGGGCAAATTGCCATGCAAATACATTATCCACCAGAGCTCCATTATTCTAGAGCAACAATCATGTGAATCAATAGAGTTCTAACTACTTTTACTTTTTAGCATTTTCGCAATATAACAAACTAATGTAACTATGACCTGGAATTCACTTTTCTAGAAAAAAATGCATCTAGGGACAATACTTAAAATAAATTCATATTCAGACACTATTACAAATCATATACTAATTTCTATTAGACATTTCACAGGTAAAAGACAACTGAAGCTCTTCTGTTAAGAATTTATCTTCCAGTAGCATTATCTAAACTATATATCTTTTGCATAGTCAGGCACTAAGAATACTTCATTCCAATATTATTAATTATTATTAATTGTTATTAATATATTATTAATTAAATTAATTAACAATTAATTTAATTAAATTAGTAAATTAAATAAGTAATTAAAATGTTATTAATTCAACTTCCGCAACAAAAACAAACAAAATTTAAAAACCAAAGGCTCTAACATATATAATGAGCTATACACACATTAAACTTCATAATGCCACACCCAGCTCAAAAATCTACCTTTAAGGTGAATTGATATCAAAAGGATGAATGCTTTAAATATTAAATACCTTCTTCTATTTTGTAAAGTTAGTTATCCACTTTAGTGCTGATTACACTAACTTTACAATATCCTACAATCTTCAGTTGCTTTAAAATATTTCATATTTTAAAAAATATATTGAATTTAAGCAAAAAAAAGGTTGCTAAAGCTATATAGTATGAAGTAATGGAATTCAGGTTCACTTTTCTAGAACAGATTTGTAATGGTGGCTGGCTGAGCATATCAAGGAATTGAACCTTTGCTGGGAAATGGTAACCTTTAATTTCTCTAATCAGATTTTCCTTTCACAGTTCATATAAATACCATTCAGTTTAATATATAAAGTGTATCACATTGACCATATCTGCTACCATGACACAGGGGAAATTTTTCATGTTGAAAAATTAAAGAAACTCACAATCTCAAAAATCACTGGAGGTGATATGTATATGTGGTCATAGAAGGAATGATTTGTTCCCTAAAAAGGCATTTAAAATACAAAACTGAGTCATCTAGATGGAAAGGAAGAAGCTGAAACATCTGAGTAAATATTTTGGTTTTACCATCTCCAAATTTTTTTCTTATTGGAGACCCTCAGTTGATGCCCATAAAATAAATAGTTTAATGTCATCGAGCTTAGTAAGTAAAAATTTCCGGATCATAATTTTTGAGCTAGAAGGCATTTCACAAGCCATTTAGTCCAATCTCCTTATTTTACAGATAAGATAACTGAGGCTCAATGAAGTTGTAACATAACAAGCTCATACACATAAGAGGAGTCAGAAGTGAAATTTTAATCCATGTCTTCTGACTCCAGGGCCAGTGCTGATTCCAATGCCTTTCAAGTATTACAATATATTTTAGGTGAAATCATTTGAATTCCAGTGAGAAAGAAAATTGCTTTTCATCTTTTTGAGCATATAAATTATACTTTAGCTATAGAGGAAAAAGAACTCAACTGGTATTTATGAAGCATCTCCAATGGTATTGACTATATTTTATATACATTAAGAAAGGGAATAATCAATAAAGTCGCTCACAATTCATATTTAAACCCAGGCCTTCTTATTACACAAATACATTTTCCCTTTCACAGGCAATAAAATAGTATACTTTGGTCTGATCTTGATCTCTCTCACATAGAGCTATACCAAATCTAGGGAACACAAAACACACAAAAGCTGGGGTTTCAGGGGCCAGGGAGAAGAGAGCTAGTTATGTTACCCACCCTTGCTCTGACAACAAGGTAGATTTCAGATTATGGAGAATAGGCTATATATGAGAGGAAAATAGTAATACTAGCTAGACAGTCAGCCTCTGAAAGGAAAATGGGGGTTAAAAGTCTGCCTCTGGCACCTAATGGCTAGCAAATCACGACCCTTTCATGGCCTACATTTTTTTAAGAAAAAATTTCAGACTTAAGATTTCAGAGCACCTGCTAATTTGTATTATATAGGGGGAGTTTGCTCTCAGGAAGTTACCTATGCCAATGAGCTCACACTTCTGATAGAAACAATGATAAACAAATCGTGTGTGTGTGTGTGTGTATGTGTGTGTGTGTGTGTGTGTGTGTTTGGGTGTGTAGCAAGATAATCCCTAAACTGAGGTTCTAACACACTTAATTTCCATTTTCCCACCATCATTTTCCCTTTTGAGCTAACATTCTAGGATTCAGAACAGGCCTTTTTTCCCCTTGCTTGTCCACTTCAGTGGCAAACTGGTAGCAGTGACCCAGATAATCTAAAGGACTGGTCACATGTACTTGGCATACAAATATAGCATAATATTGTTGCAGTACATTTTATCTCCTAATTATGTCTCGCTTAGCTAATATTAAAATTAGCTCACATTTGCTAAGTATACACCATCTGGGCATTTGGTGACATCGCCCAGGGGTGTATAGCATGGTTAAAGAAAGCTGAGCCACAATTTCAAAATTACCTTGGATAATCCACACAGAAAACAGAGAATTATCTCTTACTACTTTCTGATTTATAAATTTTTCATTACTTTATCAATTTATCATATATAATTGTTGGTCTGAAGGAAGCTGGAAACTGAGTAAGAAAGTTTCATATGTAAAAAGTGCAAACTTGATATCCATTTTCTTCCTATCTGATTTTTCACACATTAAACTGAGGTTTCTTTTCTCTACTGTACTAACAATAGTTTTTTGCTTGAGAGAAAAATATGGAAATCTCACAATACTCTTGGGGCATTTACTGCACACTATTATGGTACGACCAAATACAAATTCCGAGATTGAAAAAGCAAAGTCAAAAAAAATCTGTCTCCACATTTTTGTCTTTGCTCGCAGTTTTATCTTTAGAGAGAAAAGCTCTTTCACGGCATTTTTTCTCCAAACTATTCTAAAAACGTGTTTTCACACCCAGAAGCTGCAAGATCACAGTCTGTTCCTATTTTTTTTAAAAAAAAGAAAACAAAACTGTGATGCCATGATTTTGAGAAATCACATGTTAGCAGCATCATCTGGAAAAAAAAACCCTCTAGATAAGAATTAAATACATAAAATTTCCTGAATATTGCTTGAACCCACCTAAGTATTCCATGAGTTAATAATCTTAGTCTCCATCAATATCTCCTTACTTGCAAAATATGCATTTATGGATATCTTTTTTAAAAAGCAGTTTTAGACATTTAAAATTATAACAATTTTAAATTTTATAACAGTTCCTTAAAAAATAAAGTTTTAATTACCATTCAAGATCTCTCTCAAGTATATAAAGTTTGCCGATTTTTGATGGCTGTGAAGGGATTCTGGAAATAGGCATAACATATTTTCTATAATAGGGCAAAACTACTCCCTTTCAGGATTGAATAACATAGATTATTTTTAAAATAGTTAGTGCAATTCCTAACATTATTAATACTGCAGTGCTGGTATCTGTCCATGAATCCCATGAGTACCAGCAGGGGCCCATACTCATAGTGTTATTCAATGCATATTTAATCACGGAGACTCCTGCCTTTCTTTCTCTTCTCACTTAAATAACTATAATTGCCTCCAGTGAGGTGTAGTAGGAAATCCTGACTAGTGACTGAATGCTTTTATTCAACTTCAATTTTACTATCCAGCTACCTTCCCTAGTCACTATTCCCATATATACATATACATATATACATATACATACATATATATATACATACACACACACACACACACACACACACACACACACTCTACCACTAGAACATAAGCTCCATGTGGGCAGAGACTTTGTTAGTTGCATTTCTTTCCCTAACATGGTAAAATACTTGACATGTACAAAGTACTTAATTAATGTTTTTTTATTCACTGATGTCTTCTTTCAAAATATGCTGGATTTAAAGGCCAGAGAAGATCTATATCTGGCCGACCAAACTAAGAAAATGTGTGAACATGGCAAGAAGTCTCAATTTTTCTTTATATCTCAATTTCTTCACCTCTAAAATTGGGCCAATACATGAAATATCTGCCTCTACCCAGGGGATCATAAGGAAAATGCAAGGTGAGCTCAGAGTAGTTACCTCATTTTTTATTTTTTCTTGGTCTGGTATCTTTCCACTTTCCCTAAAACTCCACACTATAGTTCTCCCCTGTGTGTACACTGAAATATAAAATAAACTCTCCCATTCTCCATTTTCTCTTTGTTGGGTACCCCTCTTTCCTATGATATCCTTTCCAGGATCAACATGGAATCAAGTACCTGCTGGTAGTGAACCACATCTCTAACTTGTCATAATACTCCAGTCAAGGTCAGGGTATTCAGTGACTGGGAGTAGGGAGAGGAAGTGTTAAATGACAACGATGTTGTCCTCTAGGAAGAAAGAGGTCAGGGAAAATAAGTTTTTGGCAAAATTTCAAGTGGACAACAATACTTTGTTCTTTCATCTGGGAACAAGAAGGTGGGGAAGGAAGAGAACAGAATAGAAAGTTGCTTTGAATTCCTTCTGAAGACCTTAAGATTTATAATCGAAATGATGGTGGTCCCCCCATTTTTCCAGCAGGAGTGATCAATGTGGCCTGTATTTTTGGGACCCCATATTGACACATTTGTCTTTCCTAGTAGTTTCTCAACAGACCTAGAATCTTGGAAAGGGATTAAAAAATTGCTGGGGAATGAACATTTCTCTTTCCCACTAAGAAAATGTTATTGTTTGAAAAAATAATTGCTGTCAGTAGGAAGTAAAAAAAAAAGAGTGCATTTTCTCAAACCCTTCTTGTAGGCAGAAGACTCCAGACTTGCTTTACTGCATTACCCTTATGAAATCCTATCTCCCAATGAAATATCTTTAGAAATGCTAGTTTCAGTGTTAAATAAAACTTTGATATACCAATTTCATAATGCCAACCAGTAATTATTAGTATTATGAAATCAGCATTTTATAATAGGATAATATTAATATTGTAGTATGATAGTATATTAGCATTAATACTAATTGGTAATTAATATTGATTAATAATACTAATATGTATATACATGAGCAGCTTTGTAATTGTCATGTAGTTTTCATGATTGTTATAGTGTGTAAAGATGAACTAAACTGTAAAATTTACTTCATACAACTTCACATGAATTTGATTGTTTAAAAAAGTTGTTAATTATTTTAGTTGTTGAATTATCTTAGCTTGGTATACTTACAAATTCAAAGTAACTGAAGGAAATGATGTTTAGGATTACTCTATATTCACTGTAAGCCTAGTACCTTGAGAACATACCAGCAATAACAAAAAGAACAAAAACCCCCAAAAATGAAACTTCAAACTTTTATATCATGAAGAATTACTTCAAAAATAAATCAAGAAGGTCCTGAATGTAAGAAGCACCAAATGACATAAAACCCAGAAATTGACTATTTCTTAAATAGGAAATGATTGATTACAAAAATAATTTATCTTTGAATCAGATATCTGTATGTAGTCAGATCAATTGGCCAGAGCAAAGGTCAAACTAAATGCCAAATGAGAAGAAAAGATAAAGTTGAAAAGACATAGTATGTTTACAGTAGCTTCAACCTGGATGATTTAGATGAACTGTCAACTCTGGAAAAAATGGAAATGCACAACAGTAAAGATATTGACTATTTGTAATTTTTAGGCAAGTTTTACCATTTACTAAATCAGGAAGTTAAAAGTGTCCAGGGAGTACCCTCAGCCGGTGAACTCTAGGTCTTGCCCAATGGATAATCAGTGTTACCAAAACCTGGCAGCACTAGTTTAGAGCACAAGCTTATTTGGAAGCTGATTATTATTATCGAGAAAGATCACAGAATATTGTGAGTACTAGAATCTCACCAAGAGAAAAAAAGCAATTTAGAAGAAAATGAGGTTGCATTGAATCTGCTGTGAGATTCAGAAAACCAAATGCTCTTAAGAATATTTGGATATGAAGCCAGCAGGACAACGAAATGATAGAAAATGGAACCTACTTGATGGCATTTTATAATGACCTATTTTCAATTAATGATGGTAGTCAAACCACTCAAACGCCAAGAGCTGTTCTGCTTGGTTTCAACTCCATTGTCATCATTATCATCATGTCTCCACAGTGGGCATTATCCGGCACTCTCTCCCCTTCCTTTTCAGCTTCCTTTTGGATATTGTGATACCCATTAGTTTGTAAGCTTCTCGATGGCAGGAACTATCTTTTTTTTTAATCTGTATCCCCAGCACTTAGCACCCTGTCTGCCACATAACAGGTATGTAATAAAGTTTATCATATCATATCTCTGTATTTATTCTCTACCAAATCAGAATCCAGTATTTTCCACTTAAGATGGTGAGAACAACTGGATCTAAATAACTATATTTAAAAAGAAAAAAATTCTGAAGGTGCCACTGTAGGATATCTTGAAAATTCATCTCTAATAGGAAGGAAGTTCCCAAAACACAAAAGGATACCATTGGTGTTGCTTCTGTCCAAGAAACAGAGTAATACACAAGACCACAATCTGATAGGTAGGTGGCATATTGGATAGAACATTGGACTTGTGGCACGGAAGACCTGAGTTCAAATATGACCTCAGACATTTAATTAGCTGTGTGGCCCTGAGGAAGTCACTTGAGGTGTTTTTTTTTTTTTGCTTTGGTTTCCTCTTCTGTCAAAATGGAGATAATAATAGCACCTTCCTCCCGGCAGTTTTGTAAGGTTCAAAGTAGATATTTGTAAAGTACTTAGCAAACCTTAAAGAGCTATATAGATGCTAGTTATCATTATTCCCAACTGCTTGAAGAATACTACAGAGACTCCTTGATGAAGTCTACAGCAATTAACAAGATACTGGTCTAATCATTCACACTGAAAAAATAAAGTGGATGAAAAATACATATTTACCATACTGACATAAAATTACATAGACAGCATGTCAACTTGTTTACATATTTTTAATTTAAAATTGGGCAGGTAAGTGGCACAATGGATAGAGCATCAGGCCTGGAGTTCAAATCTGGCCACAGGCACTTTCTAGGCTGTGTGACCCTGGGTAAGTGACTTAAACCTGTTTATTTCAGTTTCGTCATCTGTAAAATGAACTGGAAAAGGAAACAGCAAACCACTCAAGTATATTGTCAAGAAAACCCCAAACGGGGTCATGAAGCACTGACTATGACTAAATAGCAACTGAACAAAAACTCTCTATAAAATTTAGCTAGTACTGATATATTTGTTTGTTTTCCCTCTATCAGAAACTGAAGCTGAGTAATGTTAAATGATCTGCCAAAGGCCCACAGGATTAAGCGGCACATCCCTGATTCAAACCAGGTCTTCTGACTACAAATCCATTGTTTCTTCCGCTCTACTCTGCTGTTCCCCACCATAAGAGTCCTGATGGCCCATTGCTTTTTCATCTGTACAACCCATCATCTCTTTTTCTCTTCCATCTGTCAATACACACTCACTATAGCAGAAATTCTTTTCCCAGAGTCAATTGACCCCTATATGGCTCATGGATAGATGTGGGTGGGGAAAAACTACATCTTTATTTTTATTAATTTTCAGCTAAAATTTAGTATTACTTTTTATTATGAATATAGAAAATAACATTATTTGGAGAATAAATTATGAATGCCTGCACTATATTAACTTGGGTGTAGGGATGGTTTTGTTCTATCACTTCCCATATCTTGAGTATCATGACACTTGATCATCAGGATGAAGACTGAGCCACTGTACAGTCCTGAATAAAAATAATTTTTTGAATAAAAAATAAAAAATTGAACAAAAAATAAATTTTTTGAATAAAAAATAATAAAGATACATTCGGTAAAGTTTTAGAGGTATTTCATCACACTAAATTTCTATTCTAACATCTCATCATGGCACTGAGGCAGCCTTGGATTCTCAGAGGCTATAGCTATAGAGCAAAAGCCCTGGCTTGTCATAGCAGATCATAAAATCACTGTCCTGTCTCAGTTCCTCATCTGTAAAATGAGGGGGTTAGATCTTCCAACTTTATTAAAAATAAAGTTTTCTGATAAGATTTCTTCCAGTTTGAGCCTATGATCCTTGGGAAGTAGACACATACGTGGGACCACTATTAAAGTCTTTCCAGCTAAGTACAACTTGTCAGAGCTTCTTATGATTCATGGAGAAAGGATTCAACGTACATGAACTGGTGCAGTGTAAAGTGAGCAGAACCAACAGAGCACTGTACACTGTAACACCAATACTGTACGATGATCAACTGAATGACTTAGCTATTCTCAACAATACAATGATCCAAGATGATCCTAAAGGACTCATGATGACAAATGCTGTCCACCTCTAAAGAAAGAACTGATGGAGTCTGAATGAAGACCAAGGCATACTATTTTTTTCCATTTTATTTTTTTAGTTTGAATTTTTTTTCTACAAAATGACTAACGTGGAAATATTTTACATGATTGCACATATATAACCTATATGAGATTGCTTACTGTCTCATGGTGGGGGGGGAGGGCAAAGAGGAAGAGAGAGAGAGAATTTGGAACTTAAAATAAAAAATGAATGCTGAAAATTGTTTTTACATGTAATTTGGGAAAAATAAAATACTATTATAAAAAGAGGAGAAAAAGAAAGGTTTCAAAAGCCTACTGTCTCTTTCATGCCAAGAGATGGGGCATCAAAGAAAAGCTTTTATATTTGATTGCGTTCAATTTTTTTTTAAAAAATTGGCAAGCTAAATTACACCTGGTAGCTTCTTTTCTATTCACTCCAGTAATTGATCAACTAAAAAATCCAGTTGCCTAAACATGTCATTCAATGAGAGTTTCATGTACATTTTTTACATATCCGCACTAGAAAATAGGCCAGTTTCAGGATGACTCACTAATCACTGCTTCATTACTGCTACAGCACATTAAGTGGCCATGTAGTGTTTTGAAAGTTAATGTGCCTCTCTAAGTACATAACATCCTCCCATGAAGTGACTTAGGTACAGATCAGAAGAATGTGGGCTACGGAGTTCTTGAAACCAGGATATGAAACAAGATACAGAGAAAAAAATAATATCCGGTTAATTCATTGAATCCTGTGTTGCCCAAATGATGACTGACACAAAATGATTTGTTTGGGTGATTTATTTACTCCTCTAAAGTCTAAATTGGAAGTTGTAGGATAGAATCAAATGTATACCACAAAAGGAAATTAAATTTGAAAAAACAACAACTGTGATTTTAAAAATCCCTTTAATGTTTTCACTTAAATACATGAAACTTTTAAAAAGTAAGGATATTTCATTCTTTAGAAGAAGAAAAAAGTTAAAGGAAGGAGCTATATATATATATATATATATACATATATATATATATATATATATATATGAGAGACATAAGGGCATTTCTGGGGAGTATGAGCTACTGTTGTGCAGTGGGCAGGGAGCCAAGGTGGGAGCCTAAAAGATCTGGGTTCAAGTCCAATCTCTCAGTAACGATAAGGACGTCTTTAACTAATCAGTGCCCCCAGAGAACTCTATAAGGTCGAATTACAAATGATGCAATGATCTATATTGATATTAAAACCAGAGGCCTAGCATTAGCCTCTCCAAAAAAGAAAAGGGAGAATATATAATAAAATACAAATGTTAGATGTTTACAGGTCTACATGATAACACTAAAATGACCAGGAAAAAATGTACATGAGCAATTATCCTTGAAATCCTATTTTAAAAATTAGAGAATATACAGATAAGGTTTCTCTTGGGAATGAGTCATCTAAAAAATTGTGTTGGACATTTTGCACAAATCTTTACTAATTCAACTTCATTTTAGTGGTAAGCAAGGAACAAAGAGTAGGGCAGCTGTAGATAAAGCGTTGGTGTTGGAAAGGAGGAGACTCAAAGATAAAGCATTGGTCTTGGAAAGGAGGAGACTCATTTTCATGAGTTCAAATTGAGCCTCAGATATTTACTATCTATGTCACCCTGGGCAAGTCACTTAATCCTTTCTGCCTTAGTTTCTTATCTGTGAAGTGAACTAGAGAGGAAATGGCAAACCATTCTACTATCTTTCAAGAAAATACCAAATGGGGTCACAAAGAGTCAGATATGACTGAAATGACAACAACAAAAAGAAAAAAGTATAGTATTGTTAAACTTTCTTTAAGTTGATTCTACTTCAATTTGTGAAGTTCATAGATCTATCTACCCATAGAGTAGTACAAAAAGTTAGTGCATTTTAAGGTGTAATAGCTTACAACAACTCTGAAGTTTAATAGCTTCATTATTAAGCTTAACAGCTGAAAATCAAGTCTTAAATCTGCACTAAGATTTTTAGACCACCCTATATGTTGTTATTGAAGTACAACTATGTGGATTACCATTTAAGAGCACAGAGAAAGACGTGTCTTGAATGATTTTTAAAATACTATGTGCACAACATTCTGCTAGGTGATACAAATATAAAGACAAAAAAGTCATTCTTTCTTCTCAAGGAGCTTACATTTCCTTTGAAGGGAGATGACATGTATACAGATGAATTGAGGTAGGTAGAGAAGAACTTCAAGAAAGGATTGTTAGAGAATGTCACACCTAAATAGAGCCTTAAATAAAGATAAGGATTCTGAAAGGCTGGACTAAAGAAGAAGTATTTTACAGGTATGAGGGACAGTTTGTGAAAATGTATGGAGGGGTGAAATAGAACACTGAGTCCCAGCCTGGTTTGGCTGGAATATTTATAGATTAATCAGGATGGAAAGGTGAGCCAGTACCAGATTGTGAAGGTCTTTGAACAACTATTTTATCTTATAGAAAATTGCTATTGTTGTTATGTAGTCATTTTTAGTCATGTCTTCGTGACTTCATTTTTTTTAAAGATACTGGAGTGGTTTGCCATTTCCTTCCCTAGCTCATTTTACAGATGAAGGAACTGAAGCAAATAGTCAAGTGACCTGCTCAGGGTCAGACAACAAGTAAGTGTCTGCAGCCAGATTTGAACTCAGGAAGGTGAGTCTTCCTGATGCCAGGCCCTGTAATCTCCCCACTGCATCATCTAGCTGCCCATCCTATAGAAAATATGTAACTACAAAAGGGACAGCTAGTCGGTGCAGTGAGAAGAGCACCAGCCCTGGAATCAGGAGGATCTGAGTTCAAATTTAGTCTCAAACACTTGACACACTTACTAGCTGTGTGACCTTGAACGAGTCACTTAACCCCAATTGCCCTGCCTTCCCCTCTCCAAAACAAAAAAGTTGTGGCCAAAGAACAGAATGAAAAGCTGTAAGGTCTTTAGATCCAGAAGTCCTGAAATCACAGAAAGGGAGAGCTTAAAAGGCTGTTAGTGGAAATCTAGTCTAGCCCCCACCTGAAGGAATCTTCCCTCCAACATATTCAGGAAGTGGTTATCCAGTTTTTGCTTAAAGACATCACAAGAGGTCAAGGAAACCTACCATTTCTTTATATACGCCATCCTACTTTTGTACAGCTCCAATCATTAGAAAATCTTTCACCACACCAGACCCAAACTTGTCTCTTTGTGGCTCGTACCTTGTGGTTCTGTCCTCAGGCGTCAATCAGAACAAGTTTATTGCCTCCTCCACATGACAGCCTTTCAAATACTTGATTGAACATAACTATCACATTCTCCTGAGCCTTCCTCTCCTTGAAGCTAAGTATACTTAGTTCCTTCAACAATCTCATATGAGGTGAACATAAGGTCCTTCACTACCTTAGTTGTCTCCCTCTGGACACTCCTAAGCTTATACCAATGTCTTCCTTAAACTAGGGTACCCAGAACTAACACAGTACTCCAGATGCAGCCTAACAAAGGCAGTAAAACACCGATTTATGAAAGTTGTGCTTCTATTGATGCAGTAGAAGAGAGGATTCCGGTTCAGGAATGTATTGGACTAGTAGTCCATGAAAGTCCTTTCCAGTTTTATGATTTTGTGGCTTCAGTGTCCTTAATCTTTCCATTAAACCAAGCTCCATCCAATCCTGGAGAAGATGATAAAGTAGGCAAAATTTGTCTTCATTAACCTTCTCACTTCTTTTCTGTGTCCATAGTACTCCTTCATCCTACCACCTGTATACCCCATTCTGCAGGAACTCAGTGCCCTCTTGTGATCCATAAAACACTCATTGCAACATTTCATCCAGGTCTCCCTTTCTCCAGAATTTTTTCTGACATCCATCGAAATTTTTATTCCCTCTATTCTACTAAAAAGCAAAATGGAAATAGAATTTTCTAATCCAAGAGTCAATAAAAATTTTATTGCCTAATTGTGGAGGAATAATTGGGTTTGGACTTTGAGGCAGTGAAGATAAAATTTCTGGACAAGGGGCAGCTAGGTGGTGCAGTGAGTAGCGCACCAGCCCTGGAGTCAGGAGGACCTGAGTTCAAATCTGGCCTCAGACACTTGACACACTTACTACCTGTGTGACCTCTGGCAAGTCACTCAACCCCAACTGCCCTGCCTTTCCCCCTGCAAAAAAAAAAAAAAAATTAATTAAAAAAAAAAGATTTCCGGACAAGAGAATCTTCCATTAGTCCATACTACTTAACCTACTCTCCCTCCTACAGCTCCCTCCAGCTGAAGATAGAAGAAGGAATTTGGCCAAAGAGAAAGCTACTATGAGAAAACACTGAAAACTTTCGTATCTATAAAAATTCCAGGTTATCCCAGGCAGCCACTACTCCTATGCTTCTCTCACAGTCCTAGTATTTCAAAATATAATTACTTCCATGTATTAAGATTCTGGTAAATGATAATATTAAGGGTCCAGTGGTTTAAGTTTAAGCAGAGCTCTGTTTTCTCTGATATGAGAACGGTTTCTCCTTCCTTGATTGCTGGGCATGTGACTTGGACAATCCTAAATTTAGGCTCTATCCACCAAGCTGGTCATTGAGAACATTTCTAAATTTTAGAATGTTCTTTCTAATTCTTCCATTTCCTAAGGTTATCTGCAATCCTCTTAGTTGGTAAAGGTAAGAGAAATCCTCAAATCCCAAATTTCCTGGACCACAGATGTAAGAAGTCAGGCCGGATAAGTCCTCCTGCATTAGAGAACCAGGAATTTCAGAGCACCTTCTCAGTTTCAGCAATCTCTTTGCCATATGTCTAGCTAATCTCAGAAATAAGAAGTTGCATAAGTGTAATGCTAATTACTTTCATAAACTGCTGACCATTCATGACTAATTATCCATGCAACAGAATAAAAGTTATGCTTATCATAAAAATTGTCATAAGTCTTGAAAAAGTTTTTGATTGAACACTAAATTCTGATTAGGTGTATAGCATGTGAATGAATGAATGAATGAATGAAAAACATTAAGCACTTACTTTTGGTCAAGAACTATGTGTCCTGAAGGTAAAAATACAAAAGCCAAACAGTCTATGTCATCAAAGTACTTACATTCCAATAAAGGGAGACAATACATGTGTGATTAGTAACTAGGAAATGTTGATTTTGTTTGGAAAGTAGCAAGGATGGTGAGTAGAGTCACTGGGGAATCAACTGAACTGTTTTTTTAGGAGCAATGATAGTACTGATAAGTTTACTGTTCCTAGAACAAAAGGTTCACACAACAGCAGGACAAGATGGGAAGGAGATGTGGGTAGCAGGTAGATGATATGTGAAGCTCTACCTGGGACCTGCTAGATAGACTAAGACACGTACATTTGCGTAGGCTTGGTCACCAATGTGAAAAAAAATGGCCTCAGTTGTGGTTCCAATTCTAAGTGCATTAAGTAATCCAGAGCATGGTCTCAGGAGGTCTAGTGGTATGGAGGGAGAAGTTGGAAGGCAAAAGATGGACAAGGTGAAGAGTTCCTTATATGACTAAAGAATCTGGATTCGAGTCCTAGTGTTCTGCTACCCTCTACTTGTATGATCTCAGGCAAATCACCTATACTCTCTGAGACTGTTTCTTCATCTATAAAATGAGGTGATTGAAAATATTCACAGCACTACTTTTTGGGTAGCAAAACCTTGAAACATGGCAGATAATCATTATTTAGGGAATGGCTAAGCAAATCTTGGTACACAAATTCAATAAAATATGACTGCAGTCCAAGGAAGGGAAGGAGAGGGAAAGTGAACAGTCACTTAATTAAATGCCTGTGTGCCAAGAACTACAAAGTGTTTTATAGATATCTCACTCAATCAACTATAATGTCAACAAAAAATTGTAAAAATTCAGAGAAGTATAGGAAGACATACATGATCTTATGTAGGGTGATATAAGGAGAACCAGGAAAACAATATACCAAATGACTGCAAAAATGTAAACAGAAAGAATAAAAAGCGAAACAATGCTGGAATATTATACTATTACTATTATATTATATTATTACGTTAAGCCTCAGAGAAGAAAAGATGAGAAAATACACCTTACTCCATTTCCCTGAAGTTAGTGGACTACCTATGTGGAATACTGCATTCATGATCAAATTCAAAGTATATGTTCACCAATTTTTCTGAACTCTTTCATTTTTATTATCCTGTTGCAAGGGATGGCTCACTGAATGCAGACTGATAGATATGTGATGAATTGAATTTAATAGTAAATTGCCATAAGTACAAGGAAAATATCAAATACCTCTTACATTTAGTCTGCACACATAATACCATTTTGTGTTTTCAAAGTGTTTTTTTTCCTTTGAAAATAATTCACTGACCACTAGAGCTATTGTAACAACAACTGGTGTGAGGATTTCAAATATTTGAAGGATGATTCAAGCCTACAATTAAAAGGATTAGTCTCACCAAAAAGAAAAGTGTTGTCAAAAATATAACAGCAAAATTGGCATAATGTCATGTAAAACCTCCTAATTCATCTTTTAAAAAAAACCAAGCAAATATCCTTTTGGTGTTCTAGCTGTAGTAAGGACTGTCTTTGCTTCTTCTACATTTTATCATTGGCTTCTTGAATTTGGAAGAACAGCAAGAAGAATAGCAAAAAAAAAAACAAAGCAAGAAAAAGAAAGTGCTCACTGTTGTTATGAAGAAAAGCAATGTTTTTCCTGGGAAAAATGACACAAAGAAAGACTGGACTATTGAAGATTGGCAAGGGTAGGTTTACAGATGTAGCTCACTTTTTGCTTAAGGCTATGCCAAAATCACTGTCAGAAGAAGTCCGATGGTACTGTAATATCTGAAAAACTTTGTCGGAGTATAAAATACCAAAGCGCTTGGTGGGTGGATTTTAATTCTTTTAGACCTATGCATCTTGCTTCAATTGAGTGAAAGATGAACTCAGATAAATAGGGTGATGTACTGAGAAGCATAATTGGTTCAGAATTATAAATATTACACAAAAGAAATGTCATCCTGCAACATGACCTTGTTCCATATCAAATGTCAGAAAAAATTAAGAAATGCATATGAAATATGGAAATACATACTTTGATGGCCTGAGAACACATAATTTAAGCTCCAGGGAAAATCTATGATTTGTAATCAAGGTTAGACTTAAGAAAATGGATTATTCATGAAAAGTAGGCTTAATAATCCATGTACTATATGGTTTCAGGATAAATTATCATTTATCAAAATCTTGTGGAATCAATGTTGAATTGTGTGAAATAAGTCACTATAATAAAATGAAACAAATTATACATTGGAAAATTCTTTAAGATATGAAAATGTGAAGTTCCTTGTTAAAGTATTAATTTAATAAGTTTACTTTGTTAAAGTATTAATTAGTTTAGGTCTTTATGGTATTACAAAGTATTTTAGGAGCTTCTGAAATTTATGTAATTATTTCACATCACATGTTTATAATTTAGAGAAAAGTAGTATTCATAGAAGAAATCAATTCCAGTTAATCTAAAAGTATATTGTCTTTTTTGTTGTTATGCCACTGCTCTCAGTTGAAAGTTAAAGCTCCCTGTGATTTCCTGGCTTGTGATTAAAATTGTAGATTAAGGATTCAATGAATTAAAATGAAATTACCAATAGCTTATCAATTATCTGACATCAATAACTCATGAAACACTAAGGTAATAAGGACCCCAATAGCTTTTTAATTATCTCATGTTAGCAACTTATGAAACATTGAGGATTTTATTGCCCAGCAGGTATGGAAAACAAACTTTTTGTCTTAGATTACTTCAGTTTTGGCGTAGTTTATGAGTATAGGTTATCATAGAATGGTAATATTCTTTCATTCCAGAAATATATGTCGATACTTACATAACACATTCTAATGTCCCACTGTTTCTTTTCATCATCTCTGAAATCTATTGAAAAAATAAGGTATAGGCAAAGAGCCAGTTATGGGAGCATTGTGTTCCACAGGTTTCTAGTTAGAAGCCCATTCCTTTGATCTGCTACTTTGTCTTTCTCTTTACATTATCTTACTTGTGGGAAGTCATGTTGATGTTTTCCTTTCCAATAACTGAAGCATGAAAGGAAATCAAGAAAAAGAAATTGCATGGGACTTACTAAAGTTGAACTGTTTACATTCCTACATGGAAAGATGATGTGTATGATTCATGAGACTTCAGTATTAGGGTAGCTGAAGGGAATATGCATATATATATGTTTATGTGAGTATGTATGTATGTATATATGTATGTGTGTGTATATATATATATACACACATATATATATATATGGAGAGAGAGAGAGAGAGAGGAGGGAGAGAGAGAGAGAGAGAGAGAGAGAGAGAGAGAGAGAGAGAGAGAGAGAGGGCACAGGGTGAATTGAAGATGAAGGGAAGATATATTTAAAAGAAATAAAATCAAATTAAGGGATGAAAGAGGAATATATTGAGAGAAGGAGATAGGGAGAGATAGGATGGGGCAAATTATCTTGCAT
>CM053623.1:194781659-194803045 GCA_028646595.1 Phalanger gymnotis
AAAAAAAAAAAAGAAATTTATCTTGCCTTAAAGAAAGGAAGGGAAAAGGGGATAGGAGGGGAATGGGGTGACAGAAGGGAGGGCAGACTGGGGAACAGGGCAACCAGAATATACGCCATCTTGGAGTGGGGGGGAGGGTAGAAATGGGGAGAAAATTTGTAATTCAATCTCTTGTGAAAATCAATGCTGAAAACTAAATATATTAAATAATAAAAAAAGAAAAAAATTAAAAGAAAAATAATAAAACTAACCAAAAATTGTCATAAAGAACAAAACCATTACTGTTTTCTTTCATGATATTTGAAGAGTTTAACCATAACATACAATAAAACATCTCTATTGGTAGTGAAAGGTGAAAAAGTAAAATCAAGAATGGTCAACATCAAAATTTTAATTGCTGAAGAAACTTCAACCTTCTCCTTTAATGCACTTTTTTTTGCGGGGGGGGGAGGCAGGGCGATTGGGGTTAAGTGACCTGCCCAAGGTCACACAGTTAGTAAGTGCATCACGTGTCTGAGGCCAAATTTGAACTCAGGTCCTCCTGACTCCACAGCCAGTGCTCTACTCACTGCACCACCTGGCTAAACCCTTAATGCACTTTTTACAAGTTTTGCTAATATGTAACATTTTTGAACTGATTTCTGTTTGAATAGTCATACCATCATGCCTTTGTACCAGTTATGAGGGTGTCCCTCAAACCTGGAATTACCTTCCTCCCCACCTTTACCTCTTAGAATCACTGGTTCTTTCAAGGCAAGCTCTTTGCCAAGCTCTGCATGAGGCCTTTCCTAATCTCCTAAGTGCCAAAAAAATGTTCTAAATTCATTTTGTACATACTTTTCTTTGAACATCTTGGCAAATAATATATAAGCACCTAAAAGGCAGGGTCTTTCATTTTTGACTTTGTATTTTTGGGGCTTAGCAAAGTAACTGGCATACAGCAGGTACTTAATAAAATGCATGTTAAATGACTGATTTGTTCTGTTTCTTATTAATGTGCCTGAATCATAAAATTATATATATATATATATACAAGTGTGTGCATACATATACATATGTGTATATGTACACACATACATATGCACATATGTACATATATATCCCCCCAAGGAATGAGAAGGCATGCCAAGTATTGACCCAAGATTCATGTCCCTTATATCCTACCTTAGAAATACTTTTTCTAAGTATTGAAAACCAAGTAATAAAAGGTAATTTGAGTGGTTTTACCCATCTTTATTTTCATGAGAATCAATCCAAACCTAGAAAGCTCGAAGTGAAGAATTAGTAAATCCAATTCTGAGGATCCTAGGATAACAGATGTCAAGCTGGAAGGGAACTTGGAGGTCTCCTAGTCCAATGCTTTCATCTTATAGATGAGGAAATGAGACTCAGAAAGGCTAAATGACATGTCTCAGATGACATAAATATTAAGTGGAAGAGTTAAGATTCAAACCTAGGTCTCTCTGACTCCAACTAACAAGCTTTCCCCTGCATCAGTCAGTCAATCAGCCCGCATTTATTAAGAGCTTACTATGCAGGCACTGGAAAAGCATCCAAGTGCCTGTACTTATTGGCTATTCCCTATATAATATGGAGTAAGGTTAAAGGAAAAGGATTATGTAGCCTAGGAAAGACATGAAAATGGATATAGAGGTATGATTACAAAGTCTCTGCAAGTAGGTAGTGACCTAGATCATGAGCATTATCAGGGGTTTCACAGTAAATTTTTTTTCTGATCCTTCTATATTCCCATTTGGATTCAGAAAGCTATATGTAGTCAGGGAGGGAAAGAGAAATCTCATGTGCATTGCCTGTAGCTCAAAGAATGTTTTATACTAAAAATCAATCTCTTAAAAAATTACTTGTTTTCATGAGCTTTTTCCTTGATTAGTCAACTAAGCCATTTAGAAAAGCAAAATGAGTACCATTGTTTGGGGTCACCAAAAATGTAAAAAGGTATACAAATAGCTCCATTTGTTTAGATCACATTTTGCTTAAAACAGGTTCTAAGCAGTTTTGAAATAATCACCACAGCTAAGGATGTCTGACTAACTTGATAACGTAGAAGTATAAAGAAAAGAAAATGCGTCATTTTAAAGCATTTATCTGTATTACCTGGTTACTGTATTTACAGCTATCTTAACTGGCCCAGGAAGACATATATTTGTTCAAATGACTCAGTCTTCTAGCCCCTAAATCTACCCCACCTAGGGACTACAATGGCTTGAGAGGCTGTTCATTGTCTATTCCCAAATTTTCTAACCATTATTTCTAAATATCAGCACAGTAAAAGTCTACTTAGTTCCCAACACTTCTTTTCCTATTTGTCACATCTGCTCCCTTAAACAAACAAAGCTTTCCTTCACGGGGAAAAATATTTTTTTCAAGGTACAAAGGATGAAGGATACAATTATGTGATTGTGAATGCAAATAATCAATTGTCTTTATCTTGACATGGGCAACAATAGCAAAATGAGTTGTACAAGGCAATTTCTAGTGTTTCCTTCATTGTACATACTTTTATTGCTAGAGAATTCTTCTCTCCCCAGTTCTTTGTATCACTGAGCATACTTGGAGGTATATATCAAAAACAGAGGTTTAAAATATATAATCTGCAAAAAAATTAAAATGCTCCCCCTGATCCATCCTAATCTGAGAAGTAAGAAAGTTTAGTTAATCTAAGTTTAAAGGAAAAAAACCCCTAAAATGGGTTTGGAGTTCTCAAAGGATTTCTGAAAAATGTTTTAGAGAGTCTTCTGATATAACTATGTATACACACACATATTTCAGGTATTTTAATATATAATATTTGCATATCTATAATATAGATTATCATTTCCTTTCATATATGTGTGTGCTTATACACATACATAAACATGTATATATGTATATGAGAAAATTGCTTACTGTTTCACTGCTCAAAGTTTACCCTTTTATAGTAGGGCAATATTTCTTACAGTCCATTAAAAAGAAACTACTTTTTCAATAAACCATAGTCTTAATCATAGCTGGAGCTAAAAAGCCTCTTCGATTATTTCCAGTAGGCACCAAAGCATCCTTTCACAGTAGAATGAACGCCAAGCACCCTTCTCCTACGTGTATAAAGAATTTAAGTTTCAAAATCCATATAAATCAGATTTTGTACAATAAGTGCCCATGCAATGACCATGATATAGACCCAGTACCTCAATTTGTCTTTTGGACAATGTATAAAGTATAGCTTTCAAGGCAGTATCTTGGAATGTCAAACAAGCAACCTAAAGAAAAAATGTCATCCTCCCTTTAGTAAGGAAGATAAATTCTCTGTTAATAAAGAGATATATTTTAGAGAGAGTCCTCAAATAGGAATAAGTTCTGATCTTTTTTCTTTAACCCACTAAGAAAAATACTGACTCTCCCTTGAGGAATTAAACTGTAAGGCCTAATTCCCCCAAACAGATGACATTAAAGTCATTAAATTATTTCAAAAATTAAAAACAAATTTCCCTTAACATAAATATTGATTGCAACAGACACCAAAAGCATCAGGAAGGCAGAAATAGCCTTTTCCAGTGGCTTCTACTTTTGAATCATAAAGTTTTACATGTAAAAATATGCTTCCAACTTAAATGAATGCACATATGCATCTGGGTGGACTGAAAGACCTTTTCACCAATGGCTTCTACAAATCACCTCTTCTCTAATCCACATAAATGTAGAGTAAAGGGAAAGATTTGGATAGACAGTACATTAGTATTGTGCCTCTAGCTATTCTTAGCCTTTCAACCAAAGCATGATTAAAAGTAGAACAAAGATATCATCCCCCTTTTTAACATGAAATGGGCCTCACTCCTAGAATATCGTTAATTTAAAAAATATATTAAAAGTGAATGAATCCTTCAATTCAAATGCAACATTTTAACAAAAAGTTGTGAAACGAAACCTTAAAACATCAATTAAAACAGTGATTTGTTTATTCAGTCAAAATTTTATCACCTCCTTTTCCCTCTATCTCCTCCCACCCCATTAGTATATAAAGATGTACAGTTGGTTAGGAAACTTCAGTCATGTATATTTAACATTAAACTGTTGATACAGACATGCTTACTAAAAGTAAAAGCTCTGTGGATTTATTAAAAACACATGTGGTAGTTAACTATAAAGAAATTTCACTACAAAAACTTGATCTTTGGAAAGATTAGAAGACATGAATTGGAAGGCAAAACATTTCACTTTGCAACTGCATAAATACTTGGCCCTAATCCTAGTGGTTGTGTGTTAAAGTTAATGCTAAACAGTAAGTCCAACTTTGACCTCAATCATCTATAAAGTTAGACAATATGTGTATTCCTCTGCAAAATAACAACATTATCCTTTTAATGCCTTTATAATTTCATTATTTTCCAGCTAGAAAACTAACCAACAGGGCATATGTTTATCCTAAAATAAACTAAAATAATTTATCACCTTCTTAGTTTTTGCTTCAGTAGGAAGAAACAAGGACAGTATTTCAGGACCACTTAATAATTTTTTAGCTATGAGTTCCATAGGATAAGAGGACTCTACGAATCTGGCTTAAGAATTCCCACTCTAAATTCAATACACTGAGAGAGAGGTCATGAAGATTTGATTTTATGTCTATGGTATCATTTAGCTAAGTGGAAATTCATACCATCTTCCATAGTTCTAAGAAACAATAGTTTTTTATCTTACTCCCTGTCGTAGGAATACAATCAAAAACAAAATATTGCGTTCTATCTCCTCACATTTAACAGACAGGAAATCTAACATGTGCAAATTTTATAATATAAACATAATGTTGTACTCTTTCATACTTCCTGATTAGATAAACCAACAGTCTTGTCAAATATGGTCGCTCATATGCACTATTTATAAAATAAGGTAGTATGCTACACTGTAAAGAATCACTCATCATGCATATATACATATACACACATATGTGCCTAGAAAATTTGTAATTAAGTCTTTTAAATAAGAATCTTTTATTTCATAGAAATGTCATGCAATCTACTTAACACCCTTGATATCAAGCATCATTGAGACTTCCCTTTAAGACATCTTTTCAAGAAGGAAAGGAAATTTTATTTGTATGAAATTGGAGCATTCAAATATTTGTTGCTTTTTGCAAGGGCAACAGCGCAATATGTCACTATCAGTATGTCATTATCATCTGCCCTGTGGTTGTTTTTAAAAAGTCCCTTCCCAAACCAAGCTACCTACAAAATTTAAACTATCTGTTTGAACTTTAAAAATAAATTTTCTCTGTACCTGATTTTTGAAAAGGGAGTGGAAAACTAAATTTTCCCAGGCATTTTCTTCAGATGATATTACTGTAATCAATGTCTTAAAAAAACCCTCAGGAAACACAGATGTCTGGTTTCAAAGTCAAAGTTCCATGTTTTTCTATGAAAGTGATCATCAATAAGAGAATCTCATGTTACCCACATGTAAGAAGCTGATGGTTTGCTCACTATCCAGTTTATCTAAGCTCAAACTTGAAAATTCAGTTATATCCATGAGATAATTAAAGAATTGTCCTTTTGTCCTTGTAACCAAAAGGTGGCACTTTGAAATATTAGAAGAAGCTCTGAATAGGGAGATAGCATAAAAAAAACCAAAGTATTTTAAAATGCCAAATCACAGGAAATTGAGTCTCCTGTAACAGAAGTCATTTCTGCATGAAAAGGATGGGCAACCATCCAATAGAGAGGAATCTACAAACATGTTAGAAAACAACAGAAAAGATAGTGATAGCAAATTAAATCACTTAATCCCCCAATCACTACATTACAATACTGAACACTAGAGTCTTGGCAGTTATAAAGTCATCACACATGGCTACCCGAAGTGGCTGATCTCTGAATGAAAAATAATAGTTAGAAATGATGGTTTCTAGTAGCTATTAAATAATATAATGTACTAAAGAAAGGAACTTCCCTTATTCATGTCAGAAATGAAAGTTAGGTAAAGAAAATGAGACTTGCCAGTCTGTGTCCCCCCTCCCAAAGTCCCCCCCCCACAATCAAAGGAAAAGATTTATTTAGAAATGAACATCTGCCTGCTTTTCTGTGCTCATTTAGGACTTTGCTTGGAAAGCTTTCCAGACAGATTTACCTAGAGACTTTCCCCTACCATTTCCCATCTGACAGAAATCACTCAGCTGGGTCTGATGAATAATGGTTAAAGGCAGCTTGTATCAGTGATGATTGAATTACAGACTGTTGAAACTGCCACTGAAGCTTTTCCCAATAAGAATGTTTAATTTCCCTACTACAGACTCAGCAAGGAGCAAGGTTGTTTTGATATCTTTATCATTTTTGTAGCAAGAAAGAAGAAAAGAGTAAGTATTTTCCTTGTGTGGAATTAACATTTTGGCTACTTTCAAGTATTACTCCCTAAACTTTGTGCCAATACAGCAAGAGCCTTAGCTTCAGCCTACATGTGGCTCCTCAAGGAAGTGCTGAAGCTAAGCAAACACACTGAATACAGGCATTAAGAATTCTGTTGAGTTATTAAAAGAAAATGAAGAAGCTACCTAGACAAGAAAGGGGAGAATAGACAGCAGGAAGGTAGAAAGGAATTAAGAAAAATCAACTTTCACTTGTAGTATGAATGACGATGCAAAAAGCTTCTATTCTGATATCTCAAAAAGGGTTGTTATTTCAGAAAGTATGGTTTCTCCATCTTGACCAAAAGTAAGATGAGTCTTGCACAGTTGAACATTGACTCTCCTGGCAATAATGATTTCCGGAGGACAATTGTAATCTAACTTTATGTGTGGGGATTCCCCTACCCCTCACACGGAAAGGTCACAGCAATGAACCCCCAAGGAAAGCAGTCATTCCTGTTTTTACTAATCCCCAAACCTTGAAAGTTGTTGAAGCAGTACTACTATCGTGTACTGTCAAACTGTTAGCTATAACAGGGCAGCTGGAAGCAGGGTAAGTCAGATGGTTGACACTTAAAATCAACAGCAATTAAGCAATCCCTAACCCCCACCCACACACTTCGGCTCAATCTGAACAAGTCAAGTGAGAGACATATCTACTTGCGAGTTGGGGGGTGGGGGAGGGATGTCAAAGGGATGCTTTTTCTATCAGACTGGGAGCCTGATGGTTTGCGGACTCTCCTTTGCAAGCAGTTCTACTGCCGTTGGTTCCCTCCATTTAAGACAGGTTATACTTTTTATTGCATTTTCCTGGGGAGAATGAAATCCTTTTTCTTTCCTTCACTCCGCCTTTTTCCTTTAACAGAAGGCAATCCTCTCCTGGATGAGAAAGAAACCCTGTACAGACAGAGCGAAAGAGGAGGAAAGAGAGAAGGAGGGATTGGGAAGGGAGGGGGCAGGAGGAGAGAGGGAAAGAGAGCAAGACAGAAGATGGGGGATGCCCAACATCAACTCCAGGCTTTTAAATGACTGGCGCTGTACAAAGTGGTTTCCCCTTAGCAGCACATGTGTTCTCATTATCTTCCTCACAATAGGCCACCCGGGTCTTTCTTATCGTGTCTTCATCTTCCACTACCCAAACCCAAGTGTACAGAGAAGAAAACATTGCAGGCAGATCCCATCTAATAACAAGCAGTGGCAGCCGCACCACCAACATTCTCGCCTTACCTGGGAAGAGAAATTGGACGAGGTGGTACTGGGTCTCTGTCCTTCAGGGCTCTCCCCTCGGTGACTAGTAGGAAATACACACGCTTTCTCTCCCTGCCTCCAGCTCTTTGGAGGAGAGCCTGCAACACAAAAGGGGTGTGTGGGTGTGGGTGTGTGGGAGGTCTTCCAGGGCCACCAGCAGTCCCAGCTGGCCGCCCCCGCCCTGCACACACACACACACCCCAATGATTCTGAGCCCCCCTCAGCGCAACAACGCCCAGGGGGCTCGCCCAGGGGTTCGGTGGCAAGTTGCCGCTGCTTCTGCTCCTGCTGCTGCCGCTGCAGAAAGAGGAGGTGGAAAGACACTGGGGGCAGTGCACGGGCTAGAGCATCCCCACACTGCAGCTTCTCCAGGAATCCCTCCAGTGAGGAGGAGGCAGCCCATCATCCCCCAGCCCCGCCTGCCTGATTGGCTGGCTGGCGGGTACGCTGCTCCGGAGAGCCAATCAGGCAGCATCAATAATAGGTGGCTCCGTTCAGCCAACATTGCCCATCCCAGTACTGTTAGTGTCTCTCCATCCCTGTAGCGGACGGGGGACTTAGGAAGGGAGATGGGGGGTGAAGGGGAGGTGGGGAGAGATGGAACTAGGAGGGAGGAAGAGGAGGAGGGCTTCCTAGGAATGACGATCAAGGACATCAAATAAGTCCTTTGGGAAGGCAGAAGGGAGACCCTCAACCTGTTCTGCAAAGCTCCACTCACAGGAGAAGGAGACAGCGTAATACAAAGCTCTATTTTTTTATACTTTCCATCAAAACCTTCTCAGAGACTGAGCATGCCCAGTCTGCTATAGCCCCCCTGCCCCCCAAGAGTTTGTGTGTGTATTCCGCTCTTCTAGGGCTTTAGAAAGAGGGAAGAGAGGAAGGGGGAGAGGAAGAGGAAGCAGAAGTTCTACTTCGGCATTTTACCTGACAGAGGGAAGCCAGGCAGGACAAGAAGAGGAAGGCGGGCGGGAAGATGAAAGCAGCGAGGACCCGGGCTTCTCACTGAGCTAGGGGGAAGGAACGGGTACTCTCTCTCTCCCTGGGCTGCCGGTCCCAGCAGGAGTGTTCAGCTAGGGGAGGAGAGACGATCTAGGCCTGCTAGGGGTGAGGAGTGGGGTGGCGAAATCCGCCCAGTGGGGCGATTGCAAGCCGCCGCTACTAAGGGGTGCGGTAAGTGCAGAGGAAGCCAGCTCTCATAGGTGGGGCAGAGGAGAGAGAGCTCCACCCATTCTCAGCTCTGGGCTTTAAGGGAGCCCTCGGTGCATCACGAGTTTCCAAGACAGAAACTGGCAAGTTTGAGAATCCAGGGAAAGTGTGGCCGTGGTTAGGAGATGCTTTCCCAACAGCTTCCCCCACTCCTGCAACCCTTGTTTCTTTCCCTGTGTCAACCTGCACTTTGGGTTTGCCACCCCTGTGTCCACCAAAGCCCGACTGTGGCCTCTTCTCATGCTTCCTTGGTCGTTAAGTAAGAAGCTTTTTTGCCTTTCACGTTGGGTGGTGACCTGATTGTTTCTAAGCTCTCAGGCAATTTATAGCGCAGTAATTCGGGGTAATATCAGGCAGGGAGGTCTAGAGAGTGGGGGATGGGATCGGTGAGGGAAGCAGGAACTACACAAGTTGAAAAAAAAAATAAAGCACAAAACCACAGCCCTTTAATTCCCTCTACAGGTGAAAAGCTTTCAAAATGCAAAAAGGTACTTGGCTTTCTTCCCCTGCCTGACCCTGGCTAATGGTTTCTGAACGCCTTATTTGTTATGCTCGGGAATCCTAGCAGTTTGTGTAAACCTGATCAATAGCTGCAAATGAGAAGCCTCCTAATTGGCTTCTTTATTTCACTGAGAAGATTATCCTGACGGTTCAGGTAAGGCAATAAATAGCTAACGCAATTCCCCAAACCCATCCACTTTGAACTGGAGCTTTTATTAACATTGGTTTGCAAAATGTAACTATAGTAAGGATTCAATTAACAGTAACACATTTCTGCAACTTTTAATTAAATGTCTCCTTTTTGCCTATGTTTAATATAAAGATCCCGGCTCTGTTTCTGATGGAAAAAAAGACAACCCTGGATGTATACTTATCCTTTTAAGGACAAATTCCTAAATTTCGGGGAGTTCTGAGAGAGTTAGGACATCCCGGTATCCCAGAACTACAGATTTGAGTTATGTATTTCAGATCCTAAATTAAAAGATTTTTAAACGTTTTTAAAGAGTCTTATTATTAACAATATCTAGCACTTATTGTTAGAATATAACTAAGAGGTGAAATGTGAGGGAAGCAATTCAGTTCAATGGTGTCATGTACATAAGCTTTTCAGGTTTACTAAAGAACTTTACATTCATTTTATCTTTGATCCTTCTAAAACTTTGGGAAATGGGTACTGCAGGGATCTTCCCCATTTTACAGTTAAGAAAATTGAGACTCCAGTTAAAGAGTAGCTCACATGGCCATATAACTACGTCAGAGCCAAAGGCTCTCAAACCACCCATCTGTATCCATAAAATCCATAATCTGCAAGTCTATTAATACTGCAACTAAGTCTAATTTGAATACCCAGATTATTTGCTGGGTCCTGGGAGGCTAGAGAGAGATTACTCTTCATATGCCTGGTAAATCCCAGAGCTCTCTCCTCTGAATAAAAAGTTAAAAAAACTCATGTACCCAGTTTTCTCCTGACTCTCAATTTATGGACCATTTACCACTGGTACTTAATTGTGGAATTGGGAAAGGGGTACAAAGACAGATGCAAAGCAAATACTCTCAAGTAGTTTACAGTCTGTTTTTTTTCCCTTTTGAAGTTAGGGGTGGGGGTGGGAAAAGAGAGATTGGGGAATTTCTATTTAAAGAAATTCCCTTTACCTATGTAGATATACAAATTCTCAGCAACTTAGAAGTTTCAAGAATTACTTGGGGACACTGAAAGCTCCAGTGAAAAAGTCTCTCAGTCAGTATGCTCCAGAAGCAGGTCTTGATCCCCAGTTCTTCCTGGTTCTGAGGCTAACCCTTTATCCATTTAAACAACTTATACATAAGTATATGTGATATAAGATATGTGGTAACTGCAAAGGTAACTGCAAAGTTACATTACAGGTGAAGGTCTGTAAGAAATTTCAGCAGGGAGATATCATCTTTGGGTGAGGGGAATTATTCCAGAGGCTTCCTGGGGTGTTCATTACTAATATGTATTATCCATGTGACCTTGGAGAAGTTAAGTCTCTGTGCCTCAGTTTCTCTTGTATAATATAAGACTGATTGATTCTGGATCTAAATTTATGATTCTGTGAGTCAGGCTTATAAGGAAGCCATGAATTTAAACAGATGTGGAATGATTGGGGACTTCCTACCTTGGGGGACAAACAGTGCAAGCAAAGGGAAAAAAAATGGGAAAAGCACAAGACAAAGAATATTTTGTCTATGTAATTATACAAGATCATGATGAAAATCCAAAACTATATGATTTTAACATAAACTAGATTAGTTCGAGCTGTGCAGAGGAGGTTCGAAAGGTAGGTTGGAGTGAGATCGAGAAGTATCATGAATTCCAGGATCCAGAATTTATACTCTTGGAGAAATAAAAGCAACAAGAATTTTCTAAGTGCCTACTATGTGCCAGTCACTGTGCTAAGAGCTTCGCAAATATTATCGCATTTTATAATAGCAATAATAACAACTAACATTTCCGTAGCACTGTGTTTTAGGTGTTGTGCTAAGCACTTTACAAACATTATCTCATTTGAATCTCATGACAAAAACTCTGGAAGGAAGATGCTATTATTTTTCTCATTTTACAACTGGGGAAACTGAGGCATTCAGAGGTTAAGTGACTTGCCCAGGGTCACACAGCCAATAAGTGTCATTAAGATGAGCCACTGAAGATTTCTAAACCAGAATAAAAAGTGATAGTGGAGTGCATTGGGCATATCACTCATTAAGGGGTATGAAATTTAAAAAGCAATGAAAAAAATCTAAAAGTCAGTGGAATATAAGCTCCTTAAAGATAGACTGTTTTCTTTTTGTCTTTGTGCAACAGGACATTGGAAGCCTATTCACATATTAATTACTAGATTGCTGGACTTGTAGTTAGGAAGACCTAGGTGCAACTCCCACTTCAGATACCATCTGTGTCTCTTAACTTCCCTTAGGCTGTTTTCTATGAAATAAGGATAATATCATGTTATAGGGTTCCTGTGAGGATTGAAATGAGTCAAGTATGTAAATTGCTCCATGAACTGTTAAGTACTATATAATAATGTAAACTATTACATTATAAATGTATCTCTGACCCTTCAGTCTGTTTAAGTTCATTATTTTTTTCAAGGACTGATTCACAAAACCCCAAATTTAGATCTGGTGGTATCAATCACTCAACTAATATGGGGCATCAGAGGCCATCATGTCTGGTCTCCTTAGTTCACTGAAGAGAAACTGAAACTCTAAGAGGTAGTTACTTGCTCAAAGCTCAAGTTGTAATGGATTCTTGATAGACTCATAACCTTTTAACACATGGTAGATGGTAAGCTCAAAAAAGAAAAAAAATATATATATGACATATTTTATAATTGTCTTAGTAGATAGAGCACGGGGTCAAGACCAGGTCAAGAAGACTTGAGTTCAAATGTGGCCTCAGACAGCAGTTTGCTACCCTGGCCAAGCCAGTTTAATTAAACAAACATTTCTTATGTGTCTACTATGTGCAAGGCACTAAAAATGAGATTAAAAAAGGCAGTTCCTCCTCTCAAGGTGCTTACAATCCAGCAGAAGACAAGACAAAATAGGAAGCCATGAAGAAGAGGGAGGGGAGACACCGGGAAGGAGTACCTAGCTTGAGGAGCACCATGTTCCTTGGAGTTCAAATTAAGTAGAGATGCAAATGGAAAGTGGAGAGTTAGCTGGAGAGTCTAGATTTAGGAAAGATAAAGTCACCTATGCCTCAGTTTCCTTATCTGTAAAATGGTAGCATTTACCTTTCAGGATTGGTGTGAGGATCAAATGAGATGAAGACGAATCGTGAAGATCTTAATAAAGTGCTTGACATAGAGTAAGTGCTATATAAATGTTAGCTATTATGATTGTTAATATTGTTATTATTATTAAATAATTGGCATGGGGCAACTAGATGGCACAGCGAGTAGAGCACTGGCCCTGGAGTCAGGAGTACTTGAGTTCAAATGTGGCTTCAGACATTTGACACATTTACTAGCTGTGCAACCTTGGGCAAGTCACTTAACCTCAACTGGCCTGCCTTCCCCCTCCAAAAAATAGACTAAAAAAAATAATTGGCAGTTACTACTGTGCCAGTTGAGAGAAAAGAGAAAAATACATCCATGAATATTTACTAGCTGCTAATAATTAGAAATATATGTAGTCTTCCCAAATATCCCTAGTAATATTACAGATGCAAATAAAATTAACTTTAGGTGAATTGTTGATTCCATATGCATGCCAATGAGTATTGTTCCAAAAAGCAAACCCTTTGGGGCAAACTGACACTCCTCTATTGAATCTCATTGCTCCTATGTCCCATTGCTACCTAACTTTGAGGCTTGCTAGGCATCACAAAGAGTATTCTCTCATCCTCCCAGCACCCAACAAATACTCTGTCTATGCAAATTAGGTTTAGTTGCAGTATTAATGGGATTTCTGGTTATGGATATTATATCTGCAGATGGGAAGTTAATAGACTTTCCTATATTTTTACAACTAAGAAGCCTCTTATTCTCTCAACTTTCCAAGAGAGAGACCTCTTTCCTGTAAATCTTGCTCACCATGCTCTTTGGGAATTCCTCAGTATCACTTGGGTGAGTTTAGGAGAAGGGATGCAGCATGGTGCGGGGGTATTGAGAGGGGGTCTTGCTTCTAGCCTTGATTCTGACTCCAGCAAAGTGATGTTGTAAGATGAACTAATTAAATTAGACTCTGCCATGTTAATGTTCCCTTCTAGCTCTAATATTTTATATTATATGATAACTGGAATTATGCTGTACAAATGTAAAACCTCTTCTCCCCCTTCAGCTATTGTCTTGCCCATCAAAGTACAATCAGATGCATCAGTTGTCCAGTCTGTGTATTTCTAAGACTTTATATATATATATATATATATATGTCTATATATATATATATATATATGTATGTATACACACATGTGTAGACACATATAGATACATACATGTATATGTATTTCATATGTATATATATACGCATGCATATATCCAGAATAATTTGGAGATAACGTCTCCAATTTATATGTGTGTGTATACACACACACACACACATATTTGTTGTTTAGTCATTTCAGTTGTGTCTGACTTTTAGTGACCCCATTTGGAGTTTTCTTGGCAAAGATACGATTTCCTTCTCCATCTCATTTTACAGATGAGGAAACTGAGGTAAACAGGGTTAAGTGACTTGCTCAAAATCACAGTAAGTATTTGAGCTGGTAAGTATATGAGGTCACATTTGAACTCAGGTCTTCCTTACTCTAAAACCAGAACCCTATCCATTGTGCCACCTACCTGCCATACAGACATACATACATGCATACATGCGTACACACACACACACACATGGATATATGTAGAGAGGAATGATGTATACACACAGGGCTTGCTTTTTTTTGTTTGTCCATAGTAGTTTGCAAGTTGACTCCTCCATTAGAAGTAAGGTTCTTAAAAGCAGATGCTGGTTGTTTTGTTACATTGTTTTATTTGACCTTTCTCTGAATTCTTATCACTTACTTCATCGTCTGGAAGACAGATGGCCTTTAAGAAATGTTTGTGTCCTTGACTTGATGACCTCCTTTGTTTTTCCATTTTGTTTCTTTTGTCTCTGATATAGGCACAAAGTAGATCTCCCTCTTTGGCTAACTTACCACTAACTTACTCTCACACCCTTTTTTTAAAAATTTTTTCCAAATCTCTATGTCCCTAATCCCCTTCTCTGAAGATTGTTTATGGTATTAAGGTCTGTTTTGGGCAGCTAGGTGGCACAGTGGATAAAATACTGGGCATGAAGTCAGGAAGACTCATCTTTATGAGTTCAAATCTGGCCTCAGACACCAGCTGTGTGACTCTGGGCAAGTCACCTAATCCTGTTTGCCACAGTTCCTCATCCATAAAATGAGCCAAAGAAGGAAATGGCAAAGAACTCCAGTATCTTTTGCCAGAAAATCCCAAATGGTGATGTTGGACATGACTGAAACAACTAAACAAAAACATTCAGCTCTGTTTACTCATAACTCTTTCAATTTTTTTTTCAAATCCAGGCATCTACCCTCAGCTGTACACCTTTAATGTTTTCTCTCGCTTCCACTGGGATTTATTCTCTGTTTTAGACAACAGGATGAGAGCAAATTTTAAATTGGGTTGAGGACCTAAAAGACATAGTGCATATCTTTACAGAATTTCAGAATTAGTAGAAACCTCAGAGGTCATTTACTTCAACCTGTACAAGGAAAGGAATGTCTTCTGTTACATATGCAACAAGTCAAGACAAGCACTGTTAAATGCCCACATATACCAGGCACTATGCTAAGCCCTCAGCCATTATTGGCAGACTGGTGGGCAGGGGATTCTACTGCCTTCCAAGGAAGTCCATTTTACCTTTGGATAGCTCAAATTGTTAGGAAGATTTGCCATACAGTTCCTTAGAACCTCCATGACATGATGTCAAATTTTATTTCCTGGGAGTAAATAGAACAAATGTAATGGCACATCCACAGGATGGTCCTTTAATTACTGGACATCTAGGTGGTATGGTGGATAGAGTACCAGACTTGCAATCAGGAAGACCTGAATTCAGATTTGACCTCAGACATCTTAGGAGCTGTGACCATTTGTAAAACGGGCATAACAGCAACACCTACTTCTTATTTGTTGTGAGGATAAAATGCAATGACATTTATAAAGCACTTTGTAAAATTTAAAACACTACATAAATGCTAATAATTTTTATTACTATGATCATTATTAATGTTATTATAGTGAATTACTTGAAAATAGCTAGCATACCTCCCTTAGTCTTTTTTTACCTTAGGCTAAACAGTCTAGTTCCTTGAAGTTCTTTCAGGGCTCTTCACCATCTTCTAGATACACTCCAACTAATCAAAATCCTTTAAAAGACATAAAATCCAAGATTGAGCACAAGTATTTAGGCATATCTGATCATGGCAAAATAGAGGTGAACCAAGACTGCCATCTTGGTTAAAGCCCTAGGCCTCTTAATACAGCTGAAGTTGTATTACTTTGTGTGTCCTCGAAATTGAGCTTGTTGTTTTGTTTTGGTTTTTTTTTTTACAACCCACCAGACCTTTCTTAAAAAAAAAAAATTTATCGTAAATTTAACAATTGTTTGTGTTTGTGTTTAACAATGTGTTTGTTGAAACACAAACTTTATAATATGCAAGGAAAGAAATAAGAAAGACCATCTGGTGCAGTTTTTCAGGAAGTTTACAATACATTTTGCAATTTTTCTTAAATCCAATGGTCCACTCCCTCACCTATCTGATTGGAAAAGACGTCAAAAGAGGAAAACAGAAATTGTGTGAGGAAAGGAAAACTAAAGCATAGTTGGTAGAATTATGGAGTGGTTCAATTTTTCTGGAAAATGAACTGGAACTATACTTAATGTCTAAGTTGTTATTCAGTGTCTGCTTTAATAGCTCACCCAGAGCCTAAGGGCTAAGATGAGATATTCAGTTCTTTGAATGAAAATGGATCCACAAGTCCCTGGTAAAAACAAACTACAAGATAATAAGAAGCAGCCCTGGAAGGTAAAAGCTACCTGCAAGGAGGTTAAACTCAGTTAGTAAGGAACTTCCCTGAGGTCTTAGGAACTCTTCCTCCAAAGTTCTAAAACTGGATTTATAACATCCTTGTCCAGAGGGTCTCAAATCAATCCATTCTGGGGCAAGGTTAACTCAAACCATTTCCAGTCTCCTCTGTTGCTTCACAGTTGCTCTAGTTAGAGTTGAGAGAGTATGTGTGTGTAGAGGGTAACTGACACATCCCAGCTGCCCCTAGTTTCCTCCACCACAACACCCAGAAAGCTACCATATTGGGTTTTTCTCAGACAGACTTCTGTCAAGCTTGAAGTCCATTAAGTAACCCAGATCTTTTTTTTTTATATGAACTGTAGTCTATGCTTCCCTCATCTTGAACTTGTGAATTGGATTTTTCTTTTGAGCCCAAGTATAAAACTAAATTTAAATTTATCCTAATCAAATTTTATCTTATTAGATTTAGCTCAACATACAAGCCTCCCAAGATCTCTTTTGAATCCCAAATGTGTCATACAACCTCTTAGCTGTGCCTTCTAGCTTTGAGTCATCTTCAAAATTTGATAAACACACCATCTCTGCCTTTATCTGAGTAATTGATAAAAATATTAAATAGCAAAGAACCAAGTATAGATACATCCCTGACACAGTCCACTGGAGAAATCCTTCTAAGCTGATATTGAATCATCAAGGATGCTACTTTGGTTCTGTTCTTTTGAACATTTCCTAATCTACCCATCGGTATTATCATCTATTCACTTCATTTTGTGTACAAGAGTAGACTTAGAGACTTCATTAAACTCTTTGCTAAAATCTAGGACTGTATTTATCTTTAGAATTCCCTGTTCTATCAGTTTACTAACCCCATTAATAAAAGAAATAGTTAATGGAACTTGCCTAATTAATCACAGAGTCAAAAAGTTGTTCTCTTTCTTTATGATCATCATTGCTTGTAAGCCATTGTCAATATTTGAAATGTCATAGAAAATGGGGTCATTGCCACAAGATTGGAGAAGAGTTACATGTCGCACTTTTCAAAAAAGCTAAGAGAACTATAGGCGTTGATTTCCTTGGAAAATTATAGAATGAATCATTGAAGAGATGGTTAATGATCTTTTGGAAAGTGAAGCTGTCATACAAAGAGCCACCAATACTTTCTCAAAAACATGTCTCTTGGGCTTTCATGCTACTCATACTTTTCCTTTCTTGACAGAATTACTAAACTACTAGTTGAGTGGAACACTATAGGCATATTTTGCCTATTGAGAAGAAAATAGGAAGAAGCAGACTAGATGATAATACAATTGGATAGATTCAGCACTGGTTGGATTGCCAGCCTCAATGAATAATTGTTAATGGTCTTTAAGGAAAGGTTGGATGTACATTTTTCAGTTATGCCATTGAGGGGATTCATTTCCTAATGAGTTGGGCTCTATAGTTGTTTGGGTCCCTTCCATCTCTAAAATTCTGATTCTTTTTCTAGGTATTCTTCACCAGTCTTTTATCAGTTCTCCATTTTATTTTCCAAGTAATCAAAGTCAAGCTCAGCGTATCTACAGATTCTCCTCCATTTAAAAAATCAGAAACTTTCCCCTTCTCTATCTATACATCATCTCCCTGTTTGTTGTTATTTTAGAGATCACTGAAATATGATAGCTCAGCTGCAGCACTCACCAGTACTTTGACTGTTGTAAGAGTATAATTCATCATAGCCAGGTCCCTTGAACTCATTAAGGGCAGTTAGGTGCTTTCTTAGTGTCTCCCTATTTGACTTGAGTAAGAACTCCCCACCTCTCATCTGTTCTTTTTCTCCTAGGCAGAAGAAAAGGAGCATAAATAAATAATTCAGCAACTCTACCTTCTATTAGTCTTTTCATAAAGCCATCCACTTAAGTAGTCCTATCTTTTTTCTGATCATTTTGTTTTCCCCAATCTAGCTTTTAAAACTCTTTTAAAAGATTTTCTCTAGTTTTTTCTGGATCTTAAGAATATTGTGATATTTGGAGCTTCTGATACTATTCTTGCAGGAAAATGCTGTCTTTTAAAAATCCATCCCCTGTTACCTATGTTTGATTCCATCTTCTACGCATTTTAAAAAATGCTAAGTTGGTTGGAGAGTTTCCTGTGCATCCACATCAGTCTCTTTATGTAACCTGACCTTTATACTCATTAAAAATGTTTCTTTGTACTTCAATCTTGAGGTACAAGTTCATAATCCTACTGGGCTGTCATATACATTGTAAAGGTATTTCTGTTCATTTTCCCTTGGATATTTTTGTTATGGGTATTTTTATTTAGTTTTGATTATGGTCTATTTGGAAATGCTTATATTGGTTTCTTGAGAAGAAGACACATTAATAGTTAAGAAATACTATTTGTGAGAATTATATTATATTACAGGATCCATAGTAATGCTTAGCATTTATACAGCTCTTTAAGGTTTACAAAGCACTGTGTATGTGTTTGTATGTGGGTATGTATGTATGCATGTGTATATATATAAATATGTGTGTTATGAAGGTCAAATGAGATTATATACACATATACACATACATAATACATATATATGTATTTGTGTGTATGTATATATACACACATATGTTATAAAGGTCAAATGATGTTATATATACATATGCACATGCACACTACATGTATGCATATGTATATATGTGTGTATACACACACATTTGCCTCATTTGACCTTCATAACAGCCTTATGAAGTAGGTACTATTATTTGCCCCATTTTACATATAGAGTTATTAAGGCGGAGGCAGGTGATTTGCTCTTCATCACTCAGCTACTAATTAAGGCAGCATTTGAACTCAGGTCTTCCTGACTCCAAGACAAGTACTCTTACCCGCTGTGCCACCTAGCTGCCTGAATGAATCAGCAAGCATTTATCAAGCACCTGCTACATAACAGAAACTATTCTAGGCATTTGGGGTACAAAACCAACAATGAAACAGTCTCTGCTTTCAAGATGCTTACATTCAATAAGAGGACACATACGTACGAGGATCGTGTACATATATGTCTATATTAAATAGGCAAATGCAGAGTGTAGGCAAAATATATGCAAAGTAATTTGGGGAGAGGGAAAGCATTATCAGTTGGATCAAAACCTAATATAGGATATTGCATCTGAATGAAGTTTTGAAAGAAATTACAGAGTCAGAGGTGAGGAGGGAGTGGTTTTCAGGAATGGTGGGCAGCCTGTTTAAAGTCATGAAATTGAGAGATGGAGTTTTAGTTGAGGAATAGCAACAGGTTGGCTGAAGCAAAGATTGTGAAGGGGAATAATATATAACAAGGGTGGAAAAGTAGGCTGGGGTCAGGTTTTGAATGGCTAACTGGCAAACAGAGGAATTTGTATTTGATCCTAGAGGTAATAGAGAATCACTTCTGTTTAATGAGGAGGGGAGTGACTTGGTGAGACCTATGCTTCAGTAATAGCATTTCGGTAGTTCTGTGGAGAATGGAATGAAGAATGAGAAGTCTTGAGGTAGACTGAGTTGGAGACCATTGTAGCAATCCAGGCAGAAAAATTTTTATCACCACTATCCATGCTCATTTGTCCTAAAAATGTTTTCAAGGACAATGATTCAATCGCATTTAATTATAATTCTACTGCAGCACTTACAACACCATTTTTACTTTTAGTATGGCTACCTGGTTGTATTGTAGGTGACTATTATTAAAAAAAAGAATAGGATTCCCTCTTCCCTGGGAATCAGTGTCTGTATTCTGAGAATTAGATAAAGATAACTTGACCTTTTGGAGATTCTCGGTTTGAACATGTACAGGAAATTTGGAACTGGGAGAAGGGGCTGGGTAGGGAAATCCCATATAGATGGGAAGTGACATTCAGCGGCAAGAATTCCATATTCAAAGTACAATAGTTTGCAATTTCCGGACAAAGAAAAGAAGGAACAAGTGGTACTCAATATGACTTTACAAAGGACTCCTGTTAAAGTTGTGGTTAAGAAAATATTGGAAATGAAAAGAAAGGCAGCAACTCCAAAAAGAAGAAACGGTGTCAAGGTTAACATGGCAAAGATTATTTAGATGAATCTATTTCGAGGGCAAAATAAAAGCAATTTGAGCTAATGTTAGTTAAAGGGGATAGAAAGATGAATGGTATATTGCACAAATACTTTATGGCAAAAGAAAGCACCTATAGTGGAAAAAAGTCACACCAATAAAGTAAAGGAGGCATGATTTTTGCTAATTCTCTATCGTATGAGACCACCTCTGTATGGGAAATTCTATCCTTAAAAAAATCAAAGAAATGTTTTATAGATATCTCACAAAACACTAAAGATGGAGGAAACATTTATTCTTTTTTCCTTTCTTGAAAGTTTGTGATTTTTGATCATCATTAAATTTATAACAACAAAGAACAAAGTGGGGTGGAGGGAAGAGAAAATATGGCAAATAATTTTAAAACATTTAAACACTTTTTAAATAGCCAAGAAGAAACTTAATAGCTATCTTTAAATAATATAAATATGTAAAAAATAAAGTAAAATATTCTTTTTTTATTATTTTTTTCTTTTTATTTAATATGTTTAGTTTTCAGCATTGCTTTTCACAGGAGTTTGAATTACAAATTTTCTCCCCATTTCTACCCACCCCCCATTCCAAGATGGCGTATATTCCGGTTGCCCTGTTCCCCAGTCAGCACCCCACTCCCCTCCCATCCCCTTTTCCCTTCCTTTCTTGTAGGGCAAGATAAATTTCTATGCCCCATTGCCTGTGTATCTTATTTGCTAGTTGCATGAAAAAAAAAACTTTTTTACTTTTGAACATCTATTTTTTTAAAACTTTGAGTTCCAAATTCTCTCCCCTCTTCCCTTCCCACCCTCCCTCCCTAAGACGTCTACCAATTCAACATGGGCTACATGCGTATCATTATGTATAACCCTTCCACAATACTCATGTTGTGAAAGACTAACTATATTTTGCTTCTTCCTAAC